>OY728142.1:1337659921-1338912308 GCA_963277665.1 Viscum album
TCACGCCATGGGGGTGATAGGGGCTTCTAACATAGAGGTCAGCGGCTCGACATAGGTGGAGATAGCCACTCAGCTACGTCAGAGGCGCAAGCCGTGGTCGATGGACTGTGGCAGTGGAAAATACATGTGGCACGACATGGGTCATTTGGAAGAATCAATATGTGTGATTGGATTGGTTGGCCAAAAAAGTGGATCCACCCTCGCTTCGCATGGACTCATGAACTGGATGTCTCCCGGTGTCCGGGATAGGAGAAAAATGGACCGCTGATGTAGGCCAGGTTAGCAAACTAAATCGGGCCATTGGGTGGCCCGTGATGGGGGAGAACCATCCCACTAAGGTGGGTTGGGTCGGAGAATGTATATATGTTCAATGGGTGACCCGGTGGGCTAGACCAATGACCAAACCAGGACAAGGTCTAGTAGAGCCTATGAGGCCAGTCTAAGACTGGTCAACCTAGACCCAACCAGGTCAGGTCGGGTTAGCCAAACTAGAATGGTCCATGTGGGACCTCGGCCCTTGTTGGTTGGATCGGTCCAACAAAGTTAGATTGGGGACGGATGAAACTATCCCCTATTTAATAGAACCCCAATACCAGTCAGACCGAACATCTTATTGACGAATAATATGTGGATTTGGGACCCTTGTGAAAAGATGGTACATTTAGAATACTCTATGTGAGATTCTGGGACTGGCGAGATAAAACCGATGTATTGAGGAGAATATTTTCCCAGAATAAACTGCACTAGAGAGAGGAAGTCATATGGATGGATGTGACATGAAGGATATGATGATCAGATCTTAGTGTGTCAGTAAAAGAAAATATCTCAGTGGTTCATCACATGAGAATACCTCAGTGGTTCAATAGACGATCATACCACAATGGTTCAGTAGATTATCATACCTCGGTGGTTGAGGGGACGAGTGTACCATATTGGTTCCGTAGATAATCCTACCCTAGTGGTTCAGAAGACGAGCATACCTCAGTGTTACAGTAGACGAGCGGACCTCAGTGGTTTAGTAGGCGAGTGTGCCTCATTGGTTTAGCTGACAAGCATTCCACTTTGGTTCTGTAGATGAACGTACCTCAAGGGAGCATCACAAGAATGGACCTCAGTGGTCGAGCAGATGATCCAACCATAGTGGTTCATCAGACAATAAGACCATAGTGGTCCAACATCCACATGGAACTTAGTGGTCTAGTAGCCAAGAAAACCATAGTGGCTCATCAAGGATGATATCATAGTAGTACAAGATGTTTAGTCATCAAAATTGATAAATCATACTTTCTATACTTTGAGTAATAACTAGCCTGATCTGTCTTTGTGTTGTTGTCTTGCTAAATGATTTTTCTTTCTGATATTACTTTTTGGTCTTACCTTTGTGTTTTGGGGTCATACTAAGTATTATGTTACTCACCGCTATTTAGGATTCTCCCGCACAAGTAATGTATCATACTAGAGATTAACACTTTGTCGAAGACCTTGTGGTCTTGGACTAGTTGGTTCTCATTGAGACAGGACAGATGGTAGTACTTCTACGACTATAGAAATCTACCTTCTCTTACCCATCATGTAGGGTCTAAATCAGATTTACTGTGGAAGCTATAAATTATTTTGTGTTTTTGGGCTTGAATTCAGGACCCTTTGTACTTTCAGTTGTACTGTACTCTCAGTAGTTGTCTTAGTGACATTTTTCTTTTACATTGGGTATACATTATTTCATTTGATCTTTGTTTGTGTGTACATGTTTGAAGGAAAATGCCTTCACTTTTGGGGATATGCCTTTTTGGTGCTAGTCACCAGCCCCTGACCTATAGAAGGTGGGCTTGGGTAGACACGATATAGGCTTAGGGGGACAATTCAGGATAATATGGTATCAAAGGAGGTAGGTTATACCAAAATAACTAAGAGTCTAAAAATTATTATGGTGAAACTATGTTAAGTGTCTCAAATTCAGCTTTCAAGATAGGGAGTCCAATGTTGGTGCAGCAGCTGATGTATTCATACACCAGGACACTAAATTATGATTTTCGATTCACTACATGAAAAATAGTTGTTTTTTACATCTTTGAGAATATTCCCACGATCTTTTTGTATCATAATATACTCCTGAATTAGTATATATTAACTGTGGTTTATCTTGATCGCTTTCTGAATGCCTCAAAATATATAGCCATCCAGGATTCCAATGTGTGAACATGAGAATGGTCCAAAAAGCGATGAGGCTTTAGTGTCAGGAATGTTTCCCAAGATGGAACCTTTGAGCGATGTCCCAATGATACCACTTCCTGTTCGACAGTCGTTACATCTGATTCTACCATTAGAGGATGTAAGTAGGATTAGTGCCTTACATGACTTCCAGAGATAGAGAACTCCGAGGTTTAAGGGATTTACAGATCCTAAGGTCATTGAGGATTGGGTATAGGTAGTGACGCGAGTCTTCTAATTAGTGAGGACCCCACATGACCATATGGTGGTTCTATCTACAAGCCTTCTATAGGGATTGGTGGGAAGATGGTGAATTTTTACCGTCCATACTAACAAGGAGGGGACCCTTAACTGGTCTGACTTTGAGCTTCATTTCAGGGGGGGAGTTGATCCCTTAGACATTGCACTTTGTGCGCATGCATGAGTTTATTCACTTTTTGCAGGGCATTTTTAATGTGGTTGAGTACTCTTCGAGGTTCACTAAACTATCTTGTTACTCTACGAATGTTGTGTGAGATCTATTATTTAGTGCTTGACCTTCTGAGTAGGCACTTCGATGAGAGCTCCGGGCATCAATGATTTCTTCCTACATCCCAATGAATGATGGGGTACTGGAGTGATCTTTATTGGTAGATATATTCCTCGATGAGCTTGCACTGATGGTGGGAGCTACATCTGGGTGAAGGGCGACCGGGTCATCTATGGCAGGTTGCTAACATATGTTGTAGAGGACCAAATGGGCCCATCCTTTTGGAGGAAGACCCAAGGAGTCAGGTTTGGTAGTGTGAAGCCCCCATGGAAGAGGGAGTGATCATGGTATTATAATATGCTACACATGCGATGGGAAGAGGCACAATGGTGGGGATTGTTCAACTCGCTATACAGAGGACAGATAGATGGTCGAGGGACTGTTGAGGCAACCTCACATACAGGAAAATTGTAGTTTTATAGGAGATAGACCTGGAAGAGCACCATGAAAAGTTGTATGTGGTGGTGTAGGTATGAAGTACTACCAACACCACCCTTAGGTGGTCCTCCATATGCTCCATGAGCAGGATGACATGGGAGAGCCAAGATTCAAGCAGTCGAGGCCTATAGTCCAAACGTCCCAAAGATGATCCGAGTTATGATCTACATATTATCTAATTTATCTAGAGTTCTTAATGAACCAGGTGCTATCCACTCTTTAATTTCCACAAACCTTGTTTAGAACATGGATATCCCGATCGAGACGTTGGCTTAATCCTCACAATTATAGAATCCTACGAAAAGTGATTCATATATAACACGCTTGGGCCAATAGTGAGAGATTACTCTTATATGTGAAAGCTTCAGTTGGGATCTCCTAGTAGAAACATTTAGGGCTTATGAAATCATCCTATGTATGAACTGTCTATCCGATGTGCATGCCTAGATCGTCTGTTTTAGCCACATAGTGTGGTGTGTCCGCAAAGATGGGACTAGGTTTTCAATAATTAGCAAAAAAGAAAATGGGGCAGCACAGGATGGACTCGCATGTTGGAGGGTGTAGCTGATCACCCATCCATTGGATAGCATGACATTCAGAGTAGTAGATGTGACGATTCTATAGTTTCATATAGTGGTGGATGAGTATGAGGACGTCATTCTAGAAGTTGTTCTAGGACTATCTCTTCACAGAGAGGTAGAATTCTGCCATGATATGTACATTGGGACGTCACTGATATCTACACCTAAATATCATATGGCTCCCATAAAGCTCTAGGAGTTGATTTTACAGTTAGGGTACTTTCTTAGTAAAAGGTTCTAATGTCCCAATATTTCACTAGGGGAATCCCTAGTGTTGTTTGTCAAGAAAGGAGGCATAATCGTGAAGGTATGTGTGGATTTCTGGCACCTGAACCAGGTAACTATGAAGAACAAGTATCCTATACCATGGATTGATGTCCTCTTCATTCAGCTAAAGGTAGTGAGATGGCTCTCAACGATTCAACTCAGATTTGGCTATCACCAACTTTGAGTAGTAGATGAGGACATCTCAATGATGACTTTATGATGTCGCTACAACCACTAAGAATAAATAGTGATGCCATTTTGATTGATGAATTCCCCATCAGTGTTCATGTGAATCATGAATATGATCTTCTAGTCATACATAGACCGGTTTATCGTGGTATTAATTGATGATATCATATTGTATTCAGTGTCTGATGAGGAGTGTGTGATACAACCGAGGATGGTTTTAGACACACTCCAAGAGAACTAGCTTTACAAAAAACTCTTGAAGTGCATTTTTTGGATATGAAATTTCCATTTCCCAGGACTTTTCATCTTAGATGTTGGAGTTGTGGTGTATCCAGTAATAGTCGTGGTTGTTCTTATTTGGGAGCCACCCAAGAGTGTTACCAAGGTGTGGAGATTCATTGGGTTGGATGGGTACTAACAGAGGTTTTTCCTGACTTCTCTATAGTTTCAAGACCCATGATGGAATTAATAAAGAAGGGAAAACCCTTCACATGTATAGAAGAATTCCTACATAGCATTGAGCAGCCGAGGAAGAGTTTGATGAGTGATCATATAATGAGGTTTCTAGAGGAGGGTGCTAACTACGTGGTGTACTGTGAAGAATCAGGAACAAGGATTTGGCGTTTCTTGATGAAATAAATAATAGTTATTGTTTATGTATCACTGTAGTTGAGATAACATGAGAATAACTATGCAACTCCTGATCTTGAGTTGGAAGAAGTAGTCATCACAATTTAGATGTGGTGACAGTACCTAATGGGTGAATTATTTATCATATACTCTGACCAAATGATTCTCAGGTATATCTTTTCTCAAAATAATCGTAATCAAAGACAACGAAATAGGATAGAGCTCCTCTAGGACTATAACTTCAGTATAGACTATACTCTTGGTAAGGGGAACATGGTGGTAGATGCTCTTAGCAGGAGATCGAGGATACAACTGCTAAACGAGGCCTCAGTACAGATGGGGATGCTTTAGATATCCTTTTTCGATAGAGATGATGCATATTTTCTTTAATGGATGGTCATTTTCCTTCCTCTCTTATATCGAGTTAGGGAGGCGTAATTCGAAGATACTAGCTAAGAGATTACAGGTTTCCAAATGTACACATGGCATGCCACTAATGGATATTCTAAAAGTGGGGAGCATGTTGTCCTTTTTAGAGGACACACCATAGTACCAATGTAGTTTTAGGAGGATGTATTGAGGTAGTTTGATAGATCCCTTTTTATAGTACATCTAGGTGTACTGAAGATGTATCAGGACCCCTAACAACAGTACTGGTGGCAGGGGATGAAGAAGGTAGTGTAAAAGTTGGACTTGAGACCCTTCTCAACAAGGGAAGGCTGACCTCCAGGGTCTAGAAGGTTTCAAAGAACAATTAGAGGTATCAGAGTGGAAGTGTAATGGTATATTGATGAACATGGTGAAAGATTACGACATATGTCCTAGGAGCATGAAATCATTTGGGTGATCATAGACCGACTCACCTTTTCAGCCCACTTTCTACTCATTTGATAATAGAACATAGTAGAGATCATCAAACACCTCTAAGTGAAAGAGAGAGTTCGATTCCATGGAGTCCCATTAATAGTTGTCTCAGTCTAGGATGCACACTTTACATCCTGGTTGTGTAAGGCATTACATGATGCATTTGGTACTTAGTTTTTCTTGAGCCTAGATTTACACCCACATATAGATGGTCAGATGGATCATATCATATAGACCTTAGAATACAAGATTCTTTCTTGAGTTTTTGATTTTGGTAAAATTTGGCTGGACCACCTACCACTGGTGGAGTTTTTATGAAATAATAACTACCACACCATAATCAGTATAGTAATGTTCAAGGCACTATGTGGAAGAACATGCAGGTCATTATTATGTTGGATTGACCTTGGGGAGTATGCACTCATGGGTTAAGATATGGTACATGATACCACTAAGAAAGAGAATGACATATGAGAGAAGATGAAGACCTCATAGAGACTACATAAGTCCTATGCTGATAGGTGATGTAGAACCTTGGAGTTTGAAGTGGTGGAACACATATTCTTACAGGTATCTCCACGATGATGGATACAAAGATATGTCAAGGGCGCCATGTTATCTCCAAGGTTTATCACACCATTCCTGACACTCTGTAGAGTGGGCGAGGTGGTGTACCCCTTGGATCTATCTCTGTAGTCAGAGAGGGTGCATGATGTCTTCCACATATCCTAGTTATGTAGATACGTGCACGACCCTTCTCTCATAATTGAACATAGTGAGTTGGATAATTATAATAGGGTTACTTTAGAGGAGTAGTTGATGATGATAGTGTATTAATAGAATAGGATCCTTCATGGATGGTCAATTCCTCTGGTGCGTGTTAGTTGGATGCATGAGAATCTGCAGGAGAGCACATTGGAGTAGGAGGCACATATTCATGCTTAGTATGCCCTTTTATTTTATTAGCCATTGTTTTTACTTATGGATACATAAATCCCTAAATGGGGGAGTAATGTAATAGATCAAAATTCAATGAATTTTTTTTAAAATTAATGTGATTATTTTGAGCCCAATCTCGGAGACGACACATAATTTCGAGGCTCAGAGAGGCCATAACATAATTTGAAACTATTTTTAGGGTTCATTAAATAAATATGAAAGTGGGTTTTTATAAATTTTAAACTAGTGTCTGGATAAAAAATATGAGGGAACCATTGAAATAAGAGCATTAATATTCACCTAGAAATGACCAAACATTGGCCAGTGCGAGCCAAGAGTAGAAAGTATTTTTTGGCTGTAAATGAAATAATTGTGTAATGATTATTTTATTTTAAAATCCTTAATAATATCAAATGGTAACACAAATCAGAATAATGATATTACCTTTGATCCCATGAGGGAATTATTCCCATTTGCTGAGCCGAAACATAAGAAGTACAGTTTGAGGGTGAACGTTAATTTTCAGAATTATTGGACGAAAAATAAAATAACATAAAAAGATATTTTATTAGATTTTCTACTTCATTACGCAATGAAGAGGTGACACTGAATCCCATTAATGAACCTCATTAATGAGTCATGGTAACAATTCTAAAAAGCAGCGTAATAGAAATGATGATTTCTGTTTTTTCAATTAATTTCTTAACAAGCTATGCAGGATTGTTGGCACAATCCTAGGACTTCTCTAAGGCTTTGGTGGGAGATGATGATGAACATACATCCTTCAGCCTTAGAAGAATTTCTAGTAATGGTGTGATGTGGATCTAGAATGAAGATCAAGGGAACATGATCCCATTCTTCCTCAACCACCAATCCATCCCTATGTATTGGTTTGATGCTTTTTTGTGTGAGATGATTTTCCCAGATATGTATTTTAAATTATGAATGTAGGGTTAAACCATGAACAGGTGGAAATGCAGAACAATCATTCATGAGGGATGGTTAATGATGTGGGATAAATAGGATTTTTTATCTTAGTTTATCTTCTAAACTATTTTTAGTTCTTTATGATCTTGCTAATAGGAATGCTACCAGGTCAACATGAATAAGACCCAGATCATTCTATTGGTGTTTGTATGTGCTACTCATTCCCCTTTTTTACTTCTTGAAGTCCCCCATTCATCTTGGTGCAATGGTCAGTGGAACATCCATCATGGAGGTACTAGACAGAAGGGTCGCGCCTGGTGGCTCGTGGTACCCATCCACAACGACATCACCAAGCCGCGACACCTAGCCACAATAGTAATAAAGTGGTGACACATGCCCACTGATGTGGGTCAGGCCAACATACTAAACTGGGCCACCAGGCAGCCCGAGATGGGGGAGAACCATCCCATCAATGAGGGCGGGGACGGTGGGGAAAATAGAATGCGTGGAGGCCCAAATAGGCAGCACTGGTCTGACCGAGTCATACTATTCCATAGAACATGAATTGGGTTGCTGGGAGACTCAGCATGTTGGACCCACGAATGAACCAAGTTGGGTCCAGCAATGACCAATGTGGTTGGATAATGGGCCAGGCCGAACTGGGTCAGACCAGACCCAATCGGGTTAGGCCAGGTCGGATGAAATAGGTTAGACAATGTGGGTCCCCATAGACGGGTGGGTTGGGTTAGTACAATGATGTTAGACCAGGGCCAGACGCAAAAAACCCTTGTTTAAAAGAATGCCAATCTCTTTCTGACCGAGGGTTTAATTGAGGTTCAGTATTTTGTGTTGGGACCCTCGTGATAAGACGGTCCTTTCGGAATAATCTAAATGATATTATATGATACTTGAGATACTACTGATGGTTTGAGGCATAGTTTCTCCTGGAATATTGAGTACCATGTATTAGGAATTCTACAGCTAGCTTTGAGATGATGGATTTGACGAACGGACGAAAGTCGTTTAAAAGATGAGGGAACCTAAGTGGTTCAACATATGAGCAAACCTCCATGGTTCAGAATACAAGCGTACCTCAATAGTTCAGTAGACTATCATATCATAGTAGTTCATCAGATGAGCATACCTCAGTGGTTCGGAAGACAAGTGTACCATAATGGGTAATTAGACGATCGTACCTTAGTGATTCAGCAGATGATCATAACTTAGTGGCTAAGAAGGCGATAATACCTCAGTGGTTTATTTGAAAAATCTACCTCATTGTTTCAGTAGACGAGGCTACCTCAGTGTTCCAATACAAGACCGAACCTTAGTGGTCCAACATATGAGCAGACCTCAGTGGTCCAGTAGAAGAGGGGACCTCATTGGTCCAATAGATGAGAAAACTCAAAGGTTCATCAGGGATGAGTTCTTTAGAAGTAAAATATGTTTCAGTTTTATGAATAATATATTTAATACATTATAATTTTTTTATACCTAGTGGGAGTAGTCTTTTCTTTCTCGTCTTGTTGTATGATATTGATTTGTGATATTTCATTGTGATATTTCCTTTGTGGCTTGTGGTACCTAATTAGTCTTGTGTTACTCAACCCTATATGGGATTCAACCAAACATGTCATGTCATGTGAAGGTGATCGATGCTTTGACAGAGACCTTGCTGGTTCCGGACCAGGTGGTTCTCAGTCAGACCGGACAGAGAGGTGTACTAATATGGCTACATGCATCTACCTTCACATACACTTTAGGTAGGGTCTTGAGTGAATTGACCATGGTATTTTAACATTCCAATGTGGGTTTGGGATTTTATTCGGGCCCCATTAAACCTTTTGTTGTATTGTACTCTCAATAGTTGCCTCAGTGAAAGTTATGGTTTACTATGTGTTTACTTTCCTCCATTTGTGAATTGTCTATGTGTACAGGTCTAAAAATAAAATTCCTTACCTTTATGGGGCTAGTATCCAGCCCCTAGACCATGGATGGTGGGGATGGGGTAGTCATGGCATGTGCCATTGGAGTTAGGTAGAGACACATCATCTATGTGGACTATTAAAAATTATCTAGATAAAAAATGTGTAATTTCACAAACTCAATCCTGGATTGGAATGAAGACCCAAAATCAAAGATATGTTATTATAATTGAATATTAAGAGTTTTAAATAAATTAATATTACAACAAACTATGATATTTTTAGAATACTATCTTATAGAATCCGACAGTCCATAATTTAAACCATGACCTCAAGAAGATTTCATCAGGGTCCCCTTCATTCTATATTTCCAAAATATGGGTTCAATCCAAAAAAATCAAACTCAACTTCTGTCACTTTATTTATCATATAATTTTTTATAACATATCCATTAAAAATAACATCTTATTACATTAACATTCAATGTGGTTTTGGGAGTATTTTTGACCTCCTTCAACATAAGTAATTCAATTTTAATGAAATATTCAACATTCGCAAAAACTATGTTTTTTCATACCTAATTTAATTTTCACAGTCATCATCACATCCCCTGACCCTAGAAGATATTTAATTATTATCAAATTCCAAAAATATTCAATAAAATTCACTTTAACAAAATTTATTTGACTCTTGATCTTGTTATAACCCTTTATAAGATTATACCCTAGTACTGAACCTAAAGTTCTCATGTCTAATAACATGCACATCATAAAAAATATGGTCAATACGGTTGAATTCACATATATGTCTATTAGATCCTTCATCATTACTATTATTCTCTATATATCCGTATTATTTGATCTTCCAACAATGAGTAAATCATATAATGTTTAAATAATATGTATATCATGTTCATTTACAATAATTAAATATTTAGTAAATAAAAAATCCTTAAAATATTTAAACATATATATTTTTATGAAATATATAGAGATTAATTTTATATTGACATAAAATATGGAATATTTCATTGTCTACAACCATATTGGGATTTCTAGGTTGAATTTGAATAAGTAAATTATCTAAAGTGAGTAAAAAACTAAAAAAACGAGGAATAAAATATATCATGTTGATAAATTCAATTTCAATGTTGAAACGTCTACTCAATAAAACAAGGAGGATGATGTTTTTTAATGACATAAGTCAACTAACAAAGGTGATGAAGATAATAATTTTAGAAAGAAAAGATGAATCATGGGATAATTCCATCATTAATGTAATGGATAAATGAGGGAAAACCATGGAATCTTTTGAAAAGAATTACCAATAACAACATCATTTGAATAATTTAAATTTTCAAATATATTAATGATAAGCATGAAAATTATATACTAATCAAATATAGGTAGGTTTGTAAAGGTAATACATATTTTGTATTCATATTTATGGAGGAAAAGTTTTCCCCAATGGTGAGAAATCATATGTTTAAAACTTTCATCATTTTTAGGATTCAAATAGGCTTCATCCCAGATCATATAGACGAATTGTTGATGTTTTTAAGTGAGTTCATAAGGAGGAAGTCAACAATGAAAAACTAGTGGGATTCTAAATTTAATATTACAAAGGAAACGTTTTACGATTCAATAAAAATATATAAGTATTGAAATAAGAACTATAGTATTATTCTCCTCATTTGGATTATAAATTATAAAATTTAGAGGTCAAAATATGGGGTTTTGATCACGACCACTATATTAAATCCTTAGGGGAAGAGAATTTATAGATGCATGTCTATGTTGATGATATCATATTTTGAAGAAGAAAACTTGAAAAAATGGAGGAATTTTATAATGTCACGTGATCAATGTTTGAGATTTAATTTATTGGTGATCTTACATACATTATATATATATGTGTGTTTATCAAAAAATTAATAAAAATTTCTACATCTTGAAAAATAAAAGTGTGGTGTTGGAGATTTTTGATATGTATGATTTCTTTACTATTTCAAATATAGTCATAGTTAGGACCCAATATGGAAATCATAATGATATAAAGCCCATAAACTAGTATTTATATCCAATACTGATTATATGTTTATTGAATGCTATAGAAATACGGATGTATATACTATATGATGCATTCTTGTCTATGAAATTTTATAGTATGATAAAATAAGAACACATCAATACTTTAAAAAAATAATAGGTTATGTTCAATATGACCATGATTATGGGTTTCTATGTAATAACTTGGAAATATTTTTTATCATTATAATGTGAATATATTTCTTAATATGTTTTGGATATAAAATCCTGAGTATGAATTTATTTCTCATTTGGAGAAAAATGTGCAGAATAGATTAGGATGAAATAGAAGAGTATTTATCTAAAAATAGTTGATACATAATATATTTATAACTAAAATGAATTATAATCAATTGTTAGGGATAAATATATAACTATATAATAGTAGTGATGAGGTGAAACTACCAATAATGATTTATTTAAAAAAAGGTTATTAATTTTAAAATGAACTCAATGTAGAACTTACATCAGATGAACATTGTAATGAACTACACTTTTATTAAATAAAAGTACATAATGGATATTTACGGTGTTTCATATTTGACTAAATATAAATGTGGTTTATATATTTACAAAACCATTAGTTTTATAATAATTTTAGAATCATATGTCATGTTTTGGTGTTCAACCACATCTTACATCTTTGGGACATTAAAATTTTCCACTGCCCTTATATGATTTTATACTGTTACATGGTTATTGATGTTTGATAGGAATCAACCCTTATGGGAATATTTATGATAGTTGAGAAATTATATACGATATATAAATAAAATAAGTGATGAAATTTATTTTATGGATTTAATCACATAAGACATATAAAAGGAGGAATCAGAGTGTATTTTATCATGTTTAGACCTTAACATGTTCATTCAATGATTTATGAAGTTAATAACTATCATTGTTGCATTTTTGTGACCCCAATCCTTGTAACTTTTATCCAGTTTATACACAATTATATTGGAATTAAATACAAATAATCACAAAGTAGATTACTGAATACTCTAGTTGTCATGGTAAATAAGATACATACATTTTTACTATATTACATTCGAATACAAAAATTATAAAAAATTTTATTTCAAGAATAATATTATTTCTTATTGGATATCCATTCATATCAATCATGGGAAAATCATGGATTATAAGGGAAATAAACATATAAAAGATGAGATAAAATTATCACTATGGTTTGAGAAAAATAAAGAAAAAATGGATCAATATTAATAATTAATATGTCACGATAAATAAATGAACACACATTCCATGTAATTAATACACTGATAAGGAAGTATATCAAGTGTTAATAACAATAAAAAATAAATAACCAATAAATATAAATGTTGTATTGCTAATAACTCAAAATACATACCATTTAATGAATAACTAAGTGTGATATGAATCCATAGATAACATAAATGAAAAATTACCAAGGATAATTATAATAAAATTTGGATGTATCAAATGCTTAATTATTAGACTTTATGAATTTAGGATTTATTAAAACATCTTTTTTATGATTTATCCTCAGTAGAGTTTAAAAATAATAGAAAAAAACCATTTAAAAAGGCAATAAAAATATTTCCTCTCAGGAGACCTATTGCTGTATTGAGGGGATATCTATAATTGGACCCCTCCCATGCATTCATGGAAAAACCATTCTTCATATTTTGAATAATTGATTTAATTCATTAAAGATATATAATATCATATAATATTTATATTGGGTAAATAATACATATTTATAAATATTTCCATATATTATAAAATAACATTAAATATAGAAAACAGTATGTTGAAATGTTATACATTTTATGTAGAAAACATAAACATGATAAATTATTTCAATATTTAGTGGAACATTTTTGTCCCCAGGAAAAATAATAATTCATAGAAAATTTAATGAAAAAAATGAATCATGGAATTGAATGTAAAGTATTTCATTTTTCAAAACATTAATAAAACCTATACGTTATTAATAAGGATATTATTTATACAATATATACCCATTGGGGTAATAAAACAATATTTCATTCATTAATGAATAAAAATACCATAAAAATAAATATATATGAATTCTTGTTGAAAAAATTATTTTAATTATCAAAGCCAATTAAAAAAAGTTCCCAAACCATTTATCAAGTAATTTATTCTGAAACCATTATTTGAAAATTATAATGTAAGAATTAAAACATTAAGTGGTCATGATGGTAGGAAATTCTATACATGAAGAGTACAATAAAACAAATAATCCTTTAAAATTTTCAATAAAATTCAAGGGGAATTTTCTTTAAAATGATATAAAAATTATATTTAATTTGTTTCCTAAAAAGTAAAATGGGTAGAAATTTATTTTATAATTAATTTTTACAATGTAAAAAACACTTTTAAAAACACTTTATTAAGACACGGTTTTGGAAGGAAATATATTTCTAACAGAAGACAGAATTTAAAACTAGTTTTTTTAAAACCATTACTACAATTTTTTAAGTACCAAATACTGAAAAAAATGGTACTATTACAAGAGAATATTATGAATAACTAGTAGATAATAAAATTAATTATTTTTATTATTGTATTTTAAATTATTTTCACTCAAATGAAATTCAAGAATAACTAATCTAAATTATATTGAGATCATTATATATTCCCTTTCAATGATAATAATGTTGATGTGCGAATTAAAAAATGATTAAAATTAGTTTTATCATCTGTAAATACATAAAAAAATGGGGGAATACAACATAACATAATAAAAATTCATTTTTCAAAAAATCTTATAATATCAAAATACGATGACAAAGTGATATAACCTTATAAGATTAAATTGATTTATTAAATCTTTTACCACTTGGAAAATAATAAATTAAATATCATAGGATAAAATCACTAAAACTAAATTTAAAATTTAATGAATTAGTTGGGAATAATTATATTACATGTCAAAGGGACTGTATATAAACCATATAAAAAAATAATGTGAATAACATTTCAATATTCCTTAATAAAGGGATATTGAGATGAACTCCCTAACCACAAACTTCCTTTTGGTTGGACATTATATAAACACATGAATATATGTTTTAGAAATGTTATCAAAAGATAATATAATCTTATAAATATTTATAATATTATATATTATCCTTTTTTATTTTGTTATCATGTGTTTGTTAATAATTTTTCTTTATTTTCATCGATTTGGGCTTTAATTTCCTTATTTTCACATTCATGCTTTACTGTGAAATTTATAATTGTTATGCATTATATGTAGTTATATTATCTCTTGAATAAAAATTAAGACATTATTATCATATTTCTACATGTACTTTATTTTTAGAACTATTAATGAAACATTGTTATGAAAAATTAAGTATTTTATGACGATAGAGATGGTAGGTCAAACAAATGCATGAGTAACATTTCCATTCTCCAATTATCATCATGTAAAGAAGGTAAGTAATATTTTTTCATTTAATAATTCTCATAATATAAGATATAAAAAATTATATCATTAAATATACAAATATATATCATCCATGTCTTTTGGTGATTAAAAGGGAGTCACATCCCTTCACGAAGGAAGTAGTCCACACGTACACGAATGATTTTATCATCTTCGAGTGAGTTAATAGGATATATATCATGTTTTAGTAATGTTAAGTATGTCATTAATTTAAGTATCATGTCATTTATATCTAATATGTTCTTCAAATTTATCATATTAACTTCCATGTAAAGAGTTAGGGAAAACAAAACAAATGACATCGCAAGGTTGTAGTCCTCCAAACACATGATTGATGTCATCATATGGCCTAAATAATGAAAATAGAAAAAGGAATATATTATATGTTAATTAAATGGAATAATTATTTTATAAACATAATGTATATTATATAAATCCATCATCATACGCAACAATTTTTTGTGGTAATTGAAAAAGGAATGACATCGATTCTTGAGGCGATATTCCTCCATAGACACGAATTGTGATTTAGTATCCCATTTTATTGATGTAGTGGCAGTTTTAGATAATAACATTAACTTAAAAACATATTATTTTATGAAATATAAATATTTGGTTTTATAATTATGGTTTAATAACAATTTAATGATGTGGAAGAGGAAATAAAATATAAACACTCATTGGATAACATTGCCTGTTCTTTGGGTATACCTAGTAGGTTTTCCTTAAATCATTCATAGGATGGTTTTTAAACAAATAAATATTATATGATGAGATATGTGAGGTTTTTATAAAATTTCGTTTGTGTTTGGTTGATCAAAATGTCTTGAGAGTTGTGAAGAAGTGAGGGGGAGTGATTTCCCTTTTATAATTAATGAGGAGTTACATTTTCTATAACAAAGAAAAAGTATTCATTGATTATAGGTCATTCAATATTAAGGTGGAACCAAAAATGATAAATATTTTATTTTATTCATCATATGGTTGAAACACACCACTTATACACAATTCAATACTTTTTTAAAAAATGTTGTTCCTTATCTAATATGTTTACTACATTGTACCACTTTAGTTTCCACCATAATAATAAGTTTTTTATGTTGGTAATTAAATATTTGAGCCTAAAATAAGATGAGAATAATTATTTAATTTGTCCATTTAATGTAAAACTTCATTATTTTACGGTATGTAACAATTTAAATATATTTAATACCTTTGATAGATTATGTTTTATGGAATATCGATATTAAACAGACTCAAAAATATTATTAATTTTACTAGACCGTTATAAACAATACATTAAATTTGAATGTGTGAATATGATTATCAATTTTATGAAATATATATTTATTTAATTTTCAATAATATATTATATATTCTTAGAAAATAATAATATTATTTTTAATAAATCCATTTTAATTTTTAAATATATTTTTTCTTTAAAAGTTATTTTTATTTCTTTTTAAATCAGAAAAATTATAACTAATTTTTTAAAATTTTAAAAATTTTATTTGATAAAATTAAAGCTATTATTTAAATAAAAATATTAAAATTATCATTGTGTGATTTTTTTTTTAGAATTATGAAAATGTTAATTTTTCAATGATTAGTGAAAAATTCTAGTTTTTTGGAAGTTGTATTTTATTAATAATGTAAATTTATTTTTTGGATGTTTTTTTAATATGAGTTACTTAAATGGGATTTAAAATATTTAAATTACTTATTTTGAAATATATTTTATAATTTTCATATTTTTAGAACCATTTTATAGTTATAAATAGATCTTTTCAAAAAAACTATTTTGCATCGCATTTAATCAGATTAATTTTAAATTTAATTTGAATATGTCAATGATATTAATTATTTAAAATGTATTCAATATTTGTAATTATGATTTATAAATTCTTTAATAGGTTCTTTTTCATTTTTATGAAATGAAAAAGATACAGTGGTAAAATATATATTTACAATAGTATAGGTAAAATGATGTAGTGGGTGAAAGATAAAAGGCAATAAATAAAATACCTAAAAACAAAAACCATAAATTGGAGATTTTTTTTGTTTCAGGACTCTATCCATCTTTGAAAACATTAATTATAATCCTCATTTATTAGAATTAACTACCCCCAAAACTGGTTAGTTTTAAATTTAAAATAATCATTATTTGGTAACTTAAAACCAACACTCCTTAAGTATAAATAACCCTCATTCCCTCTTCACTTATACACACCATATAGCTCTACCACACTAAATTAAATTAACATCAAAACATCCTCACCTATGTTATAGAGGACCTTTAGTTCCAAAATTTCCAACCATAGTGTCCCTATGAGGGGATCCTCACGAGGATTTGTTATGGGAAGGTAAACATCATTAATAACTCTTTCAATTTCATTTATTTCTATACATACTATTAATATGTTTTAAGAATTATAAATTAATAAAAATAGTTTCATAAATTTAAATATATTTTATTATCTTTATGGGGAAACCATTTTTTATCTCTACCCCATTATATGAAAATGGAATACAATGCGTGTCCGTAAATATAACATTCTGCCTCTATGATGTGGTTTAATTATTTATTCATCCCTAATTTGTATGGATTGTCGTATTGATGGAAATATTAGATATATATGATAATTAGTAGATTATATTGATTATTCAAAATTAATATACCATCTACTTCCTCACACATTTAAAAATTTATAAATGATATCATCTCTTATTCATAATTATGGCTTACCATCACCAAGATGCTATGTAATTCATTTTCAATGATGAAAAAACAAGAAATGTTTTAAAAATTTATTTATTTATTAAATATAATATTTGTAAAACTAATTTCATTATTTTAAAAAATAATTTATATCTTATGAAAAATAACCAAGACTTTCCTGATAAAAAAAATCACGAAAAGCAAGGCAGTTAACTGCCAAAATAGTGAAAATGTTGAAATATTATTAAGGAATGATGGAAATATGTTATAAAATGATCATATATGATGTTATAAATTTAAATAAGTTTTATAATAAATTAATAATATGTTTAAAGACATTATATTGGATTTTATTAACATATTTCCTAAAATTATAATATGTAGTAAGGGGGATTATAATAAAATTTGCATTTATTTGGTTAATGTTATACATTATTGATTATGTCATTAAAAGATAATGAATTTATTTAATTTTATTAAATTATGTTGTATATAATTTTTTTATGGGTAGTTAAATTTTATAAACATAATTTATTAATTTTATTAAATATCACTTCAGTGATTTTATCTTTTTAAGGGATATCTTATTTCAATTTAAATTCATTCAGTTATATTTATACTTTATTGATTATGTCATGCTAATATTATGTTTGAAATGAAATTTGACTATCTAATTTTTTATTATTTCTTGTTTTATGTGAAAATATAATAGATAAAAATATGAAATTCGTTTTATTATTTAAAATTTTAATGATATGACCTTTATAAGGGATTTCATATGTAAATTTGTATTCATTGTGTTAAAATTCAAATTCATAGATTATGTCATAATAATTTTATTTGTGAAATTAATTTTTATTTTATAATGTTTTATTTCCCATTTTTGTGTGTCTGTATAGCAGAAACGAAAAATCAATTAAATTTATTAATGCTCACTTCAATGATCAGATCTTTGTATGGGTTTTGAGGCTCACTTTTACTTTCATCATACATATGCCATATTGACCACTGATTTCTATTTTTTGTGATTATATAAATACCCTTTTTAGGTTATATGATGAAATTGTTTATATAATTGTATTTAATATTTCATTTTGTGTCATTTATTTCTTGGGTGTTACGATTGATATAACACACATCTGGTAAGAGTTCATTACACAATCTGTTAATTATTTATGATTGTTTATTTTTATGTCTCTACTGGTAAATATTTCTCTTCCATGTCCACAATTTCAATAAATGTTTTAAAAAATGATTTACAGTTACTAAAATTATTGTTTAATGTTATTTTTTTCCATATTCCCATTTTAAAAAAATTAATGGAATGTTTCAATAATTTTCTAACTAAGGTAAATTATATATTTTCATAAAAAAGTGTGAAAAGAATTGTTTTTCAACAAATATGTGATGCATATAATTTCCCACCATCATATCACATTGTTGGTTCAAATCATACATTACAGGTACACAATGTCAGCTTCAAATAATTATTTTTTCATTTTTATATGTGTCGTATTCTATTGATAAGTGATTTCAAATTGAAAAAGCATATTTTCAACAACAAAAGTACAATGGTATTTTTGAAGTATTTTTATTTATGTCCACATCCATTATTGGATGTTTTTTGGAGTATTTACTCAAATGATACTAGTCCATATATTTATTTGGATCATTTATGATATGTTTCACTGGGGAATGTACTGATTCTTTATATGACATGTTCTTCCAATAAAAATATTTTTTAATTTTGTTAATGTTATTGATTCCATTGTTTTATTTATCTATATAAGGACTGAATTCGACATATTATGTTATGGTAAGGACCTTTATATCCCCTTGATACAACGACAAGTCTAATGAGCCTCACTAATTATAATAATTATATTGGTTTCTACCCACAAAATTAAAAATTTTTGCAGTGAGATATTGATAGTTACTGTTATGCAAATAGATTGTGACAATAACATTGTTGAGTATTGGTCGTGATTATTCAAACATCTCTCCTTATGAATTTGAGCATTATCAGGCTATTTATTTATATTTTATATGATTATTTGATAATAATAATATCCATGTTTATTTTTTATTTTTATATGATTATTCATATAGAATTATTTGATCATCTTTTATTTCTTATATATTATACAGATGTTATTATTTAAAAGGTATGCGTTTAAGTTATTTACCGTTCCATAATTTTAATGCATTATTTATTTATAGCTTCTATTTTATACTTTCCTTGACAATGAATTTGCGCTTTCCAATTTCCTATGTTTTATTTTACCCCATGTTATGAGGTAGTGTTTTCTGACTGATATATATTGATAAAGTATGGGGAAAAAAATTTAGAAATAAATATTTTGGAAGTAATTTTTTTTATAAAATCATTATCTTATTTTCTAGTATGTGTCTAGTTTACCAAGACATATAAACTATTTTGACCTTGGGTATTAAATTCCATGTATCTTATTCCATTTTAAAAAAGTAACACATTAGATCTTGGCTAATGAGGTTGGGTATTATATTTGGTATCCATAAAAGTTTATTAGAATCCCTATGAACTAGATATATGAAGAAAATTATTAATTAAAATAATCCAATTATTGAATTTTAGGATAAGTATAAGTATAATTTATCATAATATAGATTTTATGGAAAAGGATGACCTAAAATAAAAAAAAAGACTCGATTTTTGAGAAGAATGTTTCATTATTTGGGAATTATTTTAATAATATTGGCTCACTCAAATTAATGATGTTTAATACATTAACATTACTACATGGTTTTAGTCAATGGAGGGAAAAGGATGAAACTGAGTTAACATTGAATGCGATAAACAAAATTATTGGGATAATCCATAGTGTATAATGAAAGTAGTCAAGGATATTTTGATTATTCCATATTAGTTATCATGATATATGAATACAAAATTCACCTTAATAAACACTCACACCATCCAAAAAAGTGAATAATAGTGTTATATTAAATAATTTATGGGTGAAACCATGGGAAAAAGAAGATTCAATTTATTATATGTCAAAAATGTGAGAAGAAACACCATAATTAATGTATTTTACGAACAAGATGATGTTTTTAGAGTGGAAATTAGGATGATAAAGTAATTCATTCTTGATGAAAACTAATTTTCATAAAAAATAGTCTCCCTATGGTATTAAAAATATATTTAGGTTTTAAATGTGGGAAGTATATGTATTAAGAAAATTGGTTCCTTATTGAAAAATATAATGAATTGAATCGGTAAGGTAGTGGGATTAATGGTTATATTAAAAAATTTGATGAGACTATAAATGACACATGAATATAAGTAAGTGTTAAGGAATACGATAATAAGTCCTAAATAATGGTTTAAGAATGAAGTGCAATGATTACTGCTCTAATGTTTATATATCAAAATTATGTTACCAATGTATTTTTTTCAAGGATATTCTTATTATATGAATAGTGAGATATATAATAGATGTATTTTAGAAATTATTCTTTATATATTTTGAATCATGTGATGAATTATACTTGTAACTAGGAGAAGTGATTATATTGAATGTTTATATTTTGCAAAACATAGTATTTTTGGATGATAAATGTAATTATGTTTCTAATGATAAATAAATGATTATGTGATAGCATGAGTGAAAATGAAATTAGTTAGTAATTTTTTGTTTTATGTTATCATTGATAGAGTTTATTATATATTAAGATTTAAGGAATGTATTCAACAACCTGTGAATTTAATTTTGTTAGGAAGGGATGATTTCATTAAATATTTATGGTGATCAAGGTATTCATATATTTGTTATGTAATGATAATTTGTATTTTTATTTACTGTCCTATACATGACATTTTTTGACTTTTAGTTTTGATAGGTGTATTTTGGCTTAGCCTTTAGGTTAACAAATTATTTAATAGATTAAAAATAAATTTTGATTTTAATGTTTGATTATTTGATTAACTATTGAAAATTATTTTTGTTTTATTAAATATTTAGAGGTTAAAGGAATTACTTATGGATCATTTTAAATATTAAAATTTCTTATGGATTGAAAATTCTTATTGAATATACATTCACCAGTATTAGAGATGAAGCTGGGATATATCGAATCAAGAAGAAAATATGAAATAATGATTACGATGTGGAATGAAATCAAGTATGATAAATTTCAAAAGTTATTTATCTGAATAGTAAAATAGTTCATCAACTATTGAAAAATTATTTTGGATAAAAAAGATTTATCATTTTCCCTTTCTTATAGTGGAATCAATGGCATTTTAACACATTAAATATCACTACTTTTTTGTTGTAAATGTTCTAATAACCATGTTATATATCACTCTACATTAGAACATGATAGTTATATTACCCTTCAATGTCCATATTTTTACCTACCCTTATTGATATCCTATTCATAATCCTAGTTATGTTGTGACCTTCACATTTTCATTTCCATATTTTAAGAAAAAAATTTATTAACTACTTTAGGATGTGGGTTTCCCCACAAGATAATTTCTAAATATCAAATTAAAATTTTAAAATTGAGATTTAAAATTAAAAGGATGAAATTTATTTATGTGGGAGATAATTTTCACTGCATTATTTTCCTGTATGTCTCTTTTAAAATAAATTTAATCTCTTTGATGGCTTATGTTGTCCATAGCATAGAGATTAAAAAACTAAGAAATATTATATTATTTAAATGAATTTTATAACCTAGCCATTAAATCTAATGGTGTGAATTGTATTAACTATTTTATAAAATATATATAAATTTATTTATTTATATGAATTAAAGACAAAATTTAAAGTGAAGCAATATAATTATTCAAATATATGTTTTCCTCAGAAATTTATTTTTATTAATTTATATGAGAAGATATTTATAATTAATTATTTTATTATTTATGAAAAGAAATTTGATAAAATTTACATCATTTTTTGAATCATAATATTAAATTTACCTTTCGGTGAATATTTGGGAATTTTTTAAAAAGGTTGATTTCTCTATGAGTAGTTAAAATTAATATCTCTTATTAGAATATATATTTTATATACAGGGATAAATTATTTTATCAATTAGTTTTAAATTAATCCTTATTAATTTGGATTTAAAATAATCCATTTATGGGTTTTAAAATAAATTTTAAAATTTAATTTGTTAAAAAAATTATATTTGATATTTGATATTTTTTTCTAAAAATCTATTTTTTATTGTGTTTTTGTAAATTTAATAATATATTTAATTGTGACTACTATGATGTTAAATTTTTTTAAAATGGATTCCATATTTTTTATCATGATTTCTAAATTTTGAAATAATTTCTTTTTCTTTTTTATGTATAAAAACCCATGGATAAAAATTTTTATTGTAGTATAGGTAATGTAATATACAAGGATAATGTTAAAAACTGAATTAATAAAATAAATAAAAAACAACATTAAACTAGAGTTTTATTTTTTAAAAGACCTTAATTATTATTTAAAAAATTAATTATAATAAAAATTCATTGGAATTCATTCCACAAAAAAGTAGTTGTCTTTAAATTCAAAATAACATTTATTTATTCTTCTAAAACCACCTCTCTTCATGTATAATTAACTCACATTTCCTCATCACTTATCCAAACAATATATATTTAATAAAACATACCTATTTCTCTTCCCAAAATCTAATCCAATGTTCGTTTGTTCCTTTTCTTCCGAAATACCAACCCTAGGGTCCCTAAGAGGAGGTCTAGTTGAAGATTCTTCAAGAGAAGGTATTCATCATTAATAATACATACGATTGATTGTCTTCTTATAATTCCTATAAATTTGTATTAAAAATGTAAAATAATAACTATGTAATCATAAAAGTACACATATTTTTTTATGGAAGAACGATTTTCCATCACATATCCATCCCATGAAAATAGAAAAAATAACTAAAACATACATATGACTTATTGTATACATGTAACTATGTAATTAGATTTCCATCAACAATTTATATGGATGGTCATCATAATAGAAATAAGGGATATATATAATAATGTCAAAATTATATTTATTATCTAAAATTTATATATCTTCAACATCCTTTACCTTTCAACCATTTAGAAGTGATATCTGTGCTTGTGCGTACGTACTTCATACCATCTCCACGAAGATATGCGATTAATTTTTTATGTTATAATTAAATAATGGTTATAATATTTATAAGGATTAAATATTAAATTTAAAACATCGATAAATTATTTAGATTAAGGGTCTCTATCCTATGCAAGAAAATCCATATTTTTCTGAAAAAAACAAGCATGATAAAACCAGGAAATTAACCCAATCAACACTGAAAATATTGAAATATTTTTAATAAATGTGTTGTAAGATAATAAAAGGAT
This sequence comes from Viscum album, assembly GCA_963277665.1. NCBI lineage: Eukaryota > Viridiplantae > Streptophyta > Magnoliopsida > Santalales > Viscaceae > Viscum > Viscum album. Next base: position 1,337,684,079 of record OY728142.1, read on the forward strand.
CATATATGATATTAAAAATATCAATATCTTTGTTTTAAAATTTATTTACATGTTTAAAACAATTATAAAGGAGGTCTGAACATGTTTTAAGGAAGTAGAATATGAGGTAATGGATTTCATACCTAAATTTACATCCATTAGGTCATTGATTATGTCATGGTAAGATTACATGTGAGATAAATAATTATTATCATGGGTTGTATATTTAAATTTTTATGTGTATACATATTTGATACACACAATCAATTTATTTGATTAAGTATGACATCAACGAGTTGTTCTTCTTAAAAAATTTCATAACTCAATTTTTAATTATTTTTTTAATAACATACTTCATTTATAATTTCATGATAATATTATTTATGAAATTAATTTTTTATTATCTTAGGATTTCTTACCTATTTATTTAGGTGGATTTATAGTGGGTTCACATAATTGACTGTTTTGATTAATTCTCACATCAATGATATTACCTTTTTAAAGGATTACTAAACACAATTTCGATTCATTAGTTTAATCATATAATTCAATGATTATTTCATGATATGATTATGAGTGAAATTAATTTTTATTAGATTATGTTTTATTTAACTTTTTTCATGTGGATTTATTGTGGAAACTAAAAATATATTCAATTTATTAACTCTGACCAAAATGATAAGATTGTTGTAAGGGATTCTCATCTCACTTTTTCATTCATGATACATATTTCATATTCCCCAGTTATTAGATTTATATTATGTATACACTAACCATTTATGTTATAAAATAAATTAGTTTTTGTTAATTATATTTAAGGAATTATTTAAATTCATTTATTTCTTAGAGTTTATGATTGATAACATACCCAAGTGTTAAAGGATTATTTTACAACCTATTAATTATTCAGGATTTTTTATTTTTATATCCTAACTGGGGAATATTTATATTCCGTCTACGTGTTTTCTAAAAACGTTTCAAAATTTCTCTTGTTACTCCTGAAATATTTTTAATTAAATTTTATTTTTATTGACTTTTTGTACAATAAATATAAAACATGAATATTTTGGTTGTTTTCCCAATGATGTAGTTTATTACTAGTCTTACCCAAGTGTTAAAAACATTTTTTAACCTTATATGGAATGAACCAAATTTCCTATTGTCATATTCCTTACTGTTTTGATCATATTTTACATGTTTTAAATGTTCTTTTCAAATAAAATGATTGTATTTATTTGTGTGTTGTTTTCTTGAAATAAGAGATTCCATACTGAAAATTCCATTTTCATTTAAAAAATATTCATAGATATTTTCAATTTATTTTCATGATTTTCTTCATCATTTTTTGAATTTGATGTTGAGGATGTACTATAATGAAATATGTCATGATATTTCATTGGATAGTTTATGAACAGTTCGATTTGGGAATGTATATATTTTCTGTATGACTTGTACTTTAAATATGAAAACATATTGATTTTATTTAGTCATTTTGACTCATTTGTTTAATTATCCATATAATTAATTAATTTTACTTCTAAAAGGTTTGGTAACAGCCTAGTAAATCCCTTCAATTCATCAATTTCTCTTAGGAGGCAAGATACTTGGCCAATTCAGAGGAGTTTCTTCCCAAAAATTTAAACTTTATTGAGGATAAATCTATATAGTATCTATCTTGATAATAGACTATAATAGTAACTATTATGAGGAATGATCATGATAGTATAAAAATCCCAGATTATTTATTCTATCATTGTGATATTATTAATTTTTTATCCGTGTGATTATTTGATTATAATAATATCCATGTTTAATTTCATTCTCATGTGATTATTTATACGAAACTATTGGATCATATTTTATTCATTTAGTATTATTCTAAAGTTATTTATTAAATTCCATGTGTTTCAGTTATTTACATTTCTAAATTGTTAATTACTTATTTTCACATAGATTTTACTGTATGATTACCCTTACTAAGTAATTGATATCACCCATTTCTAATGTTTTATTTTTTTCCCAGGTTAGGAGGAAGTGTTTATTTATTGTAATACATGGATAAAATAAGGGTAATTATAGAACTATCAAACAAATTATTATATTGTATAGTATATATCATGCTGTAATTTTAATTTCATTTATTTAACTATTTTACCATGAATGCAAAACTATTCGATCATTGGAAATGTTAATCATTTCATCTTTTTCATGTTTAATAAAGTATATAATTGGATCCAAGTAAATGGGATTATGGAATTTCATATTAATTATAAACAATAATTAATTAATTTTTAATGAAATTCAAATTGTGTTGAAAATTAATTTTTAAAAAGTGAATGGATATTTCAATAATAATATTTTTAACTATAACACTTATAATTAATTTTTATTATTTTTAATAATTCTAATGAAAAATAATTAATTTTACATTATTAGTAAACTGGAATTATTATTATTCTATATATGGAATCCATTTTACCAATTAAATTCACAAATGTGGTAATATTTAATTTTAAATTAATAATATAAACAGGGGGAGAATGTTGTTTTTTGAAATGAAAATGTTGAAATGTTTAAAGAGTTTTTATATCAAAACACAAGATGAAAATGATTTAAATGAAATAAATGGTATTAATTGATATAAAATTAGACTACTTTTTAGTAAAAAAAATAAAAAATATAATTTACCAGTATAAATTATTTAGTGGAAAATGCAATTTTCAATTGAAAAATTGTATTTTCAAATATTCAATGAGAATGGAAATATTTCTTAATTATTTCGAAACAAATAACCCCTAGATAGTTTTTATATTTTCATTTCAAAAATTCAGATCATTAAAAAAAATTAAAAAATTTGTAATAATTATTTATAAATAATTTTCACTAAGTAAGACTAAACAATTTATTTGCAAAAATACTTCTTTTCAAAAAAAAAAATTATTTTAAAATAGTTTTATTTTATATAGATACAATTTAATATAATTTGTTAATAATGTTTATACCCACCATTACAATGGCTAGGTGATAACTATTATATAAAATAATAATTTAATAATATGACATATTTTGTTTAATCTTAGTTTAGCGTGTAACCCAGGATAAACTCAATGTCGCGTGTAATGATAGCTATTAAAGAAATTGAATGTATTATAAAAATATATGTCTTAATGTATGAAGGTACTATATTTTCTTTTATGTTTGGTTTTTATTAGATATTTTATCGACTATAATGTTATTCATTTTTTATTTTATAGCGTCACATTCTCCCCACATTATATTGATTACATCCTCACAATTTAAACAATATTATAGTAATAAAGGGTATCGTATTTGAAAATTAATTTGTTGAAAAAAAAAATTCCTAAAAATTTTAAATAAATTTTCTACATAATAAGAGAGAAATAGAAATTTAAATGTAATATGGAATGAAAGAAAAATTGGTTTCTCGGTAGTTACCCAATCGTGACATACACGGAAATTGCATTACTTTTGAAGAATATTTAATAAATTAAAAAAAAGACACCCAAAGACTGTATTAGTTTATGTTCCGGGATTCCAAAGTAACTAAACTAATACAGTCTTTGGGAATCTATTTTTGTAATGTATTAAATATTCTGAAAAAGTAATGTAATTTCCATGTACGTCAAGATTGGGTCTCTACAAAGAATCCTAGTTATGTTTTATTCCATATTACCTTTAAATTTCTATTTCTTTCTTATTAAGAAGAAAATTTATTTAAAAGTTTTATGATAAGGTTTTCCAACAACTGGATTATCAAATACGATACCCTTGATTACTATAATCTTGTTTACATTACGAGGATGTAATCCTTATAATGTGGGGAGAATGTGATGCTATAAAATAAAAAAAACCGTACACATTTGAGCTCATATTCTCATTAAAAGTAATCATGGAGAAAATAAAACAAACCATAAACTTTTGAACATAAAAACATGAACATTACGTTTAATCATCAAAATTTTGAGTTGTGAAATAAATCATGGCAGTAGATAAGGAATAAATCATTAAGGAACACTAATCATGATAAAATAGGATGAGGATAAAACATGTAATTGTGTAGAACAATTAAGAACATGATATGATTTCTCTAGTAGCCAAGGCATTGCTTCCAAGACCATCATAGTGGACAAATTCCATTACGGAACCAGGTTTACCTTCCATTCCATCCTTGTATTACTAAACCAGATTTACATTCCATTATATCCATGTTTATCTCATGAGATATAAATCATTACTCAATGAATTTGATGGAGATATAGGTCTCACCCATCTTATAATTAAATCATTCATTCATGTGCCACAAAATAATCGTAAATCATTCATCATAACCCAACAAATAAAATGGGTTTCATAAACATCATCCCATCATAAAATAATCCATATAAAACAATGGATATAATTTTCTCATAAACAAAATCAAACCATGTATATAATAGGTACATTATACTTGAAACAGAACCATATTAAATAATGTCATCGTATATGGAAAATAGTTTTGATAAAACACTTGAAATGAATTCTTGAGGAAAATGCCATTTCTTCTTTCAAATCATTTTCTTTTTCCAAAATGACGTTTAATTTTAAAAGAAAATAATTTTGTATAAAATAATCATGAAATCATACAGAGGATGATTTATTTAAATAAGGATTTAGGAAATCGTAAAAATCCATTCACACCGTATTAGTTAAAAAAATCATTTTCCTTTCACTTTTGCCGGAAAAGTCAAAAAGTGACTCGTATGGTAAACAAAAGAAAGATTTCATCCATACCACATAGTAAAAGTCCAAAAGAGGTAAACACGACTTTAAACATACATGGAAGAATAGTAAAAACATTATGAAATTTTTTTTATAAAACATGGACATAGATGATAAATATAACCACAGTAAATACTAAAGAATAAACAATCTCGGATAAGAACGAGATTGAATAATTATCCATTACCTTAGGTTTGATTGCATTGTAAGAATCCAAACCTCCTTTATAATGATATAAATAATTTCATTGACTTATTAATGACTCATTTTTATTTTTATGATAACTTATATGGTCATATTATTATCGGTTTAATAGTAAAATTTCATTATTACCCGTTATTCAGGTGTTAACTACTTTATGTTATTATTCTTGTTTGGTAGAATAAATTCATATTACTATTTTCAGGTTATTTTTATATCATTTAAAAAAATTTATTAGTATAATATATGTCATATTAATTCCTTAAATTCATTTATATAATAATTATTCAATGAATATCATGTATAATGAAGCACATTACATCGTGGAGACGGTAGACCATACGTACGCACGAGCGACGATATCATTCTCTTGATTGTGGAATTATTTTGAATTGTATGGGGTATAATATTTTATAATAAGTATAATTTTAAAATAATCACATATAGTAATATATTCCATCTTTATAAACATCCATGTTTGTTGGTGATGAAAAACCGATTACACCACGGCGTGGAGACGGTAAGTCGTACGTACGCACGCGTAGAGATTTTAGCTTTCATAGGATGGATATAAGATGGAATATGATAGTTTCGTTTTCATAATAATATATTAGTATACATTTGATACTGGAGTTATTTCTTAATAATGAAAAAACTCATATAGAGGATGTAGAATAAGAATGAAGTTTGAAAGAATCAGTAAAGGATATTACCTCTTCTTTGATGTGCGTCTTCTAAACCTCCTCTTAAGACACCAAAGTTGGACTTTGAAGAATATCAAGACCAATAGTATGTCTTTAGGGAAGTGTATAATGTAAATGGACACAGTTAGGCCTAGTTTGAATGCTCAAAATTGAGGGAAGGGAAGAGGAAGGAGGATCCCTTTTATAAGAGAGGGGAGGGGCGCTTTTGGAAACCTAAAAATTATTAATTAATAATAAAATAAACCCCACTTAAAAACCTCCAAAGTCACTAAAATTAGAATATGAGATATGATATGGTTGTAATATAATAATCTAATAAAATTTAGACATGTTTGGAATTTATTTTAATCCATATCATTTGGATTTGTCCTTATTTAATCTGTTTAATTTTATTTGTGGTAATAATAATCTAAATTTTAAATGTTTATGAAGGCGTACATAGGTGTTTTGAATTGTCTAAAATTGGATACTTTATAAAATTTTCGACCATATAAATTTCAATTTGTTGTTTATAAATATTTTTGTGATTTTTAAATAATTTAATAATGTGTTATTTTTATAAAATATCAATAGTGTCTATTTTGAAACTATTCATTTATTTGAATTTAAATAAATTCCACATAGAAGATGTATTCAAAAAAAATTTAATAGATTACTAAAATGTTTTATTAATCTATAAAATACTTTTACAACAATAATTAGTTTATATAATATTTTTTTAATATTTTTAAAATCACTTATTTGATATTTATCTTAATAAAACAATTACTACAAAATTTTTGTATATTTATTTAATACAGTTATTTGTTACATAAAACATAAAGATAAAATACTATGATGAATATAATTCTAATATTTTTTCTGTGAATACTTTTAGTCTATTTTATCTACAAAAATACCCAACCTTTAAAATGTTATCTTTCTTAAATTATGAAGGTGACAACATTGACATCATTTAAAATAATATAATATAAATGTCATAATATCTTATATAAGTCTTAAAATGGACTAAAAGTCGACACTTGGATTATTATGGGTTATATATACTCGAAAAATAAGGTTTGGTAAATTTTTTGGTTTTTTGATGAGTATTATTATTTTAATAAAAACTATATTATTGATTTTTCACTAAATAAATAATTTATTCATATTTAATGTATAATCTATTAATATAATTATATATTTCTTAAAAATTTAAAATAAATTACCATGATAAATAAAAACATTTTAGATTTAAAATGAGTATTTATAATAGAATTTATATTCTATATAACTTTATATTAAAAATACTTAAATTATTTAATGTTTGAGTGAGACAAATTTCACTTTCCTTTAAATAAAATAAAATAAATGTCTCAATCTCATCTAAATGGGTTCCAATAGATTCCATTTAGACCCAATTATATTTGAGGAAAATTTTTAATAGTGCAATTATATTATGAAAAGTGTTAGGATAATTTTATAATATTATATTTACCCTTAATTATCCGATTTACCGTTAACTGTTGTAAATAAAATTTACCGTAGTTTCTATTCATATTGTCTAAAAATAAACGTTGCCTATTAAAATAATTTGGAAAAAATGATTCCAAATATGGAATCCATTTTTTCAAATTAAATACATAGATGTTGCAGTAATAAATATGAAATTAATCCCGTGGTCGAAAAAATGTGTTTTTGTTTAAAACGTTGCAAAAGGTTGAAATGTTTTTACCTATGAATTCATTGTAAAATTAATGATGATGAAATACATTATATTAAGTGGTAAAAATATATTCTACTTATAATTTAAAACCTTTAAATATTATAATTTAACCATATAAATTATCTTGTTGAAAAAAGTTTCTTTTAAGTAAAATTTAGCTTATTTTTAATATTCATCAAAATATAAAAGTTATCAGAAAAATATGAAAAATATATCCAAAGTAAATTTTTATATCATGATTAAAAATAATTATTTTATTTTGTCAAATTTAACTTATTAACCTATCAAAAATTATTTTTAAAATGGCTATGCCATCAAAAGGCAAAAATACTGCAATTTTTAAAAAATAGCTCTGTTATCTGAAGAAATTGATTTTGTTCTCATATCATGATCTAGAAAATGAGTAATATGAATGATAATGTTATAAAATTAATAATATGGATAATAATATTCTTAATTTCTAGTTTATAATAATAATATATTGTTGTTTAGCGAAAGTCATAATTGTGTACCATGTATGCTATCGAGAAGGTCACTCTTGCGTGTATCGCAAGCCAAGTCAGTGTTGCGTGTAGTGAAATATTACTTTGGTGTTGTGTATAAAATCATCCAAATTTATTTCATTTATACATTAAAAAAATCTATACTCAATGTATCAAAGAATAATTTCTTCCAAACAAACTTTAAAATGTGTGTAACACGAGCAAAGAATAGTGTTTCATATACTACAAACCAATATAATGTTGTGTATAGCACACGATAATCTTAGTGTAGCATAAAAAACAAGTCATCAAATAAAATAACAATCATATTTCTCATAAAATCTTGTGCAGTTACATTCTACCCCCCTTAAAAAGAATTTCTCCCTCAAAACTCGTCGGGGTTATAAATAGTTTACTACTTGAAAGTTTCTTTCATAGAATCCCACCTCGTAAAGAGGAATGCTAAAATTAAATTTTAGAAATAATTTTTACAATATAAAGGTTACCCAAAGTAAATCATCACTGGGTTTCCACATAGGTGAAAATAAGGATATCGAAGATAAATCTAACCATCATGTTCTGATGGAGAGTGTTAGGGAAGATGGCTATGAAAAATCCCACATTCACAAAGCTATAAATTTGTGATGATCTAAGGTACCCTGTGATTCATCAGATAATAACATACTAGGATAAAATTTTGGTTTTCAATATCCATTCCCAATAGTTGAAGAATTTTTCATGAGAATAAATACTTACATGATTTTGGTAAAATCTCACTGTTGTTTGTACCATGAACAATTTCCACTCTATCTCTTAGTTAATGAAATGAAGTTGAATTTTTTAATATTGAAGTGTTATATGATCATGCTATAGAATGATATGTCATTCCAACTGTCTCAACAAAAATTTAGCACAGGTTATAAAAATTGCATAAGTCCATATATGGTGAGATTAAATGTATATGGTTCCAAAAATGGACTTACACTTCGTCTATCATACTGCTTAATAAAATAAAAATGATTTTTACAAACGAGGGACTTCCTGTAGGCCAATGGTATGATATATATTCGTTCCGCACTTTAGTTGTGGGTTCGAGTCCTACATCCATGTCCGACGCGACGGGTTGTCGCATGTCCTGCATGTTTTCCTTTTTCTAAAACTACTCTATCATAACATTCTAGAATTAATATTGAAAAAAATTTGTTTCCTTAAAGAGTAATATATAATTTCAAACATAATCCATTCAAATATTTATGCTTATCCAAAATACTATTTTCCAATCTCATAGTATAAGGAAAACAATTACTAGAAAGGTCATCTACCAAGCAATGAATACCATCATTTATCGCCCACATATCACATGATATATCTCATTTGTCACATTCTAAACATGTGAATTCATTAATCATGTATTCTCTTGAAACCTGAATTACTAAAGAGTCATAGTGAAAACATGAATGCTATAAAATGTTAACTCCTTCCACATACCAAAATGCCAAAATTTCTATATACTCAAACCATGATATCACTTTGTCTTTATATCATTCAGGAGCTCATTAATAATATCAAACATCTCATTATCTAATTATCCCTTCATTATGCGCATATTAGGTGCTTCCCAAAAATATTTGAATATTCTTTCATGGTTACTAGTACCGTTCAATATATACTTTCAAAAACACAAAGAAAAATAATAGTGTAACAATCCATAGTTGTTTATTTATTCCATAGTACAATGAAATTACTTATACAACATTTCTATTGATAAACATGAAATAAATCCACTACCTTTTTAATCCATTGACCAAGCTTCACCATTATATTCTTCAACACTTCTTTCATCTCATATATCATTTTTAGTCTCTTCATCATCATCAACATAAATACTACCCATACGACTATACTGATTCTATTCATGATATTTTCCCATAGGGAATTGGTTTTCACAATGTCCGTACATTCCACATTAAAAACTTTTAATCATTGTTGAAGTCTTAGAAATACCAATATCCTTGTCCATTGTGTCAACTGAACCTTTTCATTTGCAATTATTGGTTTTTTTTCTTCTTTTCAACACCAAAATCATTTTCTAGTTCTTTTAAAACATTCTCACTGATTCCTCTTACCACATGATTTACATAAGGGAAATTGAACATTCATTCCTCTATGATCATCATTGAACATTATCTTTCTATTAATATATGAGTCAAGAATCTTACCAAAGTTGAGATTGTTGATCATATTATGAGATTGATGATTAGGCATAATAACAATGTTTTGCCTTCCAAACCCTGTTTCATTTGATTTCTCATCAATAATATCATTCCCTAGTCAATCATATTTTCCATTAACATGAATCTTCCTATTTCTAGACAATTTCTAAACCCTGAAAAAATAGTGTGTGAGGCCAAAATCCAACTAGGAAAATAACAGCATCAATAGGGAGTATTTTCAATATCTAAACTCTTAGGATTAATCCTATGTTATTGATTATCGTTATCATAATTCTCGGATTTTAACACATTATAATACTTATCCTTAGGGGGATCCAAAGACATACGTTAGAAATATCTCTAGGGAGCTCACTAAAGTTTTCGCATTATAGTTTCCAAAGGGTAACTAAACCTTCTAACTGATACCAATTATAGAGAACCAGTCTTAACGTACATGTAAATCGAATTACTTTTGCAAAATACTAAACACATAACAATCACAGACGCCCAAAGACAGGAATAGTTTAGTGTCATTGGAAACTTGGAATATAATCCTCTAATCATGGTGAAAGATCTTAAACATCTCCTATAAAGATCTTCAATTTTTGTTTTCATACCTAAAACCATTCTTTAAATCACGTGGAAAAGAAACCAAATAAAGGGTGGGCTCAAATGCTCAGTAGGTGTATGCATGGAGAAAATAAAACAAAACATACACATTTGAACATAAAAACATGAACATAATGTTTAAACATCAAAATATTGAGTCGTGAAATAAATATTGGAAGTACGTATGACATAGATCATTAGGGAACATTAATCATGATAAAATAGCATGTGGATAAAACATGTGATTATGGAAAACCATTAATCACATGATATGATATCCATAGTAGCCAAGGCATTTCTGTTAAGACCAACATAGTGGACAATGTCCATTACTGAACCGGGTTTACCTGTCATTCCAGCCATGTATTATTGAACCTGATTTACTTCTCATTCCAGCCATGTCTATCTCATGAGATATAAATCATTATCCAATGCATTCGAGAGATATATAGGTCTCACCCATCTCATAGTGAGATCATTCTTTCATGGGCCACAAAATAAACATAAATCAGTCATCGTAACCCAAGCAATAAAACAGGTTCCATAAACAACATCCCTTTATAACATAATCCAAATAAAACAATGGATATAATTTCATCATAAACAAAATCAAACCATGTGAATAATAGAGACATTATACTTGAAATATTACATTATTAATGAATTTCATCATAGATGGAAAATAGTTTTGATAAAACACTTGAAATAAATTCCTGAGGAAAATATTCTTTCTTCTTTAAAATCATTTTCTTTTCTAAAAATGATGTGAAATTTTAAAAGAAAATAATTTTTTTTGAAAATAATCATGAAATCTTGTAGATGAATATTTATGTATATAAGGAGTTATTAAATCTTAAAGATACATTCACTCCATACAAGTTAAAAAAACATTTTATTTGTACTTTAGTTGGAAAGTCAAAAAGTACCTCGTATGGTAAAAAAAGATTCCTTCCAAACCACATAGTAAAAGTCAAAAGGAGGTAAGAATGACTTTAAACATACCTGGAAGAATAGTAAAATATTTATGAAATCATTTCTTATAAAAAACGGGCATTGATGATAAATATAACCAAAGTAAATACTTACAAATAAACAATTTCAGATATGAAGGAGATTGAAATAATTATCCCTTTCCTTAGATTTGATTTCTTTGTATGTATCTGAACCTCCTATATAATGATTTAAATAATTTCATTGACTAATTACAGAATAATATTCATTTTTATGATATCATATATGGTCATATTCTTATATAATTATTAGTAACATTTAATTATTACCCGTTATTCGGGTGTTAACTACTTTATGTTATTATGCATGTTGATCGAATAAATTTTTATTCAAATTCTTAGATTATAGTTATATCATTTAAATAATTGTATTAGTATAATATATATCATATTAATTCATTCAATGAATTTATATAATCATTATTAATAGAATATCTTGTTAAACAAATCACATCGCATCATGGAGACAGTAGACCATACGTACGCACGAGCGATGATATCATTGTCATGATTGTGGAATTGTATTGAAGTGTATGGTGTATAATATTTAATAATCAGTATAATTTTATAATAATCAGATATAGTAATTTCTTCCATCATTATACACATCCATGTATGTTGGTCATGAAAAACAGATTACACCACGACATGGAGACTGTAAGCCGTACGTATGCACGCGTGGTGATTTTATTTTTCATAGGATGAATAAAAGATGGAATATGGTAGATTCATATTCAGAATAATATATCAGTATACAAGTGATAAAGGAGTTATTAGTTAATAATGAAACAACTCATATAGAGGAAGTGGAATAAGAATTAAGTTTGAATGAATCGGTAAAGGATATTACCTCTTCTTCGACGTGCCTATTCAAAACCTCCACTTTGGACACTAATGTTCATATTTGAAGAAGACCAAGACCTATATTATGTTTCTATGGAGGTGTATATTGGAAATAGATAGGGTTTTTTGAGTTTTAAATCTCAAAAGGGAGTGAAGAGAATAGGGAGGAGGTTCCCTTTTAAAAGAGAGGGGAGTGGAACCTTTGGAAGCCTCAAAAGTATAAATTAATAATAAAGTCAAACCACACATATAAAATATCCAAAGTGACTAAAATTAGGATATCAGATATTACATGGTTGTAATCTCATAATCCCATAAAATTTAGACTTTTTTGGAATTTATTTTAAAACATATCATTTTGATTTATCGTTATTTAATCTATTTAATATTATATGTGGTAATAACATTCTAAATTTTAAATGGTTATGGATGATTACTTATGTGTTGTGAGTTTTCTATAATTGGATAATTTTTGACATTTTAGACCATATAAATATCAATTTTAATTTTATAAATAATTTTGTGATTTTTACATAATTTAGTAATATGTTATTTTTAGAAAATATCAACAGTGTCAATTTTGACAATATTTGTTTATTTTAATTGTAATAAAATCCAAAAATAAGATATATGAAAAAAAATTATTATATTCCTAAAATGATATTTTATTCTATAAAATTAGTGGTGAACATTAATTATTTCATATAGTATTTATTTTAATATTTTTAATCTCATTTATATGATAATTGTCTTAATAAAATAATTACTTCAAAAAAAATTTATATTAATTTCATTTATTTATTTATTGAATAAAACAAAAAAATAAAATAATATGATGAATATAAATATTTTAGATTTCATACAAATAATTTTAGTCTAATTTATCTTCTAAAACACCCAACTTGTAAAATGTTGACTTTATAAAATTATGAAGGTGTCAACTTTGACATCATTTATAATAATATAATATAAATGTAATAATCACTTTTATAAGGATCCCAATGGTTCAAAAGTGGACACATGGACTATTATGGGTCATATATACTCGAAAATAAGGTTTGGTGATGTTTGGGGTCTTTTTTATGGGTATTATTGTTTAAATACAAACTATATTATTGATTTATCACTAAATTTATAATTTATGCATCGTTAATGTACAAGAAATTAAGGTAATTATATATTTCTTAAAAATTACAATTAATTTACCACGATAAAGAAAAAAAATTTATCTTTAAAATTAGTATTTATAATCGAATTTATATTCTGTATAACCTTATATTAAAAATAGTATATTTATTAAAAGTTTGAGTGAAATAATTATCACTTTCTTTAAATAAAATAAAATAACGTCTCCATCTCATCCAAGTGGATTCCAGTAGATACCATTTAGACTCAAGTATATTTTAGGATAAAATATAATCATCCAATTATATTATTACAAGTGTTTGGGTAATTTTAAAATATAATTTTTACCCTCAATTACCGGATTTACCTTTAAATGTGGTAAACAAAAATTACAGCAATTACTATTCAGAATGTCTAAAAATAAAAATATCCTATTAACATAATTTGGAAATACTTATTCCAAATATTGAATCCATTTTTTCAAATTCAAGACTCATATGTTTCATTAATAAATATAAATTTACCCTCGTTGAAAAAAAAGTTTTTATTTAAAACATTGCAAAAGATTGAAATGTTTTTACCTATGAATTCAATGAAAAATTGATGATAATGAAATAAATTATTTTAAATAGTAAAAATATATTCTATTAAAAATTTTAAACCATTAAATATTATAATTTAACAATATAAATTATCTGGATGGAAAATTTTGTTTTTAAGTAAAATTTAGCGTATTTTTACAATTCATCAAAATATAAAAGTTATCAGGAAATATGAAAAATTAATCCAAAGTAAATTTTTATATCATGATTAAAAAGAATTATTTTATATTTTCAAATTGAACATATAAACTTTTCAAAAATTCGATTTAAAATGGTTGTTCCATCAAAAGGCGGAAAAACTGCATTATTTGAAAAATAGAACTATTTTCAGAAAAATCGATTTTGTTCTCATACCATGACCTGGAAAATGCGTAAGATGAATGATAATGTTATAAAATTAAAATTTGGGTTAATAATATTCATAATGGCTAGTTCATAATAATAATATATTATTGTTTAGTGAAACTTGGTATTGCGTACCAGGTATGATATCGAGGATGGTCTCTCTTGCGTGTATTGCAAGTCAAGTCAGTGTTCCGTGTAGTGAATGATTCCTTTGGGGTTTCGTATAACATAATCCAAATTCAGATCATTTATACACTAAAAATATCTATACTCAATGTTGTGTAGAATAGTCTCAAAAAAACGAACATGAAATTGTGTGTAACACAATCCAAGAATAGTGTTCCGTATACTGAAAGCTAATACGGTGTTGCGTATAGCGCAAGATAATAATGGTGTAGCATTAAACACAAGAAATCAAATAAATTAAAATCATATTTCTCATAAAATCTTGGGTTGTTACATTCTCGGTAAGAGAAATCTAGTGGAAAGTGAAGATTTGGTCATTGAAGAAAGACATCAATAATTACAGAGTGTGATATATGTCATAAATCACAATAAAGAGCTATATCAATTGATTGTTAAGGGAACCAAAACCATTAAACCATTATTTCTTAAAATAAATTCTTATTATTGATATATGAATTTAATATGATAATATTTTTCTTCCAATATAATTTTTCCTATTTTGTATGAATTCATTTACTACCTAATAATAATAATAAATATACTTATATTATTCGTTTTTATTTCATAAGAACCATTTCATACATTTTAGTGCATTAATGAATTTCCAGTTCGTTCCTTACAATAATAAATTAATATATAATGATGATTTAATGTTCTCGAGGAACTAAAATTAACTTTTAATGGATCATAACTTTAAATGAGTGTCAAGTCATTCAATATCTCATTAACTATTTTCCAAAAACATTATGATGAGAAACAATTATCAAATATATACAATTCATCTCTAATACTAAAAATTAACACTATTAGTTCATCAATAATATATCTTTTCAAATATGTTAACTAAAAATAATAACTTTTTAACCAGTAAATCATGTAGGAAAAATGAGCATGATAACCACTTATAATAATTCATCCTTGTGTTCAATTCCCATAACCTTTCTACATGTGACGAATTTTCACCCATAATAAAGGTAGTCCTCTTTCTAAACCATATTAATATAATAATTATAATGTTCCCAAAAAATCTCACGGACATCCTTGAAATAAAATAAATCATAAAAAATATTTTGACTAATGTATTAAATAAATATTGTTATCATTTTTTCACAATGTGTAGTCATATAATTTGAATTTTATTATAATGTCATTAATGATCACATTAACGAAAAAGGTAGTTAATACCACAAAGCTTGGGACTATAAAATGTAAATACAATATTCCTCAAATAAATTTTCAACTTGAACACAATATTTTCATAAATTTATCTAAGAATATAATTAATCTTGGTATAATCCAATAACATAAAACCTAAATAGTGATGTTTACGACATTTAAATTATAATAAAACATAAAATAAAAAACCAATGATTGTATCCAAAAGTTATAAGTTAATTAAAAATTATATTATTCTAAAATTTTACTCAATAATTATTTGATTCAGGATTTCTTGTAAACAAAATACTGTTGGTAAAATACATATGAAATTTAGTTCTTGAATCAAAATTCATATATACTTCATCTATTTAATTTAAACATAGTTCCTTTTTTTGTATAGGGGTTAAGATTTAGAATATTAAATTGACTCGGACAATCACAATGTTCTCTACATTTAAGACTATTAACTATTCATGGATCCCTAGGATATAATTTCATTCCTTCTATCATGCTATTCTTTTTACATAAAAAATTTATTATACCATTACATTCATCAAATAAATTTATTATCATTTTATTGTGATACATTACTGGGTGTCTCATTTCACATTTAAATCTTGTATGAAATTGATCCTTCTATCCTCTATGGTGTCTTTCAATAATTTTCTTAGCGAACTCCATCAATCTCATCTTTGGTGAGTCTGGTAATAGGTTTAAAAATATGTTGTTAATCATATTTAGTGAAAACATATTATGCATAATCAAAAACTATTTCATTCTTATCATTACCCCATTTGGTTTTTTAAAGTCACCAAATTTTCCTTCATGTTCAATGATATCATGATTTTTTAGGATCCATCTGTTGACTAAAAAATAATATTGAGAGAAATATAATCATAATTGAAAAAAAAATATAATATTTTATATGATATTTAAATCATTCCACATTATTTTCAGTATAAGAAACCATATATTTACCCTAATCTATATATTGACATCTTCTATGAAAATACTTTATAATGGTTCATAATGAATATTTTAATTATCCTATGTTTATCCCCTATAAAAATCATCCATGTTTTGTAGTTATAGTCTTTTTCATGCAATAGGTGATGATTGGTTCAAACAAAATGTGTATCATCACACAGTGCAGTAATCTCTCATGTGACAGGATCGAGATGGTTAAATGAAATCAAGGGTGCCTCTTCGTACACTAGAGGCTTCTAACTAGATGTAGGGGTTAGTTAATTATAGGGGAGAGACTATAAAACCTTGTATAGAGTTATAATACAATAGAAAAACCAAAAAATAAATGAAAAACTAAAGAACCATATAAATCATAAATAAACAATGTAATGTTGTCCTCAAATGTTACTAAATGTCAACTGCATATAATATAATAAAATAATCAACTGAAAAACATTACCTAAAAAACCTACTCCAAAACCCCATGTTAGTCATGTATCCAAACTCATTCCCATATGGTAAGCAATAATCAATAGTAAGGTCCTCTTCCCTTGTTCAATCTGATATCCTTGAAATCTTGTTGGGTACCAAACAACGACCTGAGTAAGCTGTGTGTATAATATTGTACTTTGACACCACTATGTCTCAAGATAACTAGTTTGATAATATGTGTGTGAAATAATGTAATAAACATGTGTATCAATTAATTAAAAAATTAAATTAATTCTACACGAACCTGCATCGAATCCATGTCAAAATATCTATAAGCATGTCTCAATACCACATCAATCTAAACTATATAACCCTTTGTAATATAACCTTCCTATGTCCCATGTGGAAATGTGTCACGACCTGCCTTCACCAAAAGGAGGGAAGAGTCAGCAGATTGCCAGACCCTTCCTTCTTTAAGTTGAAGGAGAGATAATGACCCCCGAAACCCACCTTCAATAGGTCCCGGAGTGGCGACTAGCACCAAGGGTATAAAAATTTTCGCAAATGGAAGGCATTACCATTTTTATTATTTAGGATCGGGAAATAGGACAAGTCAACCCCCCAAAAAGTGAAAGAAATATGTGTAAATAAATAAACCCAACAAACCCCCCATGCATGTTTAAACAGTTTACAACAAGGTGAAAGTTCAAAAAGAGGCTCAAGGCACAATACCAAAAGAAAACAAAGGCACGACAACATCAACAACTCCAACTGTCTGACTAGTAGGGTCCCGCACAGCCCTGGTAGTCCTCCTAGAAACCTGAAAGTAAACGTAGGGTGAGTATACAAGTACACTCAGTAGGGAAAAAAAAGACTCTCGTGCACAAGTGGGGGAACGTACTAAAGTTCCGTGAGAAAAAGAGTAAACCAAACACCTAACAAGGAAAACTATCCATCCCAGGCCTCACCAAGTCTCACTCCCCAAATAACGCAAGTAAAGTAATATATATAATAAGAGCACATCGATGTTTGGGTACCCCGCGCCACTTTCCCACTGGTTATTGAGACATCCTACGCATCGGACCAATCCCGCCATTCTCACCGCAGTCCCACTGCCACACCCGCCCACACACACCTGCGCCACAACCACACGCAGTCCCACTGCCGAATCCCGCCCGCACACACCTGGGCCTCAACCGCACGCAGTCCCACTGCTGAATCCCGCCCGCACACACCTGGGCCTCAACTGTCATATGTAACCATGCCTGCAAATACCTAGGACAGAACAACCACCTCCACGCCCGAAGACACCTGGGCCTCATCCCGAAGACACTTGGGAAACGACCTGCCGCACACACCTGGCCAACCACCACAACACCCCACCCGATGGTTCTTGGGCTAATAATGGACTTCAGGCCATCATAGCCTGCCCGAAGGTACTTGGGCTATCCGGGAAAGGGAGCAGAAAAGGAGCTAATAACCAGCCACTAAGGATAGTGCTGGGAAAAACACCCTTCCCCCATAAATGGGGGTGTTCGGCACTAAGTGCTCAACTTGGGTGGGGAGCGAATAAGAAACACAAAGCTACAAGTATAGATATAGGTAACAAACACTCACCCAAAGCTTAGGTTTTTCCTAGCCAACCTATAGAACACAACACCACTGCGTCCGAGTCACAGTTCACAACCCTTGCCCACAAAAACCATTTTTCCCATTCATGTTTCACGTTCAGTCAAATGTTCAATTAATTTTAAGCACTACTGGGCAACTACCATAAGCATAACCATGGAAAGCGTCAAAAGCAAGGATCAACCAAAACACTCACACCCGGTTCTATCAACAGAGGATCTCTCCCCAATTTGTGATATCACCAAGAAACCACTCGAGTTTAAAAATTGCAACCACCGAATCCATACCAACAGGAGATCCCATTCCCCAAATTCACACAACCACCGAGAGTATAAAAGAACAGGGGATCCCATCCCCTCCCACATTTCCAGCAATCGGCCCGAAAGGAAAACAACCAACTACCACTACCAACACAAGTCAGGGATTTTCAGATTTAAACGACTTAACACACTCCATGATTTCAAATTCTGTGTGTTCTAACCGGGAGTTATCACAGAAGGGTTGATCCTGGTGCTTTCAATTATTCAGCCGGATATACGTGATTAACCAATTTCACAGCAGGAGTTCACAATTTCAGAAACCCATTTAAAACATCACGAGGGGATTCATCAGTGCACATACAATGACTACCAACGGCCTCAATTTTCAGAAAACATAAACCAGCATAACAAAAAAAAGATGATCACAAGATAAAGCACAATCAACGATCACAACCCCTTCCCCTTCTTTCTTTAGAACTTCGTTTATTATCTTCATTAAGGTTCGGTTCAACCAATCCCATAGGAACAAAAATAACGCCCACCCCGCATGATACACAATGGTGAGAGACGAGAGAAATTCCATACTTGTTGATAGATGATCGACGTTTAGGCCGGGGGCGCGGAACGTTACGGATAACGATGCGGCGGTCCCAATGCACCAGAAGAGCCACGATCGAAGAAGGGGGAAACCACGGCCTAACCCTTAATTTATAAGAGCCGGGGACGGTTGAGGTGAAAACGCGAAACCGCGTAAGACGTGGAAGTCGTGGGTTGACCATGCGGCTTGACTCATCATTAAAGGTGCTGAGTGGTTTAAACCGACTCATGAGCCGATTCAGAATTTAATTAAACTTTTGTGCACGTTTTGGGTCTTTTAGAAACGAGGCAGAATAGGGTTTAAAACCCTATTTGCGAAAAGGAGCGTTACTGGAACAACTTGGCAAGGTCGGGTGACGTCGGCCGGTTCCGCCGATCAGTCACACCGATCGGTCTCACCGATCGGTCGCACCGATCCGTCTCACCGATTGGTCTCACCGACCGGTCTAACCAATCAGTCTCACTGATCAGTCACACCGATCCCTCTCACCGATCGGTCTCACCGATCGGTCTCACCGATCGGTCTCACCGATCGGTCGCACCGATCCGTCTCACCGATCGGTCTCACCGATCGGTCGCACCGATCCGTCACACCGATCGGTCTCACCGATCGGTCGCACCGATCCGCACCCCTTAAGGATCCGGATTTTGGAAAAGGAAGGGACCAAGGGGGGGTCTGGTCATCACATCAGATACCTCTTAAACGATTCTCGTCCCCGAGAATCACAACAAACCAGAAGGAAAGAGAGGGTCTGAACAACCATCTTCGAAAGATACCTCTTAGGAGTGAACCTCTGCTAACTAAAAACACTCCCCTGTCAGGAACTAAGCAACATACCACGCCAAACCTCCTGGTCATGTGGGTTTGGGGAGTTTCCATCCCCCATGTCAAGATATTATCCGCTTTGGGCAGAACTGACTCACCCGCACGGGTTCAATCACATCCACCTTAATGCGTCTTGATTAGGGGTCGGGTTCTCTCTTCCCTTTAGCCGGGGCTTTTCACACACAACAGAGGAAATAAACCAGTACATTTCATAGACAAAAGTCAAACGTTCTACCACAACAGGTACAAAAGGAACAAAGCTCAAAACAACTTGTGGTATTGGGCACGCATCTGTGCTTCCCTCTCCCACGTACTCTCTTCATGCCCACCATGTCTCCACAACACACGAACCCAGGGAATAGCTCGCCCACGAAGCACCTTCTCCTTGCGATCCTCGATCATCACTGGTTTTTCCACAAAGGTTACGTAGTCCTCGATGTCCAGTTCACCCCAATCAAAGATGTGTGAATCATCATGCAGATAACGACGGAGCTTGGATACATGAATGACATCATGTATCCTTAGCAGCGGCGGAGGTAACGCTAGCTGATAAGCCACTTCGCCGACCCGCCGTAACACTTCGAAGGGTCCGACGAATCTGGGGGAAAACTTACCCCCCTTGGCGAACCTCCGTTGCCCACACCGTGGGGAGACCTTCAAGAACACGTGGTCTCCAACCTCGAACTCCAAGGGCCTTCTCCTGGTATCAGCATACGACTTTTACCGGTCCTGGGCCGCATTCATCCTTTCCCGTATGAGCTGAATTTTCTCTGTCGTGTTCTGCACCACCTCCGGGCCAAGGATGCCTGCCTCTCCTACTTCGGTCCAACACACAGGTGAACGGCATGGCCTCCCGTACAAGGCCTCAAATGGGGCCATACCGGTGGTATAGTGGTAGCTATTATTGTAGGAAAACTCTACTAGAGGCAAGTATCGCACCCATGACTCTCCTGAGTCCAGAACACATGCCCGTAGCATATCCTCCAAGGTCTGGATGGTTCGATCCGTTTGTCCATCCGTATGGGGATGGAAAGCAGTGATAAGGCGTAACTGGGTGCCAAACGCATGCTGCAATCCTCTCCAGATTCACGAGGTAAACCGTGCATCCCTATCCGATACTATAGACCTCAGAACTCCATGCAACCGCACCACCGCATTTACGTACTTTCGTGCCAAGGCATCCACAGTACTTGACTCCCTGATTGCCAGAAATTGAGCCGATTTCGTCAACCTGTCCACCACCACCCAGATGGCGTCGCACCCTCCTTGGACCTTGGGTAGTCCCGTGACGAAATCCATTGAGATGTCATCCCACTTCCACTCAGGAATAGCTAAAGGCTGAAGTAGGCCGCCTGGAACCCGGTGTTCAGCCTTCACTTGCTGACATACTAAGCATTTAGCCACAAATTCTGCCACCGCTCGCTTAACTCCAGGCCACCAGAACTGCCTTTTCAGCCCCTGGTACATCTTGGTAACTCTTGGGTGCACCGCTAGGGGTGTGTTGTGGAACTCACTGAGAACCATTCCACGCATTACTCTTGGAACAAACAACCTTTTCTGGAAAAGCATCTGGTGCTGACCGTCCTCTGTCCATTCTCTCGGAGCATCGCCCTGGTCAACCTGATCACACATCACTTCGCACTCGGGGTCTCCCCACTGAGACTCCTCCACTTGTCAAAACAGAGATGACTGCACTATCATCTGATATAGGCACCCTCTGCCACTATCCATCTTTGCATCCAGGTGTAAGGCAGCCAACTCCTCCATTGCCTTCCAGGCATTTTCCGACTCTCGGACCGCATCCTTCTGCGTCCTCCTGCTCAAGGCATCGGCCACCACATTTCCCTTTCCCTCAGTATAAGATATTTCAAAGTCGTAGTCCTGGAGGAACTCCACCCATCTCCGTTGTCGCAAGTTCAAGTACCACTGGGAGAAGATATACTTTAAGCTTTTGTGATCTGTGAAGACCACAAATCATTCCCCGATGAGGTAGTGCCGCCATAACTTTAGCACAAAAATGACCGCTGCAAGCTCCAGGTCATGGGTGGCGTAGTTACGCTCATGGGGGCATAGATTCCTGGACCCGTAAGAGATCACCCCTCGTTGTTGCATCAACACGCATCCCAGGCCCTGTCCTGAAGCATCACAAAATACCTCATAGTCCATCCCATCTTCCAGTAATCTCTACACTGGGGCACTAACCAGCTTTTATTTTAGGTAGCTGAAGGACGACTCGCATTGCTCGCTCCACACAAAAACCTGGTCCTTCTTGGTCAAAGACTTCAAAGGGGCTGCTACTCGGGAGAAGTTGGGTACGAATCTCCGGTAGTAACCTGCCAGTCCGAGGAAACTCCAGACTTCCACCACACTCTTGGGTGCTACCCAAGAAACAACTGCCTCAACCTTTGATGGGTCGACTACTACCCCCTGCTCAGACACTACTTGCCCGAGGAAGTGCACTTCTCGTGCCCAGAACTTGCACTTTGACAACTTCCCGTAGATCTGGTGCTGTCGTAGGACTTCCAAAACTGTCCTCAGGTGCTCTGCATGGTCCTTTTCTGACCTTGAATAGATCAGGATATCGTCGATGAATACCACCACAAACTGATCCAGGTACTCCCGAAAGATGGAGTTCATAAGCCCCATGAACACGGCCGGGGTGTTCGTAACACCAAAGGGCATGACCACGAACTCGAAGTGCCTATACCTGCACCTGAACGCTGTCTTCGGGACGTCACTATCCTTCACCCTCAGCTGGTGGTACCCAGACCGCAGGTCGATCTTTGGGAACCATCCTACCCCTTTCAGCTGGTCGAAAAGATCATCTATCCTCGGAAGAGGGTAGCGATTCTTGATCGTTACCCAATTCAGCCTTCTGTAGTCGATGCACAACCTGAGGCCACCATCTGCCTTCCTTGCGAACAAGACTGGAGCACCCCACCGTGACGCACTTGGACGAACATAACCCCTCTTCATCAGATCGTCAATCTGTATCTGCAACTCCCGTAGCTCCGAAGGTGCCATCCGGTAAGGAGCCATCGATATTGGACGAGAGTCGGGCTGCAGGTCTATCCCGAACTCGATATCACGTCGAGGGGGTAGAGTCGTCACCTCCTTAGGATAGATGTCCATAAAATCACGGACGATCTCTGGCACTTCCACCATTTCCGCATCTACTGATTCTACCGTCAGTTCGGTCAACAAGGAGAGGAGAGGTTCCTCCCTCTTGTTTCCCTTCGGACAGCTCCGCTCGCCGGTGAAGGTAACACGATGGCTGCCCAAACCTGAGAACACCACCCTTCTTTGGAAACAGTCGATGACGGCGCACACAGAAAATAGCCATTTGATTCCTAGGATGAAATCGTACGGCCGAATCTGTAGCAGAAGGAGATCCCTAACCGACTGATGTGGCCCTAACATCAGTCTACATTCCCGATAAACGAACAACAAGTCGGTCTGACCTCCAACTGGTGTGCTCAACACCAGGGGCACTGGAAGTCTCACGGCATCTAGACCCAAGGCACGGGCTAGACTGGGTGCAACAAAGGAGTGCGAATCTCCGGTATCGAACAAAGCATAAGCAAGAGTTCTAAACACATTGATCGTACCTCGAACAACTTCTGGCCCTCTTGGAACTGTTGCCTCTGCGGCGTGTAGCTGTCCACGCCCAGCTCCACTGCCCCTCGGCTGTCGGCCACCTCCCCGACCACACCCCGGTCGAGGTCCCTGGGGAGCGCCCTGAGGTCGGCCTCCTCCTCCTATGTCTGCCTGCGGAGGAGCGCGAGCTCGCTGTCCCTACTACTGCTGCCGGAAGGGCCTGGCTGGAAACTGCTGCTGCGGCGGATGCTGGGGATGACTGCCACTGCTGTACTACACCCGATCGGGGCACTGACTCCGGAGATGTCCAGGGCTCCCGCAGGTGAAGCACCGTGGTCCCGAACCTGAAGGGAAAGAACGTGGGCCAGGGGATCGAAACTGAAACTGATGCGGTCTGCTCCCTACGGGTCGGAACCTAGAGGGCCCCGATGCTGGAGGCCTGGTGCTGATGGCCTTCCCCTTCGATGGTCCCAGTTGGATCCCTTCTCATGACACTCCACCCAATGCATGCATCCTTTCCACCACTTCGGCCTTCTTCTGGACCTCTCAGTATGTCGGAAGGGTAAAGGGGGTAACAACATACTGGAGGGAGGGTCGGAGCCCCTCCTCCAAACGTCTTGCCCGAGACTCCTCATCGGGAAAGAGGTCCGGAGCAAAACGCAGGAGGTCCTTGAACTTGATTCCATGTTCCCTCACGGACATGCTCCCCTGCTGGAGGGAGAGTACTTCCTGCCTCTTCTCCGCCTTCATTGTCGAGGAGAGGAACTCCACCCGGAAATCCTTCTCGAAATCCGCCCAAGAAACCTCAGAATCTTTCCTATTCCCCAGGTGAAGCATCCACCACTGACGTGCCGCTCCTCGCGTCTGGCTAACAGCCAAAGGAACCCAGTACTCGGTCGGGGCCCGAATCAGGACGAAGGCTATAACTAGCTCCTCTAGCCAGCCTTCTGTCTTCATATCGGAGGTGATGCCCTCATACTTCTCGAGGGCCTGTCGCTGGAAGGCTCGAAGAGTCTTCTGCCACTGGTCGTCCTCTTCCTCTCGATCAGCTCTCTGCCGATTGGCCAAATTAGTCTCAGGGGCCTCGATCGCCTGTACCACACGTGGTCGCCTTCCAGGTGCCATAGCTGCAAGGTAAACAAGGAATGCCTAAGCCCAAGTAGTGAAGAATATCGTTCTTAAAACTTATTAAGATTTAATTTATTCTTAATTCCCAAGACATCCCAGAAACACAAGAACACAAGTCATTATGATTCATGTACCTTTTCTAGGGTCTCTACCCTGCAATCAGTGTGGCCTCACTTGGTCGTTCGGTAGGTCCAGAGTCCTTGCATCGGATCACGGGGGGCCCTAAAATCCCGTGTCCTAGCCGGTCTTCCCTGGCCTAATTCACGTTCCAAGGTCACCCAACACCGTTGCCTTACCATCCCATGCAATCCTTACTGTGCCTAACTCCAGACTCCGTCCTATCTCTCAACCATCACCTTTGATACCATTCTGTCATGACCCGCCTTCACCAAAAGGAGGGAAGAGTCAGCAGATTTCCAGGCCCTTCCTTCTTTAAGTTGAAGGAGAGATAATGACCCCCGGAACCCGCCTTCAATAGGTCCCGGAGTGGCGACTAGCACCAAGGGTATAGAAAATTTTTGCAAATGGAAGGCATTACGCTTTTTATTATTTAGGATCGGGAAATAGGACAAGTCAACCACCCAAAAAGGGAAAGAAACAGGTGTAAATATATAAACCCAACAAAGCCCCCATGCATGTTTAAACAGTTTACAACAAGCTGCAAGTACAAAAGGAGGCTCAAGGCACAATAACAAAAGAAAACAAAGGCACGACAATAGCAACAACTCCAACTGTCTGACTAGTAGGGTCCCACACAGCCCTGGTAGTCCTCCTGGAAACCTGAAAGTAAACGTAGGGTGAGTATACAAGTACACTCAGTAGGGAAAACCAAGACTCTCGTGCACAAGTGGGGGAACGTACTAAAGTTCCGTGAGAAAAAGAGTAAACCAAACACCTAACAAGGCAAACTATCCATCCCAGGCCTCACCAAGTCTCACTCCCCAAATAACGCAAGTCAAGTAATATATATAATAAGAGCACATCGATGTTTGGGTACCCCACGCCACTTTCCCACTGGTTATTGAGACATCCTACGCATCGGACCAATCCCGCCATTCTCACCGCAGTCCCACTGCCACACCCACCCGCACACACCTGGGCCAAAACCACACGCAGTCCCACTGCCGAATCCCGCCCGCACACACCTGGGCCTCAACCGCACGCAGTCCCACTACTGAATCCCACCCGCACACACCTGGGCCTCAACTGTCACATGTAACCATGCCTGCAAACACCTAGGCCAGGACAACCACCGCCACGCCCGAAGACACCTGGGCCTCATCCCGAAGACACTTGGGAAACCACCTGCCGCACACACCTGGCCAACCACCACAACACCCCGCCCGATGGTTCTTGGGATAATAATTGACTTCAGGCCATCACAGTCTGCCCGAAGGTACTTGGGCTATCCGGGAAAGGGAGCAGAAAAGGAGCTAATAACCAGCCACTAAGGATAGTGTTGGAAAAAACACCCTTCCCCCATAAATGGGGGTGTTCGGCACTGAGTGCTCAACTTGGGTGGGGTGTGAATAAGAAACACAATGCTACAAGTATAGATATAGGTAACAAACACTCACCCAAATCTTAGGTTTTTCCAAGCCAACCTACAGAACACAACACCACTGCGTCCGAGTCACAGTTCACAACCCTTGCCCACAAAAACCATTTGTCCCATTCTTGTTTCACGTTCAGTCAAATGTTAAATTAATTTTAAGCACTACTGGGCAACTACCATAAGCATAACCAAGGAAAGAGTCAAAATCAAGGATCAACCAAAACACTCACACCCGGTTCTGTCAACAGAGGATCTCTCCCCAATTTGTGATATCAACAAGTAAGCACTCGGGTTTAAAACTCGCAACCACCGAATCCATACCAACAGGAGATCCCATCCCCCAAATTCACACAACCACCGAGAGTATAAAAGAACAGGGGATCCCATCCCCTCCCACATTTCCAGCAATCGGCCCGAAAGGAAAACAACCAACTACCAGTACCAACACAAGTCAGGGATTTTCAGATTTAAACAACTTAACACACTCCATGATTTCAAATTCCGTGTGTTCTAACCAGGAGTTATCACAGAAGGGTTGATCCTGGTGCTTTCAATTATTCAGCCGGATATACGTGATTAACCAATTTCACATCAGGAGTTCACAATTTCAGCAACCCATTTAAAACATCATGAGGGGATTCATCAGTGCACATACAATGACGACCAATGACCTCAATTTTCAGAAAACATAAACCACCACAAAAAAAAAGATGATCACAAGATAAAGCACAATCAACGATCACAACCCCTTCCCCTTATTTATTTAGAACTTCGTTTATTATATTCATTAAGGTTCGGTTCAACCAATCCCATAGGAACAAAAATAACGGCCACCCCTCATGATACACAAAGGTGAGAGATGAGAGAAATTCCATACTTGTTGATAGATGATCGACGTTTGGGCCAGGGGCGCGGAACTTTACGGATAACGATGCGGCGGTCCCGATGCACCAGAAGAGCCACGATCGAAGAAGGGGGAAACCACGGCCTAACCCTTAATTTATAAGAGCCGGGGACGGTTGAGGTGAAAACGCGAAACCGCGTAAGACGTGGAAGTCGTGGGTTGACCACGTGGCTTGACTCATCATTAAAGGCGCTGAGTGGTTTAAACCGACTCATGAGCCGATTCAGTATTTAATTAAACTTTTGTGCGCATTTCGGGTCTTTAAGAAACGAGGCAGAATAGGGTTTAAAACCTTATTTGCGAAAAAGGAGCGTTACTGGAACAACTTGGCAAGGTCGGGTGACGTCGGCCGGTTCTGCTGATCCGTCACACCGATCGGTCTCACCGATCGGTCGCACCGATCCGTCTCACCGATCGGTCTCACCGATCGGTCTCAACGATCGGTCTCACCGATCGGTCTCACCGATCGGTCGCACCGATCCGTCTCACCGATCGTTCTCACCGATCGGTCTCACCGATCGGTCGCACCGATCCGTCTCACCGATCGGTCTCACCGATCGGTCGCACCGATCCGCACCCCTTAAGGATCCGGATTTTGGCAAAGGAAGGGACCAAGGGGGGGTCTGGGTCATCACAAAATGTATCGAAGAATGTCTCAAAATCATACCTACCATAACCATACATCCATGGTTTACGTTACAAAAATATAGTTTATGCACTATATATAATCATTTTAGTAATAAATCATGGAAACGATTAGTATCTAAAAACTATGGCATGAATTTGGGCCATTCCCATTATGTAATAATTTTAGATTATGCCATATCCAAGCCTAGTATATAAGATTTTCATAATGAAACACATTGCCTAAACCGCTATATATGTCTTTCAACATGAATCATTATCAATTTTCTTATATATAATCATTCAAACATGAATGACTAGGTATATCCTACTATATAAGCATTATATAATTTAATACAATGAGTCATAATAGTAAGGATATCACCATAGAACATCCTAAAGATCCATTTTTATTATTAGTCATTCCATTTATCATTAAATTACATATTTTCATTATCATTTGGTCATAAAACAATATCATAACATTCATTTCATTATTCAAACCATGAAAAGGTGAATCTATATCATGAAATCACCCAAAACTGATTTCATTCTAGAAAAACAATAATCCATTAAATAACTCATTTATTATTAGGGGTTTTAACACACAAATGAAATCAATAGGCCATGTCCAATAAAATTTGATCCAAATATATTCCAATGAAAAAAAATCATTATTCAATTATTTTTTGTACATGTTTTGTTGGAACAATCACAACATTGTCTATAATATTCAATTAAATTGGAAATAGAGTTATGGGTTATTCCACCATCCTTTAACTGAAAATGAGAGTAGGGATTCCAAATAGAAACACCAAAAATGAAGAAGGTGAATAAGAGTGTAAAAAAACATAGATAAACCCTAATCAATATCACACCCAATAGTCATCAATGTATTCCATAGGAAGATGAAATGAAAAAAAATCCAAATACATAACAAGGATTGATCATACATACAGGCCCTCCAGAAAGGTGGATGGAACTCCAAGATCACATGGATACCTATCCAAGTTCAAGATTAGGAAGATACACCGAAGGAATGAAATATATATCATGCACAAATCTGTTTAAAAATTCTTTTCACAATAAATAAATGGATTATAAATATTTTACACATAGTTTATCTCTTTTTATAGGGTTACACTAAGAACCTCATACTCTTAGAAATAAAATTAATTTTCCCAAACATTACATGATGTGAATTAGTTTCACTACTTTTAACCACATCATATATTAAACTAGTTCACAACATGTTTCTAGTTGTATTTACCCATCTTGTAATTCATTTACAAAGTGTTTAATTGATCTGCATATAGTTTTTAGTCTAGAATCAAAGAAAGGACATTAAAAACTATAAATAAATCCCAAGCATGGAAACCCCTAAAAACAATTTGAAATATTTATATCCAAACTCTATTAATTAAAATAAATAGAAATCCTTAAACCATAAGTATTTTCCCCAAAAAATTTATCCATCTCGAAACAAGACTCATCTTCTATGGATTAATGATAATGGCACAATGAAAAAAAAGATATTTAATGTAAAAACACAACTAGGGAAGTAACTAAAAGAATATGGGATCTTGAAACCTCCCAACAATATAACTACTCCTCCCCTAGATACTCCATTAATAACTATGGGGTCTCGATAAAAATTGTTTTCCCATTATGCCCGCATATCAAAATCCATCTCTAAGAAATCCTCCAAAACAAATTGATGATTCCTCTGGACACAACCCAATGGAATTGACCTTCCCTAGTGATAATTTCAACTGTGGTCCACAATTTGTAACAGATTCACTAAAATGAAACATAAGAACATAGTTTGACATCCTCAACATGAAACACATGAGAAGGATCATGATAGTTTCTATGAATCTACAACACATAAAAATGCCATACATGGAATTGTAGAACAATAGAAGGGATAATCAGTTTTCTACTAGACCTAACCTATCTGTTTTCACAAATGTCATCAAAACCCATGAAAATGTATTTCCCTATTATTTGACACGACACTGCACCAACCTATATGGAACTCGAAGGAAAACATGTTGACCATCCTCAAACTCCATAGGACATATCCGATTGTCAATTTATGACTTCTTCATACTCTAAGGTATTATATAAAACCTTAGGATTAACTGCACATACTCATAATTCCCCTTCATAAGACTAGGTCTAACAATTGATGACACTCCTCCCTCTATCCAAAAGAGATGAAAATTACCTGGCCTACTATATACGTCATTAAAAGGATTCATCTAGATAAAAAACTAAAAGATATTATCATGTTAAAACTCCACAAATTCTATATATAGCTCCCTTGAACCACCGTAATCCAAAACACAGTCTCCCAACATATCCCATAACACCTGGATAGTCTACTCATATTGAACATCAGTTTGAGGATGATATGATATGGTCAAAATAATCGTAGATCGAATAGCCTTATAAAGACCCGACTAGAATCAAAATGTGAATTGAGGATCCCTGTGTGTAATGATACTCCTTGGAAAAAAATGCATCTGAAATAACTCAATCATATAAAGACTAGCTAGTTCAACAACATTAAAGACCGTCCTAATAGAAAATAATTAGTCTGCAAACATTAATTAAAACACAATTACCCCTAAAACATCATTAATATGGGTTATCTAGGGTAATCCTATCAAATAATAAATAGTGACATTATCCCACTTAGATAAAGTAATGAGAAAATTCTACGGAATTCGAGTTCTCCTCTAATGCTCAGCTTTCACCTACTAATAGATGAAATATACAACAACCCAAGATTTAACAATATGTATCCTGTTCATAATATTCAATTCATTCAATAGCATATATTTCAAAAATAATTATTTCATATATTATAAATCATTTAAAATCACATATAGAACACCAAATAAACTCTATAATGAAGAATGAATGAAATAAGTTGTTTTTTCTAAAAAAATTGGAACATATACCAATGAAACATTAACTTGACCTTTGGAATAGTAATGTAGGCATTAAGAATATTAATTAGGACAATGGAATATTAACCGCAACTACAAATGTATAAATAAAATTCATGGATATTATAAATGAAAATATGATACAATTATATCATAGTATAAGAAAAGAATATTATGAAAGTGGTAAAATAATGGTTGGTATATTTATAAAAAATTCAGGTTTATTTAAAATATTATATATAATGTAATTATTTAAAAGGAATTTTATTTTCCTAAAATAGAATCATAAATTAATATATTTTTTATTAAGATAATAAAGAAATTTTATGAAAACTTAATTAAATATTCAAGGTGTTGTAAATTCAGTTATAATTTTAAGATAGACATTTTTCCAGTAAATGATGTTTTTAATAAAAAAATAAAATTTCATCGTGTAGAAAGATATTTTCATAAATAGATTTCAATTGTTTATGACTAAATTATTCAAAAATAACCAATTCTCCTCCACAATAAATACCACCAATTATCCTCACATTTACAATGCCTTGGATATTTTATATATTATACCAATTTACTCTCCCAAATATCTATCACATGTTATGGAATTTCTGGAAGGGAGAATGACACAAAAAATTCACTTGTATAATCATCCTAGTCAGATTAGAAGAAGATGCACTGAAAAAAATATAAAAATATCATGCAAGAAAAAATTTAATTTTTTTGGTGATATTACATGGAGTGTAACTATTTTACACATTGTATTTCTCATTTCAAAGGGTTACATTGAAAAAACCATCATCTTAGCTGAATTTTTAATTTTACCAAGCATTATATGATGTGAATTGGGATCACAACCTATAACCACATAACATTGTGAATTAGTTCAAGGTATGTGTCTGGTGGAATTTACAAACCGTGCAATACATTTAAACTGTGTGTAATTTTTATGTATATAGTTTTCATCCCATATTCAAAAAAAGAACAAAAAATACATTAAAATCCTTATGAATAATAAAAAAACATCATAGAAAATTAAAACATTTATATTATACTCCTGTAATACCAATAAACATAAATCCATACACCAAAATTCATTTCCCAAGAAAAATATATTCATCTATGAACAAAACTAAACCAATAATTAATAAATATTTAGTAAAACCTAACCAAAGATAATTAATTAAAATAATAAAAAATACACATACCGGTTAAAATATATGATTTTTCCAAGTGCGAAATTTTATTGATTTATTTCCCCATGGTACATCTATTCCAGAACCATGTCTACTATTAGTAGTCATATAGTGTGGTATTTGGAGTAAAAACCATATAACATCTACATTCCCAAAATTTGAGGACTATATTATATAATTATCCATAAAATTGATCAATGTGTTATGATTCCTAATATACATTTTAAAAAATCTATTTGAAATGGTTTATATAAAAACATCTTTGATACCAACTGTAGCGACTCCGACTCTTGTTACTTGGAGTTGGCGTCTCCTTTAATACATTGGCATTAGATAAATTGACTCACATCCCGAAGAACAGAATAATTTATTAGACATGATAAATTAGATAAATAAATAATTATTAAATTATATTTGAATACATATATTACATAATAATTTTTTAAATAATAACATTATTCCCTCTAACATTTCCTTTCATATTAATCATGGTACACATCGTGGACTACCTGGGAAGGAAACAAATATGGGTGAGATTAAATTATCATTAAGGGTTAAATAAAGTGAAATAATTCATGAATCAATATGAATAATCAATAAATAATGGTAAATATCTAAATAAACATTCCATGAAATTAATAAACTGAGAAGGGTGTTTATCCATTTATATTATCATTTTTCTAATGTAATTGATAATAATCAACAAAGAAAGGTATATAACTGAAAACACACTCCATTTAATCAGTAACTGAGAATGAAATGTATCTAAAGATAACATAAATAAAAAATAAAAAATATAATAAAAAATTTATTTTTAATGAAGGTGAAATTTAATTATTGGACATCATATTCTTAGGCATCCGAAAAACCTCTAATGTCATGATCTAGCCACATTCAAATTTAAAACTTTTGGGTTGAAACCCATTTAACTATGTATAGACCACTATTTCATCTTATGAGACCTATAAATACATATGTGGGATATCTATAAACATTCCCACTCTCTCTACTTGTTATATTTATTCCAAATATATAAAATAATATATTTATTTATTGAACAATGTTCATTATCATTAAATATCCTTATTCAGCAATGAATATGTTTTTATCAATATTTCCTAGATTAATAAATAACATTAAATGTAGATAACTATATGTATAAGTGATATACATTTTAGGAATTAAAATTATCCCTAATAAATTATATGTATGTTTAGAGTAGATTTAATGTCTAGAAGAAGGTGAATATTTCATCATGCTGTCAATTAATACAAAACGGAATCAAGGATGTGAATTTCATTACGTTACTTGGTAATAATTATTATTAACCATATTGAAGAAGAATAATGATTATATCAATATATAATATTACTTTGGTTAATAATAAATGGTTATTCTCATTGAATATCATTAATATCATTAAAATATCTCTAAATAAAATCTTGAGGAAAATATCCTTTTTATTTTGTAAATAAATTTTTAAAAGTAATGGTTTAAAAAAGTACCATTGTAAATAAAAATTGAATCATATAATAGAATATTGTTTACAATTATTAGTCATGATGGAATGAAATTCCACATATAGGGTGATAGAAAAGAATTATTTTTTCCCATTTTTTGTTAAATAAAACATGAAGTGTTTTGAAAACAAGATGAATATCCCTCTCAAAACGTTATATAAAAATTAATTATTGGAAAAAATTCCTCTAAAAATTAATTTTGAAAAAATAAAAACATTTTTTAATATAATTACATAAAAGATGATTTAGGAATATAAAATTTTTTTTTTCAAAGTGATAAATGATGTTAGATTTTTGTAAAAATATTTTCGAAAACATTTTAGGTTCCCAAGAGTAGAAATGGTAATATTCATTAACCCCATATATATATATTTTTACAAAATTATTATCTTAACATATAGTCAAATTAATATTTATAATGTCATATATTATCTTTTTTTAATATCTTATCACATTTTTTAATAGTCTATCATTATTTTTATTGATTTAGTTGTTAATTTCTTTGTTTTGTCATAATTTATTTTATAATAAGGTTTAGGATATTGTCCGTATTATATATTTATATCATCTCTAGAATAATTATAATGAAAATTTTATCATATTTGGAAAACAGTTTTACTTTTAATACGTACCATTAAATATATTTATGAAGAATAATGGACATTATGATCATAGAGATGGTATGTTCTATGTACACATGAGTAACATTTCCATTTTTAAATGATCATCAAGGAAATGATGTAATTAATATTTTATCTTTTATGAATGATCATAATATCATAATATCATATTATTTCATTAAATATTATTATTTATATCATCCATGTGTGGTGGTGATTAAAAGAGACATACATCGCTTTGGGAAGGTTGGAGTCCACACATACAAATTTTTTTGTTATCATCATTCAGTTAGTGTAAAGGAATGAAATAAAATGATATATATTTTGTTTTAATATTCTTAAATTATGTAATTAATATTTTAATTATGTAATTTATACAAAATATATTCATCGAATTTTTACTTATTAACTTCTATAGAAAGTATTAGTGAAAAATGAATCAGATTTCTTCCCGAGGCTCTAGTTGGACACACACAAGAGTAACGTTTTTGTGTACCCAAAAAATGAAAATTAATTTTTTTAATCATATAATGAATCTGTAATGCCCCGGGTCTGGGTGCCACTCAACGAGTGCCCCAAGCCTGATTCTCAACGTGACCTTAAGCACATTTCCCCAAATGCCAGAGGCTACCGACTAGCAGCGGGGGCCCAGGTCTGATAGTGGGGAAAGTATGCCCCAATCTGTCAAAGTGTAGCGTAGCGGAATAATAAAAACATACAGCAAAAACGGAAATAGTAAACCATACACAACTGAAATAAACAACTATAGTAGATATAACCAACCAGATATATATATATATGATTCAACATGTCTCAAATTCTAATAAAACAGCCAAAACATGTTACATAGCGGTACAATACAATACAGAGTACAGGTACATAAAAGAAAAACAGAACATTCAGTAGCATCGTGAGCCTAAGCCCGGTCCCATGCTCCCCCACACCTCAAGAGCAATCAAGTACCTGTATAAGGACACTTTCTCTTATCTACACCTACAGAAATGCAATCTATTTGGTCCGAAAATCATGACCAAACAAGGTGTGAGAAATAATATATCAGTAGGCACCCACCAAAGGCCCATGCTCAACTATGTGTAATCATGAAACAACAGCTTGCAGTAGTAAATGCAATAAACTAAGAAGTAATCAAAATTAACTAACTTAACCAATTATATTTCCATTTTAAATCATTCATTTAATAATTTAATATTAAGAAAACAACACAGTGAATTTCAAAATAAGCAGTCACCATCCTCAGAAAAGCAAAACCTTACCCTCAGGTAAGAAGAATGCAACCCGCAGGTATTTCCCTCAGCTATAATAGAAATTTCCCTTAGGCATATGATGCGTCGCCCTCAGGCACAGAAGTCGAAGCCCTCTTGCACGAAAGGTTGCCCTCAGGTAAAATAGAGCGTTTCCCTCAAGCTAATACAGTCATGCCATCAGGCTATAGAAAAACACCACCCTCGGGAACAAGTAATCGAGCCATCCAAAACATATAAACATTAAATTTATATACAATTCCCCTCAAGGAAAAGTAATGCATAATTTAAACATGTCCTACCCTCGGGTATCCTGAAAAAATGGCTAAACAGAGGAACACACCCCCAGGGTGGTCCTGGATCCAACCAGCGATCCCAAATAGCATTTTAGTATCACATTTAATTACCTATATAATTCTAGGTTTTTTAACTAGCCATGGACTCAGCCACACGACACCCCAAATATGGGTTTTTAGCTCAAAAACAAAAAAAAAAGCATGATAGTTGGAAATAAACACCAAGCCAACTACCTTTTACAGTAATGAACGATATACATGAATGATGATTCCAGAAAATCCCAAAGATGGCGTAGATATGGGTTCGAATAAAACCTTCTCAAACGTAAATAACTCATGTTAGGGGAAGAATTGGCAAGAACGATTAATGAAGAGTGGAGGGATTACTCATGCGGTTCCAACGAGACCGTCCGAGGCAGAAACTGAATCCAAACGTGCGCTCGGCGGACCTCCAAAGCTCTGACCTTCCTCTCCCGAGCTCTCTTCTCATTCTAAGCCTTCCCCATGAACTGGGGAGGCTATTGCCCATTTTATGCGAAAAAAACAAAGTACACAGCATGTATTTTCAAGTACACGACGTGTACTTTCCATTTTTCAACTTTTCCTCTTGCGGCATCCCGCCAGCGCGGAACTGTTCACCTGCCGACATGACCACCCAGCGTGTCCTCATGAGTACACGGCGTGTGCTACCACACAACGGGCCACTGCCTTACTATTTTCCTACAGACTGTCTACACGGAATGTAAGTGACCACTAATCGGCGTGTATTTGGTTCCTACACCCTCTATCACCGACATGGCCACACGCCCTGTGTACTCATCCCACACGGCCAATAGTACACGGCGTCTGGAAAAGTACACAGCGTGTACTTCCTAAATTTGAGACATTTCCTCATTTTCCATATTTTCTCAAAAACACTAAAGGAAAAGAGAAAATAAAAAACTTTTCCAACAAAAATAAGAATCGTTTTCTTACAAACATCCCCGCTTAAATCAATTTGTCCCCGAATTTCCCTTCTAAGGGTGGTGAAGATATTGCCGTGAATAACTCAGGCCACTGAGCACATACCTCGGTCTCCTGCTCCCAGGTTTCATCCTGCACTCGTCCATGCTTCCATAACACATGTACGAGAGGAACTAACTGGCCTCGGAGAACCTCTGTGCTCCTATCAATGATACGAATCAGATGCTCCTCAAAGGACACATCCATCTAAAGCTCATCCTCCTCTGGCTGAAAGGTCTGAGATGGGTCTGAATGAGAGCGGCACAAATGAGATACATGGAAGACATCATGCGTGGCCTGGTATCTCTGAGGAAAATTCTACCGATAGTCAACCAGCCCGACTCTCTTCAGAATCTCAAATGGACCCACAATCCTCGGTGAATGTTTACCCTGTTTCATGATTCGTCTGTGTCCCAACCTCGACGAAACACACAAGAAAACCTGATCCCCGACTACGAACTACAAAGGTCATCTTCGGCGATCAGCATAAGACTTCTTACGAGACTGTGTGGTAGCCATCCATTTTTGAACCAACTGGACCTGCTCAAAAGTCTCCTGCACGATACGTGGTCCCAGTAAAGCTGCCTCACCTGCCTCTAACTAGAACAAGGGTGATCGTAAAGGCCTACCATATAAATCCTCGTATGGTGCCATCTCAATAGTTGCCTAAAAACTATTGTTATAGGAAAAATCTAGTAGGGGTATATTCTTCTCCCAAGATCCCCCAAAGTCTATGACGCATGCATGCAGCATGTCCTCAAGCACTTGTATCGTATGCTCTAACTGGCCATCAGTCTTAGGGTAGTAAGCTATGCTTAGAAGCACCTGTGTACCCAGTTCCCACTGAAAACCCTTCCAGAAACGATATGTAAAGTGGGTGTCCCTATCTGAAATGATAGAACGAGGGACCCCATGAAGTCATATAATCTCGCGGATATACAACTTTCTGAGCTCGTCAACCCCGAAGGTCTCCTTGATAGGCAAAAAGTGAGCAACCTTCTTGAGTCTTTCCACAACAACCCACATGACATCATTGCCTCGAGGTGACCTCGGCAAACCAGTCACGAAGTCTACCGTGACATCATCCCATTTCCACTCTGGAATGTGTAACTACTGTAATTGCCCAGTTGGTCTCCAGTGCTTCACCATCACCTGATGACATGTGGAACATCTTATAACAAAACCAGCTACATTACTCTTCATACCCGGCCACTAGTACTGACGTCTCAAGTCACGATACATCTTGGTAACCTGAGATGAACTAACCATGATGAAGCATGAAACTCATGCATCGTATCCTTGCGTATATCCCCTGGAACCCATACTCGTCCATGTAAATGAAGAACTTCATCATCGCCTACCGTCCAACCAGGAGGAGGCTCCTCACTTTCCATCGACTCCCGTAGAACTAGGCCTTCTGAATCAGATAGATGTCGCATCTTCACTCTATCCAGAAGGGTACAAGTCACAGCTAAAGAGTAAATAAAAGTCTACCCCTGACTGTTGTTCACCTCCAAATGCATCTCATAGAACAAATCGATAAGCTTCCATTCAACCCTGGCCTCCCGCACTTCCTATATCTGAGTCTTCCTGCTTTGTGCATCAGTAACTGCGTTACCCTTACCAGGTGTATAGGCATGCTCAAAATAAAAAGACCATATATATTCTACCCACCTGTGCTACCTCAAATTCACATCACGTTGAGTAAATATATACTTGAGAATTTTTTGTTTAGTGAAAACCAAAAAATGTTCTCCCATTAGATAATGTCTCCAACAACGCAACACATGCACAACTGCAGCCAACTCGGTAGCATGTGTCGGGTAGTTCCTATTATGTGGCATCAATTGCTGAGACGCGTACGCAAAAACTCGATCGCCCTGCATCAACACTACTCCCAGCCCAATTCATGATTCATCACAGTAAACTATATGGAACATCCCCTGCTCTGTGAGTATCAGGACTGATACTGATTTCAACCTTCCCTTCAGGTCCTGAAAGGCTGTCTCGCAAGATTCCGACCAAATGAACTTCACACCCTTCTTAGTCTATCCCTTCAACGACACTCTAAGCCAGATAAGTACTGTATGAAGTGTCTGTAGTAACCAGCTAGCCCCAAAAAACTCTGTATCTCAAACATGTTACTGGGATGATCCTAGGAAACTACTTCTCTCACCTTCTCTAGGTCTACTGCAACTCCAGCCTCTGAGATGATATGACCCAGGAAGTGAATCCGGTCCATCCAAAAGTGGCACTTTGAGAGCTTAGCATATAGCTGATGCTCTCTTAGTGTAATCAATGCAATCTCAAGATGGGTGGCATGGTCGTGTCAAGTGAAAGAGTACACCAACATGTCATCAACGAACAATACCACAAAATAATCTAGATAAGGATGGAACACATGATTCATCACAGCGATGAAATCCACTGGCGCATTTGTGAGTCTGAACGATATAACCATGTACTCATACAGACCATACCTGCTTTTAAATGCTATAAGCGGTATATCCGATGGTCTCACGTGCAACGGATGATATGCTGACCTCAAGTCAATATTCGAGAACACTTGTTCCCCATGAAGTTGATCAAAAATATCATCAATTATCGGCAAGGGATATCAGTTCTTAACCATGAACTGATTCAGCTTCTGATAATCCACAAATATTCTGAGGGTATTGTCTGCCTTCTTTGCAAAAAGGACCGGATAACCCCACAGAGAAGTACTAGGTTGGATAGAACCCTTTGCATGTACCTCCTCTAACTGCCTCTTGAGATCCTGCAACTCAGGTGTGGCCATCCTATAAGGAGGAATAGACACTAATGCTACTCCTTGCACAAGATCACAAGAGAATTCCACCTCACGCTCCAGAGGAAGACCTGAAAAGTCGTCCGGAAAGACATCCCTAAAACAATCAACCACTGGAGGAAAATCCTTCTGACAAGTCCCCTGATCGTCTAGATATAAACTCGTAATCTAGGTTGTGACTCCACCTCGCCCCCAATGCTCTTGTCCAGCTCGACTCGCCTGAACATCCCACTGTCCCTTGTATAGAAACTCTCCACCCCTGGTGATGTGAAACTCACCCTACGATGATAGAAATCTACAAAGGCTCGAAAGGGAACCAACCAGTCCATCCCAAGAATAAAGTCATAAGTTATCATCTCTAAGTCATAGAGGTACCATAGAAAGTGACACCCTCCAAACTCAAGGGGGAACTCCTTGTACTGAGTCACACCAGCCATCCTTATTCCCAACAGAGTTTCTAGAATCATGATATTGGAATAAGTAGAAACACAAAGCCCAAGTCTCTCCACAATGGGCACAGATATGAAACTATGAGTAGCACCCTAATCGAAAAGTACTGAAGATAAAACAGAAGATACTAGAATAGTACCTTTCATTGTAGAAGGTCCAGGATCCTGCTCCTGTTTGGTCTGTTGCACTACATATTCCTGCCTAGTGCTGCAGCCCTACGACACAACCTAGCTACCTTGAGTTGTCCCGACCTACTGCCTCTACGATCCTGGTTTCTTTCTACCACAACCACGGCCACCATCTCTACCTGCACGCCCTGATGTATTCCAGTTCCCCGACTGGTAAGAAGCCACTGGTCCTTCTCCCGCATGCGGAGGCTGCACAGAACCCCTCTCACTAGCCTTTGTTGGAAACTTCCTACAAAAGCACTGTAGATGACCCATCCTGCCTCAAGCCCGGTACTCCACCAGGTCTCGTGGAAACTGTGGCATCTTGTGCCCCTCTTTACCACACTGGTAGCACCTGATCGGGCAACCTGAAGAAACAACATGGATGGTTGTGCAACCCTAATAGAAATCCATCTATCTCTTCCTCTTTCTAGTATAAATAATACCAGTAACTGTTGCTGAACCGTCCTAGCCCACACCACTAGCTTCCCGCAGGTTCCCCTCTGTAATCAGCACCTGGTTCACAATAGAGTTATCTGAAGGAAACCAGGAAACATTCACCAGTGCTTAGATGTCATAATGAAGACAATCCTCAAAACGTCTGGCTCTCAACGCCTCATCACCCACTAGCATGGGTGAAAACCCCTGAAGCTCGATGAAACGAGTAGAATAATCCATCACTGACATAGCGCAATACTGTAGATTCCTGAACTTTCGAGCTCTATCTTCCCTCAGTGTCTCTGGAAAGAAGAATTCATAGAAGACTGCCTGAAAATCATCCCATGCCATGTCCCAATGATGCTCTGACTGGGTGGTAACATCCCACCACCTCATGGTGGAATCACACACCATATAAGTCCTGATCTTGACTCTCCACCATGGAGGCATCTCAAGATGCTCGAAAATAGTCTACATCGATCCAAGCCAAGACTCCACAGCCTGTGGTCCACCATCCCCTAAAAACATAGGCGGATGATGCTGCTGAATGATACGAGTCAACACGGCCATAGATGTGGTAGCTGAAGGTGCTCCTTGAATGGTCTGCATTAATCACATGAATCCTTCATAGAACTGTGCCTCTATTCTTGTGTCCAGTATAATGGCCGACTCCACATCTGGCTATGCTGGGGGATCCACTGGTAACCCATATCCCACCATATCTGGAGTATAGT
Organism: Viscum album; assembly: GCA_963277665.1. Taxonomy (NCBI): domain Eukaryota; kingdom Viridiplantae; phylum Streptophyta; class Magnoliopsida; order Santalales; family Viscaceae; genus Viscum; species Viscum album. The sequence goes on from OY728142.1 coordinate 1,337,725,983, forward strand.
CGTTGCCGCTCTCCTAGAGATCAACGCGTGGACGTCGAGGCGACATGACACTACAAGGTAAAAACACGCCTTAGATTCAAGATTTATCAAAGATAGAAAGTGAAGGAACCAAAAGGGAACAAGAGGAAGAAATCATTTCATGATTTCAAAAACAAGACAACAAGGTGTGTACAATTACTACACGGTGTGTACTTGACTTCCCTTCCCCTGCCCAGGTCCTTCTACATGGCTATACAACACAGATCCCTTTAAAAAAACTACATGGAGTGTATAATATCTACACGGAGTGTATGTTGATATTTTTCATCTTCCCGTGTCATTTGTGACATGTACGACTACTCGGCTTGCACCTACACGGCGTGTTACACCCGCACATGGCGTGTACACCACCCTGTTTCCCATCCACACAACTAAGTCCACATGGTCTGTCCTCGGACAAGACTACACGATGTGTCCCACAAGTACACAGTGTGTACTAGATGAGCTTCTATGGCCCGTGTTGTTGGTTACATGGTCGGATACACGGCTCACACTACATGGAATGTTCTACAGACACACGGCGTGTATCCGAAAGGATCACACCGACCGGTTTTGTTAGTTACACAGCTGGGTCCCCAAGTCAGACTACATGGCATGTTCCATAGTGGACATGAAATGTATGTATTAAGGTCTCATCCGACCATGTTTTCAGTTACACGGCGGATACCAGGTCAACACTACACAGCGTGTACATCATGTACATGGCGTGATTTCCCCAAACATTCCCTACCCCGTTTCGCTGCCTACAAAAATTTTGACACAGGAAGAGACTACACGGCATGTACTCTAGGTACATGACATGTAAATAAAAATTTTATTTTTCTTCCCGAACAGAAGGCCATACTCTGCATGTTTAAAGATACAACACGGCATGTATAATGGGTTTCCAGATAGTATGCCTCAGAAACTACTCCGGAACCCATAAGTACTAAAACACAACACCAAAGTGTCAAATTCTGTTCAATGAGGGCCCATACTCCCCACGAATCAATTTTTGACATCTTCTCAATGTTATAACTAATAAATATCCAATGATCCAAAAAATTCCGATCAATGAGGGACCATACTCCTCAAAGACCAATGTTTGGCGTTCATTCTATAAACAAGCTCAAAAAAAATTACCCTATCACAAAGAAGGTATTTATCAAGAAGTTATCACACCAACATGCTTTACTAGCACAACATCTATCACAACAACATGGAATTTCTAATGCACCTACATGGCTGGGAATCTATGCATGTCATGTGATTTCTAGCATGTGCCTAAATGATGCATGAGATGGCATACCATCATCTCACCGGGTTGTAACTAAATAGAACCCATAAGTAAAATATCAACAACACAATCACAAGTGCATCACCCCACTGTGAAATTAAATCACCTGTAAATTGACAAATCAGTAAATTTGCAATACGTGGTAAATTAGCCTTTCCCTATACACGGGTTAGCTACGCTTGGGCACAACTTATTACCAACTACCTGTCCATCCTATCCCTAAATAAGGCTCCAAATAGTAAATCAAAGAATAGAAACCCCTTTGATACCAAATTGGAATATCCCGGGTCCAGGTGCTACTCAACGGGTGCCCCGAGGCCGATTCGCCAGGTGACCTCAAGCGCATTTCCCCAAACGCCCGAGGCTGTCAACTAGCAGTGATGTCCCAAGTCTGATAGCGGGGAAATTATGCCCTCATTTGTCAAAGTGTAACTTGTTGGAATAATAAAAACATCCAGCAACAGCAGAAACAGTAAACCATTCACAACTGAAATAAACAACTACAGTAGATATAACCAACCAGATATATGGATAGGATGCAACATGTCTCCAATTCTAAGAAAATAGATAGAACATGTTACATAGAGGTACAATACAATACAAGTACAGGTATAGAAAAGAAAAATAGAACAGCCAGCGGCATCGCGATCCTAAGCCCGGTCCCATGCTCTCCTACACCTTATCAGCAATCAAGTACCTATATAGGGACCCTTGCCCTTATCTACACATACAAAAATGTAATCTATTTAGGCCGAAATGCATGACCCAAAGAGGGTGTGAGAAATAATTCTCAGTAGGCACCGACCAATGTCCCGTGCTCAAATGTGTGTAAAATTTAACAACAATGTGCAGTAGTAAATTCAATAAACTAAGCAGTACTCAAAAGTAACTAACTTAAACATTTATATTTCAATTTTAAATTATTCATTTAAACATTTAATATTAAGAAAACACCACAGTGAATTTCTAAATAAGCAGTCAGCGTCCTCAGATAAGAAAAACGTTACCCTCAGGTAAGCATAACCCAACCCATAGGTATTTCCCTCAGGAATAATGGAAATTTCCCTCAGGCGTACAATGTTTCGTCCTCTGGCACAGAAGTCACTTCCTCAGGCACGAAAGGTTTCCCCCAGGTGAAATAGAGCGTTTCCCTCAGTCTAAAACAATCATGCCCTCAGGATAGAGTAAAACACTGCCCTCTGGCACAAGTAACAGGGCCATTCCCAACATATAAACAAGAAATTTACATACAATTCCCCTCAAGGAAAAGTAATTCATAATTTAAACATGGCATACCCCCGGGTATCCTGGCCAAACTGCTAAATAGAGTAACGCACCCCCGGGGTGGTCCTGGATCCAAGAAGTGATCCCAAAAAGCATTTTAATATCACATATAAATACCTATAAAATTATAGGTATTTTTAAAAATCCACGGCCTCATCCACACGACACCCCAAATATGGGTTCGTAGCTCAAAAACAGACAAAATGCGTGATAGTTGGAAATAAACTCCAAGCCACCTACCTTTAACACTAACGAACGATATACGCGAACGCCGATTCAAGAAACGCCCAAAGACAATGTACATCGGGGTTAGAAGAAAACTCGTTCAAATGTAAATAACTGCTGTTAGGGGAAGAATGGGAAAGAATGATTAAAGACGAGTGGAGGGCTTACCCGTGCGGTTCCAACGAGATCGTCCGAGGCAGAAATGGATTCCAGACAAGCGCTCGACATATCTCCAAAGATCCGGCCATCCTCTCCTAAGTTGTCTTCCCATTATAAGCCTTCCCTGTGAACAGGGGAGGCTACAATCCATTTTACGTGAAAAAATAAAAGTACACGACTTGTATTTCCAAGTACACGGCGTGTAATTTCCATTTTTAAACTTTTACTCTGGTGGCTTCCTACCAGCGCAGCACCGTTCACTTGCCGACATGACTACATGGCATGTCCACATGAGTACACGACATGTGTTGTCGCACAGCTGGCCACCGCCATATGATTTGCCTGCCGACTAACTACACAACGTGTAAGGGACCACTACACAGTGTGTATTTGGTTCCAACACCATCTACCACCGACATGGCCACACGCCCTGTGTACTCATCCCACACGGCCAAAAGTACCCGGCGTGTGGAAAATTACACGGCGTGTACTTCCAAAATTTGGGAATTTTCTCCATTTTCCATATTTTCTCAAAAACACTTAAGGAAAAGAGAAAAGAAGAAACCTGTACCTAAAAAATAAGAACCTGGTTCTTACAGAATCAATAGAAATTTATATATCTTAATTATAATACATATACATTATATCCATCATCATAAACCACTAAGAGAGTTGAAAATGAAACAAAATTAATGACATGGGTTTGGGATGTTGTAGTATGTTGTAGATATAAAAGATCATTCAATAACCCATTTGATGGATTGGGGGAGTTTTTATTAAATGAAATTTTAAAAAATAATCACACTATATAGAAGATAAAATCTTTATTATATCATCATTATTTAATTATAATTTATGTAGGTGGTGGAAGAAATAAAATAAAAACACTTGTCCCGGAATGTTACCTCTTCTACAAGTATCCACCTTACGATTCTAGAAAGGAAATCTAGGGTTGGAATTATAAGGATTATATGATGAGATGAGGTAATTTGGGATGTTATTTGGGAATTTTTGTTAATCCAAATTGCTTGCGAGGTGTGAACAGTTAAGGGGGACTAGTTCCCTTTTACAATTGAGGATGAGTGATATTTTTGTAAATTAAAAAATTATTCCACAATGGGAGGTCAATGTCACTACAAGGGGCTCAAAATTTGATAAATAATTTTGGGGAGGAAGTATATGGTCGAGGAATAACTCCACCACACAACATAACACATATTTTAAAAAATTTATTCCTTATCCTTTATCTTTACTCCCTTTTTAAACTCTACTTTCCACCATGATAATTAGTTTTTTCAACCAAGGTAATTAAATAAATTATAAATAAAATAAAATATTTATTAATTTATAATTTTACCTAATGATTAAAAATATTAAATCCAATTTATGAAAAAAAAATCATATTCATGAGAAAAATTAATATTTACCCAAGAACACGTAACGTACAAAAATAATGATTTTAACCTTTACTATGGTAATTAGTTTTTATTTTCTTTAATAATTATTAGAAATAAAAATTAATTTGACCTTATTATTAAACATAAATAATTATGATTTCATATATGGAATCCACTTCTACAAATTTAATACAATAATTTTTAAAATTTATTTTAAAATAATTCCACAAATGTGATAAGAATACATGTTTTTAAAGAGAAACTATTCAAATAATTATAAAATTTATGATATAAAAACTCCAATATAAAAATTATCAAAATGTACAAAATTATATTAATTTATTAAAAATAGAACTAATTTTAGTTTGAAAAAATTCAGAATATAATTTTATGTAATTCAATATTTAATTTCAATGGCAGTTTATAATAAAAATTCTTTCTTTTTCACTAATAATCAAATTGTGAAATATTTTAAAAAAATGAAAAAATTTCACCCAAATAAAATTTGGAAGTATTATTTCAATAATTAATTTAATTTATTCAATTAAATTTTCATAATTTGGTATAAATTAATTTTATGTTATGTGTGAAAATCATGACTAAATAGTCCATTAGAAAAAATATAGTTTTTCAGAATATATTTACATTCCATTTAAATGAGTTTGATTTTATTTCTAGTCAATAGATGAACGTAATTTCAATAACATTGTTAATTATTTTCATACTCTTCATTTCAATGGAATAGTGATTAATGTTATGTAAAATAATAATATTTTAAAAATATTTTACATTTCATTTAAACTTTTAGTTCCATGTAATGTATATTAAACTCATGGATTCAAGTAAAATAAACAATTGAAGAGATTGAATTTATTTTTAAAATTGTATAATATGTTCTTAGTGTGTTATTTTTTCTTTCAATATTGGTGTTTCATGTCACATATTCTATCAAATATAATGTGTTTATTTTGAAATTTTAGGGTTTTAAAACATTACAATCATAACAAGATTGATAAATATTATATTAATGGAAAATTTCATTATATAGAGTCTGAGGAAGATTAAATCCCCTAATATGAAGTGGAATATTAAATAAAAATTTCACAATTATTTTTAATTTTTTTTTCTCCATGTCACTGATTGTAGTTTAACATTAAGGTATGAACTTTTTTCATATTATTACTCTTATATTTTATGTCAATAATTACTCAAGGTAAAATAAATAGTGTGTTGTGTTATCCATTTAAAATTAGTTGTTTACAATGTATGATAGTTTTAAAATTTATGTTGGTTACTAATGATTATTAATATTTAAATAAATTTCAATAGGGTGATATTAAATCATTTTCTATATGAAAGAACATTATTGGACTATATGGATATTTTTTCGAAGCATTAATTTGTTAAATTTATTTAATATTAGTTATATTGAGTTTATTTTCTCTTTGATGAAGCTTGAAAGATGATTTATAATTCTTGGTGGAGATTTGGATATTTTTTCAATCATTTTAAAGTCATGTTAAACTAATTATTGTCAAACAATATATTTTCTTTGGAATTTCAATGAATTAAAATTTAAATAATTTGTAATGATGTTATTTTATTTCGTGATAAAATGGGACACATGTATTACTAAAAGGATTAGTCAAGATACACAAATGAATTTATGTACAGAAATTATTACTTAAACATTATGGTGTAATGGAATTATATTTATTAAAATTAAAAAATTAATCCACATTATATATATTATAAGGAAAGAAACATTGATAGAACGAAAGGTCATATAGGTGTCATAAATATATCTTGTTTTTTAAACCAAATTTGTATGTTATGATGAATGAAATGTTTGGTGACATATAGTGGATCATATGTTCGGTTTTAATTGGATGTCATGATATACTAGGTATTTGAAATTGTTTTTGTAACATATATGGATAAATGACAATGAACACGAATGAAAAATATATAGATATCTTTAACCTGTTTTTTTTATTAATTTAAAATATAATTTTCCCTTTATTTTTGAAGGAACCCATAACATAATAATATTATTTCAAAATGTATAAGTTTATTTGTTCATTTTAACGATTATATATAAATATATTTATTAAAATTACAAAATAAATTATCAAAAATTTTGGATGATTTAATTTGTATATATAAGGTGGTTTTGATGTAAAATGTGGTATGGATATTTTGTTGCCTATAGGAAAATTTTTTGGAAGACTTAATTTACTAATTAAATGTTTAATAGATACTAAAATTAGAATACACAACTTGTTTAAAAATAAATTTAAAACTATAGATATTAAAATAAATTTATGGGGATACAATGGAGAAATTTGATTTTATTGGACATGTGAATTTTATCTAATACATGAATTGAATATAAAACGCCAAATTGTTATTGTATAATGATTTTATTTTTAAATTTTCAATGATTTGTTCCAATGATATAATTATACTTTATTTTTATTCAATGAAGTACAGTTTTGATAAATTAAAGGGTTGGTGGACCATGTATTAGTAATGAGATTCGTATTAATATTAAAATAATAAATAGCGGAGTGCTATTTCAAGTACACTAGAGAATAGTCATTTGTATTCTACATAGATTTATCATGTTGTTTTAATCAAGTTAAAAATAATTTTGTTTTATTAAATTTGAATAATATATATTTTCATTATGAAAGTATTATTAGATTTAAAAGGATTTAATTTTTGTTTCAAATATGCGGAAAATATCCATCGGAGGCTCTGAAGAACATTTCCAACCTAATCCATTTGCATTTATTTTTTATTTGGTCCAAGTGGTCACAATGTATACTAGATTAACAACACTCAATAATTTAAGGAATGAATAAAATTTCCCATTCAAATTATTCAATTAAAATATACCACATTCATAATTAACTTCCTCTATTTCTGAATTGTTTAATGTAATTATCAATAGTTATCCATTAAAAATTTGTAAAATTAAATTTTCATCACATTAGTTAAAATTCCATCCACACTAATAGAATAATGTATTGGTTTTCTATAAATTTCTCAACCAATTCATCTTTTTCTCCAATATAATTTTGACCACCATTAATTTACTAATGTAAAATATGAAACAAAGAAACACTAATGATTTAATTTCTCTCACTCAATCCAAAACAAGTCATTAGGTTTTACAAAAAGAACAATAAAGGACCGAATTCACTAATAATTATATTTCTCAAAATGTATTACCCATAATTTGAATCCAAATAAAAAAAATCAATAAATCCTCAGATTTCCTTTTTATCATTAATAAAAATAAATAAATGTATTTGAAAAGGTTAAAAAGGTTCCTTGATGTAGGAAAAATAATTTCTATAGCCTTAGAGAAAATTTTATAACGTAGAAAAAAAATTATAGGGGGATTTAGTATCAAGTAAAATAGTATATTATTTATAATTATATTTGACTATTATTAAACCTAAAATTTACTTTCATATCAAAATTAATAGTTGTTTGATGTTGAACCTCAATAACAGGACTAGAGAGACTCTCACATTATACGATTTGTGAATGTCGTTAACTCTTAATTTTTACATGGCTAGAATTCCATGATTGTGAAACTATTTCCCAAAACATACTATATAATTAATAAAATTCGAAATTTTGACATTTATATGGATAAAAATACTCCATAGATATCCATTTTAATTTATTCACAATTGTGATGTTGATGCTTAAGAACGTAGCTCGTGAAACTCAAACATCTATGGATTCGTTGAACCCAAAACATCTTCAAACTCAAAAATTATATAATATAACATATAACAGTTAAAAAATACTTTAATATTTTATATTATGATAGATATTTTTTTCATATAACTCCATTCATTGAAAAAAAGATGTTCTAAATAGTCAACATTTCATGCAAGTCCAAATTTTATGAAATTCCAACTTCTATGAAACTTATCTGATGAACATAAAAAAATGAGCTCCTTTTTCAAAATTTATATTTATTAGATTATATGTAATAATGTATCAAAGAATTTAAAAAAAAAATTAATAATGAAAAATTAATACAATTGAGCGGCGTCATCAAGCTTCATCACCAAACCATTTCACTAAGAATGGTTTGTGCATCATCTGTGAATGTTTTTCTCATATATTTGTTGTATAGACCAAATTATGTATAGGAAAATCACGTACCATACCTAACATAAATAATCACCTAGTTATCTTATTATTTAATCCCCACTAAAACCAATGTTTTCATATATTACCTGATATAATTTTCCAAACCTTGTGAACTTAAACATCATCAGCATGTCCTGTCATATAACCTTACACTATGTGACTTGATATACATGGGTTTTAATTAATGTTCTAATGTTATACAGATTATTCCAATTTTTGGTTCAATTTTACGATACAAATAACCTTTCTATCTATAATACCTTTTGAGATACTGTAATCCCCATACCTTCTTAGAAATCAACCGAATCGTCCAAACTGTCCAAACTGTACTCCAAACCGTGACTACCCTTATGAGATGACCGTAAGTGGAAAATTATCCATGGGAAATTAAACCATATGGAATCTCTAATATAATTTAAATATATCTATTCCATTATGTTATGAGTGTATGTGGATCCCTCGTAACTATATTCTAACGAATACGCACCCTGAATTGATGAGCATATGTGGATTCCTTAATCATGTGATGAGGATGAGGTATCTTACATGATATGAAAAGGAAACCCCCACCCAAATCCCATTGTAAAAATTTTTATTATAAGAGGGAGCCCAATATTATGATCTTATGGATCCATAGGTGACGCGACTAGGATTCCTTGTGAGACATGAAAATGAAGCTAATGGGATAAGAATAGTATATATATACCATTCCATTATATTTTGATCATAATATTATATCCTTCCTTGTGTAATGTTCATTGTATCTCATTATGTGATGAGTATAGGATGGATATATTGATAAGGGGTTCCATTGGTGATGGCTTAATGCCTCTTTATGTTATGAACTAACATTTTCTTATGTGATGGTAATATCATTCATTGGGTAATAAGTCTAGCATTACTTATATAAATTCTACATGTTTCATGGAGTTACAAGGCCTAGATTACTCTCATTATGATAATGAGCTTCCATGAGTAATGAGAATAAAATTCCTTGGTTGAAAATATAAAGACACTATACTTGAAAACAAGACATTTCTATATAATCATATAAGAGTCTAAAATATTAATATTCCCAATATACCCAATGCAATAATCAGTTCCAACTACATAGTGGTAAGAAATATATTAATTAAAGTGATGTAATTAACTAATTAACACATAATTATGGAATTGGGAATAGTATTCACAAGCATGTCTAAAATATATATGGGTTAAATATACTAAGTAACAAAATTTTCTAAGGGATGAATAAACATCCAATCATCCAACATTGATAATGTTTCTTATATTGTCATTTCATTTGTGATAAGATACCCACCTTTTTAATGTTTTAATTTATAGCATTAATAATGAACATTCACTACATATAATTATGAATAATATCAATAAGTTTTATTCGAAAAAAAATATTCTAAATTATTTGAATTATAAATCATAACTATGATCTAAAAATAATTTCCTAGATAAAAGTTTTTTGATCATGGAATCTTTAAAAATAATGATTATATAAATTTTCAAGAGCTTTAAAAGAAAATACGAAGATAATTTTAAACAAATATTATGCATGAATACAAATATTTTCATGTTTTGAAGAGAATATTTATGACCATGGGGAAATAGAATAAATTTTATTATGATTAAATAAAAATTATAAGTATTGAGAATGTTGTCAGAATCCATAAAATGATCAATTATTATAACACAATTATTACCTTCGTAGTATCCATTTCATTGATGGTTCCCTTATCAGTAGAATAGTCTATACCGAAACAATAATTATTTTTATCTATTTTTCATAGCTATGTCGATGTGGTTATACTTATCTTAGTTATTAATAAAGAATTATTCTTTCTTAGTACTATCTTAATACAATTTATTAAATTCTCTTATGTTTAACAAGATTCAAGTTTCTAATAAATTATTACTCGATGTAAAATAAAACAATTTCACTACTATAATACCTTAAAAATGTGCATTCTAGATCCATACTCTCATGGTTTATTTTTAATTAACAACAAAAATGTGAAAAAATACATCAAATTCCCATTAACCATTGGACTCATTAATATATTATTGTAATTACTAGTTTATAGTGCCCCATATAGTTTGATTATCCTATATAGTAGAATTACATATATACTGTGATACTCTTGTTGAATATGTTTTTTCTAAGAAAGAAATACCGTGTTCTTTATAATATTTGTCCTTTAATTGCTGTTAAAGTGAAAAAAAATTTCCTACATGTGAGAATATATATCATGTAATAAATTTTCCCATAATACCATATACATCCCAAAATATATTATAAAAATAAAATTTCAACCATTGTAAATAGTTCCACCACATTCTACAACACTAATATACAAAACATGACCTTCCCACTAGAAATAAATATATAAATTATGGTACTGTTATTATGAAAAATTCGTCTATGGATTTCCTCCATATAACCCTTGAAATAGTATATCTATTTAAATAATATGTATTTTTTGTTGATTACCTTCAGATACATTATAATCCACTTCTTAACAGCTTAATGGTTTCGACTATCATTATTTATGTACCCTATCAAAACAGTCATTAAAGATGAAATTATTTGGTTAGGAATAAACCATCGAATAAATAAATATTTTTCAAATTAGGTTCTTAGGGAACATTTTACATCAAACTAACCACTTCCCTAGTCATTGATCCACTGATAAATTAAGCCATTTATTTCCATAAAATTGGCATATTGGGTGCTTTCCATCAATTATAGATAGGGATAAGGGTTAACCTAATGGGATTCCTAGGTGTGTGTGTGGTCGAGTTGCTTAAAACATAGTCCACCTATAATATTGAAATTTTATACCATTAAACAATAATATGAAGAATAAATATTTTCTATTATTTTTTATATTTCACATATTTAAAAACAGATAAATATATTTTTCATTTATGAAAATAAATGTTTCTAATCTAGGGTCTTGCATGATCATCATCATAATAATATTCTTTTATTACATAATATCCTTATCTAAATATACATAACACACTACCATATTATGTCATCAATCCATTTGATGTTTAATATTTAAATCTAAATATCACCCATTTCTAGATAATATATAATATATTTGTCATAATCTAAAAATTGTAACATCGATCCATGCAACATTATTTTTATACATTTTTTATATTATGTGAATCAAATTTAATGTTTATATTTCCAAGGGCTGACATCAACCTAATCATATTTTCTAGAGTTTTTACATAAGGTCTTTCTTACACTTCGTATCTATTTACTTACTCTTTAAAATTTCCTCCACCAAATATCCAAGAAGGATTTCCTTCCAAGGATCAATTTTCTTATTATGTTAATCCTATTATATATAAAAATTTATAAATAATATAATTATTATTGTATACAATAAAAATGATAAACATTTTCTAAAATAAAAACCTTTCTTCTAGTATAATCATTTCACCTACTGCCTCATGCGGTATCTCCACTTTCTCTCATTGTCCTATATTTCATGATGTACCCTTTTATTTTATACCGATTTATATACATGTGTGAAGGTAATGAGTTAAAATTTATCATTATAATGTTATGAAGTGATTTTAACCATGATTACGAGATCCAACTATATCAACCCCATTATTTATACCTTCAAAAAATTTTATTTTCCTATTATTAGTGAAAAAAATATTATAAGAATGAGTAAAACCTCAACACAATTATTTATAATCTAGTTATTCTTCTAAACAATAGTTGAGTAATAAAATTTACTAGATAGACTATCTCATTAATGTGTATACATTAAAACTAAAAATTATCCTTTCACCGTGATTAATAAACCCCACAGTGGGTTTCAACAATATAACAATCTCTAGACATCCAAAAACTTTTTATTATTATATTCCAACTTCTTATGATCATATTTTTATCATAATTTTAGAATCCATATATAAACTATATAGTTCCATATCAAATATAAAAACATTATATAGGATCCACATTATGATTGTTCTTATAATTGAATATATATATATATATGAATAATAGTGAAGGGATCATAAATTTGATATTCCAACCTCTAATATTTACTATAGATTCTCTTGTTAAAATTTTCATATTGGAAAAATTTTGGTACATCAAATAATATATTTACATTTAATTTATATAATTTTTTTTCTAATAATGATTTTATACTCAAAATCATAAAATATTTATTCATTGTACACCTCATCCTATCAATTACACCACTGGGTTGTGTTGTTTATGGAATATTCATCACCCTTAGAATTCCATTGTTAGTTATAATTACATAAATTCAGAACTATAATATTTAATTTAGTTTGTAGACATAAATTATATTATAATTGACTACTTATTACAATCCACTTGATTATTTTCCATCTAAAACATATCAACCACATCCTATTTTTAAATGTAAAACCATACCTTCAATGTTTATACATTGATAAATTCTAAAAATATATATAGTGGCCCTTTATTTTAATTTATTGCTGTATGTATCCAAATATATAGTCATATGAAGTATAAATTTCCTCCATTTATTTATTACCTCCATATATAAAATGGAACAATTTTTCTTTTAAAAGTCATAATATTCTCATAGGCAAATATCCTCCTCATGTCCCACTTTTTTCAGTTATATTTCTTCTAACCCTTTATCTATTTATCAAATAAAGAACATATACAAAAATTATACTACTGAAAATCAAAAACATGGTTTAGGATTATATAATTTTATATCATATTATATAGTGTTATAATTTTCATCTCACATGCTATGAAAATATACCCCATGATAGTAATCCTAATACCAATATTGAATGTACTGTTAAATCCTAGAACAACATGTTTCTCAAATGATATATATTTTTCTAAATGTAATGAAATTTAACTCATTATTTACTAAATAAAATATCAAACTACTGTTTTTTATCTTTTTATCCCGACTTATAAAATGCAATGACCTGACCCATTAGGGCCCACCAGTCTAGTAGAAGGTCTAGTTTTGACAACTCGAATATTTCCACTAGTAGGATAGAGGATAATTGTAAGTGCCAAGAAGTAATAATGTATAATAGGAGGCCTTAGCCTAATCCACCTACAAACGTACACCCAACTTTTTCAATGCAATAGTGAAGTGAAATATTAAAAAATAATTTAATATATATAGTAAAACCATGCATGTAATACCCTCTATGGAATACAATAGACTATGATAGAATAAAATCGTTGTGTAAAGGTGAATGAAACATGCCCAACCTGAAATTAAATCCCTACCAAATAAATATTAATAAAGGAAAACTTTGAGATCCCAACTCCTGATCTCTTTGTCCTGACCAACATACATGGTGAATGAAGCCAAGTATCAGTAAATTCCATCGATGTCACATGTGATGTTACAATAATATAAAAAAGTCATGAAATGTGTGGTCAAATCCCATTTATTGGTGAGTATATACATACCCTCTAGGAATCTCAGAAAATTAAAAATTTATTGATAAAAATACACAATAATTCAATGATCAACTGAAAGAAAGAGGGAAATGAATCATAATAGATATGAAATCTGGAAATGAAAAATATTATATAGAAATAAATTGATATTCATCACACCTCATAGCCAAATTTGATGACTATGCCTATAGCTCGAAAAATTCCATCTTAGATACCTATATTTATAGACAACCTCACCAGAATCTATGTAGAGGGGCCCACTTCTCACCAATGTCAACCATAGATAAGGGATCGACAACATATGAAGATGACCCATAGAATTACAGAGATTGGAGATGGGGGTGTACCCATTCATATATTGAGAGCCATCACTAAGTATAGGGGAGTACTGACTCTACATATATATTGAATATAGGGGACCCACACTCTGGTGCAATAGGGATGTACCAGCCCTGACATATCACTGATGATACAACTAGATCAGTACTACCATCAAATATCACATGAAAAAGGAATGACAGAAAAAACACCTTTAATTATATCTGAATAGACATTACGATGTCTTCCGTCACATATTATATGGAAAAAAATCTACTCATGAAACTCAATAAAAAAATATGGGTCATAAAGAATGTTATATTAGTGGAATATTATTATTGTAGAAGTGCACAACATATAAGGGGGTCCTAACGTCATGTGACATCACCTCATCTCATGGTTGAGTTCATATTAGAACAAAAATTTGGAATCCCTATCTCAATACCCCTTATTTTCTAATGGAACCCAATGTTTATAACTACTAGTGGTCCTAATAATGTATAATTGTAACATGGTTTGATTTTCTATACTCAAACACATGGTTTGTATATTATCTTACAGGATGTGTTTTACCACCATGGAACCATGGAATGTACAGTTGGACCTCTTTTTTGTTGAACATGCATGGCCACATGGAATTTCCTTCAAGTGACATGTTGTTTTTGACCACCAGGGGTCCTAGGTGTGTATAGCTGGAACCAGTAATGACTACTAAGGTAACGTAAGATGGTCTATTAGCCTATCCACATTGTCTGTGATCCTTAACATGGATAAAAACCTTAACTGCCACTTAATCTAAAGAACATTCAATATGTTCTTCTTTAGTACATGACATATAGCCTTGTTTTTCACATAATTCCATATCCATCACATAGGTCTAAAAATATGGCTTCACCACCACATGAATTTTCACTTGACAAGTTAAAATTGATGGGCTTCACCTCTAGTCAATAATCCATAGTTTTGTGTCGATGGAAATCTGAATCAAATCAACAAATCAAAGTCATTACTGTCTCTCGAAGCCCATGGATCATCCCGATACGACTATGGATACCAAATTCTTTGATTGATCAATTTAATTCTATCATCCAAACCAAACTATCCATGAAATTTCATTCCATTAATTTTTCAAACAACCTCAATTAATATGAAGGTTCAATTGGGCTCAAACGTACAATAGTAATGTTAAATGATGACCCCAGGGTCCAATGATGAAGAATGAAAAGAATAGATAGGGAAAAATTACAAGGAAGTTGTTGAAACCATTATAGAACAAGAATTATTGGCCAATCATTATAAATTAAAGGATATCCATGGGTGATAACATGTGTAATTCTAGAAATTTATTGTATAAATTATATAATAGATTAAATGGATAATGTGATGGATCATAGAAGAGTCTCTCAAGAGGATGATTTTTAAAAATATGATATTTATTGAAAAAAGGGTGGGAATGAATAAAAAAATGTTCCCTCCCTTGATTAGGCATCGATAGTTGGTGAATATTGCATATGTTATTAATGATTAATTCATGGGTAAATCCATTTACACTATAACAATGCACGTACATGAATTAAGAAGAGTAATATTTTTAATTATCAAAATGGGGGGGGGATAGATTCCTAAAATACAAATCAAATATAAAGAAAAAATACATATATATATTTATAAATATTCCAATAACTAATCCAATGAAACAAGACTTGTTCCCTTATCCCATCCTTCAGGGATTTTCATCCAAAATATTATCAGCAAATCAAAATAGTGTGGATACTAATCCCAAAAATCCATATCATTCTACTAGAAGTTATAATACATCAAAATATCACAAAAAATGGATAGAACATCCAAGTAATATCATATCCTATTGATACATGATATCCACTAGGTTCCCATCAAAGGTGGTTCCATACGTGATCTTGATCTATCAGTAGTCAATAATGTACATTGGGTCACGAACCTATATCCTAAACTGGGACACTTGGAAGAGGTCATGAACCTATTTCATCTATGGTATTAAGAAAAATAAGTTGGAATCCTCAAAAGACCCTCCATATGATCGCAGATATCTAGATAGTCCATGATGATAACTTGCCTCCCAGGCCAAACCTCAACATTCTTCATCATGTTTGGGCTCTAATGAACACACTCCCACCATGAAAAAACTATTGGGGATTATGATGTCTATTTGGGTTATATTTCAATCTTCCCTAGGGTAACCTAATTTCCTTTCAGAACACCAGAACGTTCATCATCATTTCTTTCAACATTTCTATCATAACACGATTTGCCTCTCCATACATAGTCTTATATAAAGGTGCCCTACAAGGCCACCTTTAGAGGACCATAAAAAATGTAATTATAGTGGTAAAATTATATATATTATTATAAATAAACTCTACCACTGGAAATTGATTACTCAATTCCCGTATGATTTTCGAAACAATGACTCTCAGCATATTCTCCAACACTGGGATAGTCTGCTCGGTCTGGTCTTCCATCTGGGTGTGGAATTCTAATCTGATCATCTAATAGGTCTCTAATTCCTCTGAAAAACTCTATAGAATTATTTTTTGAATTAAAAAAAATGGTCAGATGTAATATTTTTGGGAACCTAATGGATTCAGATGATCTCCCACACATATGAATTTCTTAAATCTGTACTAAAATATACTCTTAGATGGAAATGAAGAGCATCAACCTGAAATGTTAGTCAACAATCACCCTGAAGGAATCATGGGCTCTCTCACTCCATATAATCAATAAAAAAAGTCCATGGATATTTGATTTAATTTATAGTATTGGATATTAAGATGATATTTCAAACATAGAAGATCCTAGTGCACAACCTTCACTAGTATTCATGTGAGACACTAATAGACGAACTCAGCAAAACTCCCCCTCATTATATTACACAAAAATTGAAACTAAAAGGCATTTTACATACATTACACATCAGGATGTGTATCCAATTAGTATTTTTGAAATAAACTCATTTTCTCTTAACCTGATATTACATGAACCACTATCCATTCTTGGAAAAGGATGACATAATCCCCCATTCAGAAAATCAATCTGGTGTATCTCTTATAGATATATGGTATTGTAGAACCTCATAGTTTATCTTTCTCAAAATATGATCTCTAATATCGTACCCTAAATAAGTTGGTGATTCACAACCATTGAATGAAAAAAAACACACCATTATCCTCTGCGGAGGTAAGCTTCCTAGAAGAATAATGACCAAACACCTCCTCTCCCAAGAATGAAAGGGACTACCTACAGTGAAAATATACTACCATATTTTCATTCTAAGGTGTATATACAAAATAAAATTCATATTACTATTGTTACACAAACCAATTCATCTTCATCAAGTCAATATATCTCTAATTAATGATATATCTTTGACTCTGGTGTTTTGATTAAATGAGAAAGTTAAATCTAAGAAGATATTTACTCCACATCGTCATAGAAGAGACGACCTCTACCAACTACATGCGATTAGTTACATAGTTATTATTGTGGTGTCTCAATTTTCATGACCCATATGAGATCACTGACTACATATTCATCAACATACTACTAATATTAAAACTAATAGAATCATGAAACACTAGGTACTACATGACTTCCTTGGGATGTCTTGGAATAAGAGAAATTGCCAACCACCGCCTCAGCTCCAAAAAGTCTCACTTAAATTTCTCTGTCTCGATAAATATAAAACCATCTCCTGTTTTGGAATTCAATCGGGACAAAATCCTATAAATTATAACATAAAACTCTTATATTATACTGCCAATATAAGAATAATTTTCACCTATGACACAAACTAAGATGGATCCCTAGAAAGCACTATGGAAACCCATTTCCCATTAGCTTGGAGAAGGTATCTATATAATTTCATTAGAATAATATACAAGGAATATCATCCAAAATGATAAAATATTGTATTAGAATTGGTAAATTAGTTATATAATTTAATTTCTAATTACAACTGAAAATATCAAATATAAAAATTATTTTCATTGAAAAATCCATTACTCGTCATTGTAAACCGCTGTTTATAAATCTGAAAACACTTCTTAGAATCATAGTGAAAATAAAACAAAATAAATTGTTCAGATATTAATCTCATTAAGGATAATAATATAGTAATAGATGTTAATAAATAAGTATTAATAAATATTGAATAGTAAATAAATACCTGAAATTTAATCAACATCATGAGAATAATATGGAGGGAATTATTGATGATAAAATAATTCCATATAAATAATCACACGGCCTTCAAGACATAACCATGAATATTATAACTAATTGAATAATCACCTAAAATATAAATAATTTAACTCATAATGATTAAATTCATAATACTAATAATATAATATATATTATTATGGACATATTCAAAGACATATAAATAAATTGGTGAAGCCATGGGAAAAACCAAATCTTGATTGTCTTAAGAGACCAAATGATGCATCAAGGGGATACACTATAGAGAAACTATCACATACAAGTCTAACTATTTTCTACTATGAATGGGTTGAAACATAATAAAAATAAATATTCATATCTAAAACTATCATACAAAATGTTAACACATTCCTCAATCAACAAACGTTATCATAAATCTAAAAAAATAAAATTGTGAATGGTAATAAATTTATACATCTCTTGTAAAACTGATCATAAACCATCAAGATAAATAGTAAATATGGTATCACTATCACATAACCTTAATGGATCAAATATAAAATAGATTTATGATGTATGTATTTAATTGAAATACCATGAAAAGAATCTTAAATTTTTTTTGAGAGAAATATGATTTGCATTTTGAAATTAACAATTTTGAAAAAATTCAGAAACCATTTTGAACATAAATTATTTCAAAAATAAAGTTTTAAAAATATTAAATTAAGAAATGAAACATTGATTTTTCTTGATTGTGTAAAATTTTGTTAATATTTTGATTGTAAAAACAAAAAATACTTTGACATTTTAGATTAAATACAAAGGGCATTATTTTTAAGATGGCATGCACATTACCATATAATCATTTTGTAAAAAGAAAATTTGTGTAAAATTTTATTTATTAAATTTTTTTAAAAAAATATAAAACATTTTCAAAAACATTTTAATAAAACATGGGTTTTGAAGAAAAGTAATTTTTAACAGTATATATAAATAATGTTAGATATTCTTATAAATATTTTCGCAATCATATTATATAAAATATTGGAAAAGGTAATATTACATTAAAAAGTCGACAAATAAATATTGATTAATGAAATATAATTTTCTTATTATATAAATATGAAATAATTCTCTCATGGTAGATACAAACATAACCAATCTATAATTATAACGAGATTGTGGGGAAAACCCTTATCACTTTGGTATCTTCTGAGTCTTAATCCCCATATATGAAATGAAATAAAATAAAACGTTAAATATAATAAAAAAATATTCGTTATATAACATATTATAGATTAGTTATGCACAAAAAATAAATTAATTAAGTGGTGAATATGGAATATGTCTCATTAAAGTAAAAGTGAGATTAGAAACCCGTACCGTAGGTCTGATTTTATTCATACTAGTCTATACATATTTTAAAATGGTTTTAAGAGTTGAATTATTTTATATAACATCCCTAATAATAATTAGAATATCATATATGATCCTCTTAAAACATTTTACAACAAATGTTTTAATAATATTTCATTATATACATTTTTTTGGTTGTTAATTTCCTTATTTTATCAAGAACATATTATCATGAAAGTCAGAGTACCTATATATATGATATATATATCATTAAAATAATAATAATAATTCTATAAATGTCATATTTAATCAGTATATTATTTTTTTGAACTATTTATGATAGTTGGAGAAAAAAATGAATCAAATTTCATTTCAGAGATGGTAGGTCATACTTACACATGAGTGACACTTCATTCCCATAATGAGTGAATATTTAAGGAAGTGGGGGATATGTTAATTTTAAATGAAAAATATTACCTCATATATATAATATATATTAATTAATTTTAAATTAGTTAAATTCAATTAAATCATATGTAGAAAACAAATCACATCGCTTCATGAGGTGATAGTCTGTCGTACACACAATGTCGTAATGGTATTTGAAACAGATGGGAACATAAAAAGTTATATGTGATATTAAAATTATGTTAGAATAATAATTTCATAAATAATGTATAAATATATTAATTAATATTTAAATACATCATTTAATAGTGGTTATTTATAA
Source organism: Viscum album (assembly GCA_963277665.1). Classification (NCBI taxonomy): domain Eukaryota; kingdom Viridiplantae; phylum Streptophyta; class Magnoliopsida; order Santalales; family Viscaceae; genus Viscum; species Viscum album. The sequence continues at coordinate 1,337,746,625 of OY728142.1, forward strand.
CAAACTCTATCAGCTTGTGAGAGGATAGTTCGTCATACAAAAGATCAATGATTTTGTTACCCATTTGATTGAAGTGGAGATGGATAAATATTATTCAATCAACATAATAAAATTTCAGTATATATAAGTTACATATTTTATTATATTTTGTTTCTTAATACATCATTTATTATGGTAAATTATTAAATAAAATGATAGATATTTGTTATGATAATTATATTCTCTAAGATAACCTCATTTGGGTCTCCTCTTATAGAACATAGGGATGAACTTTTGGGAGGACCAAAAGTTCAATAAAATTTCTAATCATGTTAGGGAGGTATTTTTAAAGTTCATCGTCTCTCTAGATGCTTTTTGTGGTGTATATACTTTAGTGTAGGTTGTTCCCATCAATATGTGGGGAAAGGGAACCCTCTTGAAAATTACCTGGAAATTTTCCAAAAGAATCCAAAATGATAAATTCATTCACATGAAAAAGGATTCCAAATAACCATATGAAACAATTTAGGATATTAAAAGGTGTAAATATATCTATATAATAATATTTTAATAATTTTTTATGTCATATAAAACATTATCTTCCTAGTTTAACCCCAAGGTATACCCATTTATCCTTAACCACATTTTATTATTATCTTAAAAATTCCATTTGGTAAAAAAATTAATTTTAAATTTTTCATAATATAAAATATTTTAATAAAATATATATAGAATACATTGTTTAAAATTAAATTTATATAGGTGGAATAATTCAAATTAAAATTATACATGTAGGAAAGACGAAAAAATCGGTGTTCAATGAGGCTACTACCATATGTGTTTAACGTTTTAATGTCAAAATTAAACATTAAATTGTTCCCAATAGATAAAATTAGTTATGTTGTAATATAATTGAACGATTTTTTACTTTATACCAAATTTAGTATTTTTTTCCATTATTAATAATTTAAACAAATATACATTTTGTAGAAAAAAATCATTAATTCGTTCTTTTCATTGAAAAAATGAAACATTTTAGATAAAATCCAAAAAATCACCATTATATGAATTTTATATGAATCTTTCAAAAAACATTATTTTGACAAAAAAATTTCTAAAAACGTTAAAAATTAATTATAAATTATTGGTCTAAAGCACAACATAACCACCTTTAGAAAAAATGGATTTTTTTCAAAAAAAAGTTTCATTTACTTTCAAATGGTTCTTATTGTATTTATAATCAATAGGTAACCATTGAATTTATTTTTTACAAGTTTAAAATATTAAAATTCAACAATTTCTTAAGTATTATTCACACGATACAACATAAATTATATTTTTATAATAGTCATTTTTAAATAATAATATTTTAATAAAGTAACATATATCAATTAAACATAGTGTAGCATGCATTTAAAGACAAAAATGACATTAAATTTATATAAAATGAAATTTATTATAATGTATTAGGATGTTATATTATTTACTAATCATGGGGTTTTGTTTCATACACATTAATACACATTATGTTATTATTTTAAAAATATTGGGTTTTACAACCCCCCCCCCCCCCATACACACAGACACTAAAATAAGTTTCATCCTATAAATATAATATTGATCTTGATAATCAATGTTTTTACAATTGAAAATATATTTTTTTAAACCCCACATTGTGAAATGATTTTACAAAATATCTACACGATAAGAATTAATGGGATATAAAAATGTAATAGGGAATCACTCATAATTAGGTTTCTATGTTGCAGGAAATTAGATGAAAATTAATATATGTAAATGGGGGAAAGAATAAATAATTATTGGGCATGACATTGGTCATTGATCAGATGAATGTGACTGATCAATGCAATATTAATGACCTCAATATAATAGATATGTGATGATTTAAAATACCCACTATTCAACATAAATGATGGAATTATGATAACATTTTTTTTCAATATCATTTTCTTATAGTTTGGGAATTCTTTTAGCATACAGACTGAGAAAATATGAAAATATACTTACATGATATATTTCTATTTAATATGCATATTTTCATATATATTTTTTCTATAAATAATTTTCTAATTCATTTCTTACTACAACACATGAATATCCAAGATCATTTACTATTCCTAAATCACTAATATTACCTTTCATTTTATCAAAAAATTTAAAAAAGTGTGACCTATCTTTGGAACTATTTATATTTATTTTCTAAAACCAATATGTTTATCACAAGATGTATAATATTATACATCAATCTCTAATCCCCAATAGTAACACCATTGGTTCAACGTTGATATATGTCTATGAAGTATTTGAAATAAGATAAATGACATATTAACTATAAAATCAAATTAATTAGTGTTTGGATTGAATGCCTTATAATCATTCATTTTTGGGTTAAATCCCTACATCCTTTTTGGATGTGATGGGTTGTCACCAAGCATGCCATTAGTCCTTTTTCTAAAACCATATTAATATATTTCCTATAATTTTACCCTAGTATAACATGAAAAAATTAACTCAACATAAAATACAAGATAAAACATAATGAATAACATATATTTCAATGAAATAACATTATAATTATCGTCCCAGAAAACCACATATTTATTGTTATCCTCCATCAACCTTGTATTTTCTAAAAAATTTATCTTTCAACTTAATCAATGTTCCTAGTAACATTCAGTATATTATTTTCAAATATTATAATAGACTACTAATGTAAAATACTGATACACTTAATTATTCTTATAACTAGAACATCATTGAATAAAATACCCCTATAATATAATTCTTCAATCCAATAATTTAATCATTAATCATTCCACTTCATATGTAGTTATATAACAGGATTAACATTGATCCCATATCTTATATTGATGTATATTCCCTTTATACATGGAGAAATGATTTGACTAGTACCCATCTCCAAAGAGATGAATCTTTTCACTATAAGGGATTCATTATTGCCATTGAAATAATGATCATTGATGAATTTTTCTCCACACATTGAGTAAACTCATTTTCATTTTGAACTTGTAAAAAATGTTTCTCTCTCTAAGTATTACATATGGTAAATTGATTCTATACATTTTTCTAATTTTCTATTTTCTCATTATTCTCCTTTTATGATCTTGATTTCCTTTAAAACCATAAAACATGCAGTATCCATTCTCTATCTAGATATAACATAATACGATATCCTCATATTTTGAAAAAAAATTCAAACTATATTCCTTCAACATATTGTCTTGACCTTATTAGAAAAATGGTCAATCATAATGTTTGGGGTATGTGAATTGATATGATTTCCATTCATTCTTCAATGATCAATTTAAAATTATTGAATACGCTATATTAGTTTGTAACATATTGTATAGTATGTGACATTATGAAACATATTGTATAGTTCCAAAACTATTAATATGTAATTTCATAATAATAAACATGGGTTTTTTGGGAAATTATCCATATCATAAAAATATATTCTAATTCTCTATAATGGGTTTTAATGATAATTTGAATTCTCTTGAGTTTATTCCAGAGGATTTTAAAAAATAGGTTTAAAGATAGGCATGTTGTATTACACTAAGAAAAGATCAGGTCAATCCGAATTCACCCTTTTCGATGTTATTAACTATAGGTACAGTTGTTATAAAACAATATACACGTTTAGTATAGAGACATGGTTGTATTTAGTGGAAAACCACATAATTAATTCATTAATTAAATGTTATGATGATATTCTATATGTATCGACATTGTTTATAATAAGTTTATATTCCCTAATATATGTTATCCTATATATATATCACAGGGACTCTAATAAACTTCCTGTGATAACCACTATAGAAAATCCAACCCCATTATCCTAGACTAGGTGTCTACAATAATATGTTGTCATAAGATACAGGGAATGCCATATTGAGTGACTGAATAGATTAGTAGTAATAGAAAAATAGTTATATACTTCAAATTACATTTACAATTTGTAAGTATTGTATCAATACAACTTCTCCTTAGGGGGTTATAATTAAAATAGGTGATTGATATTGTGGATTAATATAAATACCATGTAAACATCCATAATAAATGATTATTTATTAGACTAATTTGTTAGTTTAATTTTTGGACCATCCTCCAATTCTCAACATGATCGTCCTCTCATACATAATAAATGATTCTTTCATCAATGAAGAAAACCACAAATTGGTCCAAGTATAGATTGATTCTCTCATTCATAAGAGATATAAACACAACCAATAATTTTTTCACAAAGAATGACCTTCTCATGATCTCATAATACTAATATAAATATCATAATGTCATATTATGTGTATAATCCTTATGAACCCACAACTGGTGGTATTCGGACCTATGATTAATCTTTCCTAACAAACTCACAACTAGGAACTGATCAAAGTGGTCATTAATACTCGAAAGGGGTTGGATTTTATTTATCATTACACTATTTAGGGAATAATACTTAAAAAACATCCACAAGATCATGACCACCTAATTTTTTAAAAAACAAAATCTTCCTAGGGGGTCACATTTTTTCTATTTAAACCATTCTATAGAGGCTCCAACAAGTTCACCCTGAGAACTTATAACATGGTCGGGGTCATATGATATTCAGAAGAAGATATTTGTACAATCCCAGGATGAATGTAAATGTATAATCCTATATCCAATCTCAATGTTTGTCTTACAATGTCATGGAGGAATACAACAATATATTCCTTCAATGCTGAAGGAATCTATATATCTGATGAGTTTTTTGTTCTAATTGATAAACTCAAAAAATGATGTGTGTTGGGTTATAACTTCTTACACGCAAGAACCACTCCCTCTACCATGACATATTACTCTCCCAGAAAGAATAATCTTCTTCCATCTATCTGAAGTCATATAACAACTCTATGATGAAATGAAATCTTGTAAAATAGCATGGACAACCAATCAATACCCTATATTACATGAGAAGGTTTTATAATGATGACCAAGAGGTCCCATGATAAACTATCTCCGCAAAAACTAACCTCAATTTGTTTAAGGATATGTGATATAATAAAATTGATCCCTCTATTAAACTCATTTTTTAGAGGGTGGGATAAAGTATCAACTTAAAGATCGATATCTCACATGAGGTATAAGTTGATAAAGGAATAAATCATGCATGTGTCTACTAATATTTGATAAATTGTAGAAATGGAACAAATTATTCTTCAAATAACCTCATGTGCAGTAAAGTCACATGCCTCCATAGCTTGAAGCTTCCCACGTCCTTTCCCACCTACTCCTGGAGCCCAATGTGATCCTCCTGGTGGTGGTGGTGGTGGGAAAAGCTCACAGGATCAGCCTCCACCAATAGCTCATCTATCTAGAGCTCCACCATCTCATCTTTCTATATTACCCCCCTGAGGGCTTCCCGGACTACATTTTATAGGAAACTAAGCCACATGACTCCCACCATTGGCTCCAATTTCCCAAAATTACTCAATTATGGGGCTCTCTTTCACTAGATTCTACAAAAGAACTTGAGAAACTTTTTTGGAATACTAATACCACACTATCATGAACATCCCTATAGAAACCCATCAATAACTTCCTCTCTCCAAAGAACCCTGATCATACCATATAAAGGGTGTATTTTAAGAGATCAGTTAACCTTTAGATATACTCATCCATAGTCATGTGATCCTACTAAAAAAAGAATCTATTAAATTTGTAATTTATTGTAATTTATTGTAATTTTGGCGATTAATAATCATTATGAACAACTACTAGAAGTCATACCATGAGTGAAATGTCTCACTAAGAGTCTATGGGATTGACCCCACCTATAGCCTGCATCTCCATGGAAAACAATTGTGGATAGCACATCCATATTATCATTTGAGGTATTCGCCAGCATGAATACTTAAAATATAGACCCAATACATTCATCCACTTTATATGGATCCAAATATCTATATAACCTCAATGGTCATTAAATATATAACTGTCATAGTGAACGAATCCTGCATAAATCATCATCATGAACTGATAGTACTAACTTTTGTTCAATATGTAGGGGCTCTACTCCTTACATACATCGCAGAAATACCTCATTAGATGGACCCAGAACATAGTCATCATAAATCAATGGATCTATATTTTTTCTCCGAGTTGCAATGTATTCCTCAAAAGTGGAAACCTCTAAACACCTGCCTATGGAATGAAAATATCTAATACCATTTTTTAAGGACCAAAAAAATGGTTCCCACCTAGATGGTGGTAAGTCAGTCCACTATATCCCCAAATCCACCACTAATAAGCTATGTGATGGAAACATTTACTGAGAACGCATAATGTAATAGTGGTGGCCTTAGCCTAATGTTCCATTACATACACTACGAACCATATAAATGAAAAAGTGTAAATGAATAATAAAAATATTGTAATATATAGAGTAGAACAATGCATTCAATATCCTCTAGGAATTATATTTGAGTGTGAAAAATTAAAACTGAAGTGTGAAGGGGTAAAATGAATTCCCAAAAATAAATAAAGTCTCCACCAGAAAATAATTGGAATAAATGAAAAATGAGGGAGGTCATCTCCTGATCTCAAATAAATGACCACCATACATATTTAATTCATCAATGTATCAATAAGATCTATAGATGTCAGCACTAATCTTAATATCATCCTCACAAGACATGACATGTGTAGAAAAAACCCATGCAACAGTGAGTATATAAAGAACCTAGTAGGCTGCTCTAAAAACACAAAGGGGGTAGTGGAAATAAACAAAAAAGGTCTGGTAAACCCAATGAGATATTGAAACAAACCCCAATATATATGTTTTCTCATAATAAATCCTAGTAGATAGAAAATGGGGGATCTTTATCTCACATCCTAATAAAAGTAAATAAGTCTACATGTAGTAACCAAAGTCAATCTTTGGTTCTCGACATTTGACGAATACTCAATAGAATTCATGTAAAGGGGACCAATCCCTTCTATGGAACTCTATATCCATGGGATCCATAACTCCCATGGAGGACCTTCACACCACCAGAGTTCAAATTTGGGTGGTTTCACTCCTTAGATAGAGGACCCACACCTAGTGCTGGGTAGTTATGAATCAACCTCGAAAAAGAATATTGGGGTCTCACAACCTAGTGTTATTTATTGAACCATCATGAGTATCACGTGGATGATACCGGCTCATCCGTACCATTTTAATGCACCGGTAGAAGAATTTTTATGCATATAACACATCACATCATATGTCAAAATCTACTATGAATGATAAAATAATGTTCTATATGACAAACAATCAGTATAGGATACTAAATGGCTGAAATAAAATTACGCCTGAAAGAGTTATAAGAGGATGAATTTATCTGAGAAGTACATTATCTGTGAGGGATCCACATGGTGTATGATCTCTCTTCATCACAAGGAATTGTTCTCCCTCAGGTTTGTCCTGGAAATTCATGTTTCAAGAATTGGTGTATCCTTAGGGAACATGACATGTATTACCAACCAAGGTCTTAGGTGTGTAAACTTAGTTTAGTACTTTGACAAACGTATATGGTGATATGATGTTTCCTTCACTTGACATGAATGACTAAACACCCTGGGTCCTAGTCATGTATTGTTTGTACACATATTGGCTAGCCATATATGTCCTCATTTCATATTCATCATAGAAGACAGTGTGTATATCCCCCTAGGGTCCTAGGAATGAACAACTAGAACACTATCTGGTATTCCATGTAGGGTTACATTATGTGTGGGCCTGGACACATGTAATGTGATCCATTACCCATTTGGGATCCCTAGTCATCATGAAATCCATAGGACATGTCAAGTGTTCTTCTTCACTACATGGGAGTTGATTTTTAGTAGATTCTCATATCATACAGATTGAAATCTATATCTACCTTCACCACCAATTTCCTAATTGACATAACTCCAAAAATCGATGTAGTTTATCTATGACTATCAAATTTTAGACATTATTGTATTGAAATCAGAAACCAACCATCCTATTGAATCCTAAAGTTCCTCAGGAATACAATGGAACCTTCCATTTCTTGTCTTAATCCATGATCCATAGACTGATCACCTATATCATGGGATCTATTCGATTACATCTATGGAACACAAATCTATTCATTGAGAACATAAAAATCAAGAATCTTGTGGTTCAGACCTTCTTCAACCCTCCACAACAATTTGGAATCACTACCTAAAAGTGTAATGATGGACAACATAATAAACTAGTGAGGGTAAAGAAAAATAAAAAAGGTGAAAAAATATTTAGGCAATAATTTTGGGCCAATTATTACAATGCTAGTGATTTTAATGGGAGATAACAGTTGAAAAAAGTGAAATATATATGATCAACGGTATAGAAGAAAACATGGATCTATATAAGGTCAAAATAATCTCTAATCAATAGGAAGATAATTCAATCCATCATTTGGAATGAAAATGAGGGAATAAATAAAACAACAACATTACATAACTAGATTACTGTTCAATCACTAGTGATGAATGTGTCCACTTTTGATGAATAAGCCTCAATTATTTCACGTCCTATCAATCCACCTCGACCAAATCACACATATTCTTTTGATTTGATATATGAATGAATAAAATGGTCTCCAATAAACTCTAATTTCCCAGGGTAATTATTCAAACCTTTTAGAATTTCTATAGCAACATATTTATTAAGATAGTAAAATCTTCGGTGAAATAAATTGAATAAAGAAAAAAAAATTATTTAATAAATCCTTTAACGACCACTTAAACAAGGATTCCAGTGCTATCCAACCTTTATATGTACCAAGGTAAAACTACAAGTTCTATAATTAACTGTTGTACCATATTCCACATCTACGGTCTCAAATATTGGTTAAATACACTTTCATTGAAACAATGTCCACTCATGAATTGATATATATTTATTTTTTTAAGTATTTGACATTAATGGGGTCCCATGATATGAAACAAACAAACCAATTCTGAAGATAAATCTAGATATTTGGATAGAATTATTAAAAGGAAAAATATAATAAAACTAGACACATTAAATTCTACCCTCCTTTATGGATTTTTACCCAGAAAAAAATATGATAAATAAAAATACCCAGACAATAAACCCTTATATAGTGCCCATAACCCCCGAAACAATCATGAAAACTCTTATGAATCCAATGAACATAAAAATAGTTTACTGTCTATTCATATAGGATCATAACATACTGATCCTTGTTGTGTAATATGACCTCAATAAGGGTTCCATAATCTCTTATGTCCAGATTTTCCCAACCAATAATGCAGATCCAGTCATGCACTTATCTTCTCAATTACAATGCATGTAAAATATCAATCACTCGATCCAAATTTGGTGGTTAGTATTAGTGGTAATATTGCTTTCCAACCCTCTATAGGATCTCAATCTACCTGAGGATCCTCATGTATAACATTCATCCCTAACCAAACCTTTATATTCCGCAGCATGGTGAGCCTCTTAGTAATATATGGTATCCATGTTGGAACCTCAATAGCCAACGACATTGATCAATGTAATATTTGGGTCTACCTTAGTCCTTCCTTATAGACTCACTATTCATCAAAACATTCATCATCATCACTGAAAACATTTTCTGGACAAATAAAAGCTGTCAGACCAATCATTTTCTAGGATAAGGGTGACCTATGTGGTATCTCATATAGGGTCTCAAAAGGTTCCATGTTGATAGTAGAATGTTAGATATTACTATAAGAAAAATGCAACCCATCCTAAGTGATCCTCACAAATATAGAAGAATTATAATACATAGGGAATGAAAAAAACCTAAAACTAACCTATTAGACCAATAAAATCAAACAAAGACCCTAGGTTAGAATTACACCTTTATGGAAATTAGTAACTTCAAAAAATATAATAATCCCTATGAAAATTGGATAAAGCCTTAAAAAATGGTATGAGGAAGGAAGGAAACCCACTTACTTGAGTGATTTGGAAGAAATCATTCCAAATCCACAAAACAATGAATATAAAATTATCCAAAACTGATAGGGATGCTCAAATAAGGATGAAAAGTTCATGTGTGGACTGAAATGGTGTCAAAAGAGTGAAAATTGAACGAGTTATGGATAAAACAAATTAGCTTCTCAAATCTAGATGACTTGATAAACCATGAGAATATTGACCCTAGTTTTCAATGAAAATGAGATGCAAATAGGGATACATGAATATTTTTATATGCCTAGGTCGGTTGGATTCGAGTGGGATGTAGAATCACTGAAAAATAAAATAAAAAAGTAATGAGATATTAAAAAACTATAAATTTTTTTATAGTAAATGGACTTACGGGTGGGCCCAATTCATAAATAAATCACCCAAATCAAAAATGATAATGAGTTCCTAAGGGGTCCAAATGTATGTGGTTGTTTTAATAGTTCAGTGTTTGAGAAGTAGAAATTGTAATGGGTGAATAATGTAGAAAAACAATGGAGTTGTTAAAGAAAAAAAATTAGTTTTTAAATATGAAAATGGGCTAAAGGTTAGGCCCATATCATGAAAACTCACAGTTTCATCAAAAAATTCATGGAAACCCCCCAAAATGAAGAAATATTTGAAATTAAATTAAAAGTATATTTAAAAAAGTCATGGATGTAACAGGGTATCACCACACACTTCTCTTCTCCACATAAGAGGGATTTACTACTCTCATGGAGGACACATATGTCACCAATTCTTGAATACGGGGGAGTAAAACTCCATGGATAGATAGACCTCACATAGTGTAGGGGAGTATCCACTATATTTTTATAACAATATGGCCGACCCACAATATAGTGGGATTGGATATTACCAACCCCATCATCTCTATGATTCTACTTTCTAATCATTGTCATCATCAATCACTACCGAAAGAATATTCATGCATGAAACACCTCACACTATATCTAGAAAACCACTATAGAGTATTCCATCATATTATACCTGTAAATAACTATGTATAGGCTACTAAAAAGAAAGAATATGAGTCCCAATGAAAATGACAGTAGACGAGGATGTTTATTAGAGTAGTACACAGTTTATAGGGAAGGTCTACATGGAATGTGAACTTCCATTTCTGCTTGGTCATGTTCTCCCCTTGGAATGAAATGGGATGTAATGTATCACTACATGGAATGTACGGTTGGAACAAAATTATTATTACCACCTAGGTTCCATGGAGTTTACACTAGGGAAATGGCATAGTTATCCATGCACTTACACAGAGTGTGTTTATCACTTGACACGACATCCCTGACAACCCGAGGTCCTGGGTGTGTATAGCTGGAACATGGCCTAGCTAGCTATGCAAGGAAACACAGTGTGCACATGACCAAACATGGTTATTTTTGAAAAATGGTGTCTGAGGAATTTTTATATTGAACATGGGATGACTTCATGTGTAGGGTCAGATGGCATGTGGGCCACACCACATGTCATTCGATCCTTAGCTCCACACAAAAAATTTTTTTCATGAAATATTAATAACAATCCATGTGATATTATAAAATACATAGAATGTAGTAAATATTCTCACATATTTATAGATCCTTTAAATGGTTTAATATATCCTCCTTCACATCTATTTTCATTATCAATCAAACTCCCGAAATCAATGTGGTATTCTCAATCTGTATATTTTCCCGATTCGGTGGTTGAAAATCAGTATCCAATCAGCTATAGGAATTCGGTAGAGCCTTCAAAATATTATAGTTCCACTCGTTACTGCTCTGGAACCATGATCCATGGTCGGATCGCCCACATCCCATTATATGTCCATGAACCATCCAAGAATATCTGATATGTTGATGTTGTACACAACCATAATAAATCTAGTTGTTTGATAACACTTGAACCCACCCTATAAATGTTGAATCGTGGAACTGTGATCCAATGATGATGGATGTGAAGAATATTATTGGGAAATCAATAGAAAAATGTTGAATCCGTTATTGATCATGTATTATTGTACAAGGATTACAAATCCAAGGATTTTCATGAATTATTACTTGTTGAATGAGTGAAATATATTGTATAAAAAACATAAAATATTATTGGTGTTAGGAAAAGGATCAAATAGCCATAGATCAAAAGAAAGATAATTAAATCAGTTCTTGTCAATAAAAATGAGCCTAGAAATCCAACAACACCATTCCCTACCTCAATTAAGGATATATATTTTTTGAGAAAACCATCAATTAGTAACAGTGAATTATAATTATGTTCACTACCTCTCAATCCAACTCATACCAATCAGACGTCATCGTATTCTATTATCCACCAATGAAAACAAATTTAACAAATCCTCTCTTATTTCTCTATGTAATACAGCTAACCCTATATAATTGATATGGAAACATATTTATATATATTTTAAATTAATTGGTCATTTACATAATATATATTAAAAAATAGTTTTATTTTATTAAAATAACCCCCAATGGACATATTAATAGGACATCTAGTGAAGACCAAACATTCATGACACCTAGGGTAAACACCATGTTCTAGAATTAACTATACCGTCAAGTTTTCTATTTGAGGTCACAGAAAATGGGTAAATATGTTTCAACTGAAATTATGTGTGCATGTAAATTGAAACACATTAATAATTTTAATATATTAAATTCACAGGGTCTCGAGACACTCATAAAATGCATCGACTATATGGATATATTTATATATATGCATATTAATATTCAAAGGACTAATACAATAAAACTATAGTTGTTCTGTAAAATTTGTAAGGGATTATAATTAGTAATATATAAATTTCTAAAATTTTTAAAATATTTTTTTTGATTCATTCTTCATTTTATAATATAATAATGCATAGGAATATAAAATCCTTGAATCCAGGATAATATCAAAACATTATAAAAACACATGTTCACTTTTCTTGGCTAATATATTTACAATTTTATTTTTATGTACATAAAACTTATCCCAAAATTCCTTCATAATGTATCATATCTTTACAATGTTCTATTTTATAGTACTAGGAAACTTTAACATGTTTAATATATTTTCACTAGATTTAAATCATTCTCTTTGACCATCCCCCTAATAATATCTACCTCTTCATTGAATATGAATAGTAGAACTAGACAATTAACATATCACTTTTCTTTAAATATCATACATTAGGATATGTTCTATATCATAATTAAAATTTATTTTCTATTTACCAAATAATTATGCATAAATATTACAATATATTCCCAAAATTCAAGTGAAAAATATAAAAAAATGGAATATTCATTTCTTATCATATATAATAATTACCAATAATGTCACCTAACATATTATGGTATTTAATTTATTAATGTCTAATAAGGTGGACTCCCAATCAGTCACCATTATCATAATTATTAATAACATCAAGAATAATTTGTTTATCATTACTTCATGGCCATGTATATATTAAAACATCTAACATCTCATCTATCATCGTCTCTCCTTTGATGTTGTAGACCATTATTTTTTTTCAATATAATACACACATATCATATAACGTATCAATATATTAACTCACACTCATTATTAATTGTATCATTATGTTTTACAAAACTAATTGAAAGAATAAATTTCTAAAAATGTGTAGTCCTTTTTTATTATTCTAAATATATTAATTTATAAAATTAGTAATGTGTAGCATATAATAAATACAAGAAATATATTAAAACAATAGTGAACTTTAGAAGAACAAATTATGTTCTTTTGGAATAATCCCTTTCTTTATAGAAAGGTATATATGAAAAATCACTATTTATTTAGTTTAATTATAAAGGCTAACTATACTATAGAATATATAGATTAAGTTGGTAACAAATTGAGTAATATATTAATATACTAAACCATGTTTTAATAGTTCACATATCTCCATTGTAGTATGTTGTTCTATAAAATTTCTATGTAGTGTAGTTGGACTGCTCTGTTACCAAGGAAAGTCTTCCTATAGTTACCTATAATTCATATCTCAATTAAAATAATTTGAGCCAATAATTCAAATCATATCCCACTTAGAGACTGATATAAGTTTAAAACTAATTCAATGCACACATAATTCAAATTCCATATAATGTAACTCCAAAAAAATTAATAAACATTGTCTTCAACAATAAATAAACCAACTTATAGGTTCCTTATATATTATGTATCTTTTTTATGAATCATGTATATCCCCTCTAATAGTGTGGTTAACAATATAAATTTTTAGTATCCTAGAATAATAATAAAAAATTTATTAAAATAGGGCATTCCTTAAAATATCCAAGTGTAATAAATTCTCCTATTACTTATTTTATAACTCCTCTAAGAAGTTCATCTGTCAAATAATCTCCTATTATTTTTTTATTATATATATTTTTTATTCCTCTATTTTATATAGTTTCAAAAAAATCATAAAAAATATTATAAAATCATGTTAATATAGTAATAATTAATTAGAAAAACATTTTTACTCCACCCACAATTGACATCACTTAAAAATGTAAATATCCATATCCCCCTATAACAGAAATCCTTCTGAAAAACACATAGATTATAATATTGTTATTTTAAAATACCTTTTCCATCACTTTAAATCATCTTAATATTTCCTTCCATGATTATCAAATTACAATATCCCAACTACAACTACATAAGTAATATAAATTCCATTATAAACCATCTTATATTTCAATATTTTGAGAGATAATTCATTGAAAACATGATTCATGTAACCTACGAATTTCACAATATTTATTACATTGTTTTTATGTAACATTTGGTAGTTGTATAAAGCAATAAAATATATATTTTCTTCATTCAATTAAATATGCTAGGATAGCCTCAAAAATTGGTACCCAAACTGACTTTCCATAAACATGAAGGGCATTTTAGATTCCTGAATCCTGGGTACTAGCACCTGAGATTCAAATAATCAACAAATAGAAGGATTTCACCCAAAATAGAACTATATATATAGAATATATTAATTTCTATAGGAACTAGTTGATGGTATGATTAAAAATAAATATTCCATAAATTATAAAAAGAAACATAATAGATATAATTAAACAAAAAAAAGGATAAAATACAATGTATGAGAACAAAAAAAGGTAAATTCAAACCACAAAAAGATACCCCATGTGATAAGTGAGAATCATCCAATCATCTCACCACCAAATACCCATACATAAATGAGAGAACCCCATTACCTCCCTGTGGTGCCTTTCTCTTTCACAAATCAAATTAAAAAACATGGACTACTCATTCCTAAGGTAATATTTAGGGTGTTATATAAAAAGACACAGTAGGATCAATCCCAAGTGATTATATCATAAATTTTTATAATAATCCCAATGTTTTCAATTTTATGAAACCATGGCATGATAATTAGTTATATAGTTTTTATAAAAATCATGGTATGTTTTTCCCATTTTATAAAAATCTATAAAAAATAAATTTAAGATATTTTCAACTCATAATTTTAATAATATAATTACATTAATCAAACATGCATAAAAAATCCGAAGAGTAAACGAAAAAATCACAATTGTAAACACACAAAGGATCATAAACGTTATTCTAGCTATGTCACTTGTTTTGGGAGTGGGTTCCCTGGAACTGACTAATTTATGTAAATTAATGACCATTACATATATAAAATATGATATATTTATGTTTTTATTCTTACCAAAATAGTTTTGAGACATGGAAATCTTATATTTACATGGCAATGTATTTATATTACATGTAGTATCAAAAGGTAATATCAGTTTCCAAATATAATAAGAACCTAAAGATACTATAATAGTTATCTTAAACAAATGTTCTATTGTCCTTATATATCATACTAATAAGAAATATATGATGTGTTATGATCTTGTATTTTGGTATAATAATCATTAAGACTTCTTCTCATGATTTTTTTAGTTGGTGATCGTGAGTCGATGAGATCAAAGAGACATATCTTTCAATAGGAACACCACATGTTTCAGGGGTCAATGATTTTTCATATATATAAACATATATAAGTATTATGTTGACTATTATGTTTCATATATATTTTTCATTGAATATAATTTTTATATCTCTACATGATAAATATTGGATACAACATGTTCCAAAAATATTTATTATAATGTAGGGACCATGTTGATTAAAAAAAATCAAAATTAGAATTTTATTTTCGAGCTATAAATTTTGAATGTTTTGAATCCATGGAATTGGGATATTATCACATTACTTTTCCTTGTGGGATATTACATGTAATATTTAATTGTTATTATCTATCATATTTTTCTATACATATACTGTTATTATTGAGTTTAGAAACTATTGGATTCTATTTCATTTTTTGTAATAATTTTTGTCTTATGTATAAGAATACAATATATTTTGTAATAGAACATCACAAGAATTGATTATGTATGAAGGGAATAGAAAAGTCATTATTCACTATTGAGGGAAAATCTAGTGAGAATGACGCACACCATGCTTGCTTGTGGAACATTATGATAGGTCATGTAAATTAACATTATTAAAACAAAAAATATCAATATGTGTATTTAGAATCCCAATATTTGTAACCATAGGATGTATGTCACTCTTGTTTACAAGGAAAAAGGACCAAATAAACCATAATTAGGAATAAATAAAGATCCAAATAACAATTAAAATTGGTTCATATTGATGTATGTGGTCCATTTACCGTATATAAAAGGGGTGGTTTTTTCATTACTCATTAATTTTACCGATGAGTATAATATATATGGATATTTATAATTAATGAGGTATAAGTCATATTTATTTGGTGTGTTTGTGGAATATAAAAAGGAAGTAGAGAATCGACTTCATAAAATAATTTTTAAAACCTTCTCAGACCATGGTGGAGAATATCATAACAAAAATTTCATTCATCATTAAATGGAGGTTCTGTTAATTACTTAACTCTCACCACATTGTACACATCATTATAATATAATTAGTGAAAGGTGGAATCAAAACCTGCTTTTCATGGGCATGAATATGATGAGTCAGTTAACTCTACCATTACCCATTTTTGGATATTCACTATAAATTGTAGTATATACACTGAATTGAGTTCCAAGTTAATAATAAGATTAGATTATTTATGAGTTTTTCTATGGAAATAAATCCATTTTTTCGCACATATGTTTATTTGAATGTGATGATTTTTCTAGGCCAAATCTCGTGAGAAATTATCATCTTGGATCATGAAGTGAATATTTATACATTATCATAAAGAGGATAAATTATGTTATCTAAAGAATACTTTATATACTAATGAGATTTTAGTAATACATTTTACATTTCCATAAGGGGAACATATGTCCAATTAAACTAGTGGGAGAAATATTTGAATTTATATGTTGATGCTCTAGAAGCATATATGATTATATGTGAGAAATTTCCACAAGATACAGTTGGAGTGTGTGATGTTCCTAAAAGACATGTACTTTTTATATATAATAGATTGGTCAGAGATCTAGCGAGACATTTTTTTATCACTGAGTCAGGTGACACATTACTTATATATCATGAGTAACCTTTAAAATACAATGAAGTAGTAGATGGACATAATTATTATAAATGAAAACATGCCCATTTTTTTAAAGTCTATATCATTTAACAAAAATATATATAGATCATGGTAAATTGACTATAAGATGTTAATCATATTAGGTGTAAATGTATATTCATGAAAAATGTGTACACAGATAGGAAAGTGAGAACATAAAGGGGATTTCTAGTGGTGAATTTCTTCAGGTAACATCAAGGAATCGACAATGATTAAGCAATATTCCTAATCTCTATGTAAAAGTACATAAAAATATTTCATTCAATAACATAATCTCATGGTTATGAATTTTTTATATTTTTTTAAAACTGAATTTCTTATATAGAATATTGTGGAAGAAGTTTATATTGGATAACATAAAGGGTTCATTATGACAAAGAGTTCTGGTAATGTGTGAAATCTATTTAGAGATCCATTTATGAATTTAATAAGGAATCAAGATTATTGAATTTTCATTTTCATTAGCCCAAAATTGATTTTTATTTAATTGGGTATGAAACTAAGACACATGTATATAATATGGTTAGTTAATGTTCTATTATTTTCCTAGTATTATATATCAATGAAATATTATTAAAGGCTAACAAAGTGAAATTATTATAGTGAGTAAATACATGGTTTATGGATGCTTCTCCATGAAATACATAGGTCAAGTAGACATTATTCTAGTGATAGAGATCTATAATTATATATCTCAAAGAATACTTGGGCTAAGTCAAATTACATATATTAAAAGGGTACTTAAAAGGTATAATATGGAACAATCCAAAAGTGTATTGTTTGTAGTGTCACATTAAATTAATCTCTCCATGAAAATGTGTATACCAACACATAAAGAGATTTAAATAATTAGTAGAATACATTATACAACATCAATGGGATTTATCATATATTCCACAGTATGCACATGCTTTAATGAATCTTTTTATTTAGTAGTGGATGAGAAGAAATCACGAATATATTGGACAACTGCATTGGTAATCTATAAAATCTATCTTAAATAGCATGAATTTTAAAAATGATATATTCCTAGGGTATGGAGTTGATGAGAATCCTCTTGTGAGTGGATAAAATGAAGAAATATTACAAATATATAATTTTTATTTGGAATCATATTCATGTTATCTATATTTACAAAATAGTGGTGTTGTGAGCTAGTGGGGCTTGATCCAGTGTGTTGTTTCAAATTCTGTTGTACATTCTATTTATATAGGAGATTCCAAGGAAAAAATTTAAGAAATTTGGATATAGAAACTTTTTTGGTTGGTGTTTTACATAAAATTGTATACCCTAATACAATATAATATGATAATACTACAGAATTGGTACTAAAAAAGGATCCTATATCACACAAGAGGATGAGGAGTTTACTTTGGAGGGTTCAACTCTTTAGGGATTTCAACTAGAGTGGTGAATTCATAGTGAGTAGATTAGCCACAATGGAAAAAATGGAAAACAACATAACTAAATCAATATCATAGTAGAACATTGATACCCATGATAGTGGCAACGAGTTTTGAAATATTTTTAGTTGTCTATATTGTAAGTGGAAGTGTTGTGACCTGGTTCCCTAGACCCAATTCCATTATGTACACTGATTACCATTACATGTATACAATTTTATATATACATGTTCTTATTCATTCCATTATAGTGTTGATACATATTCATTAACTATTTTCATGGTAATTTCCCAGGATTACGTGTCTTATAAAAAGGATATATTAGTTCCCAACATTAATGTGATCCTTTAGAGACAATAATAGTAAACATACAAAATATGTCATATCATCGAGGAACATCATTCTTTTGGATGTGGATGACGTATGACTATCTATTTCCAGATTCTTTTATGAATTGATGATTCTTCAAATTATTTCTTCACATAGTGATCTAGAGTAGATGAGATCATGGGGACCAACCTTCCAATATAGGCATTACATGTTTCAGTTGACATTACTTTTTTCTATCTATCAACATTTTCATTCATCTATAAATATGATATTATTTTCAATTTAAACGATTTGATACAATAATTTAATGCATGGAAAAACATGACATAAATTATTTTCATGAGGTAGCTTGTATTGGGGGATTCATTGGTGGTATGGAATTGGTTGAGTGATCAATATTGAGTTTTCTATTTAGAGTTGAGGAATTGATATCTTGAGGTCTTAGGATAACCAGGATAGTAGTAACATAATTATATCCATGGGCATGGTACATGAATGCATTTTTGTCTCGTAAGAACACAACATATATTAACTAACAAAAGTATGATGACATAAGTTTTCATCATTCCTTGTGATATATCAGGAGACTAAGATATCCTTTCATAAGAGGTAGTCATAGAAAATACAATCCCTATTACCTTATTGGACATGATGTTTTTCTTGACACTTCTCAAGGTCTATGGTTCGGACTCACTCATTTAGAAATAATGTCCTAGAGGCTCACACAATATGTGTATCCACAAGTACCACTTATTCAAATGAATTTTATTTGTAGAAAATTTTATCCCATATAGGGAGATAATAAATGTTCAAATATGATCCATCCCAAGTAGTAAAAAACTCAATGATACTTTTTAGTTTTACAATAATTTTAGGTAAACGTTTTTCTCATGGTATTCCCATGTTTTTATCATAAATTTGAATATAATAAAAATATAATTTTTTAAAAAACCATTTCATACTGAAGGATCATTAAATTATATGGATATTTTTAAGGAGAACTTAATAGTGTTTATTTTACCAAATAAAATTTTATAAAGTCATAAGTGTGTGGTAAAATATTTGTGACCATTAAGAAGCATTTATTATGTTATACATGGGTGAAAATTCCAAAAATGATGTTTATTAATTATTCGAGACAGATGAAATTTTTTGAAAATCATATCCTAGATATAAAATCTAATTTTAGCATCTTAAATTGAAAGCTGAAAGTTTTTTAGAACATAATGAGAGATGTTATCCTATAAAATCCTTTGATGTTCTTAGAGAGATATTCCAAAGAGAGAGTATGGTTATAACACTCATATAACATTGATAGACTCTAAATTCTTCCCATGATTGAATGGATGTTATAATTATATTTGATTTCTTACTAGATCACAATGGGAATGTATATGTATGATACAAAAACATAGGTAATATTTGAATGATATAAAGGATTCCCAAAATGGAAAAATTGATGAACAACATGTCAACGATGATCAAATCATTCCAATGACTTCAAACGAAGAAGGTACCATTTATAACATTGTTTGATATTGTTTTCCATATTTAAATTTGTTAAAATATGATCCTTTAAGAAATTTGCAAATGTGTATTTATGGATTCAATGTTTTGAATATGAACCAAACCCCAAAAATTTTAAAATTTTAATTTCCCATGCATTCATTGCGCCATGAGGTTCATTAAAATCATACAATGATAATAAAAAATGACTAATGAATACTTGATTACATAGGAATAAGGGAATAAAGAACATTGGAAAACCCCATTAGTGAACCCCAATAATATCAAGATAATGTACCTAAGGCATAGGGCTAAGGGAATAAAAGACCAAGCCATAAGTGAACCCCCTAATTCAAACACAAAAAATTCCCAATACCCAACCCTTTACCTAGGTATCCAAAAATACCATGCTCTTAATTTATGAAACCATTTCAAATTGGATTATCACATTTCACAAGAATCTTCCAAAAAACCCATTCATTGAAAAAATGCATTGAAAATAATTTCGAAAATAAATTTCACAATACTTTGGACAAAAAATTTCATTTAATGTAATTACATTGATCTACCAGTGCGGGTTCTCCTTCGACCACTACCCTGATAAGAAACCATGAGGGAAAATTTCATACTAGTGAAAGAACTAATAGCCTTCCTTAGAACTATTCCTTTATGCCCAAAAATATCACATTCACACAGGCAGTGCTCAGTGATAAGAGTCTGATTGACTATCTCATAAGAGGCTGGTAGGACAACGACATTCAACAATGTACAAAATGAATACAAGAGTATATCAATGAAATGTAAAGAATTCCAATGTTCAACACTATCTTGAAGCGATTAAATGCACTAATAATTAGTAAAACACACCGAATACTCCGTAAATGACATAGAAACATACATGAGATGGATGAATTCAATGGATTCATCATCCATCTATGTCTAAAGAATGAAATAGTAATATAAATCAATTTGAAAATCAGCCCAGGTCATGCCCTAATAATGACCATCCTAGGAAATCACATTCCACCATCACTTGGTTGAGTCACACAACATGATTGAATAAATATCAACCCCCACACTAGATGTTCTTGCAAATTATTAATGATAGATATGTTGGAATCCAAAAAAACTCAATAGTGTGTGGAATTCCATCCCCCTTGAATGTAGGAGGATGATGCTGCAAATATGCCTGTGTCTGTTCAACCATCGTAGGAATAGTCCATGTGGAACATTTCTTATAATACATTCAACAATGGAAACTCTCATGAAGCTAATCCTCTATTCCAAGATTAGGAATAATAGGTATTTCCTCAACTGGAACTCCTAATAGTAATACTTGTAGCTCATGGGCCACCATGATATAATAGTGGTCATTACCTCCCTCATGGAATACAAAATGAGGATTTTGTAGTGGAATTTTTACACTAATGTCAGAACATGCCTAAGAAGATTAACTAAGTGGATGTATAGAAATAGATTAAGCTAAATAAAAAGAGGTTGCACACTACCCATAGTATACTACCCCATCTACTCTCTTGGAAGGCCAGGTACTGGTATGTTTTATGGTTTAAATTGCAGTAGTTCCATTATGTGAATGGTCATTAGTACATTGGTTCTTCATTTATGGGAAACCACTTGATTATATAAGTCATGATTTTTATATCTTTGTATATTCATATATCTTATAACAGAATATGATTAAAATGATTTTTTCCAATGATCCTGAACCTAAGTTGTAATGTCACCTACATTGCATCCAAAAGACCCAAGATCGAATCCGGGCACGGATGAATTTCTGGGTTCTTTAGCAGTACTATGGAATGGAATAGTTGCAGCAACGATTGTAGGGGTGGTGAAACTATAGCGGTGAGGAATTATCCTAGGATCGTTAGTGGTGGTAATACTATAGGAGGCACTATATCAGCCAAGGTACTGTATATGTACTATTTATCAAAGGTCTATTTGGTACAAAAAAGGGATTTCAAGCCTTGTTTTTAGGTAACAGGGCCATGGGCCTTCAGGCTATGTAATGGGTCTCAATCAACCCAGTCTAAAAGAGGCCTTCTATTTAATAATAAAATGAGGATTTTTCCACAACCATTTAAAAATGATTAATCCCCAATTAATTAGTGACCATACACATTATCAATAAATTTGACACATAATTAACCTCAATATAACCTTGTCTACATCTTGTCTCAAAATGTAACATGCTATATACAGTGGACTGACTCTATAAACCAACCATTATAATACAAGAGGGACCATATACCTTTTTAATTGAAACTAGAAATCATAAAATAACAACCAAATCAAAGAACAAGTATATATATAAATAAGGTTCACACAATGATCAGATGAAAAAAAGTAATTAAAAGAGTGGGACTCACTTATACGGCTTGGAAATTTTCATAGAATGTGAATTCTATGTTTCTTAGATGATGCATTTAAGAATGATACTTTCCCTCATATCATCGAGACATTATGTTAATTAAAATCACAATAATAATAATGATAATAACCATAAAATTTCACGTTTGTCATACAACTGTGAAATTATAAAAACAATTATAGGAAAAATTAGATCAACATGTATAATTCCATAAACATTAAATTTACCCTGAACATGGGTAAACGACACACAATTATGACTTGTAACCATGTCCCAATGAATTCCAAATCTCATATATATTTTATCTATATAGTAAATAAATAATGGAAATAATTTGTGCTGCATTGTTACATCTTGAACCCAAGTTCCACTCAGAGGTTCCCCAAACCCATTTGGCCACATTTCCTCAAGTGTATCTCCTAGAATGAAAATTTGGGGAAACCAGCAGTGAGGGAATATTGTTTTTTTGTATGGAGAATATTTCAACATTACTAGAGTTTATCACACCTCATAAATATAAAGATAGGTATATATTGGACACTTGAAGATCATATGGAACAATAGAAGCAGATAGAAATAATGAACAAATGAAGAAACTTATATTCATATATATAAGACGATTATTTGTGTTGTTTTATAAAAATATGGAAATCATGGATACAAAAAAGAATGAATAATTATAATAAATTCTATAGAAAATTTGGGAAAAAAATCAATAGCTATCAAAGCATCTATATCTCTTGATTTATCTTCTTATACCAAGATTCATCCTAATATTCCAAGCAATCAAGTTTCCAAAGTTGGAAAGTACTCCTTATAAACACCTGCATACATGTAATATTCCAATGTACCAATGGAATTCTGGGTGGTGAGTGAGATAAATATTTGTATTCCACAACCAATAGTGTCTATAACATATAATATGTGTAATATAAACTCAAACAGTATAAAAGATTGCATTTATGAAAGCTGAGAAGTAATGTTTTGTAAATACCCATGTACTTTCTTCATCTTCAATAGGTGTCTAAACATGGAACCATTTATTTTATTAACTATGTTATTGTTTACTTAAGTGGTTCAAATTATGTATAACTTTCACTAACATACTAAAATGATAATAATATAGAATGTTCCATGATATAATAGGAAATCCATGATGATGATAGTAATTAAGAGGATCCAAGGTAATAACAAAGGATACATTCACACTGTAGGTTAATCCAGATTAGTAATAATCAGAAGCCTAGATAATGAAGTATAATTTTAATAAAAGTGTAAAATACAAATTTATTACACAATAATAATTCTAAATAAGTCTAGGGAATTCATTAAGGTAAAATAGGATAAAAATTGACATTACCCAAGGGTATATCCAAGGTCCCTCATATCCGTATACATAAAAGTGGATCCAATGAGTGTATCAAAAAATCCAACTAATAATAATTGATGGATCTTATAGTGTCATACTGGGTATCCACTAGTAGTAAATGGTCAGGTTATATGGAGGGTATCAACCATGGAAACAAATATTCCTGAATCGGAATGGCGTACATGAGTGCTCTAATAATTCCTTCATGAATCCAATGTAAATAGAGTCTAACCAATCCAATAATAACATAAATTTTCATATGTGTTAGGCATAATATTCATCATTCATTAAAAATTCAATGGATTATAATAATCATGTCATTTAATATGACAAAGGGTTCATCCCATACCTTTCATTACTCTGACATTGAAAAAGGACAAGAAATCATCTATATCAATTCATATTTAATAACTTGGTTCCCTCCTAAAAGTTTCATAAACATGAAAAGGAATGATTTATTTTGGAAAACCAAATACAACTCATGTATAGTAAACTCATCCAAGTGATATCAATAATATATATTCCAATTACCATTTAAAGATTCATTGACTATTTTAAAAGAAATACTATTGAAGGGTAGAGTGTATATAAAATATAAAAGTTGAGTGAAACACGAATTGAAAAGTGTTTTTATGAAATAATTTCTTACATTTAGCACGGCCATGCCATAGTACACCCAAAAAATGGCATTTAAAAACATGTTAAACTAGTAAAAGAAGAATTATGGAAACACCCTAAAGGGGACAGAGATAGTTGATGTTGTAATCTCCAATGAAATTAATATCATTTATTTAACAATATATAGAACACAATGATGATGAATATAAGAAATTAATATGAATTTAATAGACCATAATAGATGAAATCCTCTTGTGTACGAAAAATAAAATTTATAAAATGATAAAATGTGATGGATGAATCATAGACACAATAACTCATACTCATAAATCTATCATAGTCCTGTATCAACATCAATTTTTCCTAGATTTAAAGATATATAAATAATAAATAAATTCATAAGAAATGGAGAATATAAGCCTACATATAAATGGCATATTTGAGGGTAAGAAGAACAAAAAATGGATAAAAAGGAATTGAGATCTTACATATGCATATATAACATGATGAAAAGGGATCAAATTGGAGTTTAAATATATATTCGAGACAAATTACTATTAAAGATCTTCGAAGGGTCTTAGTGAAGGAGAAAACCACACTAATATCCACTGGATAAAACAATGGAAGAGAAGAAAAGGTTTTAAAATTTCATTAAGGGAGGTTTGTTCAATTTACCCATAAACATAGGTCACATGGTTTGGACTCACTATTGGTCTAGCCATGTTCCAATCATGCCCCTTAACTTCTTGATGGGTAACATTGCATGGATAAGTAACATGGTAAGAGATTCCAAGAAACAACCATGAAAAACACCAAAAACTAATATGTTTAGTGTTTTTCCATGGGCATGAGGCCAATGGAACATGGTTATAAAAAACAACACACCTAGGATTTTGATATAAACAGTGATTAAAAATAGATATATTATTTAGTCGTTTAAAACCACACCTTAAAAAGGCTCAATAAATATGATAATTTTCGATTTATTAAGTAGTTATTTTATGTTATCTCAAGGTAGATATAAATTTCAATGTATTGTATGATGGTTATGAGGATACGAATAATAGAATGCAGTTTCAAGGAGGTGTGAAAAATGAAAAAGGGGGAATGAGTATCGAACTACACACTTGTCAAAACAAGGGAAGAGGCACCCTAGGAATGATTTCAATGGTATTGGGAAATGATTTTAGAGTTCAAGAGAAGGACATCAAGTAAAAGAATGTGGAAGATAAATAATGAATTTTGGAAACATGATGATTAAGAGGATGGAACCTTCTAATGAACCACCTATGGGTCATTGTTTCAACTATATAGAGGAATGAAACTATGAATTACAGTTCACTAAACCATGAGTCTTTGAGGTTAATCTCCATCTGCAGAGACCAAATCCAAAGGAGAAAGGGAAATATTATTCCATAACTACTTTTAAAGTGAAACGAGAAAATTTTTTTGTACAAGGTACACATCTTATTCGATCAATAATGGAAAAAGTATTATTTGATATTGGTTCTACACATTCTTTTCTATCCTACAATTTTTCTTCAACAATTGAATTGAAGCCCCAATACCTTGAAGTAGTTATTTTTTTGAAACACCTAGTGGTGAAATCATTTCAATCCCTGTGTTTTACACTTCTCATATTGTTCTATATATGAATATCCATCCAATGAATCTTGTAATTATTCCCTTTAAGTAATACAACACAATACATGGAATGGATTGGATCTCATTATATAAAGAACAAATCAAATTTTGGGAAAAGGGAATCTCTATTCATAATATGAACCATCCAATTCTCCTCTACAAATTCATGAAATATCATGAATATTATTTGGATAGTCCCTCAATGGTGTGGGTGATGATACCCTTAATATAAGCATATCCTAATAAAATATTTGATCCAACGGAAGGTATAAACTCTGAGGAATTTTCCATTGTTAGGGAATACACTGATGTATTTCCCAAAGAGATACATATAATCCCCCCTATATCGTGTTTTATAGTTGTCAATCGAGCTCATACCATGAGCCACTTCTATCTCAAAATTCCCATGTAGGATAACCCTGATCAAAATAGAGGATTTAAAGAAGTAGCTAAAACAGAATTTGGAAAAAGGGTTCATACATCCTATTGCATCACCTTGTGGTGAGGGAGTTCTCTTTGTCATGACAAAGTATGGACCAATGCGGTTGTGTACGATTATCAGGAGGTCAAAAGGATACCAATAAATAAAAAGTATCCTCTACAGAGATTTTATTACTTCGTTGATCATCTTCGAGGACCTCATAATTTCTCATAGGAATATTTTTATTCTTGATATAATTAACTAAACTTGAATAATGAATATATTTAAAACACTACATTTTGTACCGTCTATGAGAACATATATTTCTAGTTATTCCCTTCATAATTACAAATTTCTATATAATAATTTTTAGTATGATGAAAAGATTCATTAGATACTACCTTAAAAAAATTGTAAGTGTTTATAGATGATATTGACATTTAATCCAAGGGAATGAAATAACATGAAGATCAAATAAGGATCTTATTTAATTCATTATGGAATGATAATATGTAGGAAAAGTACAATAGGTGTGTCTTTTGGATGCATCAAGTCACATTCATGGGCACACAATCACAGGTAATGTAATTTATATGGACCTTTAAAAAAGGAAACTGATGTGTGTACCAAACCCAGTACTTTGAAGACAATATATAGTTTTAATTGATTAGTAGGGAAATACAGATATTTTTTGAGAAATTTACCATGATTTTCTATCCATATTACAATGTTAACATAGAAAAAGGTATATTATGTATGGGTTAAAGAATATAATTTAAGAATTAAAGTTCACATTAATAGGCTAATAAGAGAACATGTACCCACACTACCAAAAGGCGGAGTAGGATTTGTGACATATAGTGATTCTTTAGAGAAAGTATTGGGTTGTGTACTCGTGAAAAATAATAATGTGATATCCATTGTATTAAAAAAGATAAAGATTCATGAGAAGATCTACCTGATGCATGATTTGGAGTTTTCATATGTTATATTTTCTCTACATATTTGGCGACATTATCTTTATAGTGATAAGTGTGACATAAATAATGATCACAATAGTGTAATGTATAAATTCAAAAAGAATTATATCAACATATGTCTAAAAATATGGTTAGTGATACTCAAGGAATATGATTTCTTTTTGCACTATCATATGGGAAAGGAGAAAAAAGTACCAATTTCTCTTATATAAAAATATCTTCCTACTATATCCACGATGTATACTGAGAAAGACTATATCATAATTGAAATTAAAATGGTGGTTCTTGAAATCATAATTATAGGAAATACATTTATCCTTTCCAAAATGTTTTACCAACCATATATCCAATAGAAAATAAAGGTGGCATAATGTAATGATATAGAGTTAAAAAGTAAGGTTAAATTAGTAATGGTAGGTAAGATACATGCGAGCTATATCGGTGATGATTGTGTGATTTAGTTTGGAATGGGGAATTTTGATTCTTCATCACCTGAAATTAAGGACCAGTTGGATAATTCACATCATTTTCTATCCATCGTAGAAGTACCATGAAAATCATGAACATTGAGAAATATTTTAGGGAGACAACGTGATAAAGGAGATAAATGAGTGCTCGTCAAGATGTTGTGTACGTTAGCAAGTCAATAAATGGTGATATAAGTCAAAAGGGATGACATATAAATTTCCAATACACATGTGGAAATCATAGAATGTCACCATGGTCTTTGACACTAGTCTCCAAAATGCATCCATTGGAAATTATGTGATATGGGATGTGGTGGAACAAATCACTAAGAATACCAAATTTATCACTATTTTTGAATAATTATCTCTTGAACAACCTTCCAATGTATATGTGAAGGAATTGGTGGGGCAATAGTGGGTACCACATTCGATCACCTATTTTCTTAATCCAACGTACAAATATAAATCTTTGAAAAGTCTTAAATATGATTTGAGTATGGAATTGAATTTAACCATGTTCTATCTCACCAAAAAGAATTTCAAGACTAAAAGGACTATTCATATGATCATAGACATGCTATGATCCAGCTCAATGGAATCAAAATGAGTAAGGGATCACTATGTCATAAATTTTAGTTCTCAAGAAATAAAAACCTAAACTATAGTTTTCAAATGGTTCCACATGAATCATTGTGTGTTAATAGATGTAGAACTCCACCTTTATGGGATGGAGTTAGAGTACAAAACAAACACAGACCTAATCTTGTGCAAGATATAACATATCCATTTAAAGATATCTAACAACATATAAAATATTTTCATAGTCGGTAAAAGAGTTGTGATGAAAACTGTCTAATAGAAATGATGTTTGATGTTGGAGACAAAATAATTCAACAAAATATCACCATTAAATAAAGTCGTTCATTTTGGAAATAAAATAAATCTTGGACTAACGTATATTACCCCCTTTGGATCCTTAACCGAATAGGAGGAGTGTCCTATAATCTTGTACATCCACTAAGCCTGGATCATATTCATGACATGTTCCACATATCACTTCTAGGGATGTACATATCTGATAAGTCACATGTACTAAGTCAATAGGATCTACAAATGTAGAATAACCTCTTATATGAAGAGTATCTTATGTAGGTCTTGGACTATAGGGACAATGTTTTCTGAAACTAAAGAAATTACCTTTTCAAAATGGTGTGGTTGAACAATGAGTTTGAATAGGAGACCTCAGAACGAGAGGAGACAATAAAATATATTTAACCTCCTCTATTATCAAACATTAATATGAGTATAATTTTATGGTTTAAATTTCTATTGGGGGATGAATGTGACAACCCAATGTATAATATTAATTTTTTCCTCTTAGAATAAATGTTTGTTATAATATACTATATATTTTTATACACTTATATAAACTAAAAAAATTATTTTCTTCATATATACTACTACATAAATCAGTGATAAATCCCATTAAAATTCTCAATATTAAAATTCTGATAAAAGTTTAAAATATAAAATCTTAAATTGGAAAGTAAGGATCACCCCGATAAAATAGAATAATCGCCAATATTTACATGAGTATATAAATAAAATAAAATATTAGAGAACCAAGAAACCTCATAGAAATTGGAAATATATAACCTTTATAAGTATTTATTTTAATATGGAATGACGTAATATATAGATATTTATAGGATGTAAGGTGATCGTTAGAATATTAACTTGATTATTGGGAATAGTATTCTGAAAGTTGGAATTAAAATTTCTCCTAAAAAATATAATAATATAAATAATATTTATCCTGATCACTTTAAGTAAATATAAATATTATACTTCTTAAAAATAAATATCATTACTAAAAAACTCTGGGAAAATAAATGTATATTGTTAACAAAGTATGTTTTAAAGAATTTTGCTAATCATATTTTTATTAATATTAAATAAATCTTGTTACAAATTTTATAAATTATATTTTATAAACTAAATAATTTTTATAAAATAACCATGTTTAAATTTTCCATGTGTATTTTTTTTAATTTTCGGTAATACTTCAATTTTTCAATAAATAGAAAAATAATGTTTTTCACGTAACTAGTGTAACTAAAAGTGCATCATTCATGATGTAAAGATGAAATAACATTTTATAGAAATTTATTTTAGTGCATGATATTTTTTTCTTTTTATATGAATCATTAAAATATGTTAAAATAAATTTCCAAACCTAACAAGAAAATTCCAAAATGAAGATTCAAGAGTGTTTATGCTAAATACCAATTTTTTTTGTTAATAACACATTCCTTTTTTAATAATAAAAAAAATTAGAATTATAAAAGTTATTTATTGTATAAAACTCATTATATTATATTAATATAGGATTTATAATTTAAAATATTCATATTTTTATTTTTTTACTTTGATATATTATTTTATTCAAATTTGTTTCTAAAATACTATTATCCTCGTGTATAAATAACGTCTCTCCCTCCCCTTGGGAAACAAATCCTCCCACCCATTATAATTCCCATTATCTACCCAAATCCTTCATATAAATACCCTTATAATACTAAGGAACATTCAAGAGCTATAGAACTCTAATTAAAAAAGAGTTATATTGTCGTACAATAGAAGCTACGTCGAGGATTAAGTAAGTCGTAGTCAACTTATCTATATTCTTCTTATTCTACCTATTATTTTTCTTTTTCAACCAAAAAACTCCTATAAAAGAAATAAAATAATAAATTCAAAGTATTCTAACATTCTATTAAATATTTTAACCTACTTTAAAATTAATACTACTATATATATAAATTTGGAACCTCTCATTCTTACACACAACATAATGTATCATTAATGGTTGGTTAACCTACTAAAGAGACAATTCTAGGTGAACACATATAAACATCATGAATTATGTATTCTATAAACAATATATAATATATGACCATTAATATATATTATTATAATAATGTATAATTAATAAACCAATGTATAAATTACGTTACAGAATATTGAGAAATCGGTGAAAAATGAGAAATTTTTAATTAAAACATGATATCAAAAGACTTCGAACAAAAAAAATTTAAAAAGTATAATCAAATTATTATTATTGATAAATATTTCTATAAATTAATATAATACACATCTAAATAAAATTCAAATTAAATATTTTCTTAGTATTCATGAGGTGAAAAAATGATGAAATAAACCGAGAATTGAGGTAAGAGGTTTCTTGAACCCAGTTCCTATATTTTGTTTATTATTTCATCCCCATTATGAATGTTCATGTTTTCTCCTTATAATGAACATTAACCAATAAATTTGGTATATAAATGTTCCTATAATTTCAAAAATATTTCTATGCAATGCTTTTTTAAAGGTGACTTCAATTTCCTAAACATTATATTTTACTCCTATTAAAATACTTCTTACCCACTCGGGAACAATGATGTATTATGTCAATGTATGATTTCACTTATTATTTTGGGAGCCAAAGTTTTTATTCATTAATGTATGATTTATAAAATCCTTGTTAATCCAGTTATCTTAATATTGTTATTTCCCTGAATTTTATTGTCATATGTTCTTTGTGGTATGCCTGAGTATGTAAATATTATGATTTGATGGGAGGAAATAGAATTATATAGCCCTAATATTCACTGGGTAATGTAACGCATATTTTTATATAATGGAAAATTAGTGTGAAAATGGTGATATCTTTTTCATAAGGATTATTTTATGATTATCTACACATGTTATCAGTGAATATGATGCTATATTTGTCTACAACTATGTGTGGTTTTTAACCACTATGAAATTAAGTTTAATTTTTATTCATTTCAACATTCCCATACAATATCACATGTTTCATTAATGTTATTGAGGATAATACTACACTCATTATATGATGATGATTACTATTCAAACCTATGTTATATTGATTAATATTCCTTATTCATCTTCTTATGAGGACTTTTCACCACCCCATTCATTGATGTACATCCCCAAGTGATTATATGTAATAATGTGAATGAGAAAGCCTTTATGAAGATAGAAAAGATTGAATTAAATAATTTTTATTCTTTATTATGTAAAATATTTGTATATGAATAATCTTTCTATGAAACATGTAATGCCCCGAACCTAGTTACCCAGAGTCAATGCATTATTACAGAACATTGGCATGATCACAAGAAAGATCATATCTCGAATGAACGATTGGTTTAGTAGCCTTGAAAACACTAGATATATTAATAAAGTTTTACATTACATCATAAAGTGAAAAACTACTACAACAACATATTTTCTCCATAGTCCACACTATTATCCCCTCATAATATCCCTACAGGTCATTCATAATTTACTTCTTCACATCCTAGGAAAAATAAAACATAGAAAAGGGGTGAGCTCAAATGCCCAGTAAGGATAACAATATAGCGGAAACTTTCATAAATAAGAGTAAACATTTAAGGTAATGTATAACTAAAACAAAATCCTTTGAAACATGAACTTAAACATAGTATGGAAAAAATAAAATGAAACAATGCCATTTACTTATTCACATGGATATTCTACAAATTGAATAATCACACTCAATATCAATAACCACTTTCATAATGATGGAATTCATAATGCCAGATTATCATAACCACATATCCAAGGGCTTGTTCCAAGACTACAAATAAGATTTTGTCAAGGCCTTGTGCCAAGACACTTGTTTGTCTCATGAGACCTACCAATGCATCGAGTAGCTATAGCGGGCTCCACCCGTCACATATTAAGTCCAATGCATTCCCATATGAAAAGGATTAAACATAACATAAATATTCGTATTAAAACTAGCATACGAAATGTAAATATTTCATCCATAAACCGTGAATGGTATAAAAATAACACATCGACAGTCAAAAATATCACAAAAACTTCAATACAATATAGAATTTTTTTTTAATAAATCAACCTCAAGTAAGCATAAAATACATCAAAGGATGTTGACATAGATGAAATCAAAACTCTTTTTAGAGAAATATCTCTTTCTATTTTGAAATCATTTAAGAGTCATATATTTATAAAATAAAATATTTTCTTTGAAAATATTCTTATAAGCTTGTAAGGGAAGCTTCTACAATTTTATAACGGCGGTAAATAGCCACACCCGCCGTATAAGTTAAAAAAACATTCTTACCTTAATTTTGTTGAAAAGGTTAAAAAGAACCTTGTTTGGAAAATGACAGAAAGATTCCTTTATAAACCTCTTATAAAAAGTCAAAAAAGGGTATAAATGACTTTAACCCATATTCTATTAAATAGTAAAAATGTTTTGAAAATCATTTTTACGAAACATGGATGTGGATGATAAAGAAATCCCAGTAGATTATTACGTATAAACAACCTCGGATAATGAAGAGATTGTGAAATAAAACCTTATCATGTACTATTCCTTGGTTGGGGTAGGATAACATCCTGTATAATGGTGAAATAATTTTTATTAAACTATACAAGAATCATATATATTAATATGATATCATATATGATCTTTTACCATTGATTTGTTAATAATATCTTAGTGTTATCGTTGTTTAGGGTGTTAACTTACTCATTTTCTTTTATATATTTTGTTATGTAAGCTGTGTTTGTCATGGATTGGTTGTATATTAATCATATCCAGAATGATATCAAGTCCTTAGATACTATTATTAATCATCAAATTAGAATTATACTTGAATGGATATGATGGAGAATGAATCTCATCGCGTTCGTGGAGACGGTAGTCCGTACGTACTCACGAGCGACAATATCATTATTTTGATATTAAAATAATATATAATTGGATGGTATATCATATATAAAGAATAATTATCATGTTATATTAATTATTTACATGAATTACACATCATTATTATACCCATCCAAATAATAATTTATTGGATAACAATTACACCACGACATGGAGACGGTAAGCCGTACCTACGCACGTATGGTGACATTTTATTAAAAGGAAGGATAGAATACTGAATATGGCTGTACAATATATATAATAACATCACAGTATATATAAGATACTGGAGTTATTATTTTATAATGGTAATAACAAATAACGAAGAAGTGGAAGAAGAAAGGAACTTGAAAAAGGGTGGTGAAATCATTACCTCTTCTTTGGGTTCTTCCTTTTGATTTAATCAAAAGGGCTCCTTAAGTTGGCTTTCTGAATAAAGGAAGGCCTCTAGGATGAAGTGAGGGATTTTTAGAGAGTATTTGAGTAGAGGTTGGCCGAACCAAAAGGCTTTGAAGGTGTGAGTTAATGAGAACGGAGAGTGACCTTTTATAAGAGGGGTGAGGGGCACCTTTGGAAAAGCTAGAAATATTATTTTATAATAAATTCATATTCGGTTTCTAATGGCTCCAAAGTGGATTATTTAAATTATAAGGTGGGGATAGGTATAAAACCACTCAACCAATATAATTTATACAGGTTTGGGTTCCTATATTAACCTTATAATTAAGTATTAACTCTTAATTAATTAGTTTCACTTTAACAATGTCTCTTTGTATTTTTATATTATATGGTTAATAAACTTAC
The DNA here is from genome assembly GCA_963277665.1 of Viscum album. NCBI lineage: Eukaryota > Viridiplantae > Streptophyta > Magnoliopsida > Santalales > Viscaceae > Viscum > Viscum album. The sequence goes on from OY728142.1 coordinate 1,337,781,995, forward strand.
TATATACATCCAAGAGACCCCCAAGTGGTCCATTAATGATACACCTATCATGATACAAGTCTTGTGGGCGAACCTTAGATTTTTAGGAATTTAATATCAAATAATAATATAATATTTGTTTAAAAAACTCTTTTATGTCAATTTTAACACTGTTCAATAGTTGATTTTTGTAATACTCATAACAGAATTATTACTTCGAAAAAGGTTAATTACATCATTACTTACATGTAATATTAACCTAGAAAATTAGTGTAATTAATTAAAAGTCTCAATTTATATTTATTTCGGTATTTATAATATCAATTATTTTAATTTTTCACTATTATGGTAATTACTGCATCATCATTGTGTCATACATAAATTAAATTATTTAATGTCTAAAAATTATAAATAAAATATCATTATGTAGGAAATCTTTTTATATTTCTAATGAATATTTACAATCCAAAATCAAACATACATAACCCTATGTAAAAATTGTTTGTCTAAAGGATATATGCTTGTGTCATTTATGTATTCATTTTAACTTAATTAAAATAAAGTGTTCCTATCACTTACAAGTGGCACCATGGGGTCCCAAAATCGACCCAAATATGCCCATGGTCGGACATGTATCAACCAATAAGGATATGACACGTTTTAGGGTAATTTTTTATTATTATAATATTATTTTTAACCCTTATTTACCGGATTTACCCTTTAACCATGGTAAATAAAATATTTACCGAAGTAATTATTCAAAATGTCTAAAAATAAAAGTTACCAATTTACACAATTTGAAAATCCTGATTCCAAATATTGAGTCCAATTTTCAAAATTCAAAACACAGAGGTGGAAGAAATTAATTTACAATTAATTCCCGCTGTCAAAACAAAATGCGTGTTTTTAAGATATAATAACTATCAAAAGATTGATACTTGTTTATGTTCGGTTTAACTGTGAAATTATGTCCAATGACCAATGTTGTATTAAATGGTAAAAATATATTCGAAATATACTTTAAAACCACTAAAATTAATAATTTATCACTATTAATTATTTTGATTAAAAAGATGTTTTTAATTAAAATTTAGTAATTTTCACTATTCATTAAAATAATAAGGTTATCTGAAAAGTATCAAAATTTCACCTTAGTCTATGTTCGATACTCCTAATCCAAAAATGAAGTCCATTTTGACAGATAAAATCTCTAAAATTTTAATAAGTAGGTATTACTATTCATAACGGCTAGTTTGATCGGTTGTGGTGTGTGTTAGAAATCGATGTTGCGTACAACAAACGCTATTGCATTATTCAAAGAGAAGCGTACCGTAGAAGCTTGGGGTGTTACATTCTCCCCTCCTTCAAATAATTTCATCCTTGAAATTTCTAGAATACTACCGCATAAAAAGACTCAGGTGGTTCTTCATCATAAGTTCCTCTGGTTCCCACGTTGCCTCTTCCATCTTATGGTTTCTACACAAAACTTTTACTAGACGTGTCATCTGGTTTCTCAGTACTTGTTCTCTCGTATCAAGAATCCTGACGGGCTCTTCGCAATAAGACAGATCGGGTTCAAGTTCTAATTCCTCATAGGTGAGTACATGCGTTGGGTCAGGCATGTATTTCCTCCACAGAGATTTGTGGAACACATCGTGAACATTGGAGAAACTTGGCGGCATTGCCAATCGGTAAGCTACAGCCCCAATTCGTTCTAGAATTTCGAATGGTCCGATGTACCTGGGACTCAATTTACCTTTCTTACCATAACATATGACTCCCTTCCATGGAGATACCTTCAGGAAAACATGATCACCGACTTGAAATTCTAAATCCTTCCTTCGATTATCGGCATAGCTCTTCTGCCTACTTTGAGCTGCTTTGATGTGATTTTGGATTATCTTCACCTTTTCCATCGTTTCCTCCACCAGTTCTGGACCTACAAGTTTTCTTTCACCCACGTCAACCCAACAGGTTGGTGTGCGACATCTCTTTCTGTATAACGCTTCATATGGTGCCATATGAATACTCGAATGGAAGCTATTGTTATAGGAAAATTCTAGCAGAGGTAAATATTGATCCCACATTCCCTAAAAGTCATGTGAGCAGGATATCAACATGTCTTCTAAGGTTTGAATAGTTCGTTCTGATTGTCCTTCTATTTGATGGTGTTAGGAAGTGCTCAAATGAAGTTCAGTATCCAAGGCTTTCTGAAGACTTTTCCATAATCTTGAAGTAAAACGGGGATCATGATCAGAAACAATCAATAGGGGTACTCCATGAATTCTCACAACTTCATTAATATATAGTCTTGGTATACGTTCCAGTGGTAGATCTTCTCTTATAGCAAGAAAATGTGCTGACTTGGTAAGATTATCAATAATGACCCATATTTCATCGTTCCTTCTAGGAGTCTCTGGTAGCCCCATGACAAAGTCAATCGTAATATTGTCCCATTTCCACTCCGGTATGGGAAGGGGTTGCATGACTCCTCCAGGCTGTTGCCTTCCAGCTTTCACTTATTAACAAACTATACATCTTGACAAAAAATCAGTAATCTCCCTCTTCATGTTGTCCCCCCAAAAATGTTCCTTCAAATCTCTATACATTTTGGTGCTCCTACGGTTTATAGGGAAATTGGAACTATGACCATCATCCAACAATTCCCTTTTTAGATCAGGTATATCGGGAACACAAAGTCTCTTCCCAAATTTTAAAATTCCATCTTCATACACAAAGTCTCTCAATCTCCAATCATTCACAGCTTTAATCTTCTTTTGAAATTCTTCATCATCAATCTGAGAACTCTTAATCCTTTATAAAAATGATGGTTTGGCAACCATTTGAAAAAAAAATTATGTTTCACGTTCCCTGGTAATTCCCATGTCCATCTTCACCAGATCCATGAAAATTGGATCTCTTTCAATTCTCATATTGTTCAAAACTCCATGATCTTTTCTGCTCAAAGAATCTGCCACCATGTTTGCTTTCCCCAGGTGGTAGTGTATCGTACAATAATAATCCTTGAGTAATTCAAGTCATCTCCTTTGCCTCATGTTGAGTTCTTTTTGTGAGAAAATATACTTCAAACTCTTGTGATCAGTATAAATCTCACATTTTCACCATAGAGGTAGTGCCTCCAAATCTTCAAAGCAAATATCATAGCTACTAACTCAAGATTGTGAGTAGGATAGTTTTGTTCATGAATTTTCAACTACCGTGATGCATAGGCAATAACCCTATCATTCTGCATAAGGACACAACGAAGTCCTTTCTTCGATGTATCACTATAAATAACGAACCCATCATTCCCTGATGGTAGAGTCAATATAGGATCATTGAATAATCTTCTCTTCAGTTCTTCAAAACATTCTTCACACTCTTTTGTCCAAAAAAATTTAACCCCATTACGTGTGAGCTTCATTAATGGGTTTTCCAATCGGGCAAAATTATGGACGAAATGTCGATAATAACCTGCCAAACCAATAAAACTGCGTACCTCACTTATACTCGTAGGTGCTGGCCAATATTGGATTTCCTTGGTCTTAGAAGGATCAACAGAGATTCCATCTGTAGAGACAATATGGACAAGAAAAGAAATATCATGAAGCCAAAATTCACACTTGCTAAACATCCCATAAAATTCATGTCTTATCAGAGTCTTCAGGATAATGTGCAAGTGACTTTCATGATACTCGTAGCTTTTAGAGTATACCAAGATATATTCAATAAATACCACTAAAAATTCATCTATATACTCCTTGAAAACTCTATTCATCAGATCCATGAATACAGAGGGTGCATTAGTCAATCCAAAATGAATTACAGTAAACTCGTAATGCCCGTACCTGGTTCGAAATGCTGTGTTCGGAAGGTCTTCCTTCTTTACACACAACTGATGGTATCCAGATCGAAGTTCAATCTTCGAAAAGTATTGATCTCCATGAAGTTGGTCAAATAAATCATCAATGTGAGGTAGGAGATACTTGTTCTTTATTGTTATGTCATTGATCTCCCTATAGTCGACACATAACCTCATAGACCCATCTTTCTTTTTAACAAAAAGAACAGGGGCTCCCCATGGAGAAAAACTAGGGCGAATAAATCCCTTATTACTCAATTTCTCTAGTTTATTCATTAGTTCGACTAATTCCATAGTGGCCATTCTATAAGGGGTCATTGATATAGTCCTTTATCCAAGAATTAAATCAATGGAAAATTCATATTCTCGTTCTGGAGGATGTCCAGGTAAATATTCCAGAAATACATCTACATATTCTATCACAATAGGAACATCCTCTATTTGAACATTCATCTCCTCACCCACAGTCATTTCATTCTCTTCCTCCCCAATAATTGAATTAAGTTTAGCTACTGGGGGTGGATCTAGATAAGAATTAGGTGGTGATGATTTTTCTCTAAAGATAAGGTGTTCCTTATCATCATCATCAAAAATCGTAACCTCCTTCTTATTACAATAAATCTTTACATCATAGTCTGAAAGCCAATCCATATCGAGGATTGTATCAAACTCAATCATAGGTATGACGATGAGATCAGCAGATAAAGAACATTTATGTGCTCTAATGGGGACTGATTCACAAAACTTTTTTGTAATGATACTCCCCTTAGGAGTTTTAATTGACAACTCCATTGTTAAGTCAAATTGGAAATATCAAATTTTCTTAGAAAACTGGGAAGATATGAAACAATGTGATGATCCAGAATCAAATAATGCATTTGCTAAACTTGAGGAAACCATTAAATTACCTGCCACCACGTCTTTTGGAGATTCTACCTCAGAAGTAGTGATAGCATAAGCTTGGCCTTGATCCCTTGGCATTTTCTGAGGTTAGTTCCCCTGACGATTAGGACATTCATTTTCATAATGTCCCATCTCCCTGCAATTGTAGCGCTAAAAATTTGTAGCTTCCTTCTTCCCTTTTCAATCACGAGCTTGGTGGACTTTTTCACCACATTTGTAACAGACGCCCATTCCCTTCAAGCAAGTACCAGGGTGTTTCTTCCCACATATACCACATGATGGATATTCAACCTTCCCCTTCTTCCCCTTATTTACATTCCCAGATTGGTCAGTAGATCTATTCTTCTCTTGCTTTGCTTTAAATTCATAAGACTTAGAGAATTCCTTTTCTCTTTTGATAGCACATGATACAATGCCTTCGTACGACGAGAAGGATTGTGAGACTAATGCTTGACAGAGAAATGGTTTCAACCCATCAAAGAAATGATCAATATTACTTCTTGGGTTACGTTTATAATCTTCAGCATACCTTGCTAACCTTGTAAAGTTAGCCTCATACTTTGTGACATTCTCATCCTCCTTTTGTCTCAGACTCAGAAATTGCCTTTCCATATCTGCTCAATGGTCACGATTTTTTTTCTCTAAAAACAGATCTTTGAACTCCCTCCATTCCATATTTGATACTTCATCATCTTCCTTCATGTTTTGAATCAATGACCACCATTGATCAGCATCTTCAGTGAGGCGGTAAACTAACATGATAACTTTTTCCCTTTCACTACTCCACAAAGCCTAAAATATTTTCTCTAGGGAATTTATCCAATGCTCAGCAACTAAGGGATTTATACTCCCGTTGAACGTTAGTGGTTGTTTCCCCATGAATCAATCTAACATTGATCCTCCATGCTATGGATCAGGGTGCTCCATACGGGTAAGGTTATTATTCATAACCTGAGTGAGTTTTCCTAGTATGGTGATTAGCTGATTGGCACCAGTTGCATCACCAGCTCCACTATAATTATCTTGAGTAGGAGGGAAATCCCTACATGGAGTGCGTGCATTGATATGGTTTCCATTTGTTCCACTAGGCGCCATTTCTAAAAAATGGCATAAAATAGATCAGTTTATAAATCAAAATACTTAATCCAATACTTATAAAATACTTAACATAAATTGAACTATTTATGGATATAATCCATAATAATAAAAATTTTCTCTTTGAGGAAGTATATACTCATAAAACTTTCGTAATTATTTGTAATGAAAATGAGAGTTATCCTAAGAACATCCCCCAGTAGTGTCGTAACCAAGAGTGATGCAAGGCCCGTTGTCGTGCACCAGTTCCCGTTCGAGTCTAGATCAAAGCGGTGTTTTTGGGTTTTACCCCTAGGCACATCTGTTCCAGAGCCGCCTCTACCTTCTCGTTTCCATAAAGGGATGTATTGCTCTGAAAACTCACAAAATCTCTACAAAACCAAAAATCTTGGAAGTTCTTCTATATTAATCCTCAAAGTTCATCTTAGGTCTATGTGCTCTAATCAGAGTTTATCTAAATCTAGCTTCCAAGGTTTTTACTAAACATCCTCTGATACCAACTGTAACGCCCTGACCCCAGTTACCCTGAGTCGGTGCATTATTAAATAACATTGGCATGATTACAAGAAAGATCAAATCTTGAAAGACCGATTAGTTTAGTAGCCTTGGAAATACTAGATATATTCACAAAGTTTTACATTACATCATAAAGTGAAAAACTACTACAACAACATATTGTCTCCATAGTCCACACTATTATCCCCTTAGAATATCCCTGCAGGTCATTCATAATTTACTTCTTCACATCCTGGGAAAAATAAAACATAGAAAAGCGGTGCCCTCAAATGCCCAGTAAGGATAACAATATAGAAGAAACTTTAGTAAATAAGAATAAACATTTAATGAAATGTATAACTAAAACAAAAGCCTATGAAACTTGAACTTCAACATAGTATGGAAAAAATAAAATCAAATAATGCCATTTACTTATTCACATGGATATTCTATTAATCTAATAATCAAATGCAATATCAATAACCACATTCATAATGATGGAATGCATAATTCCAGAGTATCATAACCACATAGCCAAGGCCTAATGCCATGAATACAAATAAGATTTTTTCAAGGCCTTGTACCTAGACACTAGTTTGTCTCATAAGACTTACCGATGCATCGAGTAGCTATAGTGGGCTCCACCCATCACATATTAAGTCCAATGCATTCCCATATCAAAATGTTTAAACATAACATAAACATTCGTATTAAAACTAGCATATGAAATGTAAATACTTCATCCATAAACCATGAATGGTATAAAAATAACACATCCACAGTCAAAAATATCACAAAACCTTCAATACAATATATAAGTTTTGTTTTATAATAAATCAATTTCAAATAAGCGTAAAATCCATCAAAGGATGTTGACATAGATGAAATCAAAACCCTTTTTAGAGAAATATCTCATTCTATTTTGAAATAATTTAAGAGTAATATATTTATAAAATAAAACATTTTCTTTGAAAATATTCTTATAATCTTGTAAGGGAAGCTTCAACGATTTTATAATGGCGGAAAATAGCCGCACCCTCCGTATAAGTTAAAAAAACATTCATACCTTAATTTTGTCGAAAAGGATAAAAAGAAACTTGTTTGGAAAACGACGGAAAGATTCCTTTATAAACATCTTATAAAATATCAAAAAAGGGTATAAATGACTTTAACCCATATTCTAGTAAATAGTAAAAATGTTTTGAAGTTAATTTTTAAGAAACATGGATGTGGATGATAAAAAAATCCCAGTAGATTATTACGTATAAACAACCTTGGATAATGAAGCGATTGTGAAATAAAACCATAACATGTACTTTTACTTGGTTGGGGTAGGTTAACCTCATGTATAATGGTGAAATAATTGTTATTAAATTATACAAGAATCATATATATTAATATGATATCATATATGATCTTTTACCATTTATTTGTTAATAATATCTTAGTATTATCGTTGTTTCGAATGTTAACTTACTCATTTTCTTTTATATGTTTTGTTACGTAAGATATGTTTGTCATGGATAGGTTGTATATAAATCATATCCATAATTATATCAAGTCCTTATAGACTATTATTAATCATCAAATGAGAATTATACTTGAATGGATATGATGGAGAATGAATCTCATCGCGTTCGTGGAGACAGTAGTCCGTACGTACGCACGAGCGACAATGTCATTCTTTTGATATTAAAATAATATATAATTGGATGGTATGTCATATATACAGAATTATTATCATGTTATATTAATTATTTACATGAATTACACATCATTATTATACCCATCCAAATAATAATTTATTGAACAACAATTACACCACGACGTGGAGACGGTAAGCCGTACGTACGCACGTATGGTGACATGTTATTAAAAAGATGGATAGAATACCGAATATGGTTGTACCATATTTATAATAACATCACAGTATATATAAGATATTGGAGTTATTATTTTAGAATGGTAATAACAAAGAAAGAAGAATTGGAAGAAGAAATGAACTTGAAAAAGGGTGGTGAAATCATTTCCTCTTCTTTGGTTTCTTCCTTTTGATTTAATCAAAAGGGCTCCTTAAGTTGGATTTATGACTAAAGGAAGGCCACTAGGATGAATTGAGGGAATTTTAGAGAGTATTTGGGTAGATTTTGGCCGAACCAAAAGGCTTTTATGGTGTGAGTTAATGAGATGGGAGAGTTCCCTTTTATAAGAGGGGTGAGGGGCACCTTTGGAAAAGATAGAAATATTATTTTATAATAAATTCATATTCGGTTATAAATGGATAAAAAGTGGATTATATAAATGTTAAGGTGGGGATAGGTCAAAAAAACACTCAACCAATAGATTTTAGAAAGTTTTGGGTTGCTATATTAACCTTATCATTAAGTATTAACTCTTAGTTAATTAGTTTCACTTTAATAATGTCTCTTTGTATTTTTATATTATATGGTTAATAAAATTACTATATTCATACAAGCGACCCCCAATTGGTCCATTAATGATACACCTATAATGATATAAGTCTCTTAGACGAACCTTATATTTTTACGAATTTAATATCAATTAATAATATAATATTTATTTTAAAAATTATTTTATGTCAATTTTGACACTATTCAATAGTTGGTTTTTGTAAAACTCATAACAGAATTATTACTTCGATCAAAGCTAATTAAATCATTAATAACATGTCATATTAACCGATAAAATTATTGTAATTCATTAAAAGTCTCAAATTATATTTATTTGTGTATTTATAATATCAATTATTTTAATTTGTCACTATTATGGTAATTACTGCCTCATCATTGTGTCATACATAAATTAAATTATATAATGTCTAAAAATTATAAATAAAATATAATTAAGTAGGAAATCTTTTATCTTTCTAATTAATATTTACAACTTAAAATCCTTTTCTAAAGGATATATGCTTGTGTCATTTTTGTATTCATTTTTACTTAATTAAAATAAAGTGTCCCTATCACTTACAAGTGGCACCATGGGGTCCCAAAATCGACCCAAAGATGCCCATGGTCGGACATGTATCAACAAATAAGGTTATGACATGTTTTAGGGTAATCTGTTATTATTATAATATTATTTTTTATCCTTTATTTACCGGATTTACCCTTTAACCATGGTAAATAAAATATTTACTGAAATAATTATTCAAAATGACTAAAAATAAAAGTTATCTATTTACACAATTTAAAAATCCTGATTCAAAATATTGAATCCATTTTTCCAAATTCAAAACACAGAAGTGGCAGAAATTAATTTAAAATTAATTCCCGCTGTCAAAACCAAATGCGTGTTTTTAAGATATAATAACTATCAAAAGATTGATACTGTTTATGTTCGGTTTAACTGTGAAATTATGTCCAATGACCAACATTGTATTAAAAGGTAAAAATATATTCTAAATATACTTTAAAACCACTCAAATTCATAATTTCTCAATATTAATTATTTTGATTAAAAAGTTGTTTTTAATTAATATTTAGTAATTTCCATTATTCATTAAAATATTAAAGTTATCCGAAAAGTACCAAAATTTCACCTTAGGCTATGTTCGATACTCCGAATACAAAAATGAAGTCCATTTTGAGAGATAAAATCTCTAAAATTTTAAAAATTAGGTATTACTATTCATAATGGCTAGTTTGATCGGTTGTGGTGTGTGTTAGAACTCGATGTTGCGTACAACACACGCTATTTCATTATTCAAAGAGAAGCGTACCGAAGAAGCTTGGGGTGTTACAAAACTAATTCTTTGGATACTATAGTTGCAATTATATTATGTTGTTTTACTTTATATGATATAATAGTTATATAAGAAAACATTGGGTCACTATAGTATCCACACAACGATGTAATTCCAATTACGTCATCACTTTACATGGATGGATGTAAACAAATAAATAATGAATATATATTATATCAATAAAATAATTATTATTCTTTATTTATAATATCATATATACCTTTTATCATTTCATTTTTTTATAAAACAATAGCATCACTCCTTTATATGTCTGGAATATCACCTCCACAAAGCGATGTGATTTATTTTTCATTTCTACTGTAAGTAGATAATAATAAGGATATAAATAAGGAATATTTATGATATAATTTATTTAATAATTATTATATAAATAATAATAAGTATTTAAATTTCTTTCAATCATTGATTCAAAATGTGAAAGAACGTTCATTTTTACGCATGACCTACCATCTCCATGAATGTTGTATTTCATTTTTTTTACTTATAAATTTTATAGATAACTGAATATATATATATATATATATATATTGAATATATATAATATTTATATCCTCAATAAAATTATGAAAGGGTTTTATAAATTATCTAAGTACAATTATTGTATCTACATAATCAATATTTTTATGAGAAAACAAAATAGAGAACACTCCAAATGGTAGTTTTAACAAAAAAAATTAACAAATGAGTGTTGAAATTTTATAAGTTGGTCATTTATTTTATTATAATTATTTATATGGTTTTTTATATAATTGTTATTAATTTTAATTTATTTTAAATTATTCTAAAAAAACACACAATGATAATTGAATATAAGGAAAGGGTTTTCTCGTCTCACTTTTCATTCCATGTGACATGTATCATATTCACAAATTTTTTCTTTCATGTGGTTAATATAATTTCCGAATGATTTGTTATATAATTTAATAATTACTATTCATGATATATAATGTTTCATTTAATGTTATTTATTTCACGATGATTATGATTCAAACTATACAACTGTGGTAATGGAATTATGTTATAATCTAATTTTAATCTATATTTTTTATGATTTAATTTCCATAAATAAAAATTATATGATCATTTATTAATAAATAAATTAGATATACTTATCTTATTATTATTTCCTGATAATTAATGTTTTAATTTAATTTTACTCATAGTATGTAGTGAGGATATGAAAATAATGTTATTATAAATAAATGAAATTATTTTTCTATTCAGTGGAAAATAATTATACTTCCATACCCATGTTTCCTAAAAATGTATTTATAATAATATTTGATAATTTTAATTCATTTTTACCAATTCTTTACTTTAAAAAATAAATGTTCAGTTTTTCTTGAAAAATATTATGAATGGGTTACTTCTAAATTTTTATCTAAAATTAAGATGAAATCATTCTTTTTACATACAAAACATGAATGGAAAATCTTGATTTCTAGACCGATTAATGTTTTAAATATCCCAATATAGAATTCGATGGTTATTTTCAGTGAATATTTTTTCATAACTATTTTGGAAATTGTAATATTTTTAATTTTTTATTTCAAATTGAAAATGATATTTTCCTCATGAAATTTTTTAGTATTATTCTATATATATTTTTAATAATTAAAATACATATTCATTTTAATTGTTATATGATCCAAAAATAACATCATTTTTATTTATGTATATGAATGAGGATAATAATGTATTTATGTTGTTAATGTTTTATTTAATACGGTTAATTTTTGACTTATAAGGCATTTTAGACAGATTTGTATTGATCATTATAAATATGAGGAAGAATTTGAAGTGTAGGTGAAGGGTGGGGTCATATTAATAGATAGAACATAAATGAATTCACATGCCATATGAGAAAAAATAGATTGGAATTATTCATAGGATAACATAGAATAGTCATATCATAATGGGTTGGTATTTATTTATTTATTCTCATGTGATGATAATGTCTTGGTTGAGTGGCTAGGAAAAATTATATTGCATTGGTTGAGAGGATATCATATTTAAGAGGACTTGATCCTAAATGTCCAAAATTATACATTTCCTTTTTTAAGAATTTTTTTCAGTATCCATGTGTTTTAACTGTTGATATTATACCTAAATTCTCATTAATCTCAAGTTATCAATTGAATGAAATATATTTTGATTACCATCATTTCCATGTTAATTATTTCTTATTTTTTAGTGATAGATTTCATTATACATAACATTTACTAAAATTATCATCTCAAACATTATTTTTATTAATTTTACTAGGATATAAAGAAGGATATTTTTAATTATATAAAGGATGAAATATCTTTCCATAGGCTTTGTTTTTTATATTTCCATTCTAATATGGGAAATTATGAATATATCATGTTTACCAATACTGCTACACTATTAAGTATATTAGGATATTATCAATTGTATCTTGTATCTATGTAAAAAAGTAATAATGACTCTAGTATAATTTTTTTTGGGATTTTTAAGTGTTAAACACATAGAATTTCGTACTCATCCAACTTCATGCATCACATCGATGAACGGAATCTATATTTACTTTTAATGAATGCGCATTTCCAAAACATAAATATACTTTCTATATTCTATTTAACTATATTAGAAACCACTTCATATCTTATATATGGTTTATTCCTTGATAATTTATGTACTATTTAAAAAGTTATAATAAATGATAATTAATTTTTTAGCAGAAACCAATGATATACATAATACTATTTATAGTCGATATATAGGGACCATTTTATATATAGGTGACATCTTCCTTCAATTTTTACCGTTGTTCCTCAGACAAAAATAATTTTTTTTCAAAATAAGTAAATATATACATTTTATTCATCACATTTTTAATACCCATATACTTTTTCTGATAAATATATTTTCGATATCATATCAAATATGCAACATAAACCACAACTAAGGCACAAAATATTATTATTTAAATGTAATCATTATATCCTAGAAAACTAAAATGGTGGTTTTGAAGTGGAATAAATTCATGTTGAAATATATAAATTAAAATTTTCTCATCAGTAATAAATTATTGATTTCTACTTAGAAAAAAACAACTAATTTTTAGTAAATCCATTTTTTTCTTCAAATATATTTTTTCTTCAAATAATGGGTTGTTATTTAATTTTTGTGTTCATTTTATAATTAATTTTTATAGTATAAGATATTTATTTTATGAAATAAATAAAATTTTTAAATTATCAGATAAAAAATATGTTTGGATTGATTTATGATAATTATCTAAAAATATTGACTTTGCAATGAATAGTGAAATATTTTGTTATTTATTAAATCATTTTCTTCGAGTTCCCTTCACATTATTATAAAAAAGATCTATTAATCCTTCTAAATAAAACTTAAAAATATGGTATAACGAATATATGCCCAAATACCTTCCCAAAAACCTTTCAAACATTCTAGTGGCCTTATTTATGGAAGAATAATATGACTATTGATATTAAGGTGTTATGAAATAGAGGATTCCAAAATAATATGTATTTTATTAATCAATCATTTATATTTTATTTCTTCATACAAAAAATTATAATCATTCATAATTATTATTATATAATAACCCAAATATATAAAATATAATTATTTTTTGTTATGTTAATGGAAAAAGCATAATAGATCACATCTTTCATCAAATGGGAAAGGAAACCATCATTCATGGGTATGGAGAACCACCATCTCATGAACTAAAACAATTAATTTTCCATAACTGTCTCTCAAGACATGTTATAATGATAGATTAAATATTTATATATTATATTAATTAAATAATGATATTTATTATAATATTTTATTTACATTATCTTATTATGCTTCCATTCACTAAAAAATGAAAACATCGTTCATACGTATTGGAGGACGGCTACCTCCACGAAGCTATGTGATACATTTTTCTTCAAAATATAACATGGATGTTATATATATGTATATATAAATGATTAATTATATATTCAATATATTATGATCATTATATGATGACAGAATAATAGATACCATATTTATATAGTGACTGTTTAAAAATAGTACTATTACTCATGCGTAAGTATGGCATACTATCTATATGATTATAACACAATTCGTTATTCAAAAACATTATTATTATTATTTAAAATTAGAATTTATAAATAATAATGAAAATTATTTAATGACTATTATGGATATAATGTAATAATGACCTAGTTATCCTCGGATTTCCTATAAAAGTCATTTAGAATATATGAATGGAACATCCTTAAAACACATAATGTGTACTTAATTGATTAAGAAATATACTATGTAATTACGTTTAATGAATTATTATTTTTTAATTATAAGTCATTAAACAAAATCTTCTAATACGATAATCTATTAAATTATATGAGTTTATTATACATGAGTTAATGGACATACATGGAATGTCTAGACTTGTGGTAAGGGATTTTATCTCAATGTACCGTCACTAAGGAATATTTTACGATCAAGATCATACATTCTTTTATAACAAATAAAAATTTAAAATTTAATAAGTAATGTACTGAATCATCAATAAATCAATGTATTTTATTGTTCAATTTGAATTAGTACATACAATGGGATTTTATTCGAAATGTTACCAATTTGGAAAATGTTTTATGATACATTCTTACTTCCTTTCGAGATTTTTTATTTTTAAGTTACACTGGGGGATATTATATTATATTATATTATAGAAAAAAACATATTTTATTCTCATATGATATTAAATATTTTTACATGTATATTATTCATTTTCCCCCAAATTAAATAATGAATCATCAAGAATGTTCTATGTATGTTCTACTGATCATGTATCATTCTTTAAACTGTGAATTTTTCTCTTATATATCCATGATTTAAAAAAAATTGAAAAATATTCTTTTATGAAATTAAATGTTTTCATAAATATACATTTAATGTTATTTTTAGTTAATTTAAAATAAAAAAATATATTTATTTTCTCTTTTTAAATATTTTACTTTAGTGTATTTTTATATTTATAAAATTAATGATTAATTTTAATGTTTATAAAATGAAACTATTTTCCCACCATTGGGTATATTATATTCGTTGAAGATTTAATTATAAAATTCTATGATGATTTTTAGTAAATAAAAAAAATAAATAATTTTTATGAATTTTATTTTTGAGAATTTTATTTTTAAAGTGAAACGTATATTTTCCTAAAAATGGATAATTAATAATTTAATGGCATTAACATTCATCAACACAAAAAAACTGTTATTATTACAATAGATCCATTATTGATATATTCTAAGGATGCCATCATCATTATTTTTATAGATGGATTATTTTTGTTTCAAATATATTGTAATGGAATATTTTTCATTTCAATGGATTAATCACATTGTAGAAAGAATACTCTATTCTAACATTTATAGAAACATCAATTATTCTAGCCAATGATCTTGTACCCAAGTGGTATAGTCTCATGCTTGGCATCCAAAATACAGAGTATCAAATCCGGGTAGGGACGAATTTATGAGCGCGGTAGCATTACTGTAGCATCACTATAGCAGCTGTTGTACTCCAGCAATGATGGCACTATTGCAGCGGAGGCACTGTAGCAACGGGGTTACTATAGCTGTGAGGGTATTATAGCAGTACTATTCACCGAGGGGTCCTTTGGGACAAAAAATTGTCTCTCAAGCCTTGTTTTCAGACCACTTGGCCTTGGTCCTTCGAGAAATATAATGGGTCTCCATCTACCTAGTCTTTAAGAGGTTTTTTCTTTAAATAATAAATTGATGTTTCTCCCCCAACCTTTTAAAAAAACTATTCTAGCCACCATAAATATTATTGTATGTCTTTCATACCTTATAAAATTTAATGTTACTTTAATGAATACCCATCATTTTTTCTTTATGTGAAATTTAAATTTTGAAAAATTATTTTTAAAATAAAAATGAATCTCGATATCTGAATGTGTTTTGCAAATGGGTTAAAAGTTTAATTCATTGGTTTTTTTAATGATATGATTCTTATAACCATTTATGATGTGTTAGAACTTATTTCAGGTAAAGATCGATCATAATAGAACTTTTATAAATGATTGATCTCCATTATTTGTAAATGGTAAGCCTCATATATATTATATAATGGTTGCTCCAAGATATCACTAGGTAGGTCTGATATAGCTTATACAAGGAGTACACCAAGATAGTTCTCTAATATATTTTCTGATGGTAATGATCTATAAATATTATATTGGATGTCATCTGTATTATTATTTCAATTGTAAGGAATCTTTAAGGGTTCTTTGATGAAGGTTCCAAATGGTACCAACTTTTTTTCTTAATACTTGTTATGGGTTATCAACATATTCTTTGATCAAGGTTGATATCACATTTCACGTGACTATTAATTCCAATTATGATTGAATTTGTTAAATATTTATCAAATTATTTATGATACATGTATTTTTGGGCATTCATTAAATTTTTTATTCCCATGTACTATGATAATGTCATCATTCCCTTATAATCATCAAAATCTCATTGATAATAAAATTTTATAATGACTATTTTCACCTCTAATATGTATTCAATATTACCTATCTTATGTTCACTTTTCCTCATGTTATGAAGAATGATGTGAACTGCTTTATTATAAAGGTTTCATATGTGTGGATTTTTATTTGAGTTTTTTTGGGCTTTTCATGGAATATAAATAGTTAGGTATAATGGGATATGATGCTGATATTTACAAACCAAGAGTTTGTTAACCCGGGTTGTTAATTTTTTTTCAATATTTTATAAAACTCTTAACTTAAAATATCCTTGGGTCTATAAGTGACTAAATATTTTATTATTATTTTGGATGTTTTGGATTCAAAAAAATGGCTCACATTTTTCAGTATCAAATACTGAAATATAATGTTTATACCTTTACAACTGGATCTGGTAGCGAGGGTTTCTGGTTGTTATAGTTGGTATTAGAGTATTGTTTAGATAATTATATAGATTATGATGTTTTCATGGGAGTTTATATTAAGATTTATAGGTACTATCATCATTTTAAAAGTTTATGGTTGATAATAATTTCAATGTCATTGAATTTTTTAGGTTTAAAGTGCTTGAATTTTATAGCGATGAATGATATTTTGGGTGCTGTTTTATGGGGCTGATCTCTATAAAACCCAAGGTTAAACATGATGTGTCATTTGGGGAGATAGTGTTGAATTAAAATTTTAATGAAAATATTTTCTAAAGGTGTATTATGGTTCTTTTTGGAGATTATATGATTAGGGAATATTACTTTTTGGGTATATGACTTTATAGGAGTGAATTATGTTATTTAGAGATAAATGAAGATTAAATCCTAAAAGATAATGTGATAATGTAATTAATTTTTTTTGGGATTATATTTTCAACTGGAATATTTTGAGTAAATTAAGGAATTTTTATTTATTTAATTATCTATGATGAACATTCAATATTACTTAATAATTTTGGAAAAGAATAAATTTTTTTCTTCAAATGAGGGTTTATTCAACATTATAATTACCATATATGGCGCTATGAATTTTTTAAATTTTAATTTCTAAAAATAGGATGGGAAAAGTTTTGACATTATTTGAAATCTGTTATCTATTATAAGTTGTTTATGGTTCTTTATGGAAAAAGGCTCATCATCAATAATCATTGTTTTGATTAATGATGGGATTTTTTGGTGGAAATGGTTTAATAATTTAAATCGTTCTTGAAAATTAAGTATATTTCTATAAACAATAATATTGAGAATAAAAAATTTCTCACCAATTGGAAAATGATCTTGAATTTAAAATTTTATCCATCTAGTTTTCTTATAGATAAATCAATTTCCTAATAAGTCCTCGTGGATATTCATTTTTATGATGATTAACATACTCATAACCATATACACTATCACCATCTATTAGTTTATAAAAGTTATTTTTTCCTCCCATATTTATTTTTTCACCAACCACCAATTGTTTCTTACATTTAAACCTAGTTATAATTTATTTTAGGTAACCTTTATACTTCCATTTTATCTCTATTCATGTAGATTTTTTATTAACCCAATTTAAAATATGGGATATCCACATATGTATTTTGAAAATTCATAGACCTAGTTTTTATTATCCCATTTCCAAATTTTGAGGATTTAATTTATTAAATTTGGTAATGTAATTTTACATGAGTTTATTGAATTACATTATGTTTCATAATGTAAAAAATGTAAAACAATGACAATAAAAAAACTCTGAAATTTTATTATTTAAATGTGACTCCTATAACATTTCCTTTATATTTGGAATTACTAATATGATTAAGTAATTTTACAAATATATAAATATAATATTTCTGATCTACTCACATTTATCGATTAATTATTATAAAATAATTATTCAATTTTATGTAAATCCCTCTTATTATTTAAGGGAATTTTTATTCAAAAATAGGTTTCTATTGCACTTGTGGGTGAATATTATAATTAATTTTTTGGAATAATTCAAAATTTTATATAATAAATTAAATATAATATTATAAATAATCATGTTAAAATTATATTGGGATGATTGTTTTTGGATTTTATAAGAAGATATATTTTTCAATGAAAAGTGAAAAATTCTAATTTTTGTAGAAAATGTATTATCTTTTTAAGTATTTATAATGTAACATTTTATTTTGAATATGTTATAAAATTTAATTATCACTTTATTATTTTAAAAATATCTAATTATGTTCTTTTAAATGGATTATATAATTTAGTTTAGTATTAAAACACTTTTACATGAATAGAGAATTTCTCTTGAGAACTATTTTTCGTTACATTTTTCAATTTAATTTTAATTGAAAAACATAAATTTATAGATTTTGAATTTTGAAAAATTGACACCATATTTGGAATTAGGTTGTATTAATTTTTAAAATATTACCCTTTTTATTTTTAATAAATTTTAATAGTACCTTTAGTAATTTTTGTTACCACAGTAAAGGGTAAATCGTGTAACTAATGATAAAAATAAAATAAAATATATTAAAAAATGAACCAAAATCATTAATTTTTTCTATTACATGATATAATTTCATACATACTAATTAAAAAATCATTTATATTTTATTTTTTCATTTTCAATGTGATAATTACTTTTATAATATTATATTTAAATATATTTCAAAAATTTCACTCTGGTTTTTTATAACTATAATATTTTTAGCATACAATTCACCAGAGGATACTCTAAATATTATTTCAAAATAAAATTTACTTTTCTTCACCATGGTAATTTATTTTTAAATTTTATGGAATAAATAATTTCCTTAAATTCTTAAACAACATTGACACATGAATTATTCAATTAATATAAAAAAATAATTAATGATGTTAATAATAATAAATGAAATAATATTTTAGATAATTAATGTCCACCACAATTTTAATTGATTTACATTACATGATATGGATATGATAAAAAAAATTGTTGGAATTTTAATGGTTTTATTGATGTTATTATATTCAATATAATGAATAGTTCTAAAAATTGACATTAATCAGATTTTATAATAAAAACTATTTAATTAACTAATATAAAATTCTTGTCAATCTCATATTCATCAATGTGATTAGTATATGATTTAAAGCATCAACCATTTTATATTTATTTGATCTTTCCCATCTTATAGTAACTATATTATACCTCAAATAATATAAATCCTTGTTTTCATGGTAACTATAAGGGGGGTTAATGAAAGGCTAAAACCAAACGATTAAGGCTAAAATCTAGTCAAAATGTATCACCCCAGATTTTTATAAAAATTTATTCAAATAAACTAATTTAATTTATGTCTTCCATTCAATTCTACACCATGTTAATCATTCACTATGTTCTACACCATGTTAGGAATGCACTATATGCATCATCAGTTTAGCTTTTGCTGTACAAAACACTGAGATTCTACAAAACAATATATTATTATTATAATTATATAAATGAGTTATATAAAACAAATCCTACAAGAATTATTAATATAAATATTAATAAATACTTTTAAAATATTATTTATAGTGATTTTATATAAATAAAACATATTTATAATGAAAAATATAATATTTTATAAATACTTTATAGAATTTAATGTATTATTTTCTCAAAAGATATTATATTTATATCCTTTTATTAATAATATTAAAATTAATTTCCACAATTTGATAAATTTAATTTGATGAAATATTTTTTTTAAATCATAACATCAAAATTATCTTAGGGTGAATTTATTTTATTTTTTAAAAAACATCATATTTGGAAAAATAATGAAAATACTAAATATTAATTCAAAACTGCTTTTCATCTAATTTATTTTTCTTATTAAATAATATTTTAATTTGGTTCTAATGATTAATTAGATAAATTATACATCAATTTACCTAATTTAGTTCTTTTAGACTATTCTCACAAATAATTTGGATTAAAAACATCAATATTTTAAAATATTTTGAATAAAAAAATGTGGTCGTTGCAAGTCTATGAGATTAATTTTAAAAAAATTCCTAAAAGATAAGTTAATAGAATTTTGAAAAATGAAATGAAAATATTTAATCATACTAATTTATAATTTATGATATTTTCAAAAAAATTTAAAATTTTTTTTGGAAAATTAATTAAAATTAATTACTACAATTAAGGTAATAAAAAGATTACATAATGGTTAAACATTAATTTATGAGGCCAAATAACCTATAGATATTTCCAAAATACATTTAATAACTATATTTATACCAATTAACCTGTTTTACAATAATCCAAAATTATTGGAGCCACATTATGCAAGGGATACATCTCAATAATGTTTACCTTTTCATATTTAAATGAATACCCCTAGTCCTCTACTTTAAAATGGAAATCACCCTCTCACTTCTTCACACCTCTCATGCCCTTTGGATAAGAAAAACTGCGAACAAATTTAAACCCAAAATCACTTCGATATTCTTAGAAGTATCCCTTTAGGATTAAATCAAACACATTAATCATTTTAGTGCAATCCAAGAGGAGTAAACCAAATAAAAGGTAAAATCGCTCCATAAGATCTTTTGTTAATTTTTAATCTACACCACCTCAAATATTCTTGTTACATGATTATATAAAAACGTAATAATAAAAAATAATATTATATTTTTAATCAATTTTATTACATACACATATGAAAATAACCATCAATTAGGTAATGAAGTATCCATTCATGAATATGACGGACTACCACCTCGCGAAATGATGTTTTTCGTTATTCCTTTACCACACATCGTGGTTGAGATTTATGATGGACAAACTATTTTTAAATTTAATAGATGATATTTATGATTTATTAATTTATATTTAATATAAATATAACATATACCTTCATTATTGTTTTTTTGAAAATATCACAACTTTGTTTGTGGATGTGTGGACTACCGCTTCCTGGAAGCGATGTGATTATTTCACACATAACATGGAATGTATTAAAGGTGAATTTAGTTAACCTATACGATATATATAATGTAATAATTGAACTAAATATTAGTATATAAATTTACATTTACGTCATTGAATTTATTTATTTCATAACAACAATAAAATGGAATAAATGTTTATGTATACGTACGACCTACTATCTCCTTGAACAGTGTATTTCAATTTTACAAAGAAATTTTGTAGATTATTACAAATACATCTATAGTTGATATATATATGTTATTTATATCATGTCATGATTTTTCAAAATATGTAATTCTCGATCTTAGTAAGAGTATAAAGAATAATAATTGAAATACACAAACAGTATTTTACCCAAAATGTAACATTAACATTAAATTATTAATAAATGGATAATATAAATTCATAATAATATAATATATGGTATTATATATAATAATATGGTTATTTTTGGATATTAGGAATTAACTTATATTTATTATATATGATTTTATTATGATTATAATGATAATCATGTCATTGGGTAAGGGGATTTCTAGTATCACTTTTAATTCTACGAGACTTGTTCAATATTCACCACTAGTTTGTTTTGTGAGGTTTATATAGGTTATATGAATTTATTATAAGATAATTATAACTAGATTTATGTTTAATTTTCATACCCATTTTATTATCTCTATTTCTTTGGATTTTTATGATTCAAATGATACAAAATCATTAAGTTAGTTTTTTGTATCAATTTTCCTTCTTTGACACACATGTCTTGTTAAGAACCTATGTTCATTTACAAGGTGTATATAACTCTATTTTACATGTTATATCATGAATCTCAATTTATAAATAATATTTTATGCTTTATGTAATGTCATTTTATTACATGGGGTCTCTAATTTAATGTAACCAAAGTGGTAAGATTTTATTTCAATAATCTCATCATTTGATGGGATTGTTTATAATTAAGATTCCATTGATTAAATATTATGATCCATATATCAAGAAAACAATAAAATTTTCTTATTCTGAATTTATTAAAGGTATATTCATGTATTAGTATAGTTTTACCACTCTTTTGTATATAGTATGATTAAGAACCATTTTTAATGAAAATCATTTCTTATATCTCCCTTCGATTGGAAATACGTTTTATTAAAAAAATAATTTTTTAAAATAGGTTTTCGAAAAAGTTTTTAAAATGGTCCCTAAATATCATTTTAAAGATGAGATATTTTAGCATATTTTTATTGTTTTCATGTCATCTTTTATAAACTTAAAATATATTTTCAATGAAAAAGGTTTTCATAATTGATTTATGTTTTAATAATAATTTATTCAAACAAGAAAGGATATTTTTGACAAAAAATTTTTTATAATATGTTTACATTTTATGTCCCATATTATAAGAAATTTGTTAGTATTACACATGCATTTATAAAACAATTATTCAATTATTCCATTCATAATATTTCTCACAATGATTAGTGTTTTGATGACCTGATGATTATGAAACATGTTTCTCTTTTAAAGGTTATATGATTAGGAAACCAACATCCATTATTGGGTAATTATTTTATGAAATGAATAAGAAACATGTATATTTCTCAAGGATTAGAATATCATTATATTTTTATGATGCCCATTTCATTTAAAGGGATATGATATGATAAATTTTTATGATCTAGTAGTGCACACATTTATGATTTTGTTATGAGATAGGTGGGATATATATCTCCTTACAATTCATTGGATAATGATTTGTATCTCACTAGTTATACATGGTAGTATCATAGAGTGAAAATAGTTCAGTAAATTATGTTTTCCACTAATATATTCTTATGACCGAACCTTAAATATTAATTTGGTCATGGGAGGGAATACTGACTACCAAGATCGCATAGGGATTAAACCAATTATAATAATATGTCCTCGGATGAAATTACATCTATACTATGGAAATAATTTTATATTTTTTGTGTAATCAACATTTCCATTTATTGTACCTATATTATTTATTCATGGATTATTCATTGGATTACCTTATTAATCATGTCATATGAACATCCATTCTTTATGACATAATTCATTTTTATGATATATTATATGAATGGAATGATCATGAATTGTTATGATCACATTCTCATACACTTAATATCATGAATATTCTTACATATCTTCCTTGTTAAAACATACTGAGCATCTAAGATAACTTGTTTTTATGTTTATTTTCCCCAGGATATGAAGATATGTATTGTGTGTGATGTTTCGAAGAAGGGTTTTAGTAATAATAAACCTATTGGGTGATAATATAGAACTCTTATCTAACAATGTTTAATTTTCAATGTTTCTTATGAAACTAAACTAATATGGTATTGGGATTCTATGTTTCTAATATATTATGTATTTTTAAAATGTTATGTAATATCTATGTATAGGAAGAGATGGTCATCATAGTTGGCGTTAGATAGAAATTCTATTTATCCCTTGGAATATATGATGAAAAACATTACTGATAACACTTTGGAACTATATAAGGATTAGTCTATGAGTGAGGAAAATTATAGGAAAATTTCAAGGATTTTTTTTAAAGGATAGAGAGAGTGGGTTCTTAGAAATAAATAAATTTCTAGATACTGAATGTGGATTTTGATTTGGAACATTGGTACATGGGGGAATTTCTCCAAAACACTGTATTGATCTAGACTCAATCAGAAACTAGTTTAAAACAATAGTAATTACTTCCCTCTAAGTTTGACACTCCTAATTGATATGATTTGGGAATTAAAGAACTCTTCAGATACCATCATATAGGATTTAAATATAATTTGTCTATTAATAACCTAGGATAAACCTACGGTTTTAATGATTAATTAAAGTGTCATAGTATAGACATACTATAAGACGTTTTTCATTAATATGTGGTTCGCATATATGATTATTGTATCTTACCTAATTATTTTGGTTTTAGTCGATGTCTGGAACCTAAAGGAACCACATTAAATCTATGTGTGATGGAAAATGAAATGAGTGTCCACCTGAGCATCCTAATTCTATTATAGATATAATAAAAAATTTCATTTATATACCCACCCATCATTCTAAAGATAGGAATTATTTTACATTTCCAAATAACCAGAATGGACACCTTCTATTGAGCCTTTCTTGTGGAAATTTTCACATTCTTTCTATGGGATTTCTGATCCACATTTTTCATATCAATTGATAATTACCATAGAAACTATTTTCTCCATTAAATAGTGTTTAAAACACGAGAAAGTAAAATTGGTTTTTTTTTATTTTTGTTATGTGAATAAGACAATTTCTGGACTCATAAGAAATATTAGACATTAAAATCACAATTTATCCATGGATTGGGATGAGTTCATGAACATAATTTTCAATATGTACATTCCTTGTATCTTTCTTGGAAAGAAGTATAAAGGGTTCCTTATGTTAAAGAAAAGGGTTGAAGAATTTTTTGGTACCTATGAGGATAATTATAGAATTATTTTGTTATATGATTTTGGTATTATCATTAAAATTCAATGTCAAGATGATTGTTTCTTTAGTGGGTTAAATACAACTCTTCTAATTGTACTGGACAAAATATTATTTAGTAGTTACAATGTGATTTTCTGTATTGCAATCTATGTTTAAATGGAATTTGAAGGTATGTATAAATATCATGGTATTTATAAGAAATGTAATATTTAATTCAAAGTAAAATATAAAAACCACGAAGAGAGGATGATAAGATTTCCTATGTTCTCTAAGTGTGGAATGAATCATGGAGGAAATTTTCTTAATGGGTCAAATAAATATTAAGTATGGATGTGTTGGTCATAAATCATATTATTTTAGATGTGATTGGGAGAAGTTACATAATAAAAATAATAGATGTAAATATATACGTAATGAACCACCCCCACATTAGTGCTATCGTTGTTAGGAGAACATGAATTATACTATTGAGTTTCCAAGGAAGAAGCTTAATGATGATTATCGACATCAAAAACCTCTCAATACGAGGGACACCGTGAAATATATTGAAATCAACTTTTTTCTAATGAGGGGTGAAAATATTATGTTGTTAATGGTAGACATTTAATCCACTCTCGAACTTTTAATTCCTTGTTCAACTCAAGATCTACTGAATATTTCATAACTAATGAGTATTATAAGGTTATTAAGATTCTGAAAAATCAATTAGATATGGTATTATGAGTGAAAACCCCCAAATTTCACAATGACTATATCACAATTCTAGGATTCCTCTCTGGTTATATTTTTGGGAATATGATTCTTAGAAAGCTGTTTAATTTTTCACTGGTTGAATATTAATCAATCTTAGGCATGGATTCACTTTATCATTAAAAATTAAACATCAATTATCGACGATGGGAAGTTAAGTCTTATATGTCAAACAAACCAGTGATTGTCTATAAATTTGATGATATATATGAACATTCTAAAGAAATTAAATCCAATGCATGGGTCTTAATTCACATTCAGAATGTTCTTTAACCGAAAATGTTGGGGTAAAAATTTGAATTGATGATATGCTTATTGTTCATGATTTTCTGGATTTCATTTTTGGAGAGTTTTTAGCCTTGAACTAAAACATGAAGTTAATTTATTGATAGATCTTATACATGGTTCCACACTAATTTAAAATAATCGATATATAATGGTCATAATTGAGTGGCTTAAATTGAAGATGAAACTCCATGAAAACCATGATAGGGTTTCTATTCAACCAATAGAGTCCTCGTGAAACACACCTATTCATTTTGTGAAAAATAAATATGGATCAATGTGATTTTGCATTGATTATAAGCTGTTGAGCAAGATCATGGTCATTAAAAAGTATCCATTTCCTCGTATTCATGAATTTTTTTAAATTCCATAGATATCATTACTTTTACAAGATATACCTTCATTACAGATATCATTTGTTGATATTAATGGAGGATATACCAAAAATGATATTCCATAAAATGTATAGACACTATGAATATATAATTATGATTTTTGGTTTTAGTTATTCTCTTTCTATCATTATTTTTTTGGATATAGTCTTTAGAGATTACCTCTATCAGTTTTTAGTTCTATTTATAGATGAAATTGTTATCTATTTAAAGAAAATGGATGTTCATGAAGAACACTTGATAATTTTACTAAAGACTATAATGATAGAGAAACAATATGAAATTTTTTAATGTGTGATGTTCGGCTGTAAAAGGTTTCATTTTTCAATCCTATAATCTCAATCGGTTTTATAATAGTAGATCCATCAAAGAATAAGTCCATTGTATGTTGTACTAGACCGACAAAAATGAATTATAATTATAGTTTTCATGGTTTATCATGATATTATTGAAGGTTTTTTGAAACATTCTAACACTTATGTAATCCTATGAACATGTCAACATGGAAGGGTTCCATGATCATATGTATAGTTAAATTTGAAAAATATTTCAAGGTATATAAGAGAAGGTTATTTCACGCACCTATGATTACATTTTACTATTGTGAGAAAGTGGTTATAATCTATATTTATTCATTAAATAAAGGGTTGGGATGTCTTATTATACAGGATAACATGGTAATAACCTATGCCTCATGAAAATTAATGATTCATTAGAGAAATTACCCATCAAATTATTTGTAGTTATCAGTGGTAAAATTTTCATTAAATATATGGAGACACTAAATTTATGTATAAAATAGTGATATATATATTCAGAAAATAAAAATATGAAATATAAAATCACATGGAAGGATTTAAACACAAACTAGACAAGATAGTTAGAGATGATCAAGGATTATGATTCTTCAATACATTACCACAATGGGGAAGAGAACAAGGTGGCCATTGCCTTAATTCGAAAGGATCATGCAAGCATAACCATGATTAGGATCACTAATGATCTAATATTGTTGGACTCGAAATGATGGACCAAAAATTATTTAAGGGGGAAAATATTGTCATGCTCAATTGAATGTTCAACCCTCTATCCATGTGAACATTAAACCGGAACAAAAGGATTATGTGGAGTTGATGAAAAAGGTTTTAAATGATATAGACTTTTACATTTCTTGGGATTTACTGATAGAGTTCCAAAACAATTTATGTGTTTCATCCATAATTTAATTTAAGAAAGAGATACTAGAATAATTTCATTGCCCTTCATTAATTATTCTCTATGGAAGTGTGAAGATGTATAGATACTTGAATGAATAATCACTATGGATTTTTTTCATTACACTACCAAAACCCCTAAAGTTTTTAATGATAATTTGTTGTTAGTTGATCAACATACTAATTCAGAACACTTAATTACAATTTTAGATGAATTCTCACTAGATTATCATTCCATGATATACATTAAGAAAGTGGTAAGATTTCATGGAGTAACGCATTCCATTTTATCTGATTGGGATCCAAGTTATACCCCAACGTTTTGGGGAATTATTCATGAAGCACATGGTATAGAATTTAGTTTCAGTACTAGTTATCATCCTCTTATGGATGGTATGTTCGAAATAAAAATTCAAACACCATAGAATCTGTTGATATATTGTTAACTAGATTTGAATGGTGTTTGCGTTCACCACATTCTATTAGGTATGATTTCGTACAATCATTGAAATCACCAGGGTACTCATTTGGAACTGTATATACCCCATATGGGATGAAATTTAGTTTTTCATCATGATTAGATGTAGGTGGAGAAAGAATGATTTTGGTACCTCTGATTTCTAATGAAATGGACAAGAAGGCTTCTCCATCCAACATAATATTAAGGAAGCTCAATGTAAGAAAAAGGGTTATTCAAATAACTATATTCATGATCTTGAATTTTAAAATTACAAGATTTTTTTGTATGAATCTATAGCTAGAATATGTTTATGAGATTTAAGAATAAATGGAAACTATGACCTAGGTATATCGATCACTTGAAATTATTCATCATACTAGGATGATTACCTATCCCTTGTAACTTCCTTAAAATATCTCTCATGTCCATGATGTTTTACATTAATATATCATGAGTATGTACATACCTGATGCTTCACAAGTACTTAAATCTTAGGTTATACTGTTAGATCATGATATTTCTTACATGGAACAACAAGTTTAAATTTTGGATCGTACAAACCGTCTATACAAAACAAGACAAATCACGTAGTAAAATTTCATCATAGAAAAAAATAGTTTCATGAAGCTACATAAGAATTTTAGGATATTTTAATGAATATGTATCATAATATATTTTGTCATGATGATGAATTTCAAATTCAAATTTCATTTTAAGGGGGATGAATGTAATACCCTATGTTTTGATGATCCTATTGAATAAATTAACTAATTTGATTTATTAAATTGCATGCTACAAAGAGTTTAAACATTCAATATAAAACTCACCATATCAAAATTTCATTACATGCAACATCATATTATTTTTTATTAAACACAACATTGAGATTCTACAAAATATCATTTAATAATTATAATTATTTATATAATATAGATAAAAATATCCATTATTCTTATGAATATTAAAATTAATTACTTCTTTTCAGATATTATTTTTAATTTATTATATAAATAATCCATATTGATAATAAAACATATAATTGTTGGTAAAGTCTATATATTAGAAAAATTAATTTTATCAAATGAATTGATTTTTTATGTACATTTGTAATATATAATATAATTACTTATATAAAATTTTAGTAATTTAATTATAAAAAAAAAAAATAACTTTTTAATATATAATAAAAAAATATGTTTAGGGAGGAATTTCTTTTTGAAAAAAAAACAATTTTCAATGAATAGTAAAAATAGTAAATATTAATTAAATAATGCTTTTCCATCGTATTTAATTAAATCTTTATATTATATTAAATTTAGGTTTAAATTTATTATTACATAAATTATATATAAATTAATACTATTTAAGACATTATTAAAAATTTCACCATTCAAATTGGATATAAAATGTCACGAACCAAATCTGGTTTCCACCGAAACTGGCACCAAACTTGTCCTGTGACAAGGTCCGAAGGGCGTTCTCAATCCCCAAGGGTAGGAACATGTTCCCGGGTATCATAAAATTATAATTGAGAATGATTTACCTGAGTTTATAAACATAAAACCACAAAATAATCTAATAAGACGAATATGGATTTTTCAAACCAAGCAATATTTTACACAAATTCAGAACTGAATTATCTATTTTGAAAAAACTCAACAAGACTATAAAAAAGGTAAAAAACCAAAAAGGTACCATCCCAAGAACCCTCATGGCTTGGGGCATTTCCCTCAAGCCATCTCCATAAGACTTCACCAAGAAGGACCTGTTAGAATCCAGAACCACTGGAACTAAAAACTGTACCCAACCTACGACTATGAAAATAACAAGGTCTACTAAAAACCAATGTTGTAAGTACGTTGTGGCCCAATTCCCAATAGGATACCACAACTAAGAGATTCCATTTGATAAACATTCAAAGACAAAAATCATTACAGTTTTTAAATACATGTAATTTCTAATTACAATTTATAAAAGATGCAACTTAAAAATATTCAGTTTTCATGTGGGCTAATTTAAAGAATCAACACTTTTAAATAAAATGACAAAGATACTTAATTTCCCATCCAAATATATTGTATTTCAACAGTAAGTATAAAGGATCTAATGAGCACAAGCAATAGGAAATAACTCCTAGTCACTTGCTCGTTGTGGGTCCCAGGTACCTCGTATCTCTATGAGAGTAACCACCAGAAATATCTGTTCCCGTGCATGAGACACTATTAGGGAACAAAACCATAACCTAGTGGTCCACAATCATCATCATCATAGTTTACATAGAGTGGTAAGCTTCATTATTTCTAAGTGAAACTAAGGACAAACACCATGGATTCACTAGCATACTAGTACACGTCCACCCACCTATATACCTGGGTTTTCCATTTGTGCTCAAACAAGTTAAACAAGTCTTGAAATATAATTTTCAAGTTAAAATATCATTTCCTTATAAAAAATTCACAAAAAATCACACATGTATAACACGCATGTCACAAAATTCAACATTCTAATCAAATTGATTTGAAATTCGACTCACACCAAAATAGCCCACAACTCTTTTCACATTTATTTAACCCATCCAAAAATCCATTAAATAATTTTAA
Source organism: Viscum album (assembly GCA_963277665.1). Lineage (NCBI taxonomy): Eukaryota > Viridiplantae > Streptophyta > Magnoliopsida > Santalales > Viscaceae > Viscum > Viscum album. The sequence goes on from OY728142.1 coordinate 1,337,812,800, forward strand.
AAAACCATTACAATATATTAAAACACACATAACAGCCCACTCACATGTTACATAATAACCTTTTTTCATTACAAAAGTCTATTTTTCACATCACACTCACACAAAAAATCCCACACCACATTCACATCTCTTACACAGTTTAGTAAATCCTTCAAGCATTTTTGTAAAACATTTCCGAGACGGAACACCTCAAAAAACAATCCCTCTCTCATTTAAAATTTACCATATCAGAATATACACACTCCAAAATAATTTTACAATATGGTTTCACCACTTACAGAAATCATTAAATCATTCAAATCTTTCATTAAACAATTCCAAAGATTATACCCAATCATTGCTCATAAAACCCATTTCAAAACCATATTTCAAGGAAAAACCCAAACCAAAACACTACCAATGTAGAATTTTCTTCCCTATAGACATTTATAAAACCAATTTCAAGTGTTATAAAATCACCTTGGATAATACCACGAAATATACAAATGAAAACACCCATTTTCATAAAATGATCTCAAGAAGTGTAACAATGTTTTACACAAAAAACATATTCCAAAAACCCCCTTCCAAGGCACACTTGACAATAAGGCATTAAAAAAATATAATTTTTTTCCTATTTCAAAAACTAATAAACCAATTAAATATTTTATAAAACTACCACAAATGATAGCACATGGGTTACATTCAAAAAGTTCACAACATAAAAAAATGCTATTATAAAATTAAAGGCTTAACCAAATCCCTCAAAACTAGTTTTCGCACCACACACAGCAAATGGGAAACATGAAAAACCATTAAAACAAGAAAATTAACTCATTAAGGAATAGTTAACTGGGGATTTATGTACCTAAAGTTTCAAATCGCTCCAAACATGGTGCAAAACATAAACCCCACTACCACCGCACCAAAAGGAAGATAAATCCTACCCTAGACGACAATATTTGACCGAAAAGACCCTAAATCAAACCCTAGGTTCAATCCTTAACATTTGGACATTTTAGAACATAATGAAATAGGGAGGAAACCCTAAGGGAAAAGGAAGAATCCAAGAAGGAATCACTTACCTTGAAAAATATTGCAAAAATCACCCCAAATACACCAGTATATGAATTTCCAAACTACGAATGATTCAAGAGAGATTCTAAAAAGGTTGAAGATATCATTTAGAAATAAGAATTCGGTAAAACTAGTGAGACGTGAAGGAGTTATGAAATAATCAATTTAGCTTTTTAAATCTGAGAGATTTGAGAAATTCATATAATTTTCATCCAAATTTGCGATAAAACCGAGCTCAAAAGTGGGGGCGGTGAGCATGGGGGCACGAAATGGGTATGTGGGCTCTAGGGAGAGTTCTAATCACTCAAAAATCGTAAATATTGAATGAGATATTAATGAATTAAAAATAACTTTAATTCCGGAAATGGACTTTCGGGCATGCCCAATCCCTTAAATAAAAACCCACATACAAAATGATTATTGATTCCAAAATAGTCCAAATTAATATGGTAGTGTTAATACCTCATCGGATGTTGGTTTTGGAATGGATGAACAATTTAGGAAAATGAACGTGTTATATTGGAATTAATAATTATTTTTAAATTTGGAATTGGGCTCAAGGTTTGGCCCAATTCATGAAAACTCACCCATTCCTCGATAAATGCTTGGGAAACCCCAAAAACTAAGTATGAATGGAAATTAAATGAAATTTAACTTTAAAATAATCCATGTATGTAAAAATTCTCCCCACTGTGAAAACATTCCATCCCTGGAAATCCACACCAAGGCCAGATACCAAAACCAAAACCAATCGATAAACCAAGATGTACTTCTTTGCCAAGCTTCGCCCTTAAGGGCCAAAACACCTCCAGTGATCAATTAAGTAAGGATTAATCTCACAAACCAAACTTACACAACATTCTTGAAATCATCAATCACATTAATACTTTATCCCAAAATAAAACTTCTCAAACACTACCCGAACAAGACTCAAGAAATTCAACCAAAAGAACAACAACTTTGAACAAGGTTACACTTACATTACATTAACTACACCATTGGGCACTCTCGAATCCCAAAATTTACTCAAGGAATATGATTGTAGCTAGAAATATCCGGACGAGACTACCTACCTCCAATATGAGACCATGGAAAAATATGAGATATTGGTATGGGGGGACACAAATATGCACCCCAATATAAGAGACAACCTATAGTTTCCCAAGACAGAATAAGGACACTATAATGGGTAGGCTTGAATGGACTCCCTAGTACAAAGGGTAGAATTCAAATTAAATTTTATGAAGGAATATAAATGAGAATCATAGTGGTTCTCCCCACTATCAGAACAAACCTTCATAACTGACCAGTATGGGCCGACATAGAAAGACCCAAAAAATATAAGATTTGGGAAGGGCACAGGGTTAGTCCACACGGTTTGGAATGTTGTGCTCTAACTGTGCAGATAATTCTTTCCACATGGCTTCCTAGGACATGGTCACAACTAATCGTGCACAAACTATGTCCTCATCACATTTAACATAATTTCCAACCATTTTATAATGACTCAATGGAATCCAAATGGAGAGGGAATTCTATTAGGTGATGACACCAGAGGTTTAAACTCGTCCTATCATTCAAACCGAGGATAGAACATTGTACAAGGGATTAAACGCCCCTGGGATTTTCCCTTCCTATGAGCTAACTTCTCTCCATGACCTATGGCTAGAGATCAAATTATTAAAGCATCTTTGGCCTCGTAGTTAGGATTTGGAAACCTCCAAAACGATAATTATTCTTTCTGTTCCACCAACAAATAAACTGCAATCCCTAATAAGATTTCCAAGACATCACACATTCCAATCTCAACTCACCCTAACTAGATATTTCACTGAAACAAGGTGTTAGAAGATGCACACACATCACAACTTGTTTCTTCAAGTGAGAAACAATATAAGTGAAGAACACCAATACTCTCATTCTTCTAAAATGGATGATTTTGATGTTTTTACAATGGATACATTCTCCCAACATAATATGAACTCAAATAGGATTTCACAACATTCACCATTATGGAAAATCAATCACATGACATCACAAGGGATCACCGAATAGGACCATAGAGACTGATATAAAAAATGCATGGAGAGGGACCTTATACAACATCCTAAAAAATACACAATTCTAGAAAGTTGCCACAATATCCTCTCGTGACCAAATTTCCCACACTAGTAGTTTATAGTGAACTCATTCTTCTAAGAGACTACGTTGGATTTAGGGGACCTCTAAAACACCATCCAGATACTCATCCCTGCTAACAACCCCAGACCATCTCCACCTTTGGAAAATTAAGAAACTGAAGAAGAGAAGGTCTCTTTCATCCTTCTATGATCACTCTCGTACTACATGAGGATACAAAAAAAACAAATAAATGATTGGGTGTAGACTCAATAAAAAAATCTCAAGAAAAATATTCCTTAGAATGATCAATTATAGGACCTTCCAACAGAAAAACAACATAGGCTACACTTCAGATGTGCATTAAACCTTAATGGGGGAATTCCTAATCCAACGAGAGAACCCAAGGACCTAACCAACCTATTCCATTGGTCAAAGACATACCACAACAAAATCCAAACAGATGAGGGTTAACACCATAAAGGCTTCCCAAAATATTATCATAGGAGACCACTGACCTGCCATTCAACCCAGCTTACGACCAAACACAAAACCAAAACACTAGTCAAAGAAGAGGGGTTCTTGGACTCAACACATTCCACAACATCAAAATTTCAAAAAACACATAATATAGACTATTCCAAACCACTCATCAAGACATAATGTTTTCCTTTTAAAAACATTTGTTTCAAAACAAATAGTTCAGTGGTTAGAATAACCCCCAATGGTGCCCCATGGGCCCCACATATGCATGTTTCCATGCTACACCGGGCACCCTCCTCATATCCATCCCGATACTCATCCTGTCATTACATTAACCATACATTATCCAATATAACCCTATAAATTTGGTCTCCCGTGAAAATACCAATGGTTAATAAAAAAACTCATTCGACTTTTCAAATCCAAAAAAATCAACCAATACTCCCTTTTTCTCAAGACCGCTAACCACGAAATCGAACCAAAATTTCCGCATTAAAAAAACTATTTTGAAAGGCACAATCATTGCAATGAAAACTCAATTTCAAGTATTTCACATCAATTTCAAAACATATCATCCCATTAAAACACCTTTCAATAGTTTAGAAGACTCTATTCGAATCACTTTTTCAAAACTAACCATGTCATAGTTCATACATTCCAAAGAGGTGCAAACACACCATTTACTATTCCAATACAATTCTGAAAATTCAGTTATCCATTTTTAAAAATATAACCATTACTTCTTTATTAGATAATATTTTCACAAAAACATTCGGCTTCTTAAAACCTAGTCCCTTTAAAACCAATGTTCCTAGATTTCAAAACTAAAGGACTCAAGACAATGTGAGAGGAAACTTGTTTCAGCGGATATCTTGAACATATGGTTTGTAACCATATTCCAATCACTTCACCATCCGAGAAAGTGTTATAGTGAATACCTCTGGCTCCACATTGCTCTCCAGGTCCTGCGAGCTCACCAAGACCATTAACCCAACTCTGTTTTCATTTCCCATAATCATCATCAATCCATGAAATCCAAAGGACTCATATAAATCCTGACTTCCAATGGATACTCGAATCCCATCATGAGGTGTGGTAATCAGGCACACTACCCATAACAGAAATACCAATTCCAACAATCCAAACTCTAGACTATCCCGACTGTTCCCCAAATAACATGACCCAAAGAGTTAACCAGAACCTCCTTTAATACAATTTTTTCAGGAACCAAATCTGGTTGCCACCGAAACCGGCACCAAACCTAGCTTGTGACAAGGTCCGAACGGCATTCTTGATCCCCAGAGCTGGAACAAGTTCCTGGGTATCAAAAAATTATAATTGGTAATGATTTACCAATGTTTATAAACATAAAACAACAAAAGAATCCAATAAAATGAATCTGGATTCGTCAAACCAAGCATTCTTTTACAAAAAATCATATTTGAATTACATGTTTTAAAACTACTCAACAAGACTATAAAAATAAACAAAACCCAAATTAAACATCCCAAGAACCCTCATGGCAAGTCGCACCACCCTCAAGCCATCTCTATAAGACTTTACCACCAAGGACCTGCTAGAAACCCGAACCACAAGAACTAAAAACTGTACCCAACCTTTCACAAAAAAAACAATGTCTACATAGACCGATGGGTGTAAGTAGGGTGTGAGACAATTCCCATTAGGATACTACCACTAAGATATTCCATGTGATAGACATTCAAATAAGAAAAGCATGCATGTTTTTAAAACATGTAATTTCATGTTACAATTTCTAAAAGATTCCACTTAAAAAATCAGTTTTCAAGTTGTATAATTTAAAGGAAAAACACTTTTAAAATAAATTCCAATTCTATGGAATTTTCCAGCCTAATATAACATATACTGATGGTAATTATAAAGGTTCTAATGAGCACATGCAATATAAAATAACCCCATGGCACAAGCTCGTTGTTGGTCCAAGATTCCTCATATCTTGGTGATAGTAACCATCACAAATAACTAATATGATGCACGATCCACTAGTAGTGAACATACCCATAAACTATTAGTCCCCAATAATCATCATCATTATTTAGTTAGATTTGTAAGCGTCAATATTTCTAATTGAAACTGTGGCCAAACTCCATGGATTCACTAGCATACTACTACACGTCTTCCCACATAGATACATGAGTTTTCCCTTTCTTCTCAAACAAATTCAACAAGTTATGAAATATAATTTTCACATGAAAATATCATTTCCTCATCAAAAATTTACAAAACAGCCCACATGTATACCACACAAGTCACAAAAGTTCACCTTCCATTCAAATTGATTTGAAATCTGACTCACGCCAAAATAGAACACAACACTTTTCACATTTCTTTAAAATTAAAAAAATCCATTAAACAATTTTATAAAAACATTCCAATATATTAATACTCACATAGAATCCCACTAAAATGTTACATAATACTCTTTTTCATAACCAAAATCCATTTTTTGCATCACACTCGCACAAAACATCCCACATCACTTTCACATCTCTCACACACTATAGTAAATCCTTCAAACATTTTTGTAAAAAATTTCAAAGATGGAACACATCACAAAACATCCCCTATCACATTTAAAATGTAAAATTTCAGAATATATGTACTCCAAAACATTTTTCAAATATGGTTTCACTACATACATAAATAATTAAATCATTCAAATATTTCATAAAACAATTTCAATGAGTATACCATATCTTTGCTCATAAAAACCATTTTAAACCCATATTTCAAGGACAAAACCACAAAACACACTACCAAAGTAGAATTGGGAGCCCTATAGGTATTTATAAAACCACTTTAAAGTGTCATATAATATCCTTGGATAATACCACGAAATATACAAATGAAAATATCTATTTTTATAAAATGATCTCAAGAAGTATAACAAAGTTTTACTAAACATAAATATTCTAAAAACCCCCTTCCAAGGCCCACTTTACCATAACGCATTAACAAAACAGAATTTTCAGCCCCATTAAACAACTAACAAATCAATTTCATATTTTATAAAACTACCACAAAAGATACAACATTATTTACATTCAAAAAGTTAACAACATAAAAAAAATTAAATTATAAAATTAAATTCTTACGAAAATCCATAAAAATGGTATTCACACCACACACCGCATATGGGGAACATGAAGAACTAGTAAAACAAGAAAAATAACTCATCAATGAATGGTAAACCCTTGAATCACCTACCGAAAGTGTGTAATCCCTCCATATATAGTGCAAAACATAAATAACACCGCCATCGCACCACAAGAAAGATAAATCCAGCCCTAGATCACAATATTTGACCAAAAAACACTAAATCAAACCCTAGGATAGAACCCTAACTTCTATAAATTTTAGAACATAATGAAACAGGGAGGAAACCCTAAGGGAAAAAGAAGAAACTAAGAAGGAATCACTTACCTTGAAAAATATTGAATAAATCATCCCAAATAAACAAGTATCAGAATTTTAAAATATCCAAGAATCCTAGGGAGATTCGAAAAATGTTTAAGAGATCATTTAGGAACTAGAATGGGGTAAAAGATTGTGAACTGAATGTGTTATGAAAAAATCAATTTACTTCATTAAATCTAGAAGATTTGAGAAATTCAGAGAAGTTTCATCCAAATTTGTGATGAAACCGATCTCTAGAGAGGGGGAGGAGAGCACGGGGGTGCACCTTGGGTGTGTGGTCTCGGGGGAGAGTTGGCATCAATGAAAAAACCACAATATTGATAGAGATATTAAATAAATAAAAAATATATTTAATGTTGGAAATGTTCTTTGGAGTAGGCACAATCCCTTCAAAACCCATATCCACCATGATTATGGATTACTAAATGGTCAAAATTAATATGATGTTGTTAATAGGTCAGGGTATGACAAGTAATAATTTTAATTGATGAATTTTTTTGAAAAATGAAGGAGTTATAAAGGAATCAAAATTTATCTTTAAATCATGAATTGGGCTCACGGTTTGGCCCAATTAATGAAAACTCACCCATTCCTGTAAAAAAGCTTGGGAAAACCCCAAACAAAGGATTCATGGAAGTTAAAAGAAATTTATCATTAAAATACATCATGTATGTGACATAAAAACATTTCAAACTTTTACACATATTCTCATAAAATCCTAGTTATCATGACATGTCTGTAAGATTAATTTTAAATTAATTTATACCACTTTTATTATTTTAATTTGGAAAAATAGATTACATATTTGGAATTAGAATAATTCATAATTTATAATATGGTCAAAATTGTTTTCAATTAAAATATTATGTAAATTAGTTAATGAAAATTATAGTGATTAAGGAAAAAAATAAGATTATATAGAGGTGAAACACAAATTTAAGGGGCCAAATTACCTAGAAACATGTTAAAAATCCATTTTTTTGGAATTATTTTTACCAATTACCCTCTATTATGTATATGAGAAATTTTTGGAGAAACATGATGTAAGGGTTACCTCTCAATAGTGTTTACTGTTTTATATTTACAGAATTTTAACTCTTCATCCTCATTAAAAGGGACTCACCCCTTCACTTTATTAATCCTATGATGCCATTACAATCAGAATAAATATGCCAAAAACTCCTCACAAATTCCCTTTATTCAACATATAGGACTCCAATTGGGAATAAATCGAACCAAATAAGTGCTTTATTGCTAACCAAGAGCTATCACCCAAAGAAGAGGTAACATTCTTCCATAAGTTATTTTGTTTCATTCTCATTCTCCATCCCCTTAACTCTTATTCATCCATGATTATATAATAAAATGGGTATATTATATATTTATATATATATATATTTAATATTATGATTTACACCAAGAACTAACCACACTTCCATAAAATGGGTGAGGAACATATAATTTGTGTGTACTGAGGACTATTGCCTCGTGAAAAGACATCCTTTATTTTTTTACTTTACCACATCTTATGGTTGGGAATTATGTTGGAAATAATAAATTTATATTTTCTATATCATATTAATTATTTATTATGATTCATTAATTTTTATATAACACATACAATTATAATTTCATTTTTCTGTGAACACGATAACATCATTTGTGGATGTCTGGACTACTGCCTCCTCAAAGCGATGTGATTCGATTACACATTACATTAAATGTATTAATGGTGAGTTTAGTAAAATTATATGATAAATATGACATAATAATTATAATAAAAATTATATATATATATATATATAAATATGTATTAATATATTTCATTTATGTCCTTTATAAATGATAATAAAATGGAAACAAACATCATACGTCTGTACGACATAGAGTCTCCATGAACAGTGTATTTCATTTTCTATTTCTATTATTTATATATAATTATAAATATTTATATAATGAATATATTTTATATATAAATGTTGTTTACATTTTATAAAAATGTTAATCATCATCTAAAAAATAATTTTAATAATAATAGGACTAAACATATACAAAAATAAAGCAGATGCTACCCCAAAAGTAACCACAACAAGGAATTGTATGTAAATGGGTAATGTAGTGTCATAATAAAATATTATATTGTATTATTTAAAATAATATGGTTTTTGGTAAGATTTTAAAAAAAATATTTATTATACATGACATTTGAATGAGTACGATGATAGTCATTGCCTTATTTAAAGGGACTTCCAGTCTCACTTTTATTTGGTGATACTTAGGCCATATTCTCCCCTAATTTCTTTTGAATAGTGTATATAGTGACAATAAATTTATTATATTATTATTTGAAATATATTTATCAGAATATTCATTCACTGTCTTATAATTTATATTTCATGATGTTTTACAGTTCAAAAATTAAAAAATCAGTAAGTAGTCTTGTCTTAATTTTCCTTCTTTGAGAGACATGTTTTCTCATTCAAAAATATTATTTTTCAAGGTGTATATACTGAAATATTACTTGTTAAATAATTAATATTATCCTTATATATAATTTTTAGCTTTACTTAATTTTATTTTCTGAAATTTAATGTTTGATTTAATGTTACCAAATTGGTAAGAGTTCAATGCAATAATACCACAATCTAATTGGATTGTTTCTTATTATCCTTAAATTAATGAAATAATAAGATACGTATCTCAATAAAACACTTGAATAATCTTCCTCAATAGTTATTCTAGATAACTATGAATATTAGTAACAATTTCACACTATTTAATATCTAAAATTAATAATAATGTTTTTAGAATAATCTACACTTTGTTTTCTCTTCAGTCGTAAATATGTTTTATTAATAAAATAATTTTTTTAAAAATGTTATCAAAAATATATTTATAAGGATTTATTAGTAATATTTTCAATGATTTTTTTTTTTCAAAATATCTTATTAGATTAAATGCTTACTTCTTGTCTTTTAGAAGTTATCAGCAATGAAATTATTTTCCCAAATTGTTTTCTATTCTAAAACCCATTTTTTGAAAGCAGAAATGATATTTTACTCAAGAATTATTTTAAAATATTTTTCAAAAATTTATTCCATCTATGATGACATACATTCGGGTCACTCATTAGTTTAAATAAAATAGTCCAATGGTATTATTCATATTATTTATCTGAAATATATAACACCAGATCCCGTTTAGCTCCGGAAAAAACAATTAGATGACTAACTGTGGGATATATTGTTACAAATTCGGAAATCAATAGAGAGGGTACCTCTATAAGCTGAGAAAATATTGTGGTTCCTCATAAAATAATTTCATTTTCCACTCCCACTGACCATTATAGTAGATGGATGTCCTCAAGTAGAATATTTCTACATAGATTTTGTGTGTACCATATTTTAACAATGGAATTATTCATAAGAAAAGAGAATAAATATTTTGGATAATATGATTTGGGGGTGAAAAAATTATTTTTTTTAAATCCAGGTTTAATAGAATAGAATGTGAAACAGGCATGGAAAGACTTGTAATATATATTATTCAATTATTTTATTCTATATAACTTGAGGAAAACTATGATAGGGAGTTCAAGCAGCTTGATCAAGTAGGTGTAATTGTAATGGATTGTTTTTCCCATTTCACTTACCCATGGTGTTTATATCCAATGCAGGATGTATAAGAGCTAGCCGGTGTGAAGCAAATCATATCTGGAAAATTATATAAGTTTATGTCACTAGTGAGTGTCTTTTAGCTGAATATTATTTATAAATTTGTGAACGAGGATGTTGTAATAATAAAACATGAAGGAGTCCCATGGTGCTGATCAAATAGTTTCATCCAAGAGAAGTGGTGGTTAGTCTTCTTGAAGAAGGTTTCAGTATGAAAATAATTACTATCTAAGAAGTGGTAGGAAGATTATCATAGGATTTAATCCATTTAATTATTAACATCATGTAAATGTTATACACTGATACCTTAGTGTGATTGGCCACCAATAAGGATTTTGAAATGTGATAATTTGAAAATCTTATAGGTGTTATGTAGGACCTCTTCTCCATTGTGTGGTAATGTGATGTTTATATGTCCACAATAATCTAGTAATGGATCATTCCTGATGAATTTTTTAAGAAGTTAGATCTCCACATGTCGTACTACAAGTGGTGGAAAATTCCATACCCTAGGGTCAAGGAAGAAACTGAAATAGAGTTTTATAGTCCATGGGATACATGTTGGGACTCAAATCCATAAAAAGGCTGACTCCATGTCATACTCTATACTCCATCAAAATAGGACTTCATAACTTCCACCATTTTAATATTTTATTTTGGTGTCTTATACATTAGAATCTATATTATTATATATAAAATTTCGGACTCGTATTTTCATTCGATTCATTGGATTATTAGTCCTCGTTATAGGGAACCTTTACTGGTTGATGAAAATAGATATACTACTCATGAATTTATAATAGGGAAAACTTATCTATAGGTAATTCCTTAGGTATTATGTTGTTTATTTTTTTCATGTGGATTTATATGGGATCATAATGGATTGTTTAGTTATTTACTGAGATCATATCAACCTTTTCCACTATTTGTTATCCTTCTCATATCCCCATGGTAGTAAACATCTTGTTGTGTGATAGTGGGATTTTAAGGTTGGACGTTTATTACCTATCCTTAAAATGTTTGGTGTAGTTATTTCTTAATGGGTGAAGCCTGTACTGTCCAAAAAATATCATAGTAGGATATATATCTTTCAATTTTCATCATATTTTGGGACTTCTTCCATGATGATTTCTCATTATTTCCACCCAAGTGGTAGGGAAAAATTCACTAAATAGCTCATGTATTGGGTATATCCAATTTATATTTCCACTTAGAAAATGGGTCTTGTCATCCATCGGTAATTATTATTAATGTTTGACCACATAGAAGCTAATGGGTTTATCAGTCTATATACCTAACCATGGGGGTCCTCTAATCCTATTTGATATAGATATGATGGTTACATGACATTATGCATGGAGTATCAAAGTCTATATCTTGTGATGAAAAAAATACACACTTCCACATATATATGATATATTTAATCAAATCAAATTACCCCATGAATTTCAATAGATTGATATAATATCAAGTTATCACCAATTGAGTATAAGGCCTTATCACATAAAACATACTACATTTAGGGGTAGCCATGGCCTATATAAATGTTGATTTGTTCTTTTTGTTTAATAAATACACCCATAGTGTTTATGTATATGATTAATCTATTTTTACACACATTCTATGATATATATTTCTCATTTTTGTCAGTCATATCAACATGCATTGTAAATAAGAGATTGATCACGTATTTCATCATTAATTTTTAAGACATGATGGAACACTGGTCATAGGCTAATCTATTGAATTTTCACCTATAGAGTGACCATGTACACATAATGGGGTATATTATATCTAATATTAGGGTATTAGTGGACCCCAAGAAGGTGAGTGTACAAGATTCCTAGAAATTAAGGAATAAAATTTTTGTGATGTGTATCACTCAAGAATTTGATTGATCGTATAAGATGTTTATGAAAGAATTTTTAAACGTGGAATCGTCAAAGAAGAATCTGTCTAAGAATGAAGTGAAATGTTTTTGGTTTGACTATTATGATAACCCCTTCTATGTGCTTAAGAAAATGTTTAACTCAACACAAATTCTGATATTACTAAATTTTGGGAAAGAGTACATTGTTATTTGAAATGCATTTTGATTCAGGCAATGAGTTTTCTTGATGGAATATATCGATGTCGTTGATTATGGGTCATGAAAACAATGGTATCAATACATAAAATAAATGAAAGAATATTTTAAGTATAATTTTTTTGTTCACACTATGAAATATTATTTGATTTATTTATTGGGATATATATTTTTGTTATATAGGGACCATAAAATCATAAAGTATATTTTCTCAAAGTGTGATTTAAATATTTGGAAGTAGAGATGAGTTGAGTACTTATAGGCTTTTGATTTTTAACTATAAAATATTCTATGCATATGGAACCAAATTTATAATTCAATATTTTTGAAAACTCTTACATGGGTTGTGAATGACCTCAACAATAAGTTGTGGACGATGACTCTGTTTAGAAAGATACTTTTATCAAGCAGGACTATCATGTTAAGGAATATATAAAATTATTATCCATCAATTTTTCAATTCTCTATATTCTAATTATAATATAATGATAGGATCTATTGTTCTTATACCTATGTTAAATCATATAGGGTGTGGAGAAACCTCTATACTGGACCATTGATGATGATGGGATTCTTCAGGTCAATGGGGATGCCTAATTATTCATGGGAATGTATTGGTAACAGAGGATATAGTTTCTTAAAATGATGTAAATGATACACCTAGGTTTGAATAAATTGTATCATGAAATTAATAGGAACTACTAGTTCTTAGGGATGACGAAGGGGATAAAATGCTTTGTGACATGGTACTACACCGATCAGTTTTTAAAATCAACACACCAGTGTACCATTGGACTATTGTATCATTTACCAATAAATGATTTTAAATTTAATGATATCACCAAATACATCATAACAAGCTTAATATGGATAAAATATTTTATTTAATCTATATCCATTTTCATTGATATGTTGGCTATTGTTGTTCACTTTCTACTAACTCATGATACATTCATTATGGATGAGTCGGGAAGGCTTTATGATTAGAAGATAAAGTGTTTTCATAGATTAACTTAGATTATAGTCATAGAAAATGATGTCCTCTTTAACTCAAGAATATATAGGATATTATAAAATAATTATGATATGTAGGTACACTTGTTTACAACATATCATTTTCAAATAGGAAGATAGTCTAAGAAATGAAATCAAATTATGAATGAAATTCTAAGAGAATGCATCATGGATTTAGGTGGCTCCCATGTTTAATACATGTATTTATAAAATATAAAATATAATAATAGATTTTATGATTTAATTCAAATGGATTTTTTAGGCCTTTTATGTAGGGTCGTGTGGTTCACCATTATGGTGACTGGAAGCTAGTGAATCAGAACTCATTGTGATGAGTCTCATGCAAGAGAACATAGAGTCAGTAGATTTCATTAGAAATTAATCTTATACTCTTGGATTAGGGAGAATTCATATATTTATCATCAATGATGAATAATGTATTTTTTTAGATCAATTATTATTATGGTTGTCAACATCTTTGGGAAACCATCATATTCGAGAGAAACTGTATATGGAACCCATATATGTTTGAACACTTTAGATCATTTAAAATATTATTTTAGAATATATTATTTATGTTACATTTTAATTTAGTTCAATTACCAATGTTTTCATATTTCTCTACATCATTGTTACCGTATTGATCCATCCCATGTGGTTAACAACAATGATATTGAACAAGAGGCTAATGAATATTTTTAGGATATAATGATTTATATAGTATGTTAGAGAAAAAAGGTTCTATGCAGGAATATTATTCCAATAGTAAAATTTATATGGAATTAAATGAAACACTATGAGGATATTTGGGAATGATAATCATATATATAGTCCAAGTGGCGTGAGTTTTACCCAAATAATGCTTAATAAAAATCACCATGATAGCTCAGGGGTGACTTGTTGAATTGTATAGATAATCTAATTACATACATTATGTTATCTGTTTATTGAAACATATGATGATATAATTTTGGTTTATTAAGAATTCAAAGGTATTTATTGATATAAAATGTTTTTTTGGGAATTTTATTGTGCAACAAATTTTAGAATCCTCCATATTCCATGCCATGTTGAGATCGGGGATCACCTATGTAACACTGGCAGGGCCAACACAAATAGTCTGTGGAATGGTCATGGGCCTAGTGTTCAAAGAGTCCTTATATGTTCTGGGTCTATTTTGGACACCACCACATCATGGTGTAAGTTTTTGATGGACCCTTCATTATCTTTTATTTTTCATAATCACAAATAATGTCAATATACATATTCATATCTTTCATTCTAATTTTAATATCTATATGAGAATCAATTTTGTCAAAAAGCTGTATATAATTTACTATGTCAATTTATTATAAGTCATGAATCAATATGTTTACAAATGTAATTCTATATATACTTTGATTATAAATTAATCTTATAATGGTATATGCAAGACATAATATTTACAATCTTTCTCAGACCGATGTATGACTCATCGAAGATGACAGACTGAAACCGAAGTACGGCAAACCGATATTATCAGACCGAAGTCGACACACCGAAACCAATGTCAACACACTGAAACCGAAGTCAACACACCAAAACCTAAGTCAAGACACCGAAACAAATGTACGACAGACCAAAGTATGATAGACTGAAGTCGATACACTGAAGATAACACACCAAAAATGGCAAACCGATGTCATCAAACCGAAGACACCAGACCGATGATTTCTCACCAATTGATATAAATTATTTCTTCCATTTTATTAATTCACAGATAATTTTTACAGTCATATGTATAAAAATTAATGTTTCTTACATTAATTTATTGTTTTTTGTAGTAATATCTATAGACAAGTACGAGGTACGTGCAAGTGCAATGATCGTTATGTCTAGAGGATCATGGACTATAATAGGACCTCATAATTTATGAAAAATATTACGTGGAGATAATAACAGTACACTCTGAGAATAATACACAATGAACTTGAAGAAAAATTATACACATCAAGAACAGAAGTTCAAAAAGGACATTCAAGATCCATTTGGAATACTCTCGCATTCAAGTTGAACACCTTTACTGGAGGTGAAGAAACAAAATCACGGTACTCTGTTTTCCAGACAACTTCTCGAAGAGGACCCAAAACTCCATGTGCTATAATCCTAAAGAATCCAGAGTTACTTTGAAATCACACAAGAGCATTCTAAAATCTTCTATATATTCTTGCATTGCTATGAACATATTTTTCTGTACTTTACAAGCAGTGTGTGCTTCTGCCTGTATTGACACACACTATCTTCTGTGCTGAACTGAAGGATTTCTAAATCCTCACTCAATCTCTCCATTACAATCATGTATCCCACTATGGATAGTGGTAGAGGTCAAGTGTGACCTGGAAAACATGTGTGCTGTTGTTTTTAGTTTTTCCCATGTACAACAGTGGTAGTGGTGTGAGTACCTGGACAGTCTGTGAACTATTGTAAAACCCCGATCCAGGGTCTGGATCATAGTTTATATAAAACTATTTGAGAGGACTAGGTCTCTTCTTGAAACTGAACCTCATGTTAAAAAACTGTTGATCATTTTTCCTTGTTAAACCTATTTTGAATATTCCTCTACCATGTGCTTTAAATATAAATCTATTTTTGAGTAACTCTGATAGTTAAACTAGAAAGTGTTTATATTAATTTTAAACTTGTAGGTTAGTTTCAAAATCTAATATAATACTCATATTAGATTAACTGAGAACTAATAAATATCTTGAGAACCTGACAGAACCTTTACTCTAGTACAAATTCACTACATTTTACCATGTTATTTTAATTTGGGGATTTTAATACAAATATTTAAAAAATAATTTTTTAATTAGGACTCAATTCAACCCCCCTCTTGAGTATCCAATCTGACCAACATTTGGTATCAGATGAATGTTAAATGGTTTTAAAAACTCTTTGTTTCTAAAATGTTCATAACTTTGATTTTAGTTGTATCTTAATGATCTTAAAATTTCTATTATTTCTAAAAAAAAAATTCTGTAAATATATTTTCTAAAATTGTATTATGGATAATAGACTAGAAGGTGTATCTACCAACATGAAACCCTTCTTTAATGGTCTAAATTATGCTCAATGGAAAATCAAAATAAAAATTCATTTAGAATGTATGGGATTTGACATTTGGACTACTATAGAGACTCATTATAAGATTCCAGAAACTGTTAGAACTTCTTGGGATGAACTTACTAAAGCTTCATACAATATTAATTGTAAAGCAATAAATGCCATGTATTGTGTTTTAGGAGATGAGTAATTTAATCTAATTTCTGTTTTTCAGACTTCTTATGAAATATGGGATGCATTAGTTATTTTCCATGAGGGAAAAACTAATGTTAAAGAAATGAGACTAAATACATACACCATTATGTATGAAAATATTAAAATAAAATTTGATGAATCTATTTTTGATATGTATCTCATGTTCAATTAGATAGTTAATACAATGAGATCACTCGGAAAAGATGTTCCAGCAAAGGAGAAAATCACGAGGATACTAAGATGCCATCAAGAATGATGGAGAGGCACATCAGTCTCAATCAGAGAATCATGTGACATTGGCATACTACATTTCAAGGAGCTGATTGGTATGTTGATGATGTGTGAAGAATAATTGAAAGTAATCAAAGAAGAAGGTATTGAAATATGAAATAAATCAGTCGCCTTAAAGAATTCTACTTCAAAAATTAATGAAAAAGGGAAAATTAAATGTGAAAGAGATAGATCAAGCTGTGAAGAAAGTGCATCAGACAATGATACTGAAATGGCTCAGATAGCTAGAAGAATTAAGTAATTTTATAGGAAGAAGAAGTTCTTTAAAAAATTAAACTATAAGGGACAGTATGACAACAAAGGTTATTTGAAGAAAAATTGGAAAAGGACGTATAAAAGTGATGACATAGTCTTCTACGAAAGCAAAAGGAAATGACATTCCAAAGATGACTTTCCAAAATTAATGTTCAAGAAGAAATATGACTATAAGGACAACCAATACAAGAAAGTTATGAAAGTAAACTGGTGTTCTTCAAAAGAATGTTCATGGGATTCTGATTCCACATAGGATGAAAAATCTCAAAAAGATAATATGTGTTTCTTGACAAATAAATTTGAGGTAACATTGGATAATCCTCCATTAAACTCTTATTATTCTGTAGATAATTCTGATTCAGAAAACATGTATAGCGAAGATTTATTTGAATACTATAATATGCTTGAGGTAACCTACAATGAGCTGAAAGATAAGTGTAATGCTTTAAAGAAGAAGCATGCTTAAACTAGAACTATTAAATCTGCACTTGAAGTAGAAAAGGAAAGGAATTCTCAACTGATTAATGAGAATACAGAACTGAAATTGTCTAATGAGAAACTCAAGAATGATTTAAGAAAATTTACAAATGGAAAGAACACGCTTACACAAATTCTAGGAAAACAAGTTTCACTTGTAACATCCCAAGTAAGTAATGAATAATATATATTCTTATCTATGTCTATTTATGAATTAGATAGTGTTTTAGAGTCTTAAAATAAGAATAAATCCAATCTTAAGAATGGAATACTCTTTTATTTTTAAAAGATTGTTTTACCGCCTTTTGATGGAGAACCATTTTTAAATATAGGATTTGACAATTTTATAAGCAATATTTTTCAAAATAAACTTATTCTTTATGATTGAGACATTCAAATTTACTTTGGATAAATTTCTGGTATTTTTCTGATAATGTTCATTTTTTAAAGAATAGTGAAAAGTGTTGTATTTTAATTCAAAACCTCTTTTTAATCTAATTTATTTATATAGTTAGGTTATACATTAAATTGGGTTTAAAGTTAAATTATAATATATTTTTACCATTTAATCCAATGGTGTTCATTGGAATTAATATCACTTTGATATTGGACATAAAGGAGTGTCAATCTTTTGAAAGATATTGTTTCTTAAAAACATGCTATTTGATTTGACAGTGAGATTTAATTATAAAATTAATTAATGAAACTTCTATGTTATGAATTTTTTAAAATATAAATCATTTTTTAATTCGGAATATCAAATATAGCTTTGGGTGATTTTTTGGACTTTTTCTGAAAAACCCTAATTTTTGATGAATAGTGAAACCACAAAGTGGTAGTTACAAAAACTGATTTTTCATTTAAATGGAACATTACCACTTATGTTATTTGAATTTCAAAAATACAATATAAATTATTTTCATTATTAAGTAAAATTTGGTTCAATGGTATGAAAATAATATTTGATGAAAAGTAACTTTTAAGTTTTATTAATCACGGTTAAAGGTAATTAGTGTGAATTAAGGTAAAAATGATGTTATAATAAAATGAAGATATCTTGAAACTTGTCTTAACCCTATTGGATGAGTCATGGAAGACCTAGAAAACCCATGGGTCGATTTTTGGGACCCCATGGAGCCACCTGGGTAAGATAATGACATTAATTCCTTTTATTTAAAGTAAAAGTAAAAATAACACAAACATGTATTATTTAACTAAAACAATTTTTACATGGGGTTATACAAGTCATATTTTTTACTAAATATAGTCATTGGAAGGATAAAATTATTTCCTACGTCATAGTATTTTCTTATAATTTTTAGACATTAAATAAATTAAATTATTTATGACATCATGAGGATGCAGCGATTACCTCATTATTTAGCGATTTAAATAAAATGAAAAGATAATGTAAAATATACGACCTACACATGTCTAAAAACATGTTGTATTGGTGGATTTAGAACTCTTATCAATTTATCCTCTAAATAAGTCAATTTGGGACCTTTAAAATCCGTAACTCATTTGAAAATAAAGTAACATTTTATACCATTCCAAGAAAGCCCCTCCTCTCCTCTTATAAAAGGCCCCCACCTCTACATCCTTACCCATACCTCTCAAGCCTTTGGCTCGGCCATTCTCTGATCATTTTGTCTCTCCAAATACCTCTCCTCATCCTAGAAGCCTTAAATTAGGTAGGAAGCTCTTCAGGAAACCCTTTACACTCAAACCAATGGGAGTTACCCGATTTAAAGGTAAAGTCTTCTCTAGTGTTCTTTTGTTTCATTTTTCTTCTCCAACCCCATAAATTATTTTTATTAATTTATTTTGTAACAACTACAGAATCTTCAATATATTAGGATTTTGTTATAATAAAGATTAGAGCTACACTTACACACACCTACATTTAATGGTTAAAGAACATTCTGTTTCTGTGGATGGTGAATTTCAGCCTCACGAAACGATGATTGTTCAATATTATTTTAACACATTCAAAGGTGGCCATTAAGATGTCACTATATTTATATTTGTTATATAATATGTTTATGTTTCCCTTAAACCTCTTTATTTTTCATTTATGTCATACCTTTATGGTTTCCATTATGGGTAAATGCGATATCTTCATTTTAGGAAGTGCAGACTACCACCCCCTCAAAGTGATTTGATTCGTTAATACCATATATGGTACATATATATGATATATTTAATGATATTATATATGATACAATACTGTAATTATAATACTATTATGTATCATTATTTTTTAATTCCATTAAATATGAAATAGAAATGGAAGTAGCGTTCATGCGTACATACAGCTTACCGTCTCCAGGAACGGTGCATTTCATTTCTTACCTCTATATGTTATGTAATATTATAAATACATGTATATAATGGATATATATGATATATATGATATCTAAATAATGAATATATTTCTGGATATAATGTATATTTTACCCCATGAACAACTTCTAATTATAAAGAGTTTATTTTTGACTCAAGTAGCAATGATCGACAAAATGACCATTATTAACTTAATAATTACATAGAGTTCATAACATGGTAATAAGTGATATAAAAGGAATAATGAACATGAAAAAGGTTCTTATGCAAGTATAAATTAACTCATGTTTATTATTCATGAGGTTAAATAATGATCGGGTCAAGTTGGACCCGAGGTAATGGAACTTCTTAACCCAAATTCCTTTTGTTGGGTTGATCTTCTACTTCTTGTTTATTTCATGATATGATTTTATGAGAAATTAATTTTGATATCCTATATTTTATTTATGCTTTATTTATGTGTACTTATAGTGAGTATACATAATTGATCTATTTTATTTACGAAATGATCTTGGTATGGTACTTCGTCTCAATATCCTTTCATTGAGGCATATTTTGTTTTATACACAACATTCTTTTATATGGTATATAAACCACTTTGAGTGTTACATTTATTCAAATAGAATCTTTTTTATACGAAGCGTTTTACTAAAAGAAAAAAGGGAATTTTTTTGTTGTACGTATGCGGCGACAAATACTACTCCGCTACCATGACCATTATTTGAGTTTCAACTACCTCTACAAGCCATAACATTTTTTTAAATGAAAAATAAATACCTTGTTTTACTTTTCACTTATTTTGGTATTGAAAATGTTTTTGATAATGTTTTTGTTATATAGATGTGTAATGGATATCTTGTGATTGAAATGTGTAAATGATATATTTACTTTATGCATGTTTTATGTGATACGATTATGTTATGGTTCTTGTGCATTGTCATGAAGATGGTTGGTTCTGTGATAAACTAAGGGCAGGTGAGCCCGATATGGATCTCCAATGCATTGGGTAACATGAAGGAGTTAAACGTTAAGGTTTCTTGAAATCGATTTAGGTAATATAGTATCATGGGTATTCTAAATGTAACCATGAGGGTTACTCCCTACGTAAGAATGTTATGAATGCCTCAAGTTACCTTTTATGTCTTATGATTTCTATGATTTTTTTTTCATGATTTGAGTAGGTATTTTGAAGTGCTTATGTTTTATGGGTAAAGTATGATTTCATTGATTCTTATGTATACATGTACTCAGTTTTCCTTTCCATATTTTTATATCCCTTACTGATCTTTTTATGCTCATCCCATGTTTTTGAAATGTTTTTTCCATAGGTCAAGGGAAAGGTGCATGATATGATGATAGTGTCAAGGAAGTGTCAAGAAAAAATCCATGATTTATTTTAAAAATGTTTCCGTTGATAGGAAAAATGAATACTATCTTTTATGTAACCACTTTGTTTAAATGTGTAATGTAATGCATGTTTTAGGATCTAATTCTCTAAAACTTTAAACCTGAAAAGATCCTCAATGGGAATTATTCATTTAATTAATTATTAAGTAATGTTTCATGCCAGGGCATTATAGTTGGTATCATAGGTCAGTTTAGACAACTTTAGGAGTAAGAAAATTGTTAAATTATAAATTAATTTATGGTATGATTGAAATGTTATAGCATTTACAGATTACCATGTTGCTTCACCTAAGGTATTTCAGTGTTAGGAATGGTTTTTCGTAGAGGAAACAAAGAAGATTTTTTAGGGAAGGCATACTGAGGAAAATGACCTTCCAAATCAGTAGACTGAGATGGTGAGAATCAGAATTGAGCAGTTTACTGTAGTGATGGCCTAGTTGAATAAGTTGATAAATGGTGGTTGTGTTATAGATGGTATTTTGGTGTTTCTAAAATTAAAGAGGTTCATGAAAGACATTTAGGGTTTATTTTTCAAACCTTAAAGGAAAAGAAACTGTATGGAAAATTCAGTAAGTGAGAGTTTTGGTTACAAACAATTTCTTTCCTTGGTCACATTGTTTCAAAAAATAGCATAATAGTTGATCCAGTTAAAAAAAGTTGTTGTAGAATAGCCAAGATCCACAAATGTTACCAAGATCCGTAGTTTTCTTGGTTTTTCAGGTTACTACCGAAGGTTTGTTGAAAATTGTTCATGGTTATATAGTCCAATGACTAAGCTAACTCGTAAGGGTGTTAAGTTTATCTGGAAAAAAGAATTTGAGGATTGTTTTCAGGAGTTGAAAAGAAGATTGGTCAATGCTCAAGTTTTGGCACTTCCTTCCAGTAATGGTGAGTTTGTTATATATAGTGATTCTTCGTTGAAGGGACTTGGTTGCGTCCTAATACAGAATGATCAGGTAATTGCTTATGCTTCACGTCAGTTGAAAACTCATGAGGTAAATTACCCTACACATGATTTGGAATTAGCTACTGTTGTTTTTGCTTTTAAAATTTGGAAAATCATTTGTATGGAGTAAAGTGTGAAATATATACTGATCACAAAAGCATAAAGTATATATTCACTCAGAAAGAATTGAACATGAGACAGAGGAGATGGCTAGAATTAATCAAATATTGTGATTGTACAATTCATTACCATCTAGGAAAATCAAATAAAGTGGCTGATGATTTGAGTCGAAAAAGTAATGCTACATTACCAATGTTGTGTTTGGAATATGATCCTTTGGTTAAGGATTTGATGAAATTTGGCATAGAAGTTGTTGGTGTATGATGTCCTTCTGTTTTGTTTTATGTATCAGTGAAATCTTCTCTATCAGACAAAATTAATCAAGAATAGAAGCAAGACAGTGAGTTTCAGAAAATGGTAGAGCTGGTTCAGAAGGGTAAGTTTCCTAAATTCAACATTGATAATGAATGTGTTTTGATATTTGGGAAGATATCGTGTGTGCCTTGTGATTCACAGTTGAAAAATGAGTTGTTATGTGAGGCTCATAGTTCCCCGTTTTCAGTTCATACAGGTAGTACTTAGATGTACAAAGATCACCAGGAGTATTACTGGTGGGACAGAACGAAAAGAGATATTGCTGATTTTACTGTGAAGTGTTTGACTTGTCAAAAGGTTAAAGCAGAGCGGAAGTTACCGAAAGGGATGCTTCACCATTTACTAGTTCCAGAGTGGAAATGGGAGAATATATCCATGGACTTCGTTGTGGGACTTCCGAAGACACCTCGATGTAATACTGCAATCTGGGTTATTGTTGATCGCCTGACTAAATCTGCTCATTTTCATGCTATACGAGATACTTTTTACCAAGATCAACTGTCTCATTTTTATCTTAAAGAGATAGTCAGGTTACATGGAGTTCCCCTCTCCATTATATCTGATCATGATCCTAGGATTACTACTATCTTTTGGAAAGGCCTTCAGAATTCATTGGGTACTGAATTAAATTTTAGTACATCTTTTAATCCTCAATCAGATGGGCAGTCAGAACGAACAATCTAGACATTGGAGGATATTCTACGTGCTTGTTTGATGGATTATCAGGGATGTTGGGACCAACATCTTTCTTTGTTTGAGTTTTCTTATAATAAAAGTTTTCATTCTAGTATACAGATGGCACCATTTGAGGCATTATATGGGAAGTAGTGTCGAACTCCATATTTCTGGGATGAAGTGGGTGAAAGGATGATGATGGGACCGGAATTGGTAGAAGACTTGGAAGAAACAATTTAGCTGATACTGAGACACCTGAGAACATCTCAGATCAGGCAGAAGAGTTATGCAGACAATAGGAGGAAGGATCTCTCTTTTAAGGTAGGTGATCATGTTTTTCAAAAAATAATCACCCTGGAAAAGTGTGATGTGATTGGTAAGAAAGGAAAGCTGAGTCCAAGGTTCATTGGACCATATGAAATTCTTGAGATAGTTGGACCAGTTGCATACCTAGTGGCTTTACCTCCGAGTTTATCTCAGGTACACAATGTTTTACATGTTTCAATATTAAGAAAGTAAATGCCAGATCCATCTCAAGTTTTGAGTCCAAAGGTAGTTCAATTGGAAGAGAATCTATCATATGAGGAACAACCGGTTCAGTTTCTTGATCACAGGGAGCAAGTGTTGCAGAATAAGGTGATTCATCAAGTAAAAGTTTTGTGGAAGAACCACATGAGTGAAGAGGCACCATGAGAATCTGAAAATGCAATGAGGGATAAATACCCCCACTTATTTGATAAGTAAATAAATTGTGGGGACGCAATTTTCTAAAGGTGGGAAGGATATAACATCCCAAGTAAGTAATGAATAATATAGATTCTTATCTATGTCTATTTATGAATTAGATAGTGTTTTAGAGGCTTAAAATGAGAATAAATCCAATCTTAAGCATGGAATACTATAATATTTTTAAAAGATTGTTTTACCACCTTTTAATGGAGAACCATTTTTAAATCTATATTTTGATAATTTTATAAGCTATATTTTTCAAAATACACTTATTCTCTATGATTGGGACATTGAAATTTACTTTGTATAAATTTCTGGTATTTTTATGATAATGTTCATTTTTTAATGAATAGTGAAAAGTGGTGTATTTTAATTCAAAACCACTTTTTAATCTAATTTATTTATATAGATAGATTATATTTTTAATTGTTTTTAAAGTGAAATTATAATATATTTTTACCATTTAATCCAAAGTTGGTCATTGGAATTAATATCACTTTGTGATTGGACACAAACGATTGTCAATCTTTTGATAGATATTGTTTCTTAAAAAACACTATTTGATTTGACAATGTGCTTTAATTATAAAATTAATTAATGAAACTTATATGTTATGAATTTGGTAAAATATACATCATTTTTGAATTTGGAATATCAAAAATAGCTTAGGGTGAATTTTTGGTATTTTTCTGAAAAACCTTAATTTTTGATGAATAGTGAAACCACAAAGTCATAGTTACAAAAACTGATTTTTCGTTTAAATGGAACTTTACAACTTCTGCGATTTGAATTTAAAAAATACAATATAAATTATTTTAATTATTAAGTAAAATTTGGTTCAATGGGATGAAAATAATTTCTGATGAAAAGTAACTTTTACGTTTTATTAATCGCGATTAAGGGTAAATAGTGTGATTTAAGGTAAAAATGATATTATAATAAAATTAAAATTTCTTGACACTTGTCCTAACCATATTTTATGAGTCATGGTCGACCAAGACAACCCATGGGTCGATTTTTGGGATCCCATGGAGCAACTTGGGTAAGATAATGAAATCAATGCCTTTTATTTAAAGTAAAAGTAAAAATGACACAAACATGTATTGTTTTACTAAAACAATTTTCACATGGGGATATTCATGTCATATTTTTGACTATAAATAGTCATTTCAAATATAAAAGGATTTCCTACATCATAGTAATTTTTTTAATGTTTAAACATTAAATAAATTAAATTATTTATGACATCATGATGATGCAGTGATTACCTCATTATTTAACGATTTAAATAAAATGAAAAGATAATATAAAATCTAAGACCTAAACATGTCAAAAACCTATCGGAAGGGTGGATTTAGAACTCTTATCACCTTATCCTAAAAATAAATAAATGTGGGACCTTTAAAATCCGAAACTAATTTGAAAATAAATTAACATTTTATAACTTTCCAAGAGTGCCCCCCCTCTCCTCTTATAAAAGGCCCCCACCTCTACCTCCATAACCACACCACTTAAGCCTTTGTCTCGGCCAATATCTGATAATTTTGTCTCTCCAAATCCCTATCCTAATCCTAGAATCCTTACCTTGTGCAGGAAGCTCTTTAAGAAACCCTTTTGGCTCAAACCAAGGAGAGTTACCCGATTTAAAGGTAAAGTCTTCTCTAGTATTCTATTGTTTAATTTTGCTTCTCCAGCCCCATAAACTCTTTTTATTCAATTCTTTTGTAACAACTCCAGTATATTCAATATACTAGGATGTTTTTATAAGAAATATTATAGCTACAGTTATAGACACAGACATGTAATTCTTAAAGAACATTCTATTTCTGTGGATGGTGAATTTCTGCCTCACGAAACGATGATTGTTCAATATTCTTTTAACACCTTCAAAGGTGGCCATTAAGATGTCCCTAAATTTATATATGATATATAATATGTTTATGTTTTCCTTAAGCTTATGTATTTTTCATTTATGGCATACCTTTATGCTTTCCATTATGGGTCAACGCGATATCTTCATCTTAGGAAGTGCGGACTACCGCCCCCACAAAGTGATTTGATTCGTTAATACCGTATGTGGTACATATAAAGGAGATATTTAATGATATTATATATGATACCATATTGGAATTATAATACTATTATGTATCATTATGTTTTAATTCCATTAAATATGAAATAGAAATGGAAGCAGCGTTCATCCGTACGTACAACTTACTGTCTCCATGAACGGTGCATTTCATTTCTTACCACTAAATGTTATATAATATTATAAATTCATGTATATAATGGATATATATTAAATATATGATATCTACATAATGAATATAATTCTGGATATAATGGATATTTTACCCCATGAATAACTTGTAATTATAAATAGTTTATTTTTGACTCAAGTACCAATGATCGACAGAACAACCATTATTAACTTAAATAAATACATAGTGTTCATAACATGGTAATAAGTGATATAAAAGGAATAATGAACTTGAAAAAGGTTCTTAAGCAAGTATAAATTGACTCAAGTTTATTATTCAGGAGGTTAATGTAACACCCCAGGTACATAAAGAATATGACATTTTCGTATTTATCCATATTTGTGAATAAAATATTAATATGACTTTAAAGGGGACGCTATGCTCGATGGCGTACCCAACACGCAACAACGAGTTTCTTGGGAATCTTACGTTGCACTCTAATAATAAAATAATATTATTTTAAATAGTAGTTAACATGTAGCCGTTGTATTGGCGGGAATGGATAGAAATAAATAAAATATGATTATATATGTTTTTAAATGTTTTTACATTTATCAAATAAAAGATAAAGGCTTAAAATACTGAAAGAATTCAATTTTAGGCATATATGGCCTAGTTTTCACTAAAGGTTCACTTATCGCTTTTTGATGGCGAACCGTCATTAAATATAGTTTTGTTCACTCTTATACATTCTATTGGACCGAAATAAAACTCTTCTTAAGAATTGGGACATCAAAATTTACTTTCTGTAAATTTTTTGTATCTTTCCGATAAAGTTCATTTTTTAATGAATAGTGTAAAATGTTGTATTTTAATTCAAAACCACTTTTTAATATAATTTATTTATATGATTATATTATCTTTTTAATTTTTTTTAAGTGAAATTCGAATATATTTTTACCATTAAATCCAATAGTGGTCTTTAGAATTAATTTCTCTTTGAAATCAGACATAAACTAGTGTCAATCTTTTTATACTTATTGTTTCATAAAAACACGCTATTTTCTCTGACAGCGGGAATTAATTATTAAATTTATTAATGTAACTTATATGTTTTGAATTTTCTAAAATAAAATTCATTTTTGAATTCGGAATATCAAATATAGCTTAGGGTGAATTTTTGGGATTTTTCTGAAAGACTTCAATTTTTGATGAATAGTGAAACCACTAAGTGGTACTTATAAAAACTGATTTTTCATTTAAATGAAATTTTTCCACTTCTGTGTTTTGATTTTCAAAAATCCGACATACATGTTTGTCATTAAGAAGTAAAATGTGGTTCAATGAGATGAAAATAATTTTTTGGTGAATAGTAACTTTTTTTCATTAATCACGATTAGAGGTAATTAGTGTAATTTAAGGTAAAAATGATATTATAAAAATGTGAAAACACCATGACACTTGTCCTACCCCTATTGGATGAGTCATGGCCGACCAAGAAAACACATGGGTCGATTTAAGGGACCCTATAGAGCCTCTTGGGTGAGTTAATAACTTTAATGCCTTTTTTTAAATAAAGGTGAAAATGACACTGACATAAAATATTTTACTAAAACAATTTTTATAAGGGGTTATACTAATCATAATTTGGTCTATAAATACTCTTTGGAAAGATAAAAATATTTCCTACATCAGGATATTTTTTTATAATTTTTATACCTTAAATAAATTAATTTAATTATGACATCATGATGATGCAACAATGACCTCATTATTGAACAGTTTAAATAAAATGAAACGATAATATAAAATCTAAGACATACACTTGTCCAAAAACTATTGGATGGGAATATTTCTAAGATTTATCATCTTATCTTCTAAATATATCAATTTGGGATCTTAGAAATTCGAAACACTTTTGAAAATAAAATAATAGTTTCATGATTTCCAAAAGTGCCCCTCCTCTCCTCTTATAAAAGGCCCCCACCTCTACCTCATTTCACACACTCCTCAAGCCTTTGGCTAGGCCATACCCTTACCATTTACTCTCTCCACATCCCTCTCCTCATCCTAGAGTATTCCCTTTGGGAATAATCCTTTCAAAGGAAGCCTTTAGGCTCAAATCAAAAGGAGTTACACTTTTAATGATAATTCATTCTCTCATGATCATTTGTTTTATTTTGCTTCTCCAACCCCCTAAACTCTTTTTATTTACTTCTTTTGTAACAACACCATTATCATCAATAAACTAGGATTTTGTTATAAGATTTATTCGAGCTACAATCTCACACAACTACATCAAATGGTTAAAGAACATACGGTTTCTGTGGATGGCGAAATTCTGCCTCCCGAAATGATGATTGTTCAATACTCATTTAACACCTTCAAAGGTGGCAATTATGATGTCACTATTTTTATATATAATATATAATATGTTTATTCTTTCTTTAAGCTTATGTATTTTTCATTTATGGCATACCATTATTGTTTCCATTATGGGTAAACACGATATCTTCATTTTAGGAAGTGCGGACTACCGCCTCCTGAAAGTGATTTGATTCGTTAATGCCATATGTGGGACGTATAAAGGATGGATTGAAAGTTATTATATATGATGTTATACTGGAATTATAATATAACTATATATCATTATTATTTCTTTCCATTAATGTATGAGATTGAAATGAAAGTAGCGTTCATGCGTACGAACGGCTTGCCGTCTTCATGAACGGTGCATTTCATTTCTTATCCCCAAATGTAATGTACTATTATAAGTACATACTTATAATGGATATATATAAGGTATTTTATATATAAATTATTAATATAATTCTGGAATTAAAATATACATACCTCTCATTTAGTTTTAATTCCATTAATATTACAAAGAAATGAAAGTAGCGTTCATTCGTACGTACGGCTTACCGTCTCGATGAATGGTATATTTCATTTCTTACCTGTAAATGATTATGTAATATTATAAATACATGTATATTCTGGATATATATGATATATATGATATCCAAATCTTGAATATCATTCTGGATATAATGAACCATTGACCATACAGACAACATGTAATTGTAAAAAGTCCACTTTTGACTTAAGAACCAAATATCGACAAAACAAACATTATTAACTTAAATGATTACATAATGTTTATAAAATTTAAATAATTGATATAAAAGGAATAATGAACTTGAAAAAGGTTATTAAGAAAGTAGAAATTAACTCAAGTTTATTATTCAAGACTTTAAAGAACGATCGATTCAAGTCAGACCCGAGGTATGGGATCCTACTCCTCTCTTTCTTTTTAAGTACACTCTTTTATGTCATTCCTTATAAGCTCATCTTTCTTATGATTGGTATATTCTTTTATATTACTCTTACTTTACTTTTTATGTTCATGTGATGAGAGACCCTATTCTCTCTCATCAATCCATTTTGGATGTTTTAAGTGGCGTCGTTAGGCTGCTGAGTTTTCGTAAGGGATTTTTCATCTCACTTATATTCCA
This sequence comes from Viscum album, assembly GCA_963277665.1. NCBI lineage: Eukaryota > Viridiplantae > Streptophyta > Magnoliopsida > Santalales > Viscaceae > Viscum > Viscum album. The sequence continues at coordinate 1,337,843,261 of OY728142.1, forward strand.
GTGAGATTTATGCTAAATTTGCCACAATTTCCATTGAGTGGTGTATGTACTGCCCATTAATTTACTCTTTGTGTAATATGCTTTCGTTTATGAGTATTTACATCAATAATGTATTGTCCTTCTTTCATGGGGTGTATGTTTTGAAAGATACCCTTGTCGGTAAGGGAACATTTCACCTTCCACTTTTTAAAAGACTTCTTTTGTTGGGTCATTTAATTTACAAGTTGTTATGTTGGGATATGTCATCATATATCCTTATTGATGTAAATTTCATGTCCAAGTGATGAGATACCCTTTTTTTGTTGTGACATCATTAGGCTGTCAAGGGAAATTCTTAACCCAATTTCGATTTCTTTGGGTTCAACATGTAGTTATTGAATATGTCATCCTTTGAATATGTGTGAATGACCTTTTATTCTTTTAAACTTAATATCCACTTATATTTGGTGTATTCTTTTGTCACACATAATAATGTTATTGATTTATCCTTAAGCCAAGGATACCGTCTTTGTATGGGACTTCGTCTCAATCTCCTTTCATTGAGGAATATTTTGTTTTATACACAACCTTCTTTTATACGGTGTATAAACCCCTTTGACTTTTATGTTTATCCAAAAGGAATCTTTTTTATACAAAGCATTTTACTAAACGACAAAAGGGAATGTTTTTTTCGTATGTATGTGGCGACAACGACTTCTCCACTGTCGTGACCGTTATTTGAGTTTCGGCTTCCTCTACAAGCCATACCTACTTTTTTAAAAGAAAAATAAATACCATGTTTTAATTTTCTTTTATTTTGGTATTGAAAATGGTTTTCATAATGTTTCTATTATATAAATGTGTTTTATTGATATCTTGTGATTAAAATGTGGAAATGTTATGTTTCCTTAATGTATGTTTTATGTGATACGATTTTGTTATGGTTCTTGGGCATTATTATGAAGACGGGTGGTTCCGTGATAAACTAAGGGCGGGTGAGCCCGATATAGCTCTCCAATGCATTGGGTAACGCGAAGGAGTGAAACGTTAAGGTTTCTCCGAAGAGATTTAGGGAATATACTGTGATGGGTATTCCAAACGTAACCAAGAGGGTTACTCCCTACGTAAGAATGTTATGAATTCCTCAAGTTACCTTTATGTCATATGATTTTTATGATTTTATGAGGTATGTTAAAGTGCTTATGTTTTATGGGTAAAGTATGATTTCATTCTTATGTATACATGTACTCATGATTCCTTTCCATATTTTTATATCCCTTACTGAGCTTTTTATGCTCATCCCAAGTTTTAGAAATGTTTTTCATAGGTCAAGGGAAGGGTACATGATGTGATGATAGTGTCAAGGATGTGTCAATAAAGAATCCATTTTTATTCTAAATATGTTTCCATTGAATACTGTCTTTTATGTAACCACTTTGTCTAAATGTGGAATGTAATGCAAGTTTCATAATCTAATTCTCTAAAACTCTGAACCTGAAAAGATCCTGAATGTGTAATCTTGTAATAACTCAAGATTAAGTAAGGTTTAAGGTTGGGGCCTTATAGTTGGTATCAAAGATCGGTTTAGATAACTTTAGAGGTTAGGGTATTCTCTAAGCACAAGTGACATTACCATAATGGTTAGGATTTCAGAAAGAGTCCTAGTTTTAGATAAAGTGAATGAGTAAGTATATCTTAATTTTTATCTTCCTCATTAGTACATGATGGTTATGTTGATATACTCACACTGACCTTTTTGGTTTTAGAAAATGGCTGGATTTAGCATGCACCAAAGTGACAATGGGTTTGAAGGAAACTATGGTGGTTCTCTGATTAAGAGACTGGATGAGATGGGGGATTCAATGAGGAATCTCATGGTTTTTCTAAACCAACTATCAAGGAGTCATGATCAACCACTTTAACCTTGGTGTGTTCTCTAATGCATCATGTACGAGATGACCAACTCGATGTAGAAATTCAGGTAATAATTATTAAGGTAACAATTACGGTTTATATGATCCTTACTTTTTAGGTAATTATGGGTTACTCTATGATATGATGGAAAATGAAAGGAATGAGATAAACTTGAGGGTAAAATATGTTATGATCATTTTTGAAGATTTTATCTCGTTTTGGGGGATGTTTTAAGAATTATATAGTTTTGGAAAAACGACAACACGCAGACCGTGTGACAACCCGTCACATCGGACAAAGCTGCGAGAATCGAACCCACAACCAAAGTGCGACTGGTATTTATCGACTACCACTGGACTACGTGAAGTCCCTAGTTAGTTTGACTGATTCTTTCTAGTTATATTATTTTATGAATTAAGAGTAAGTTTATTTTGGGTTATTTATGAAAATGATTAACCTATCATGGAGGATATGTGATTAAGTTAATTACTTTTCAATACGAGACTTTAGGAGCAACTGATGTTGTTTGGAGAGAAATGTTACGATTTAACTTGGAAGACTATGTGACTAAATCCTTCAAATATTTGGGTTTCAACCTTAGTTTGGTTTACTTTGAAGAATTTTATGGACAAATTGTTTATCTAATGGTCCTCGTTGATCTTTGGGTTTTGTTGGAAAAATTTTGGAGATTAAGCATATATTTTCTTTTTATAAAGGGTTATCCTTTTCTGGATTATCTGATCTTGTAATAGCCTTTTTGGTTTTGGTTTTGGTTAAAGTCTAAAGACATGGGAAGTATATAGTTCTCTTTTGTGGATTAGGTGATTCTCTAGAATTTGATTATTGTACTCTTAATGTGAACAAGTCTTCCTAAATACTCGTCTTTTGGAGAAAATATGAGTTTGTGTAAGGAATCTAACAAAATTTGAAGGTCAAAATGATAAGTTATTATGTTTCCTTATGAATAATTTCTCAATAAAAAGTAACTTAAAACAAAAATGTTGTCTATTAACTTTTCCTACTGGGGAATCGAATACCTTTTAACCCATCACAAGTTTGTGATTTTTTCGTGGTTAACATTCTCCTAAACATGTTTTCTATCACTCTCCATCAGAACATGACCCTTTGTTTTTTCCACCATGTCCATATTTTCATACATGGAATCCTAGTACGGGTTAACTCGGGTGACCTTTGTACTTATCTTTCTTTATTTTAAAGTGATTGTTTTACCGAATCTTGTTCTGATGTGGGACTTTCAAGGATGATTCCAAGCTCAATTTTAAAAATTTCGTGGACGCAATTCCCAAAAGGGGGGAAGGATGTAACACCCCAGGTAAATAAAGAATATGCCATTTTCGTATTTATCCATATTTTTGAATAAAATATTAATATGACTTTAAAGGGGACGCTATGCTCGATGGCGTACCCAACACGCAACAATGAGTTTCTTGGGAATCGTACGTTGCACTCTAATAATAAAATAATATTATTTTAAATGGTAGTAAAAATGTAGCCATTGTATTGGCTGGAGTGGATAGAAATAACTAAAATATGATTATATATGTTTTTAAATGTTTTTAAATTTATCAAATAAAAGATAATGGCTTAAAATACGGGAAGAATTCAATTTTAGGCATATATGCCCTAGTTTTCACTAAAGGTTCACTTATCACCTGTTGATGGTGAACTGTCATTAAATATAGTTTTGTTCACTCTTATACATTCTATTGTACCGATATAAAACTCTTCTTAAGAATTGGGACATCAAAATTTACTTTTTGTAAATTGTTTGTATCTTTCCGATAAAGTTCATTTTTTAATGAATAGTGTAAAATGTTGTATTTTAATTCAAAGCCTCTTTTCAATATAATTTATTTATATGATTAGATTATATTTTGAATTTTTTTTAAAGTGAAATTGGAATATATTTTTACCATTAAATCCAATAGTTGTCTTTGGAATTAATTTCTCTTTGAAATCAGACTTAAACTAGTGTCAATCTTTTGATACTTATTATTTCATAAAAACATGCTATTTGCTCTGACATCAGGAATTAATTATTAAATTAATTAATGTTACTTATATGTTTTTAATTTTGTAAAATAGACTTAATTTTTGAATTCTTAATATCAAATATATCTTAGGGTGAATTTTTGGGATTTTTCTGAAAAACATCAATTTTTGATGAATAGTGAAACCACTAAGTGATACATATAAAAACTGATTTTTCGTTTAGATGAAATATTACCACTTATGTGTTTTGATTTTCAAAAATCCAATAGACATGGTTGTCATTAAGAAGTAAAATGTGGTTCAATGAGATGAAAATAATTTTTCGGTGAATAGTAACATTTTTTCATTAATCGCGATTAGAGGTAATTAGTGTAATCTAAGGTAAAAATGATATTATAAAAATGTTAAAACACCATGACACTTGTCCTACCCCTATTGGATGAGTCATGGACGACCAAGACAACCCATGGGTCGATTTAGGAGACCCTATGGAGCCTCTTGGGTGAGATAATGACTTTAATGCCTTTTTTTAAAATAAAGGTGAAAATGACACTACCATAAATTGTTTTACTAAAACAATTTTTAGAAGGGGTTATACTAATCATAATTTTGTCTATAAATACTCTTCGAAAATATAAAAAGATTTCCTACATCAGGATATTTTTTTTATAATTTTTAGACATTAAATAAATTAATTTAATTATGACATCATGATGACGCAACGATGACCTCATTAATGAACGGTTTAAATAAAATGAAACGATAATATAAAATCTAAGACCTACACTTGTCCAAAAACTATTGGATGGGAATATTTCGAATCCTTATAATCTTATCTTCGAAATATATTTATGTGGGACCTTAGAAGTTCGACGCACTTTTGAAAATAAAATAATAGTTTCATGATTTCCAAAAGTGCCCCTCCTCTCCTATTATAAAAGGCCCCCACCTCTACCTCATTTCACACACTCCTCAAGCCTTTGGCTCGGCCATCCCCTGCACATTTACTCTCTCCAAATCCCTCTCCTCATCCTAGAGGATTCCCTTTGGGCATAATCCTTTAAAAGGAAGCCTTTAGGCTCAAATCAAAAGGAGTTACACTTTTAAAGGTAATTAATTCTCTCATGATCATTTGTTTTATTTTGCTTCTCCAACCCCCTAAACTATTTTTATTTACTTATTTTGTAACAACACCAGTATATTCAATATACTAGGATGTTTTTATAAGATTTATTCGAGCTAAAAACTCACACAACTAGATCAAATGGTTAAAGAACATACGGTTTCCGTGGATGGTGAAATTCTGCCTCCCGAAACGATGTTTGTTCAATACTCATTTGACACCTTCAAAGGTGGCCATTATGATGTCACTATTTATATATATTATATATAATATGTTTATTATTTCCTTAGGCTTCTGTATTTTTCATTTATGGCATACCATTATTGTTTCCATTATGGGTAAACACGATATCTTCATTTTAGGAAGTGCGGACTACCTCCCCCTGAAAGTGATTAGATTCGTTAATGCCATATGTGGGACATATAAAGGATGGATTTAAAGTTATTATATATTATGTTATACTGGAATTATAATATAACTCTATATAATTATTATTTCATCCCATTAATGTATGAGATATTAATGAAAGTAGCGTTCATGCGTACGTACGGCTTACCGTCTCCATGAACGGTTCATTTCATTTCTTATCCCCAAATGTATTGTACTATTATAAGTACATATTTATAATGTATATATATAAGTTATGTTATATATAAATGATTAATATAATTCTGGAATTAAAATATACATATCTCTCATTTAGTTTTAATTCCATTAATATGACAAAGAAATGAAATTAGCGTTCATGCGTACGTACGACTTACCGTCTCCATGAACGGTGCATTTCATTTCTTACCTCTAAATGATTATGTAATATTATAAATACATGTATATGATGGATATATATGATATATATGATATCCAAATCATGAATATCATTCTGGATATAATGAACCATTGACCATACGAACAACATGTAATTGTAAGAAGTCCACTTTTGACTTAAGAACCAAATATCGACAAAAAAAACATTATTAAATTAAATGATTAAATAATGTTTATAAAATGTCAATAATTGATATAAAAGGAATAATGAACATGAAAAGGTTCTTAAGCAAGTATAAATTAACTCAAGTTTAGTATTCAGGACGTTAAAGAATGATCGAGTCAAGTCGGACCCGAGGTAAGGGATCCTACTCCTCTCTTTCTTTTTAAGTACACTCTTTTATGTCATTCCTTTTAAGCTCATATTTCTTATGATTGGGATATTCTTTTATATTAATCTTACTTTACATTTTATGTTCATATGATGAGAGACCCTATTCTCTCTCATCAATCCATTTTGGATGTTTTAAGTGGCACCGTTAGGCTACCGAGTTTTCATAAGGGATTTTTCATCTCACTTTTATTCCAGTGAGATTTATGCTACATTTGCCACAATTTCCTTTGAGTGGTGTATGTACTGCCCATTATTTTACTCTTTGTGTAATATGCTTTCATTTATGAGTATTTACATCAATAATGTATTGTCCTTCTTTCATTTGGTGTATTTTTTGAAAGATACCCATGTCGGTAAGGGAACCTTTCACCTTCATCTTTTTAAAAGACTTCTTTTGTTGGGTCTTTTAATTTACATATTTTTATTTTGGGATATGTTCTCATATATCCTTATTGATGTAAATTTCATGTCCAAGTGATGAGATACCCTTTTTTGATGTGAAGTCGTTAGGCAGTCAAGGGAACTTCTTAACCCAATTTCGATTTCTTTGGGTTCACCATGTAGTTATTGAATATGTCATCCTTTGAATATGTGTGAATGACCTTTGATTATTTTACCCTTAATATCCACTTATATTTGGTGTATTCGTTTGTCACACATAATAATGTTATTGATTTATCCTTAAACTAAGGATACTGTCTTTGTATGGGACTTCGTCTCAATCTCCTTTCATTGAGGCATATTTTGTTTTATACACAACCTTCTTTTATATGGTGTATAAACCCCTTTGACTTTTATGTTTATCCAAAAGGAATCTTTTTTATACGAAGCGTTTTACTAAACGAAAAAGGGAATTTTTTTGTCGTACGTATGCGGCGAAAATGACTTCTCCACCGCCGTGACCGTTATTTGAGTTTCGGCTTCCTCTACAAGCCATACCTTCTTTTTAAAAGAAAAATAAATACGATGTTTTAATTTTCTTTTATTTTGGTATTGAAAATGGTTTTCATAATGTTTTTATTATATCAATGTGTTTTATTGATATCTTGTGATTCAAATGTGGAAATGTTATGTTTCCTTTATGTATGTTTTATGTGATACGATTATGTTATGGTTCATGGGAATTATTATGAAGACGGGTGGTTCCGTGACAAACTAAGGGCGGGTGAGCCCGATATAGCTCTCCAATGCATTGGGTAACGCGAAGGAGTGAAGCATTAAGGTTTCTCCGAATAGATTTAGGGAATATACTGTGATGGGTATTCCAAACGAAACCAAGACGGTTACTCCCTATGTAAGAATGTTATGAATTCCTCAAGTTACCTTTATGTCATATGTTTTTTATTATTTTATGAGGTATGTTAAATTGCATATGTTTTATGGTTAAAGTATGATTTCATTCTTATGTATACATGTACTCATGATTCCTTTCCATATTTTTATATCCCGTACTTAGCTTTTTATGCCCATCCCAAGTTTTTGAAATTTCTTTCATAGGTCAAGGGATGGGTACATGATGTGATGATAGTGTCAAGGATGTGTCAAGAAAGAATACATGTTTTATTTTAAATATGTTTCCGTTGAATACTGTCTTTTATGTAACCACTTTGTCTAAATGTGGAATGTAATGCATGTTTCATGATCTAATTCTCTAAAACTCTAAACCTAAAAAGATCCTCAATGTGTAATATTGTAATAACTCAAGATTAAGTAAGGTTTAAGGATGGGGCCTTATAGTTGGTATCAAAGGTCAGTTTAGATAACTTTAGAGGTTAGGGTATTCTCTAAGCACAACTGACATTACCATAATGGTTAGGATTTCAGAAAGAGTCCTAGTTTTAGATAAATTGAATGAGTAAGTATATATTAATGTTTATCTTCCTCATTAGTACATGATGGTTATGTTGATATACTCACACTGACCTTTTTGGTTTTAGTAAATGGCTGGATCTAGCAGGCACCAAAGTGACAGTGGGTTTGAAGGAAACAATGGTGGTTCTCTGATTAAGAGACTAGATGAGATGGGGGATTCAATGAGGAATCTCATGGTTTTTCTAAACCAACTATCAAGGTGTCATGATCAACCACTTCAACCTTGGTGTGTTCTCTAATGCATCATGTACGAGATGGCCAACTCGATGTGGAAATTGAGGTAATAATTATTAAGGTAACCATTAGGGTTTATATGATCCTTACTTTTTAGGTAATTATGGGTTACTCTATGATATGATAGAAAATGAAAGGAATGAGATAAACTTGAGGTTAAAATATGTTATGATCATTTTTGAAGATTTTATATCGTTTTGGGGGATGTTTTAAGAATTATATAGTCTTGGAAAAAGGATAACATGCAGACCGTGTGACAACCCGTCGCATCGGACAAAGCTGCGAGAATCGAACCCACAACCAAAGTGCGACTGGTATTTATTGCCTACCACTGGACTACATGAAGTCCCTGGTTAGTTTGACTGATTCTTTCTAGTTATATGATTTTATGAATTAATAGTAAGTTGATTTTGGGTTATTTATTAAAATGATTAACCTATCATGGAGGATATGTGATTATGTTAATTACTTTTCAATACGAGACTTTAGGAGCAACTGATGTTGTTTGGAGATAAATGTTACGATTTAACATGGAAGACTATGTGACTAAATCCTTAAAATATTTGGGTTTCAACCTTAGTTTGTTTTATTTTTAAGAATTTTATGGACAAATTTTTTATCTAATGGTCCTCGTTTAACTTTGGGTTTTGTTGGACAAATTTTGGAGATTAAGCATAGATTATCTTTTTATAAAGGGTTATCCTTTTCTGGATTATCTGATATTGTACAAGCCTTTTTGGTTTTGGTTTTGGTTAATGTCTAAAGACATGTGATGTATATAGTTCTCTTTTGTGGATTAGGTGATTCTCTAGAATTTGATTATAGTACTCTTAATGTGAACAAGTCTTCCTAAATACTCGTCTTTTGGAGAAAATATGAGTTTGTGTAAGGAATCTAATAAAATTTGAAGGTCAACATGATAATTGATTATGTTTCCTTATGAATAAATTCCTCAATAAAAAGTAACTTAAAACAAAAATGTTTTCTATTAACTTTTCCTACTGGGGAATCGAATACCGTTTAACCCATCACAAGGCTGTGATTTTCTCGTGGTTAACATTCTCCTAAACATGTTTTCTATCACTCTCTATTAGAACATGACCCTTTGTTTTTTCCTCCTTGTCCATATTTTCAAACATGGAATCCTAGTATGGGTTAACTCGGGCGACCTTGGTAATTATCTTTCTTTATTTTAAAGTGATTGTTTTACCGACTCTTGTTCTGATGTGGGACTTTCAAGGATGTTTACAAGCTCAATTTTAAAAATTGCGAGGACGCAATTCCCAAAAGGGGGGAAGGATGTAACAACCCAGGTAAATAAAGAATATGACATTTTTGTATTTATCCATATTTGTGAATAAAATATTAATATGACTTTAAAGGGGACGCTATGCTCGATGGCGTACCCAACACGCAACAACGAGTTTTTGGGAATCTTACGTTGCACTCTAATAATAAAATAATATTATTTTAAATGGTAGTTAACATGTAGCCGTTGTATTGGCGGGAATGGATAGAAATAACTAAAATATGATTATATATGTTTTTAAATGTTTTTACATTTATCAAATAAATGATAAAGGCTTAAAATATGGAAAGAATTCAATTTTAGGCATATATGCCCTAGTTTTCATTAAAGGTTCACTTATCACCTTTTGATGGCGAACCGTCATTAAATATAGTTTTGATCACTCTTATACATTCTATTGGACCGAAATAAAACTCTTATTAAAAATTGGGACATCAAAATTTACTTTGTGTAAATTTTTTGTATCTTTCCGATAAAGTTCATTTTTTTAATGAATAATGTAAAATGTTGTATTTTAATTCAAAACATCATTTTAATATAATTTATTTATATGGTTAGATTATCTTTTGAATTTGTTTTAAAGTGAAATTGGAATATATTTTTACCATTAAATCCAATAGTGGTCTTTGGAATTAATTTCTCTTTCAAATCAGACTTAAACTACTGTCAATCTTTTGATACTTATTGTTTCATAAAAACACGCTATTTGCTCTGACATCGGGAATTAATTATTAAATTAATTAATGTGACTTATATGTTTTTAATTTTGTAAAATAGACTTCATTTTTGAATTCGAAATATCAAATATAGTTTAGGGTGAATTTTTGGTATTTTTCTGAAAAACATCAATTTTGATGAATAGTGAAACCACTAAGTGGTACTTATAAAAACTGATTTTTCGTTTAAATGAAATTTTACCACTTCTGTGTTTTTATTTTCAAAAATATGACATACATGGTTGTCATTAATAAGTAAAATGTGGTTCAATGAGATTAAAATAATTTTCTGGTGAATAGTACCTTTTTTTCATTAATCGTGATTAGAGGTAATTACTGTAATTTAAGATAAAAATGATATTATAAAAATGTGAAAACACCATGAGACTTGTCCTAACCCTATTGGATGAGTCATGGCCGACCAATACAACCCATGGGTTGATTTAGGGGACCATATGGAGCCTCTTGGGTGAGATAATGACTTTAATGCCTTTTTTTAAAATAAAGGTGAAAATGACACTAACATAAATTTTTTTACTAAAACAATTTTTAGAAGGGGTTATACTAATCATAATTTTGTATATAAATACTCTTTGGAAAGATAAAAAGATTTCCTACATCATAATATATTTTTTATAATTTTTAGACGTTAAATAAATTAATTTAATTATGACATCATGATGATGCAACGATGACCTCATTAATGAACAGTTTAAATAAAATGAAATGATAATATAAAATCTAAGACCTAAACTTGTCCAAAAACTATTGGATGGGAATATTTAGAAGCCTTATCATCTTATCTTAGAAATATATCAATGTGGGACCTTAGAAATTCGAAACACGTTTGAAAATAAAATAATAGTTTCATGATTTCCAAAAGTGCCCTTCCTCTCCTCTTATAAAAGGCCCCCACCTCTACCTCATTTCACACACTCCTCAAGCCTTTGGCTCAGCCATACCCAGCCCATTTACTCTCTCCAAATCCCTCTCCTAATCCTAGAGGATTCCCTTTGGGATGTATCCTTTCAAAGGAAGCCTTTAGGCTCAAATCAAAAGGAGTTACACTTTTAAAGGTAATTCATTCTATCATGATCATTTGTTTTATTTTGCTTCTCCAACCCCATAAACACTTTTTATTTACTTCTTTTGTAACAAAAACAGTATCTTCAATATACTAGGATGTTGTTATAAGATTTATTCGAGCTACACTCTCACACAACTACATCAAATGGTTAAAGAACATACGGTTTCTGTGGATGGCGAAATTCTGCCTCCCGAAATGATGATTGTTCAATACTCATTTAACACCTTCAAAGGTGGCCATTATGATGTCACTATTTTTATATATGATATATAAAAATTTTATTCTTTCCTTAATCTTCTGTATTTTTCATTTATGGCATACCATTATTGTTTCCATTATGGGTAAACACGATATCTTCATTTTAGGAAGTGCAGACTACCACCCCCTGAAAGTTATTTGATTCGTTAATGCCATATGTGGGACGTATAAAGGATGGATTTAAAGTTATTATATATTATGTTATACTGGAATTATAATATAACTCTATATCATTATTATTTCTTTCCATTAATGTATGAGATAGAAATGAAAGTAGCGTTCATGCGTACGTACGGCTTACCATCTCCATGAACGGTGCATTTCATTTCTTATCCCCAAATGTAATGTACTATTATAAGTACATATTTATAATGGATATATATAAGGTATGTTATATATAAATGATTAATATAATTCTGTAATTAAAATCTACATACCTATCATTTAGTTTTAATTCCATTAATATGACAAAGAAATGAAAGTAGCGTTTATGCATACGTACGGCTTACCGTCTCCATGAACGGTGCATTTCATTTATTAACTCTAAATGATTATGTAATAATATAAATACATGTATATTCTGGATATATATGATATATATGATATCCAAATCATGAATATCATTCTGGATATAATGAACCATTGACCATACGGACAACATGTAATTGTAAGAAGTACACTTTTGACTTAAGAACCAATTATCGACAAAACAAACATTATTAACTTAAATGATTACATAATGTTTATAAAATGTCAACAATTGATATAAAAGGTACAATGAACTTGAAAATGGTTCTTAAGAAAGTATAAATTAACTCAAGTTTATTATTCAGGACGTTAAAGAACGATCGAGTCAAGTCGGACCCGAGGTAAGGGATCCTACTCCTCTCTTTCTTTTTAAGTACACTCTTTTATGTCATTCCTTTTAAGATCATATTTCTTATGATTGGGATATTCTTTTATATTACTCTTACATAACTTTTTATGTTCATATTATGAGAGACCCAATTCTCTCTCGTCAATCCATTTTGGATGTTTTAAGTGGCGCCGTAAGGCTGCCGAGTTTTTGTAAGGGATTTTTCATCTCACTTTTATTCCAGTGAGATTTATGCTAAATTTTCCACAATTTCCTTTTAGTGGTGTATGTTCTGCCCATTATTTTACTCTTTGTGTAATATGCTTTCGTTTATGAGTATTTACATCAATAATGTATTGTCCTTCTTTCATGGGGTGTATGTTTTGAAAGATACCCATGTCGGTAAGGGAACCTTTCACTTTCCTCTTTTTAAAAGACTTATTTTGTTGGGTCTTTTAATTTACATATTGTTATGTTGGGATATGTTCTCATATATCCTTATTGATGTAAATTTCATGTCCAAGTGATGATATTCCCTTTTTTTATGTGACGTCGTTAGGCTGTCAAGGGAACTTCTTAACCCAATTTCGATTTCTTTGGGTTCAACATGTAGTTATTGAATATGTCATCCTTTGAATATATGTGAATGACCTTTGATTATTTTACACTTAATATCCACTTATATTTGGTGTATTCGTTTGTCACACATAATAATGTTATTGATTTATCCTTAAACCAAGGATACCATCTTTGTATGGGACTTCGTCTCAATCTCCTTTCATTGAGGCATATTTTGTTTTATACACAACCTTCTTTTATACGGTGTATAAAACCCTTTGAATTTTACGTTTATCCAAAAGTAATATTTTTTATACGAAGCGTTTTACTAAACGACAAAAGGGAATGTTTTTTGTCGTACGTATGCGGAGACAACGACTTCTCCGCCGCTGTGACCGTTATTTGAGTTTAGGCTTCCTCTACAAGCCATACCTTCTTTTTAAAAGAAAAATAAATACCATGTTTTAATTTTCGTTTATTTTGGTATTGAAAATGGTTTTCATAATGTTTTTATTATATCAATGTGTTTTATTGATATCTTGTTATTCAAATGTGGAAATGTTATGTTTCTTTTATGTATGTTTTATGTGATACGATTATGTTATGGTTCTTGGGAATTATTATGAAGACGGGTGGTTCCGTGATAAACTAAGGGCGGGTGAGCCCGATATAGCTCTCCAATGCATTGGGTAACGCGAAGGAGTGAAACGTTAAGGTTTCTCTGAAGAGATTTAGGGAATATATTGTGATGGGTATTCCAAACATAACCAAGAGGGTTACTCCCTACGTAAGAATGTTATGAATGCCTCAAGTTACCTTTATCTCATATGATTTTTTTGATTTTATGAGGTATTTTAAAGTCCATATGTTTTATGGGTAAAGTATGATTTCATTCTTATGTATACATGTACTCATGATTCCTTTCCATATTTTTATATCCCTTACTGAGCTTTTTATGCTCATCCCAAGTTTTTGAAATGTTTTTCATAGGTCAAGGGAAGGGTACATGATGTGATGATACTGTCAAGGATGTGTTAATAAAGAATCCATGTTTTATTTTAAATATGTTTCCATTGAATACTGTCTTTTATGTAACCACTTTGTCTAAATGTGGAATGTAATGCAAGTTTCATGATCTAATTCTCCAAAACTCTAAACCTAAAAAGATCCTCAATGTGTAATCTTGTAAAAACTCAAGATTAAGTATGTTTTAAGGCTGGGCCTTATAGTTGGTATCAATTGTCGGTTTAGATAACTTTAGAGGTTAGGGTATTCTCTAAGCACAAGTGACATTGCCATAATGGTTAGGATTTCAGAAAGAGTCCTAGTTTTAGATAAATTGAATGAGTAATTATATCTTAATGTTTATCTTCCTCATTAGTAAATGATGGTTATGTTGATATACACACACTGACCTTTTTGGTTTTAGTAAATGGCTGGATCTAGCAGGCACCAAAGTGACAATGGGTTTGTAGGAAACTATGGTGGTTCTCTGATTAAGAGACTAGATGAGATGGGGGATTCCATGAGGAATCTTATGGTTTTTCTAAACCAAATATCAAGGAGTCATGATCAACCACTTCTACCTTGGTGTGTTCTCTAATGCATCATGTACGAGATGGCAAACTCGATGTGGAAATTCAGGTAATAATTATTAAGGTAACCATTAGGGATTATATGATCCTTACTTTTTAGGTAATTATGGGTTACTCAATGATATGATGGAAAATGAAAGGAATGAGATAAAATTGAGTTAAAATATGTTATGATCATTTTTGAAGATTTTATCTCGTTTTGGGGGATGTTTTATGAATTATATAGTTTTGGAAAAAGGACAACACACAGACCATGTGGAAACCCGTCGCATCGGACAAAGCTGCGAGAATCGAACCCACAACCAAAGTGCGACTGGTATTTATCCCCTACCACTGGAATACGTGAAGTCCCTGGTTAGTTTGAATGATTTTTTCTAGATATATGATTTTATGAATTAAGAGTAAGTTGATTTTGGGTTATTTATGAAAATGATTAACCTATCATGGAGGATATGTGATTAGGTTAATTACTTTTCAATACGAGACTTTAGGAGAAACTGATGTTGTTTGGAGATAAACGTTACGATTTAACTTGGAAGACTATGTGACTAAATAATTCAAATATTTGGGTTTCAACCTTAGTTTGGTTTACTTTGAAGAATTTTATGGACAAATTGTTTATCTAATGGTCATCGTTGAACTTTGGGTTTTGTTGGACAAATTTTGGAGATTAAGCATAGATTTTCTTTTTATAAAGGGTTATCCTTTTCTAGATTATCTGATCTTGTACTAGCCATTTTGGTTTTGGTTTTGGTTAAAGTCTAAAAACCTGGGATGTATATAGTTCTCTTTTGTGGATTAGGTGATTCTCTAGAATTTGATTATAGTACTCTTATTGTGAACAAGTCTTCCTAAATACATGTCTTTTGAAGAAAATATGAGTTTGTGTAAGGAATATAATAAAAGATGAAGGTCAACATGATAAGTGATTATGTTTCCTTATGAATAAATTCCTCAATAAAAAGTAACTTAAAACAAAAATGTTGTCTATTAACTTTTCCTACTGGGGAATCGAATACCGTTTAACCCATCACAAGTTTGTGATTTTCTCGTGGTTAACTTTCTCCTAAACATGTTTTCTATCACTCTCCATCAGAACATGACCCTTTGTTTTTTCCTCCATGTCCATATTTTCATACTTGGAATCCTAGTATGGGTTAACTCGGAAGACCTTTGTACTTATATTTCTTTATTTTAAAGTGATTGTTTTACTGACTCTTGTTCTGATGTGGGACATTCAAGGATGTTTCCAAGCACAATTTTAAAAATTGTGAGGACGCAATTTCCAAAAGGGGGGGAGGATGTAACACCCCAGGTAAATAAAGAATATGACATTTTCGTATTTATCCATATTTGTGAATAAAATATTTATATGACTTTAAAGGGGACGCTATTCTCGATGGCGTACCCAACACGCAACAACGAGTTTCTTGAGAATCATACGTTGCACTCTAATAATAAAATAATATTATTTTAAATGGTAGTTAACATGTAGCCGTTGTATTGGCAGGAATGGATAGAAATAACTAAAATATGATTATATATGTTTTTAAATGTTTTTACATTTATCAAATAAAAGATAAAGGCTTAAAATACGGATAGAATTCAATTTTAGGCATATATGCCCTAGTTTTCACTAAAGGTTCACTTATCAACTTTTGATGGAGAACCGTCATTAAATATAGTTTTGTTCACTCTTATACATTCTATTGGACCTAAATAAAACTCTTCTTAAGAATTGGGACATCAAAATTTACATTGTGTAAATTTTTTGTATCTTTCCGAAAAAGTTCATTTTTTAATGAATAGTGTAAAATGTTGTATTTTAATTCAAAACCTCTTTTTAATATAATTTATTTATATGATTAGATTATCTTTTGAATTTGTTTTAAAGTGAAATTAGAATATATTTTTACAATTAAATCCAATAGTGGTCTTTGGAATTAATTTCTCTTTGAAATCAGACTTAAACTAGTGTCAATCTTTTGATACTTATTGTTTCATAAAAACACGCTATTTGCTCTGACAGCTGGAATTAATTATTATATTAATTAATGTGACTTATATGTTCTGAATTTTGTAAAATAGACTTCATTTTTGAATTCGGAATATAAAATATTTCTTAGGGTGAATTTTTGGGATTTTTCTGAAAAACTTCATTTTTTCATGAATAGTGAAACGACTAAGTGGTACTTATAAAAACTGATTTTTCGTTTAAATGAAATTTTACCACTTCTGTATTTTGATTTTCAAAAATCCGACATACATAGTTGTCATTAAGAAGTAAAACTTGGTTCAATGAGATGAAAATAATTTTTTGGTGAATAGTAACTTTTTTTCATTAATCGCGATTAGAGGTAATTAGTTTAGTTTAAGGTAAAAATGATATTATAAAAATGTGAAAACACCATGACACTTGTCCTACCCCTATTGGATGAGTCATGGACGACCAAGACAACCCATCGGTCGATTTAGGGGACCCTATGGAGCCTCTTGGGTGAGATAATGACTTTAATGCCTTTAAAAAAAATAAAGGTGAAAATGACACTAACATAAATTGTTTTACTAAAACAAATTTTAGAAGGGGTTACACTAATCATAATTTTGTCTATAAATACTCTTTGGAAATATAAAAAGATTTCATACATCAGGATATTTTTTTTATAATTTTTAGACATTAAATAAATTAATTTAATTATGACATCATGATGATGCAACGATGACCTCATTAATGAACACTTTAAATAAAATGAAACGATAATCTAAAATCTAAGACCTACACTTGTCCAAAAACTATTGGATGGGAATATTTCGAAGCCTTATCATATTATCTTAGAAATATATCAATGTGGGACCTTATAAATTCGAAACACTTTTGAAAATAAAATAATAGTTTCATGATTTCCAAAAGTGCCCCTCCTCTCCTCTTATAAAAGGCCCCCACCTCTACCTCATTTCACACACTCCTCAAGCCTTTGGCTCGACCATCCCCGGCCCATTTACCATATCCACATCCCTCTCCTCATCCTAGAGGATTCCCTTTGGGCAGAATCCTTTCAAAGGAAGCCTTTAGGCTCAAATCAAATGGAGTTACACTTTTAAAGGTAATTCATTCTCTCATGATCATTTGTTTTATTTTGCTTCTCCAACCCCCCAAAATCATTTTATTTACTTATTTTGTAACAAAACCAGTATCTTCAATATACTAGGATGTTGTTATATGATTTATTCGATCTACACTCTCACAAAACTATATCAAATGGATACAGAACATACGGTTTCCGTGGATGGTGAAATTCTGCCTCCCGAAATGATGATTGTTCAATACTCATTTAACACCTTCAAAGGTGGACATTATGATGACACTATTTTTATATATGATATATAATATGTTTATTCGTTCCTTATGCTTCTGTATTTTTCGTTTATGGCATACCATTATTGTTTCCATTATGGGTAAACACGATATCTTCATTTTAAGAAGTGCGGACTACCGCCCCCTGAAAGTGATTTGATTCGTTAATGCCACATGTGGGACGTATAAAGGATGGATTTAAAGTTATTATATATGATGTTATACTGGAATTATAATATAAATCTATATCATTATTATTTCTTTCCATTAATGTATGATATATAAATGAAAGTAGCGTTCATGCGTACGTACGGCTTACCGTCTCCATGAACGGTGCATTTCATTTCTTATCCCCAAATGTAATGTACTATTATAAGTACATATTTATAATAGAAATATATAAGGTATGTTATATATAAATTATTAATATAATTCTGTAATTAAAATATACGTACCTCTCATTTAGTTTTAATTCCATTAATATGACAAATAAATGAAAGTAGCATTCATGCGTACGTACGACTTACCGTCTCCATGAACGGTGCATTTCATTTCTTACCTCTAAATTATTATGTAATATTATAAATACATGTATATGCTGGATATATATGATATATATGATATCCAAATCATAAATATCATTCTGGATATAATGAACCATTGACCATACGAACAACATGTAATTGTAAGAAGTCCACTTTTGACTTAAGAACCAAATATCGACAAAAACAAACATTATTAACTTAAATGATTACATAATGTTTATAAAATGTAAACAATTGATATAAAAGGAATAATGAACTTGAAAAAGGGTCTTAAGCAAGTAGAAATTAACTCAAATTTATTATTCAGGACGTTAAAGAACGATCGAGTCAAGTCGGACCCGAGGTAAGGGATCCTACTCCTCTCTTTGTTTTTAAGTACGCTCTTTTATCTCATTCCTTTTAAGCTCATCTTTATTATGATTGGGATATTCTTTTATATTACTCTTACTTTACTTTTTATGTTCATATGTTGAGAGAACCTATTCTCTCTCATCAATCCATTTTGGATGTTTTATGTGGCGCCGTTAGGCTGCCGAGTTTTCGTAAGGGATTTTTTATCTCACTTTTATTCCAGTGAGATTTATGATACATTTGCCACAATTTACTTTGAGTGGTGTATGTACTGCCCATTATTTTCCTCTTTGTGTAATATGATTTTGTTTATGAGTATTTACATCAATAATGTATTGTCCTTCTTTCACGGGGTGTATGTTTTGATAGATACCCATGTTGGTAAGGGAACATTTCACCTTCATATTTTTAAAAAACTTCATTTGTTGGGTATTTTAATTTACATATTGTTATGTTGGGATATGTTCTCATATATCCTTATTGATGTAAATTTCATGTCCATGTGATGAGATACCCTTTTTTTTGATGTGACGTCGTTAGGCTGTCAAGGGAACTTCTTAACCCAATTTCGATTTCTTTGGGTTCAACATGTAGTTATTGAATATGTCATCCTTTGAAAATGTGTGAATGAACTTTGATTATTTTACACATAATATCCACTTATATTTTGGGTGTTCATTTGTCACACATAATAATGTTATTGATTTATCCTTAAACCAAGGATACCGTCTTTGTATGGGACTTCGTCTCAATCTCCTTTCATTGAGGCATATTTTGTTTTATACACAACTTTCTTTTATACGGTGTATAAACCCCTTTGACTTTTACATTTATCCAAAAGGAATATTTTTTATACGAAGCGTTTTACTAAACGACAAAATGGAATGTTTTTGTCGTACGTATGCGGCGACAACGACTTCTCTGCCACCGTGACCGTTATTTGAGTTTTGGCTTCCTCTACAAGCCATACCTTCTTTTTAAAAGAAAAATAAATACCATGTTTTAATTTTTTTTGTTTTGGTATTGAAAATGGTTTTCATAATGTTTTTATTATATCAATGTGTTTTATTGATATCTTGTGATTCAAATGTGGAAATGTTATGTTTCCTTTATGTATGTCTTATGTGATACGATTATGTTATGGTTCTTGGGAATTATTATGAAGACGGGTGGTTCCGTGATAAACTAAGGGCGGGTGAGCCCGATATAGCTCTCCAATGCATTGGGTAACGCGAAGGAGTGAAACGTTAAGGTTTCTCCGAAGAGATTTAGGGAATATACTGTGATGGGTATTCCAAACGTAACCAAGAGGGTTACTCCCTACGTAAGAATGTTATGAATGCCTCAAGTTACCTTTATGTCATATGATTTTTATGATTTTATGAGGTATGTTAAAGTGCTTATGTTTTATGGGTAAAGTATGATTTCATTCTTATGTATACATGTACTCATGATTTCTTTCCATATTTTTATATCCTTTACTGAGCTTTTTATGCTCATCCCAAGTTTTTGAAATTTTTTTCACAGGTCAAGGGAAGGGAACATGATGTGATGATAATGTCAAGGATGTGTCAAGAATGAATCCATGTTTTATTTTAAATATGTTTCCGTTGAATACTGTCTTTTATGTAACCACTTTGTCTCAATGTGGAATGTAATGTAAGTTTCATGATCTAATTATCTAAAACTCTAAACCTGAAAAGATCCTCAATGTGTAATCATGTAATAACTCAAGATTAAGTAAGGTTTAAGGCTGGGGCCTTATAGTTAAAGAATGATCGAGTCAAGTCGGACTCAAGGTAAGGGAACTTCTTAAGCCAAATTCCTTTCTTTGGGTTGATCTTCTACTTCTTGTTTATTTCATGATATGATTATGTGTGAAATGAATTTTTATATAATATATTTTATTTATTCTTTATTTATGTGTACTTTTAGTGAATACACATAATTTATCTATTTTATTTACGAAATGTTCTTTGTATGGGACTTCGTCTCAATCTAATTTCAATGAGGCATATTTTGTTTTATACACAACTTTATTTTATATACTGTATAAACCCCTATGACTATTACTGTAACACCCCAAGCTTCCTCGGTATGTTTCCTTTCGAATAATGCAATGACGTGCATTGTACGCAACTTCGAGATTTTAACACACCACAACCAATCAAAATAGCCGTTATGAATAGTAATACCTTATTTTTTAAATTATATATATTTTATATTTCAAAATGGACTTCATTTTTGTATTCGGAGTATCGAATTTAGCCTAAGGTGAAATTTTGGTACTTTTCGGATAACTTTCATATTTTGATGAATAGTGAAAATTACTAAATTTTAATTAAAAACAACTTTTTTAATCAAAATAATTAATAGTGATAAATTATGAATTTGATAGGTTTTAAATTATATTTATAATATATTTTTACCATTTAATATAATGTTGGTCATTGAACATAATTTTACAATTAAACCGAACATAAACAAGTGTCAATCTTTTGATAGTTATTATCTCTTAAAAACACGCTTTTTTGTTTTGACAGCGGAAATTAATTTTAAATTAATTTCTGCCACTTCTGTGTTTTGAATTTAGGAAAATGGATTCCATATTTGGAATCAGGATGTTCAAATTTTGTAAATAGGTAACTTTTATTTTTAGACATTTTGAATAATTACTGCGGTAAATATTTTATTTACCATGGTTAAAGGTAAATCTGGTAAATAAGGGTTAAAAAATAATATTATAATAATAATAAATTACCCTAAAACGTGTATTAACCCTATTGGTTGATACACGGTCGACCATTGGCATCTTTGGGTCGATTTTGGGACCCCATGGATCCACTTGTAAGTGATAATGACACTTTATTTTAATTAAGTTAAAATGAATACAAAAATGACACAAGCATATATCTTTTAGTAAAACAATTGTTACATAGGGTTATATATGTTTTATTTTAGATTATAAATATTAATTAGAAAGATAAAAAGATTTCCTACATAATTATATTTTATTTATAATTTTTAGACATTAAATAATTTATTTTATTTATGACACAACGATGATGCAGTAATTACTATAATAGTAAAAAACTAATATAATTGATATTATAAATACCCAAATAAATATAATATGAAACTTTTAATGAATTAAACTAATTTTATAGGATAATATTATGTATTAGGATTGATATAATTGACTTTGTTCGAAATAATCAATCTGTTATGAGTTTCACAAAAATCAACTATTGAATAGTGTCAAAATTGACATAAAAGAGTTCTTAAAACAAATATTATATTATTAATTGATATTAAATTCCTAAAAGTCTAAGGTTCGGCCAAGAGACTTATATCATGATATGTTAATCATTAATGGACCACTTGGGGGTCTATTGGATGTATATATTAAGTTTATTAACCATATTTTATAAAAATACAAAAAGACATTGTAAAAGTGAAAATATTTAACTTAGAGTTAATACTTAAAGATAAGGTCAATATAAGTACCCAAACCTGTCTAAATTCTATTGGTTGAGTTGTTTTCGACCCATCCCCACATTAAACTTTGAATAATAAACTTTGGATCCATTAGAAACCGAATATGAATTTATTATAAATTAATATTTCTAGCTTTTCCATAGGTGCCCCTCACCCCTCTTATAAAAGGTCACTCCTCCTTCTCATTTCATCACACCTTCAAAGCCTTTTGGTTCGACCAAACTCTGCCCAAATACTCTCCCAACTTCCCTCACTACAACATAAGGGCCTTAGTTTGATCAGAAAGCCAACCTAAGGATCCCTTTTGATCAAATCAAAAGGAAGAACCCGAAGAAGAGGTAATGTTTTCACCACCCTTTTTCAAGTTCCTTTCTTCTTCCACTTCCTCTTTATTTGTTATTAACATTCTAAAATAATAACTCTAGTATCTCACATATACTGTGATGTTATTATAAATATGGTACAACCATATTCAGTATTCTATCTACCCTTTGAATAACATGTCACCATACGTGCGTACGTACGGCTTACCGTCTCCACGTCGTGGTGTAATTGTTATTCAATATATTATTATTTGGATGGGTATAATAAAGATTTGTAACTCATGTAAATAATAAATATAACATGTTAATTATTCTTTATATATGATAGAACATCCATTTATATATTATTTTAATATCAAAAGAATGATATTGTCGCTCGTGCGTACGTACGGACTACCGTCTCCACGAACGCGATGAGATTCATTCTCCATCGTATCCATTCAAGTATAATTATCATTTGATGATTTAAAAATGATGTCTATGTACTTGATATAATTCTAGATATGAATAATATACATCCCATTAATAACGAATATGGATCACATAACAAAGAATATAAAGTAAAATGAACCCGTTAACACCCGAAATGACGATAATTCTAAGATATTATTAACAAATCAATGTTAAAAGGTCATATATGATATCATATTAAAGAAAATGATTCTTGTATTATTCAATAACAATTATTTAACCATTATACAGGAGGTAAACCTACCATCGACCAAGGAAAAAGTACAAAGTAAGGGATTTTCTTATCTCACTTTCAATTCCGTGAGATTTCCATTGTTCGCCACTAAATTATTGAAAGTGGTGTATTGTGTATGGCCATTTGATATATATTATCATGATTCTATTCATATTCATGTTATTCTGTAAATCATTTGGTGGTTATTAACTTTTTTCCATACGACTCAGTTGATTAAAGTGGTAAGGAGTTTCTTATCTCACTCTTAATTTCGTGAGAATTCCATTGTTCACCACTTAATTATTACATGTGGTGTATGTGTACTGCCCATGATTGTATTAATTGTGTAATATACAATAATTTATGGGTACTTACATAGTCATGGTATGATCCTTCTTTCATAGTTGTATGTTTCGTAAGTTTCCAAATCGATAAGGGAATTCGACATTTCAATTTCCACTCATTCGGCTTTACGCATATTTCATTGATTATATTACTCCAAGATTATGTGTAGAATCACTATTCCTTTGATTATGTCATAATTTCCACTCCCCTTCCTGTGGATATACTTTTGATACACATAATAACTCTATTGATAATTCTCAAGTCATTAATATGAATTTGATAAGAGTAATTTTAACTCTTTCACCATTTGATGAGTTAAACATCCAATTCGTTGGTGTTGTTTCTACGAGAATATGTGTGAATATCCTTTGATTGTTTTGCACTGAATATTCAATCATATTTAGTGTATTTATATTTTTCACACATAATTATGTCGTTGATTTATCCTTAACCTAAGGATATGGTCTTTATGAGAGATTTCATCTCAATTTACATTCAACTGGGACTTCTTTGTTGATATATACCAAATCACTTTTATGTGGTGTATATAATGTAATTTGAAATAGTATATCATGAATCCCTTTATTCTCATGATATTACAAAGTTTTGATTACCTCAATTATTTGTACTCAAGTGTCTCTCTTTTGGTTAGAATCTCTAACCAAAATACCATTTTAAAATGTTTTAAAGACTTATTCTTCTTAATCATGCTCATTAATGTCCATGTTTTAAAAATGGTTTTAGGGATTTATTTATATGGACATTAAAGTTTTAAAATTAAAACTCCTTTTAAAAGTTTCAAAGTGGTATGGGACACTTTGATTCAAAAATCTATTTTTAAATGGATTCTTGACAAATAGTGTGACTTTTAAATGATTTCAAGAAAAGGGGGATATTTCCCTCAAATAGTTTTGATGATTATTTTCATCTATGTCAACATCCTTCATTATTCATGATTGAGGTTAATGTGATACAATACAATCTTCCATATTGTACCAAATGAGTTATGTTTGACTGTGGATGTTCTATTTTTATACCATTCATGGTTTGTGGTTAAAGTATTGACATTTCGTATGCTAGTTTTAATACGAATGTTTATTTTATGCTTAAACCTATTCATATGAAGAATGCATTGGACTTAATAAGTGACGGGTGGAGCCCTCTATAGCTCCTCGATGCATCGTTAGGTCTCATGAGACAAACTAGTGTCTTGGCACAAGGCCTTGGAAAAATCTTATTTGTAGTCTTGGCACGAGGCCTTGGCTATGTGGTTATGATAGTCTGGCATTATGCATTCCATCATTATGAAATTGGTTATTGATATTGCATGTGATCATTCGACTAGTAGAATATCCATGTGAGTAAGTAAATGGCATTATTTAATTTTACTTTTGCCATACCATGTTGAAAGTTCATGTTTAAAAGGCTTTTGTTTTAGTTATAAATTGCCTTAAGTGTTTATGCTTATTTATGAAAGCTTCTGCTATAATGTTATCCTTACTGAGCATCTGAGCTCACCCCTTTCAATGTTTTATTTTTCCCAGGATTATGAAGAAGTAATTTATGAATGACCTGCAGGGATAGTATGAAGGGATATGAAGACAATATGTTTTTTTTGATGTAAAGTAAAAATTTATGGATGTATCTAGTTATTACAAGGCTACTAAACTAATCGGTCTTTCGAGACTTGATCTTTCTCGTGATCATGCCAATGTTATGTAATAATGCACCGACTCTAGGTAACTAGGGTCGGGGCATTACAGTTGGTATCAGAGGAAGTTTAGTACAAACCTTGGAAGCTATATTTAGATAAACTCTGATTAGAGCACGTAGACCTAAGATGAACTTTGAGGATTAGTATAAAAGAACTTCCTAGAATTTTGGTATTGTATAGATTTTGTGAGTTTTCCGAGCAATACATCCCTGTCTGGATACGAGCAAGTAGAGGCGGCTCTGGCACAAATGTACCTAGGGGTAAAACCTGAAAACACCGCTTTGAGCTAGACTCGAATGGGAACTAGTGCACGACAACGGGCCTTGCTGCACTCTTGGTTACGACACTCCCGGGGGATATGCTTAGGATAATTTACATTTTCTTTACAAACCTATTTAAGTAATATATATATAAGATGAGAGTAAATGACCTTGGTTAATCCTAATATGTTTCAAATTGAGAATATGGTGACATTTTAATCTCTAAATGATTTTACGACTACTATTACTCACACAATGCTTTATGGTTTTATTCAATGGCTGGATTCCAAGGAAGTCATAGTATCTTTGAGAATGATGTACAAGGTGGGAACGGTGGAGGAAATGAGCAACAAAATGGAATGTTGATAGGCGTAAAAGATATCGTCTTTATACCAAATCAGTTTTCCAAAAATATGATCAACAACATATATATTAACCAACTCCCAGACTCAACAAGGAAGAGAAAGGTGATAAATGATAAGAGCTCCAGCAATGGAGACCATGGAGAAAAGAACCCTCAATTTTCATCATGTAGGAAATGTGGAAAGAGACACCAAGGAAAGTGTCTCAACGGGACAACGAAATGTTTTACGTGCGGGGAGGAAGGACATAATGTGAAGAATTGCCAAAGAAAAATGAAGAGTACTATGGAAGAAGATAAAAATGGTCCCAAGAGTCCATTTACAGTCATTTGCCGTAAATGTAGGGGACCTGGCCATTACCTGAGTGAATTTCTTATTCTATAGGATATTTTCTTGGTCAAAGAATAAGCTATGTGGAAATAAATGGTTGGAGAAAAATTAGCACTCCTTGTTGATGGGTTTACTTTGGAATAATTTACTCTTGTATTTGTAACCCCGCAGTTTGCCATGTGAGAATGATATTTGAGGAAGAATTGTCTCTTCTCTTGTGGATATGGGTATAAATAACCATTTTGTATTATATGATCATTGGGGTTTGAGAAAATGATAAGTTACTATAATTTGGGATGAAAATGAAAAGTATGATATAACATTTGTGGTTAAATTATGTTATTTTGAGGAATTTATCTCATCTTGGTAATATTGAAAAATATAGTTTTTGAAAAAGGACAACACGTAGACCGTGTGACAACCCGTCGCGTCGGACAAAGCTGTGGGAATCGAACCCACAACCAAAGTGCGATTGGGATTTATCGCCTACCACTGGACTACGTGAAGTCCCTGGTTAGTGTGACTATTTTTTTTATTAAATAATTTTATTGATCAATAATAAGATGATTTGGGTTCTTATGTCTTATCAAATGAATACCCTTGGTATAGGAAAATGATTTGGTGATTAAGTGATAAATGTTATTTTGGAAGATGTTCGCTTTGTTGGGAACACTATATGCCCAAGGAAAATAGAATACAATGGGGTTTCATTTGTAGAGTAATGGTGGATTTTTATCTACGTTTTTATTGTTGATTTATAGTGATTTGGGTTATTTATGGAAATGATTAACCTATAATAGAGAATATGTGATAATGTTAATTACATTTAAGTATGTGACTTTAAGAGTATTTGATGTCATTTGGAGATACAATGTAACATGGAAGACTACATAATGAAATTCTTCTATGTTTTGGGTTTCAATATTAGTTTGGATTATATTAAAGGATTTTAAGGACAATTGGTTATTGAATGGTATCTATTTAACTTTGGGGTATTGTTGGTTTAATTAAGATTAGTGCATATTTATCTCAATGAATATCCTTTTGGGGGATCATTAGATCATTCACTAACCATTTTGGTTTTGATTAATCTTCAATGATAAAGTAAATATATGGTTTATCCTGCATGGATCATGTGATTCTATAGAAGTTTATTCTAGCTCTTCCAGTGTGACCAAGTCTTCTTGAAAACTCATCGTTTAAAAAAAATTGAGTTAGTGGTTGAAATTTATTAAATAATGAAAATCTACTTAAAATGTAAGTATATCTCATAATGTTCTTAGTCAATATCATAAATGAATTCCTCTTCCTTATGTAATGTAACTTAAAAAAATGTTGTCCGTTTACTTTCCTACTAGGAGACTAATGGTCATTTGTCCCAACACAAGTTTGTGGTTTTCTCATTGTTAACTTTCTCCTGATCATGATTTCTATCCCTCTCCATCAGAACTTGACACTTAGTTTATCATCCATATCCATGTTTTCTTACATGGAATCCTAGTATGGGTTATCTTGGATGACCCTTATACCTCTCTTTCTTTCTTTTAAAGTGATAGTTTTATTGACTCTTTTTCCGATGTGGGACTTTCCATTATATTCCCAAGAAAAATTTTAAAAAATTTTGAGGACGCAATTTATTGAAGGAGGGGAGAATGTAACACCCCAAGCTTCCTCGGTATGTTTCCTTTCGAATAATGCAATGATGTGCATTGTACGCAACTTCGAGATTTTAACACACCACAACCAATCAAACTAGCCGTTATGAATAGTAATAACTACCTTTTGAAATTATATATATTTTATATTTAAAAATGGACTTCATTTTTGGATTCGGAGTATCTAATTTAGCCTACGGTGAAATTTTGGTACTTTTCGGATAACTTTCATATTTTGATGAATAGTGAGAATTACTAAATTTTAATTAAAAACAACTTTTTTAATCAAAATAATTAATAGTGATAAATTATGAATTTGAGTGGTCCTAAAGTATATTTATAATAAATTTTTACAATTTAATATAATGTTGGTCATTGGACATAATTTTACAATTAAACCGAACATAAACAAGTGTCAATCTTTTGATAGTTATTATCTCTTAAAAACACGCTTTTTGTTTTGACAGAGGGAATTAATTTTAAATTAATTTCTGCCACTTCTGTGTTTTGAATATAGGAAAATGGATTCCATATTTGGAATCAGGATGTTCAAATTGTGTAAATAGGTAACTTTTATTTTTAGACATTTTGAATAATTACTGTGGTAAATATTTTATTTACCATGGTTAAGGATAAATCCGGTAAATAAGGGTTAAAAAATAATATTATAATAATACTAAATTACCCTTAAACGTGTCTTAACCCTATTGTTTGATACATGGTCGACCATGGGCATCTTTGGGTCGATTTTGGGACCTCATGGATCCACTTGTAAGTGATAATGACACTTTATTTTAATTAAGTTAAAATGAATACAAAAATGACACAAGCATATATCTTTTAGCAAAACAATTGTTACGTAGGGTTATATATGTTAGATTTTAGATTATAAATATTCATTAGAAATATAAAAATATTTCCTACATAATTATATTTTATTTATAATTTTTAGACATTAAATAATTTATTTTATTTATGACACAACGATGATGCAGTAATTACTATAATAGTAAAAAACTAATATAATTGATATTATAAATACCCAAATAAATATAATATGAAACTTTTAATGAATTAAACTAATTTTCTAGGATAATATTATGTATTATGATTGATTTAATTGACTTTGTTCGAAGTAATCAATCTATTATGAGTTTCACAAAAATCAACTATTGAATAGTGTCAAAATTGACATAAAAGAGTTCTTAAAACAAATATTATATTATTAATTGATATTAAAATCCTAAAAGTCTAAGGTTCGGCCAAGAGACTTATATCATGATAGGTTCATCATTAATGGACCACTTGGGGGTCGCTTGGATTTATATAGAAAGTTTATTAACCATATTATATAAAAATACAAAGAGACATTGTAAAAGTGAAACTATTTAACTTAGAGTTAATACTTAAAGATAAGGTCAATATAAGTACCCAAACCTGTCTAAAATCTATTGGTTGAGTTGTTTTAGACCCATACCCACCTTAACCTTTGAATAATCAACTTTGGATGCATTAGAAACCGAATATAAATTTATTATAAATTAATATTTCTAGCTTTTCCAAAGGTGCCCCTCACCCCTCTTATAAAAGGGCACTCCTCCTTCTCATTTCTTCACACCTTCAAAGCCTTTTGGTTCGACCAAACTCTGCCCAAATACTCTCCCAACTTCCCTCACTACAACCTAAGGGCCTTAGTTTTATCAGCAAGCCAGCCTAAGGAGCCCTTTTGATCAAATCAAAAGGAAGAACCCGAAGAAGAGGTAATGTTTTCACCACCCCTTTTCCAGTTCCTTTCTTCTTCCACTTCCTCTTTATTTGTTATTACCATTCTAAAATAATAAATCTAGTATCTCACATATACTGTGATGTTATTATAAATATGTTACAACCATATTCAGTATTCTATCTACCCTTTGAATAACATGTCACCATACGTGCGTACGTACGGCTTACCGTCTCCACGTCATGGTGTAATTGTTATTCAATATATTATTATTTGGATGGGTATAATAATGATGTGTAACTCATGTAAATAATAAATATAACATTTTAATGATTCTTTATATATGATATACCATCCATTTATATATTGTTTTAATATCAAAAGAATGATATTGTCGCTCGTGCGTACGTACGGACTACCGTCTCCACGAACGCGATGAGATTCATTCTCCATCGTATCCATTCAAGTATAGTTATCATTTGATGATTTAAAAAAGATGTCTAAGGACTTGATATCATTCTAGATATGAATAATATACATCCCATTAATAACGAATATAGCTCACATAACAAAGAATAAAAAGTAAAATGAACCCGTTAACACCCGAAATGACGATAATTCTAAGACATTATTAACAAATCAATGTTAAAAGATCATATATGATATCATATTAAAGAAAATGATTCTTGTATTATTAAATAACAATTATTTCACCATTATATAGGAGGTAAACCTACCATCGACCAAGGAAAAAGTACAAAGTAATGGATTTTCTTATCTCACTTTCAATTCCGGGAGATTTCCATTGTTCGCCACTAAATTATTGAAAGTGGTGTATTGTGTACGGCCATTTGATATATATTATCATGATTCTCTTAATATTCATGTTATTCTGTAAATAATTTGGTGGTTATTAACTTTTGTCCATACGACTCAGTTGATTAACGTGGTAAGGAGTTTCTTATCTCACTCTTAATTTCGTGAGAATTCCATTGTTCACCACTTAATTATTACATGTGGTGTATGTGTACTGCCCATGATTGTATTCATTGTGTAATATTCATTAATTTATGGGTACTTAAATAGTCATGGTATGATCCTTCTTTCATAGTTGTATGTTTCGTAAGTTACCAAATCGATAAGGGAATTTTACATTTCAATTTCCACTCATTCGGCTTTACGCATATTTCATTGATTATATTACTCCATGATTATGTGTATAATCACTATTCATTTGATTATGTCATAATTTCCACTCCCCTTCCTGTGGATATACTTTTGATACACATAATCACTCTATTGATAATTCTCAAGTCATTAATATGAATTTGATAAGAGTAATTTTAACTCTTTCACCATTTGTTGAGTTAAACATCCAATTCGTTGGTGTTGTTTCTACGAGAATATGTGTGAATATCCTTTGATTGTTTTGCACTGAATATTCAATCATATTTAGTGTATTTATATTTTTCACACATAATTATGTCGTTGATTTATCCTTAACCTAAGGATATGGTCTTTATTAGAGATTTCATCTCAATTTACATTCAATTGGGACTTCTTTGTTGATATACACAAAATCACTTTTATGTGGTGTATATAATGTACTTTGACATAGTATATCATGAATCCCTTTATTCTCATGATATTACAAAGTTTTGATTACCTCAATTATTTGTACTCAAGTGTCTCTCTTTTGGTTAGAATCTCTAACCAAAATACCATTTTAAAATGTTTTAAAGACTTATTCTTCTAAATCTTTCTCATTAATGTCCATGTTTTAAAAATGGTTTTAGTGATTTATTTATATGGACATTAATGTTTTAAAATTAAAACTCGTTTTAAAAGTTTCAAAGTGGTATGGGACACTTTGATTCAAAAATCTATTTTTAAATGGCTTCTTGACAAAAAGTGTGGCATTTAAATGATTTCAAGAAAAGGGGGATATTTACCTCAAATAGTTTTGATGATTATTTTCATCTATGTCAACATCCTTCATTATTCATGATTGAGGATAATGTGATACAATACAATCTTCCATATTGTACCAAATGAGTTATGTTTGACTGTGGATGTTCTATTTTTATACCATTCATGGTTTGTGGTTAAAGTATTGACATTTCGTATGATAGTTTTAATACGAATGTTTATTTTATGCTTAAACCTATTCATATGAGGAATGCATTGGACTTAATAAGTGACGGGTGGAGCCCGCTATAGCTCCTCGATGCATAGGTAGGTCTCATGAGACAAACTAGTGTCTTGGCACAAGGCCTTGGCAAAATCTTATTTGTAGTCTTGGCACGAGGCCTTGGCTATGTGGTTATGATAGTCTGGAATTATGCATTCCATCATTATGAAAGTGGTTATTGATATTGCATGTGATCATTCGACTAGTAGAATATCCATGTGAGTAAGTAAATGGAATTATTTCATTTTACTTTTGCCATACCATGTTGAAAGTTCATGTTTAAAAGGCTTTTGTTTTAGTTATAAATTGCCTTAAGTGTTTATGCTTATTTATGAAAGCTTCGGCTATAATGTTATCCTTACTGAGCATCTGAGCTCACCCCTTTCAATGTTTTATTTTTCCCAGGATTATGAAGATGTAATTTATGAATGACCTACAAGGATAGTATGAGGGGATATGAAGACAAGATGTTTCTTTTGATGTAATGTAAAAATTTATGGATGTATCTAGTTATTCCAAGGCTACTAAACTAATCGGTCTTTCGAGACTTGATCTTTCTCGTGATCATGCCAATGTTATGTAATAATGCACCAACTCTAGGTAACTAGGGTCGGGGCATTACAATTACGTTTATTCAAATAGAATATTTTTTATACGAAAAGTTTTACTATAAGAAAAAAGGGAATTTTTTTCTCATACGTATGCCGCGACAATGACTTCCCCGACACTCTGACCATTATTTGGGTTTCAGCTTCCTCTACAAGCCAAAACTTTTTTTTAAATGGAAAATAAATACCATGTTTTACTTTTCTTTTATATTGGTATTGAAAATTGTTTTGATAATGTTTTTATTATATCGATCGGTTATTGATATCTTGAGATTGAAATGTGAAAATGTTATATTTCCTTTATGCATGTTTTATGTGGTACGATTATGTTATGGTTCTTGGGCATTGTTATGAAAACGGGTGGTTCCGTGATAAACTAAGGGCAGGTGAGCCCGATATATCTCTCTAATGCCTTGGGTAATGCGAAGGAGTTAAACATTATGGTTTCTCCGAAGCGATTTAGGGAATATACTATGATGTGTATTCCAAACGTAACCATGAGGGTTACTACCTACATAAGAATGTTATTAACGCCTCAAGTTACCTTTTATGTCTTATGATTTATATGATTTTTTCATGATTTAAGGAGGTATGATGAAGTGCTTATGTTTTATGGGTAAAGTATGATTTCATTGATTCTTATGTTTACATGTACTCATGTTTCCCTTCCATATTTTTATATCCCTTTCTGAGCCTTTTATGCTCATCCCAAGTTTTTGAAATGTTTTTTCCACAGGTCAAGGGAAAGGTACATGATATGATGATGGTGTCAAGGAAGTGTCAAGAAAGAATCCATGTTTTATTTTAAATATGTTTCCATTGATGGGAAAAATTAATACTATCTTTTAAGTAACCACTTTGTTTAAATGTGGAATGTAATGCATCTTTTATGATCTAATTTAACAAAACTCTAAACCTGAAAATATCTTCAATGGTAATTATTCATTTAATTCAATATTAAGTAATATTTATGGTCGGGGCCTTATAGTTGGTATCAGAGGTTGGTTTAGACAGCTTTAGGAGTTAGAAAATTGTTAAATTATAAATTAATTTACGGTATGATTGAAATGATATAGCATTTACATATTACCATGTTGCTTCACATAAGGTATTTTAGTGTTAAGAATGGTTTTTCATAGAGGAAACATAGAATCTTTTTTTGGGAAGGCATACTGAGGGAAATGACCTTCTAAATCAGCATACTAAGATGTTCAGAATCAGAATTGAGCAGTTTACTACAGTGATGGCTCAGTTGAATCAGGTGATAAATGGTGGTTGTGTTAATGATGATATTTTGGTGTTTTCTAAAATTAAAGAGGAGCATGAAAGACATTTAAGGGTTATTTTTCAAACCTTAAAAGAAAATAAACTGTATGGAAAATTCAGAAAGTGTGAGATTTGGTTACAAAAAATTTCTTTCCTTGGTCACATTGTTTCAAAAAATGGCATAAATGTTGATCCTGCTAAAACAAAAATTGTTGAATAATGGCCAAGATCCACAAATGGAACCGAGATCTGTAGTTTTCTTGGTTTGAAAGGTTACTACTGATGGTTTGATGAAAATTTTTCACGGATATCTAGTCCAATGACTAAGCTAACTCAGAAGGGTGTTAAGTTTATCTGGACAAAAGAATGTGATGATTGTTTTCAGAAGTTGAAAAGAAGATTGGTGAATGCTCCAGTTTTGGCACTTCCTTCCAGTAATGGTGAGTTTTTTATATACAGTGATGCTTCGTTGAAGGGACTTAGTTACATCCTAATGCAGAATGATCAGGTAATTTCTTATGCTTCACGTCAGATGAAAACTCATGAGGTAAATTACCCTACACATGATTTGAATTAGCTGCTATTATTTTTGCTTTAAAAATTTGGAGGCATCATTTGTGTGGAGTAAAGTGTGAAATATATACCGATCACAAAAGTTTAAAGTATATATTCACTCAGAAATAACTGAACGTGAGACATTGGAGATGGCTAGAATTAATCAAGGATTTTGATTGTACAATTCATTACCATCCGGGAAAAGCAAGTAAAGTGGATGATGATTTGAGTTGAAAAAGTAATGCTTCATTAAAAATGTTGTGTTTCGAACGTGATCATATGGTTAAGGATCTGATGAAATTTGGCATAGAAGTTGTTGGTGTAGGATGTCCTTCTATTTTCTTTCAAGTATCGATGAAATCTTCTCTATCAGACAGAATTAAGCAAGCACAGATGCAAGACAATGAGTTGCAGAAAAAGGTCGAGCTATTTTAGAAGGGTATGTTATCTGAATTCAACATTGATAATGATTTTGTTTTGAGATTTGGGAAGAGATTGTGTGTGCCTTGTGATTCACAGTTAAAGAGAGAGTTGTTTTGTGAAGCTCATAGTTCTCTGTTTTCAGTTCATCCAGACAGTACTAAGATGTATAAAGATCTTCGGGAGTATTACTGGTGGGATGGAATGAAAAGAGATATTTCTGATTTTATAATGAAATGTTTGATTTTTCAACAGGTTAAAGCAGAGCGGTGGTAACCAAAAGGGATTCTTCAGCCTTTACTAGTGCCAGAGTGGAAATGGGAGAATATATCCATGGACATCGTTGTGGGATTGCCGAAGACACCTCGAGGTAATAATGGAATCTGGGTTATTGATGATCTCTTGACTAAATTTTCTCATTTCCTTGCAATACGATATACTTTTTCCCTAGATCAACTTTCTCATTTGTATTTTAAAGAGATAGTCAGGTTACATGGAGTCCCCCTCTCCATTTTATCCAATCGTGGTCCCCGATTTACTTCTAACTTTTGGAAAGGCTTTCAGAAGTCGTTGGGTACTGAATTAAATTTTAGTACAGGTATTCATCCCCAATCAGATGGGCAGTCATAATGAATAATACAGACTTTGGGGGATATGCTACATTCATTTTCAATGGATTATAAGGGAATTTGGGACCAACAGCTTTCTTTGGTTGAGTTTTCATATAATAACAGTTTTCATTCTAGTATACAGATGGCGCCAATTGAGGCATTATATGGGAAGTGGTGTCGAACTCCATCTTTCTGGGATGATGTGGGTGAAAGGAACATGATGGGACTGGAATTGGTAGAGGATTTTCCAGAAAAAGTTCAGCTGATACAGAGACACATGAGAACAGCTCAGAGCAGGAAGAAGAATTATGCAGACAATAGGAGGAAGGATCTCTCTTTTGAGGTAGGTGATCATGTTTTTCTCAAAGTATCACCATGGAAAAGTGTGGTGCGATTTTGTAAGAAAGGAAAGCTGAGTCCAAGGTTCATTGGACCATATGAAATTTTTGAGAGAGTTGGATCAGTTGCATACCGAGTGGATTTAACTCCAAGTTTATCTCAGGTACTAAATGTTTTTCATGTTTCAATGTTAAGGAAGTACGTGCCAGATCCATCTCATGTTTTGAGTCCAGAGGTAGTTCAGTTGGAAGAGAATTTATCTTATGAGGAACAACCGGTTAAGATTCTTGATCATAGGGATCATGTGTTGCGGAATAAGGTGATTCATCAAGTAAAGGTTTTGTTTAAGAACCCCATGAGTGAAGATGCAACATGGGAATCTGAAAATGCAATGAGGGGTAAATACCCCCACGTATTTGATAAGTAAATAAATTGCAGGGATGCAATTTTATAAAGGGGGAAGGATGTAACATCCCAAGTAAGTAATTAATAATAAATATTATTATCTATGTCTATTTATGAATTAGATAGTGTTTTAGATGCTTAAAATCAGAATAAATCTAATATTGAGCATGGAATACTCTAATATTTTCAAAAGATTGTTTTACCGCCTTTTGATGGAGAACCATTTTTAAATCTACCTTTTGACAATTTATAAGCAATATTTGTCAAAATAATCTTAGTCTTTATGATTGGGACATTGAAATTTACTTTGGACAAATTTCTGGTATTTTCCTCAAAATGTTCATTTTTTAATGAATAGTGAAAAGTGGTGTATTTTAATTCAAAACCTCCTTTTAATATAATTTTTTTATATAGTTAGATTATATTTTTAATTGGTTTTAAAGTAAATTAGAATATATTTTTACAATTTAATCCAATGGTGGTCATTTTAATTAATATCACTTTGAGATTGGACATAAACGAGTGTTAGTATTTTGATAGATATTGATTCTTAAAAACACGCTATTTGATTTGACAGCGGGATTTAATTATAAAATTAATTAATGAAAGTTCTATGTTATGAATTTGGTAAAATAGACATCATTTTTGAATTCGGATTATCAAATATAGCTTAGGGTGATTTTTTGGTTTTTTTCTGAAAAACATTAATTTTTGATGAATAGTAAAACCACAAAGTGGTAGTTCCAAAAATTGATTTTTTGTTTAAATAGAACATTACCACTTCTATGATTTTAATTTAAAAAATCCAATATAATGATATTAATTATTAAGTATAATGTGGTTCAATGGGATGAAAATAATTTTTGATGAAAAGTAACTTTTAATTTTTATTATTTGCGATTAAGGGTAATTAGTGTGATTTAAGGTAAAAATGATAATATAATAAAATGAAAATATCTTCACACTTGTCCTAACCCTATTGGATGAGTCATGGCCGACCAATAAAACCCATGGGTCGATTTTTGGGACCCCGTAGAGCCACTTGGGTACGATAATGACATTAATTCCTTTTATTTAATGTAAAAGTAAAAATGATACAAACATGTATTGTTTTACTAAAAAACAATTTATACGGGTTTATACAACTCGGAGTTTTGATTATAAATATTCATTGGAAAGAAAAAAATATTTCCTACATCATAGTATTTTGTTATAGTTTTTAGACAATAAATAAATTACCTTATTTATTACATCATGATGATGCAGTGATTACCTCATTATTTAACGATTTAAATAAAATGAAACGATAATGTAAAATCTAAGCCCTAAACATGTCATAAACCTATTGGAAGGGTGTATTTTGAACTCTTATCACCTTATCCTCGAAATAAATCAATGTGGGACCTTTAAAATCCGAAACTCATTTGAAAATAAAGTAACATTTTATACCTTTCCAAGAGTGCCCCTCCTCACCTCTTATAAAAGGCCCCCACCTCTACCTCCTTACCCACATCTCTCAAGCATTTTTCTCGGCCATGCTCTGATCATTTTGTCTCTCCACATACCTCTCCTCATCCTAGAATCCTTACCTTAGGCAGGAATCTCTTCAAGAAACTCTTTAGGCCCAAACCAAGGAGAGTTACCCGATTTAAAGGTAATGTCTTCTCTAGTGTTCTTTTGTTTCATTTTGCATCTCCAACCCACTATAATCGTTTTATTCATTTATTTTGTAACAACTCCAGTATCATGTATATACTAAGATGTTTTTATAAGAAATATTAGAGCTAAAATTACACACACCTACATGTAATGGTTAATGATCATACTGTTTCTGTGGATGGTGAATTTCTGCCTCACGAAATGAGGATTGTTCAATATTAATTTAACACATTAAAAGGTGGCCATTAATATGTCACTATATTTATATATGATATATAATATGTTTATGACTTCCTTAAGCTTCTGTATTTTTCATTTATGTAATACCATTATGGTTTCCATTATGGGTAAATCGATATCTTCATTTTAGGAAGTGCGGACTACCGCCCCCTCAAAGTGATTTGATTCGTTAATACCATATGTGGTATGTATAAAGGATATATTTAATGATATTATATATGATACCATACTGTAATTATAATTCTATTATGTATCATTATGTTTTAATTCCATTAAATATGAAATAGAAATGGAAGTAGCGTTCATGCGTACGTATGGCTTACCGTCTCCATGAACGGTGCATTTCATTTCTTACCTCTAAATGCTATGTAATATTATAAATGCATGTATATAATGGATATATATATGATATATACGATATCTACATAATTAATATAATTCTGGATATAATGGATATTTTACCCCATGAACAACTTGTAATTATAAAGGAGTTAATTTTTGACTCAAGTAGCAGTGATCGACAAAATGACCATTATTTACTTAAATAATTACATACTGTTCATAACATGGTAATAAGTGATATAAAAGGAATAATGAACATGAAAATGGTTCTTAATCAAGTATAAATTAACTCCAGTTTATTATTCAGGAAGTTAATGAACGATCGAGTCAAGTCAGACCCGAGGTAAGGGAACTTCTTAACCCAAATTCCTTTCTTTGGGTTGATCTTCTACTTATTGTTTATTTCATGATATGATTATGTGAGAAATGAATTCTTATATCCTATATTTTATTTTTTCTCTCTTTATGTGTACTTATAGTGAATACACATAATTGATCTATTTTATTTACGAAATGATCTTGGTATGCGACTTCATCTCAATATCCTTTCATTGAGGCATATTTTGTTTTATACACAACTTTCTTTTATATGGTGTATAAACCCCTTTGACTTTTACGTTTATTGAAAAAGAATATTTTTTATAAGAAGTGTTTTACTAAACTACAAAAGGGAATTTTTTTTGTCGTATGTATAAGGTGAAAATGACTTCTCCACCGCCGTGACCATTATTTGAGTTTCACCTTCCTCTACAAGCCCTATCTTTTTTAAATGAAAAATAAATACCATGTTTTACTTTTCTTTTATTTTGTTATTGAAAATGGTTTTGTTAATGTTTTTATTATATCGATGTGTTATTGATATCTTGTGATTGAAATGTGGAAATGTTATATTTCCTTCATGCATGTTTTATATGATACGATTATGATATGGTTCTTGGGAATTGTTATGAAGGCGAGTGGTTCCGTGATAAAATAATGCCGGGTGATCCTGATATAGCTCTCCATTGCATTGGGTAACGCGAAGGAGTTAAATATTCTGGTTTATCCGAATAGATTTATGGAATATACTATGATGAGTATTCCAAACATAACAATGAGGGTTACTCCCTACGTAATAATGTTATGAATGCCTCAAGTTACCATTTATGTCTAATGATTTCTATGATTTTTTTTCCTGATTTGAGGAGGTCTGTTGAAGTGCATATGTTTTATGTGTAAAGTATGATTTCATTGATTCTTATGTATACATGTACTCATGTTTCCTTTCCATATTTTTATATCCCTTACTTAGCTTTTTATGATCATCCCATGTTTTTGAAATGTTTTTTCCACAGTTCATGGGAAAGGTATGTGATATGATAATAGTGTCAAGGAAGTGTCAATAAAGAATCCATGTTTTATTTTAAATATGTTTCTGTTGATTGGAAAAATGAATACTATCTTTCATGTAACCACTTTGTTTAAATGTGGAATGTAATGCATGTTTTATGATCTAATTCTCTAAAGCTCTAAACCTGAAAAGATCCTCAATGGGAATTATTAATTTAATCCAATAATAAGTAATGTTTAAGGCTGGGGCATTTTAGCACCAAAGTATACAACTGGTTTAGGTTATCAGTCTTGACTGAGGCGGATTAAAAAGAATAAATTTATTCCTAAATCTGGACAGTATGTTGCTGGTTCAGGTTCTGGAAATTCCAATGTCTCAACTAGCTACTTACATGATTATAGATCAAACAATGTTTATCTGAAAAAATACTTTAAATCTATTGACTATATGAAACCCATTAGACAAATCTAGGTAACAAAAGTTCGTCTTGCTAACTTGTCTGGACCCAAGAAAATCTAGGTACCAAAATTATTTTCTTTCTAAAATTGTTTTGTAGGAAACTTTCTTGAAAAGATACTTTAGGAGGACATGGTATTTGGACAGTTGATGTTAAAGACACATGAACTGAGACTTTTCATGCTTCAAAAGCTTATTCAAGGATTATGTAGGATACGTCAGCTTTGGGGATAACTCAAAAGGAAAGATCATCGGCTTAGGACAAATTGGTAACACTTATTCAATTTTAATTTCTAAAGTTTTATTTTTAGATGGAATAAAATATAACTTGTTAAGTATTTCTCAGTTATGTTATGATGGATTTAATGTTTAATTTGAAAATGACAATTATAATGTTTTTAATTATAATTTTTTAGTATTTTATGCCTTACTAAATGAAATTGTATATGCTAAAGATTTTAATTCAATAGCTAAGAAGAATATTACCTATTTAAATGCTTTTCATAAAGAATCTTGGCATTGGAACAGAAGATTAAGACACTATAATATACACTAACATAGAAAACTGACTAGGAAGAATTTAGTTAGAGACCTACCTAAACTTGAATTCCCATCTGACAAAGTTTGTAATCCCTATCAAATGGAAAATCAACATAATTTTTCTTTTAAATCAAAGAAAGAAGTTTCTACTTCTCAACCTATTTATCTGGTTCACATGGATTTGTTTGGACCATCCATAGTTTCTAGTTTAAATGGGAATCACTATGTTTATGTTCTAGTAGATGACTTTTCTAGATATAACTGTGTATAATTTTTAGCACACAAGAGTGAAGCTTGTTCAAACTTTATCAAACACTCCAAGTCTCTGGAAAACCATAGTGGACATAAAATTAAGACCTTAAGATGTGATCATGGCCGTGAGTATGAAAATCAAGAGTTTGACCCTTATTTCTTACATAATGGCTATAGTCACAATTTCTCTACTCCTAGAACACCTCAACAGAATGGTGTAGTAGAAAGAAGAAATAGGACTCTTCAAGAAATTGCAAGGACAATGCTCAATGAATATGATTTACCAATTTACATTTGGGCTGAATCGGTTAATACATCTTGTTACATTATCAATAGAGTCTTTATTAGAAAAATTTATAAAAATACCCCTTATGAGATTTAGAACAATAGGAAGCCCAAGGTTAAATACATAAGAGTTTTTGGTTGCGATGTCTTTATCCTTAATACTAAAGATAATCTTGACAAATTTGATTCCAAAGTAGATGAATGAATTTTCCTAGGTTACTCAATATCATGTAAAGCCTATAGAGTTTTCATTAAGAGAACCAATTGTTTAGAAGAATATGTACACATAAAATTTTATGAAACTAATCCACATGAACCTAAGACCCCTCTTGAAAATCTTGAAGAAGTTATGTCCATTCTTGACCTTAATGACAAGAAAAATGAACCTGTTGTTGAGAAAAATAGTTCTAGAAATGTTCCAGAATATGCTACTTCTGAACCCGAACCTGATGAAATATCTAGCCCTATCTTTTTTAGACCTACTAGGTCCCTTAAAAACAATCCATTTGGTTTTTTAGTAGGACATTTAGATAGTGGGAGAAAAACTAGAGCTTCTATAAGAAACCAGGTTGAACATCAAGCTCTTATTTCACAGCTTGAACCCAAAAATATTAATGATGCTATAAATGAAGAATTTTTGGTGATGGTTATGCTATGAGAATTAAATCAATTTTAAAGAAACATAGTCTAGGAACTAGTTGAAAGACCTAAATACACTTTGACCATAGGCACTAAATGGGTTTTTAGAAACAATGTTGATGAGTCTGGAAATATAGTAAGAAAAAAACATAGATTAGTTACACAAGGTTATAGTCTAGACGAAGGAATAGACTAAGAGGATACCTTTGCACCTGTAGCTAGGTTAAAGTCCATTAGGATACTATTTGCTTATGCAGCTAATCTGAATTTTAATCATTATCAAATGGATGTCAAAAGTGCTTTTATAAATGGGCATATAGTTGAGGCTATTTTTTAAACAACCCCCTAGATTTACAAATCCCCAATTTTCAAATCATGTTGTTAAACTCTCTAAAGATTTGTATGGTCTAAAAAAAGCTCCAAGAGCTTGGTATGATAGACTTAGCTCTTTTCATATTGTTAAAGGTTTTACTAAAGGAATTGCATATCCCACACTTTTTATTAAAATAAATTCTAAAGATATTTTTATTGTAAAAATCTATGTTGATGATATTATATTTGGATATTCTAAAAATTATTTATGTAATGATTTTTGTAAAATTTTGCAAAATGAATATGAAATGAGTTTAATGGGAGGACTCAAGTATTTTCAAGGATTTCAAAATTTTCAATACAAAGATGTTATTATTTTAAATCAAAGTAAATATACAAAGGATATTTTAAGACGTTTTGGTTTGGATAGTAATAAGGGATGTGACACACCTATGAGTACCACCTGTAAGTTGTATGATGATGAAACTAGAAAACTTGTTGATCAAAGAAATTATTGAGGTATGATTGGAAGCTTATGTTACCTCACTACTAGTCGACCTGATATCATGTTTAGTGTATGAATGTGTAAAAGATTTCAAGTTATTCCAAAACAATATCATTTTCTTACTATTAAAAGGATTTTCAAATATTTTAAACATTCTACAAATTTAGGATTGTTCTATCCATAAGGACAACCTTTTGACTTAATAAGATATTCAGATGCTAACTTTGCTGGTTGCAAGTTAGATAGGATGAGCACATCTGGAACATGTCATCTACTGGGAATGTCCCTGGTATCTTGGTGTGGTAAAAAACCTAATTTTGTTGCATTATCTACTACTGAAGTAGAATACATTGCTGCTGGTAGTTGTTGTGCACGTATATTGTTGATGAAACACATTTTACTAGACTATGGATATCAATTCAAACATGTCCCCATTAACTGTGATAACACAAGTGCTATTAACATTTCTAAAAATCTTATATCTCATTCTAGAACAAATAATAATGATGTAAGACATCACTTTTTGAGAGATAATTATCAAAAGGGTGATATAACTCTTGAATTCATTGAGATTGAACATCATCTTGTAGATATATTCACTAAACCCTTAAATTATGAGGTAATTAATTACATCAAACATGAACTTGGAGTGATATATTTGTAAAACCGATATTTTTAAAACCGATCTTTAGAAAATAGAAATTTTTATAACCGATATTTTTAATACCTATATTCAAAAAACAGATTTTTCTAAAACAGATTTTTATGAAACCAATTCTTATGAAACCAGTTCTTATGAAACCAATATTTCTGAAACTGATTTTTATGAAACCGGTTTTTGTGAAAACTATTTTTGTGAAACCGCTCTTCTATAAACCGATTCGTTGACACTGATACATTTAAGGGATGTTGCGTAAATTCTACGTGCTTTAAGTGAAATGACGATGTCTTATCTATTTCATTTTGCCGCATTTAAATTTTATGTTTTACGATTTACAATCCCTAAATGATAAATTATGTCCAATCCATCAAGACCTTTCTCCTTCGTTATAGCTGAAAATGCTCCTTCACTTAGTATATCTGTATCTCGAACTCTCAACCAAGTTAGAATATGTATCCTCGCCATGCCAAGAACTAAGAGAGCAATGGATGAGCCTCAAAAATCTCCTCCTACCAGGCGTTAGAAGGGTGAAACTAATGGGACTATAAAACAAAACATAGAAATTTGGGTTCTCACAGCTGAAAATGATGTGTCTGTTGAGTTTCTTCTGTTAAGAAAATCATTTCTACTAAAGGTACTGGAATCTCAAGGGTGGATAAGTTGGTTTATCAATAATAAAATACCATATTATCCCCATCTTCTTCATGAATTCTATCAACATCTATGTATATCACTAGATAAACCCGAGGATGAAAAGATGAAGAGTATATTAAAGGGAAAGGAAGTGGTTTTCTTTTCGAAGGAATGGGCTGAATGCTTAGAGGTACATCATGAGGGTGTCTATGCTGACTATCCTGGTAATATTGCACCTTCATAAATTTTTTTTTCATATGAAGATGCTCTGAAGGATCTCACTGGAAATGAAGAATCTTGGAGAACTGTTGAAAAATAATTTGAAGGAGAAGTGAGATTTCATTTTAAATTCACTCAACATCAAATCTTCCCTATGAAGGGATATTTCTCTATGGTGAAATATCAGGATGTGTTCTTGATTGTTTTTTGAAACATGGAATAATGGTGAATCTGTGCAGATAACTTATGTTATATATTTCTTATTTGATTAATTCATATAAGAAATAAACGTGATTATACTAACCTAGAATGATTTCTAATATGTTGAAGA
Organism: Viscum album; assembly: GCA_963277665.1. Taxonomy (NCBI): domain Eukaryota; kingdom Viridiplantae; phylum Streptophyta; class Magnoliopsida; order Santalales; family Viscaceae; genus Viscum; species Viscum album. The sequence goes on from OY728142.1 coordinate 1,337,887,879, forward strand.
AATTATATTGTGTGGAAGATGGAGATGAAATGATAACTGCCTGTAGTGGTTTCTCTCTTCAAAAAGAAATTTGTAAATAGATGAAGATCTTCTGGAACCCATGTAAGAGATGTTGGGTAGGAGATGAAGAATGACTGTATCGGGAGTTCAATCTAGTTGACCATCCCTCTAGACTAATGGATCATGTTAATCCAAGTCTCAAACCTAGAGAAGTTCCTACCTATTCTAATGAGGAAGGTGAGGCTGATGTTCCTAGGTACAAAGGATATCCTTTTGATTATAGAAGTGATCCTGATATTGCTAAAAGGCCAAATAAAATGACTTTTGGACCTGCTAGTCCACCTATGGAACTGCCTTCAAGAAAAACATTTCTAGGTGATTATGAAGATGATGAAACTTATGTTTCTGGAGTTAAAGGTTTTGTTAGGAAATCAGATGAGGAATATGATGATGATGATGATGATAAGGAGGATGATGATAATGATGGTGATGGTGGTGGTGGTGATAATGGTAATTATAGAGGAAGTGATGAGCATGTGATTGACTCTCTTAAAGTGGGACAACAAGTGGTTGACAGATCCAATGTGGAATCTACTCATGGAGCTGGTGATGGAATAGAGCCTGTTGATCAACAAGCTTATGATCATAGAGAAGCTGGACATGAGGACAGACCACTCCATCCCATTTCTGACAACCAAGAGATCTTTCAGGAATTGAATGATATTATGGCTACTGGCCTGGAAGAAGAAGATGTAGTTCCTCTCCCCCAAATTTAAGAAGTACCTGGTGAAGCTGATGAAAATAGAGCCGAGGCAGAACCTGAAGTTCTATTGGTTCCTATCCCCAGACAAGGATTTATGCCTAGATACCAGGATGAAGAGATTGCTGATATATATGATATTCCAGAGCCTCAGGAAGTAAGGGTAATAATTGATACCGTTGAGCTAAGATATTGGACCTGTGCGAGAGAGTGTAATAGTAATCAATGATATATTCTTTTCTGGTTAGAATATGATTCAGATGAGGAGATGGTACCTACTCCTCCTGTTCCTCACGTCCATACTGACCCATATCCTACTACACCTGTTCCACCTGTTTCATCTTCAGTAGTAGACCCATTTGCTGAGTTAGTGCCTAGTGACTATGTCACCAAGGCTGATATGGAAAAGTTTAAGAATGAGATATGTGAGTCAGTACAAGCTTCAATGGGATTTTAAAATGAGGCCTCCACCTATTTAAGTATCTTGGATGGTGATGAAGCAAAAATTTCATGAATTTTGATTCATGAGATTCAACTGAATCTTATTACTACAGCAAAAACTGTTATTAGACACAACACCATGCTGAGAGAAGAAGTATGAAAATTGAGCAATGAGCTGAGTTCCTTGACATCTGACTTCAAAACCTATTTTAGTGGTGTTATGGAAGTTCTTAGGAACTTGTAAACTCATCTACGTAGTGTTGATTTGAAAAATATGAAAGATGATATGGGAAAAATGGTGATAGGACCATCTAGTTCAAGGAGTGGGAGAAGTATTATTTCCGATTTAGAGTCTCTCAAGACTCTGATGAGAGAAGAGATTTAAAAACTCCATATTGTTTCAGATAAGGAAACCCTTGAAATTGTACATCAAAATATAGATATTGTGTACAATATGGTTAGAAAATGCACCACTGAAGCCTCTGCATCTTAGAAGGAAATTTGGGAAAAGGTGGATAAGTATTTCACTAAGATATATACCAAGCATGATCTCATCAATAGTTTGAAATTTCTGGTAGAAAATCATCAAATTTCCCCAGTCACATAAGCTTTCAAAAATCAAGATCTCCAGTTGAAAGTGTTTACACCATTACTGAATACGTTTATGGAAAATAAGGATGACTTTGAGAAGGCAATGAAATATGGAGGAGAAGTCTTTAATGACTTCATCAAACTGCTCAAACCATATCTTCTTGTTCAGGTTGCGGCTATTGTGGTTCCTCCATCTTCTTTTATTGGTACTGTCTCTCGACATTCTGCTTCAATGACTATATGTCAAGGTCTAACATAGATTTGGCCGATCATTAAAGAGAATTCTCCCTATTGTGTGTTGTCCAAGAGATGACCTACCCATGCAGCCACTGTTCCAACCAGAGTTGCCCTACCTGGTGTTGTCATCCGGTCACCTCCATCCTCCACTAATCCCAAGCCTTCTCCTTTGGATCCCTCAGACAAAGGAAAATCTCTTATGCATCCCAAAACCTAGTGATGGATTGTCCCTTTTTATAGGGATTTGTTCTTTTTGATTTTTTTTACTCTTATGATTTTGAATGAGAATTCATGTGGTATCTCTCCTTTATCCTATTTTCTTTTCTTTTCTTTTATTTTCTTTTCCTTTCTGCTTTTCACTTTTTTGTTAATCCCAAAAGGGGGAGAAACTCAAAATGGAATATGAGAAAGGGGGAGAAATTAATGATGATGTGAAAACAAGTGTGGTATATACTCTTCTTAATATATCTAGTATGGGAGAGATCTATTTTAAATAAATTCTAGCAATGTCAAACTTTAGTTATATTGTCCACGTAAATTCAACTATGTTTATTCTATATATTTTCATATATTCCATAATTTTTTATTATAAAAAATGGGGATATTGTTCGACCCCTCATGATATTGTATTTTTCATAATCACAAATAATTTCAATATACAAATTCATATATTTCATGCCAATTTATTATCTATATGTGAATCAATTTTTTCAAACAATAACATATCCTTTACTATGTCAATTTCTTATAATTCATGAATCAATATGTTTACAAATGTATTTCTATATATACTTTTATTAACAATTCATCTTGTAATGGTATATACAAGACATACTCTTTACAATCTTTCTCAGACCGATGTATGATCCCCATATATCATAAGATATGTTTTGTTGGTCACATTCCAAACATTCAAAGTCCTTAATCATGTATTCTCTTGAATACCCATTGAACCTTAGTGAAAACATGAATGCAGTTAAAAGTTAACACCTTCCACATACCAAAATCCTCAAAATTCTATATACTCATACCATGATCTGACCGAAACCGATGTACGGAAAACCAATATTATCAGACCAAATTTGAAACACTGAAACCGAAGTCAACACACCAAAACCGAAGTCGACACACCGAAGCCGAAGTAGACACACCTAAACCGAAGTCGACACACCAAAACTGAAGTTGACACATCGAAACTGAAGTACGAAAGACCAAAGCATGACAGACCGAAGTCGACAAACCGAAGATAACACACTGAAGATGATAGACCAATGTTATCAAACTGATGACAACATACCGAAGACTACTCACTGATTGATATAAGTAATTGCTTCCATTTTATTAATTAAAATTTATTTCTAATGGTCATATGTAGACAAATTAATGTTTCTGACATTAATTTAATGTTGTCTGTATGACAATCTGTATACAAGTACAAGGTACATGCACGTGCGAAGTTCGTTATATCTAGAGTATTATGGAGTATAAAAAGACCCCATATTTTACAAAAAAGATTACATGGATATAATAATAGTACACACTGAGAAGAACACACAATGAACTAGAAGAACACTTATACACTTCAAGAACATAATTTCAAAAAGGAGATTCAAGAACCATTTGGAATACTCTCGTATTCAAGCTGAACACCTGTACTGGATGTGATGAAACAAAATCACGACACATTGTTTTCCGAAAAACATCCTGAATAGGACCCAAAACTTCATCTGCTTCAATCCAATGGAGTCCAGACCTACTTCGACATCACACAAGAGCATTTTAAACTCTTCTCTGTATTCTTGCTTTGTTGTGATCATATTTTTCTGCACATTACGAGCAGTGTGTGCTTCTATCTGTTTTGAATCACACTATCTCTTATGCTAAACTGAATATTTTCTTCAATGCTCACTCAATATCTCCATTACAATTGTGTATCCCAATGTGGATAGTGGTAGAGGTCTATTGTGACCTGTAGATCATGTGTGTTGTTGTATTTATTTTTTCATAGGTGTGAGGACTTGGACAGTCTGTGCACTATTGTAAAACCCCGATCCAGGGTGTGGATTAGAATATATATAATACTATTTAAGAGGACTAGGTATCTTATTGAGACTAAACCTCTTTTTTAAAAACTACTATTTATTTTTCCTTGGTAAACATATTTTTAATATTCTACTGCTAAGTGATTAAAATATAAGTCTATTTTAGAGTAACTCTAATAGTTAAACTAGAAAGTGTTTGTATTAATTTTAAACTAGTAGGTTAGTTTCAAAAGCTAATCTAATCCTCAGATTAGATTAACTGAGAACTAATCAATCTCTTGAGAACCAAAATGAACCTTAACTGTATTACTAATTCACTAGAGTTTAGCTTGTTATTTTAATTGGATGATTTTAATACAAATATTTTCAACAAAAAATTTTAATTGGAACTCAATTAACACCCCCCTCATGATTATACACTCCTACCAATAGGTTTATTAATGAAAAATGACCAACATTGGTACACTATAAAATGGTTTTTTGGTGAGTCAAGCTCTTAGGTGTGGCATGATTTGAGACCATCATGGGCATTTTAATCCCCCACCACATAGTGTTCTCCCCATTTTCAGGAAATTTAATGGTCTAATAGGGCTCTAGGTCTTCCAAAGGGAGATTAATCCTATTAGTATATGTTAATATGATATATGAAATGGGTATTTTGGGAATCATTGACTCAATATCACCTAGAGAACCCCCTAAAAGTTTCTTCCGTGTGAGATCTTATTCATTTAAATGATTCCATGAATAATTTTAAATGACCTAACTTCATTTTAATGACTTCAAGAGAAGATATATATCTCAAATCATGGGAGTGAAGAATAAATTGGTTGATTTTGTTTCCTATGTGTACGTATAACTCTATGTATGGATTATCATCAATGTTTATTAATAGCACATGTTTAGGAAATTTGAACCAATGAATTTTGGACTAATCTTGGGTCTTTGGATCATGAGGGTCAATCATCATAGTAGAGCCTTGAAATATTTTATGTAGGGGTTTTAAATATGTTGTTTTTATTATTTACTATTTTTTTAATAATATTATGTGTGGTTAAAATAATGTAATAATTGTCTGTTTATATTAATAACTGATCTTAAAGCCTAAATTAGTTATGAAAGTCATCCAATAAACCTCAACTCGTTTATTATACTTTAAATATTTTTAAAAATACTTCCAAATAAGTTATACAATCTATTGAAAATAGAATAAAATATAAATTATTATTCCCAGATATTGGTGGCCTTAGCTTGTGATGTTATGTATTATAATTATGTTCAGTGTGTATACTATATATGATAGAATTAAAATGTAGAACTTATTTAAAAATAAAAATTAATTAATAACCTAATTAATTCTTGGCTAAAAGAATTTGAATGTTAATTTTCTAAGTAATAGATAATCTATTGATCCTGAGTATGTTTATATAGTTATTAGTTGTTAATAAAATGAAGAACACATGATTATTTAATTGGATACATGATTATTATTATAATTACTTCTACTGTTGGGGTACTTTTAATGTGATCTTAAGGATATGGTTTTCTAATTATATTACTACTATTATATGGTGACATTAGAATTATTTGAGGGTTCTGCTATGAAAATTATTATTATTACTATTATTGGGGAACCATGATCTGAGTCAAAGGATCTCGTGGGTCCATTTTTTGTTATTACTATTTTTGGGGCCCTGAAAAGATTATAAATATTAGGTGTTCCCATTTTAATTATTATTACTATAGGGGACCATGATATAATTAAAAGGATCTTGGGTTCCCTTATATATATAATCAGGGTTCTTTGGATTGATACATCAAACATATTCTAATGCAAGTGTGATTGGTCTAAGGAGGAATCTTAGACATAATGGGTGGTTTTATACATTATCTATGTATTGTTATATTAAAATTCATTTACTTAATTTCATATAAATATTTGAATTAATTATATTAGATATGCATTACACCTAGTTGATCATGGCCTAAGGAATTTTACTCACAACCTACTCAGGAAACCATTGGTACTTGAGTAGAAAACATGGTTTTAGGTCAAGATAAGGTCAAGTCTCGAGTGTCTGTTGTTTGAACGAGTATGATTGAATATAGTATTGTAAATTGGGACAAGGAATATCCTCATAAAAAGTTGGTTTTATCTTTATCTTGGTTTCTATTTTAAAGGTTTTCAAGTTACTATGTGACATTTATTTATTTGAGAATTTTTATACATTTTGGATTATTTAAAACATTCTGTGATATTAATTTGTGATAGTATGTGCTTTATTATGTTTCACCAATATATTATATTATTTATACATTTACTAGAGCATTTATTCTCCCCATGATACCCTCTTAGATCCTCATCATTTTTGATAAACTATTGCATATTGGGTAGTGTGCATGAGGTGATGTAGCGAGTTTATTTATTTACTCATGACTCAACTGAGTTGGGAATTTATAATAACGCCTTTATTAAATATCACAATTTAATTTCAGACAACCTAATTCGTATCATCACCCCTGATGAAATATAAAATACCCTAAAAATAATATTTAATGGATAAACATGATTTAAACAAATCATTGTGTTTTTTCCTTACATTACAAGACATATGTATATACACATAACAATTAAGGGCACCTAAATGAGTGTTCATTACTTCTTTTATAGAATAGATATACTAGGGTATATGTCTTATGATTGGAACTAACAATCTCGTATTTATGGGATTAATATCCATTTTTACTTCGGCTACCTATAAATTCTTATCTCCCCCCAATTATAGCCCTATAATCCTATTATAATAATTTAATATAATATCCACCCACTCACATGCACTATTTTATCACGTTGTTCATATAATTTAATTTTCTAATGTAAATCAATTAAAAGATGAAATTACTTATATTTTTTAACACTGCATTCTCCATTATGATCATATCCATACGCACTTCTAATTCACTAGAAATTTTTTTTGTTACTACTGTCTTAAATATTTTAAACATAGTGAAGGAAAATACATTTATTTTTAAAGAGTAAATTCATAACATATTGATTCTTCAATAAGTTTCACATAAATATAGTTACCCTCTTATGGAATATGCATGTGTATGTCCCTAAAAAATAGTGTTCATAAGGTTCATATTTATCCTTCAGTGTTCTTTATCACTTAATAAAATATACAACCATTTTAATTTCATATATATCATAATTTCATATAATATGATCTAACAACATCATATTAAGTATCAATCCTTTTGATGGTCGTAATTTCATCCATTTTCACTCATATTTCTTTACCTATAAAAAACTATTATGGGTCAAAAACATAATATTTTTTTACAAGTAAGTCAATAAATTTTTTAATTCACTCTATAGTGTTCTAATATTTACGTAGAAAAATGTGGTTGTATCCCCTTTATAATCTTCTATGTCCCACCAGTGAAATTTGGGGGACCTTATAAAATTTCCCACATTCATATTATAGACTAGTACAAACAATTTCATAATAAACCAAACCATGACTCATCTTATGTTTATAGTGTGATCTATGATGAACCACAAATAATGTATCTATTTCTCTACATAGAAAAAGACAGGTACTAAGGGTATAAAAAGTTGTTTATTGGGGGAATTGTCTTTTTTAACTAATAATAAATATGCATCACCATCAATATCACAATCGCAAACAACATATAATATTTATATAAATCTATCTATGAATGATATGTCAAAAACTTAAAAAAATTGTAGGAATCCCAAGAATATATATAAACGAACACAAAAATTATCAACAAATTTAATGAAAAACGAATGAAATAACACATCCTGAAAAAGATAACTATTTCATGATGTGACTTATTATAGTCCATGAAAATCAATTTAATGATAATAAAAAGTAATATATAATAACATTTGGGGTGATTGCGCAACAATTAAAAGTTGTGTTCTCCAAGAAAAACCCTGTATAAATATTTTAAAATCTTATTAAAGATTATTTTAAGGAAACATAATAACAAATAATCCATCCCATTCAAAGGTAACTCTAACAAATATCATCTCTACATTAAAACACTCTTCAAAAAATTGATTGATTTATATTTATAATATCATCATTATAATAGTATTATCAATACTATATATATAATATACTTCCCAATCAATATTCATGTTATAGAATATAGAATCCTTTTAGAAAAAAACCACCCTTATATATATATGTTTATAGAGTATAATAAGTTTCATATAATAGAATAGCTTAATAATTAAACATAAAATATAATTATAATTATAGATAGGATTGTTTCTATATAATACAGTGTGGATGTTAATGGTTTTGTAGAATCTAACACTACATAGGGTTTGATCTAATGGAGTCCAATATAAATAATTTCCTTATAGAAAAATGGAGAGTGTTGCATTAACTATCATTAAAATAGTAAAATAAAAATGATATAATAAAAACCCATTGTCTTATCCTTTCTCTTCTCTAACTTCTTTATAACACATAATAATTTTATATTATTTTCCAATAAATGAGTACTATGTTCGATTGGGTTTACCACATGAATCAATGAGCTTCAACAAACTATAACATCATTTTTAAATATGGTTGTAATAAAAAAAGTCATTTTATTTGTTGGTATGGATGAGAGTAAAATAATTATGAAATATTTTTAGAAAAGTAACGCAAGTAAAAATATATTGTTTAATTACATGGTAATAAGTACTCAAATTTTGGAGAAAATAATAATATCATATTATGTTTGTTAATGTTAATGTTTATAGGGGACATCTCTCTAAAAAAAACAAGTTTTACTTATATTTCATATATTTTATATAAAATATAATTTACTTTTTATATTGTATTACATTAATTAAAAATTATTACCTATACTTTTATGATAATGAATAATAATTAATAGATTGATTATCAATTTTCTTAAAATGAGGATAAAATCAATTGATGGAAAAAGGTTACATTATTTTTTTAAAAATATTCGATGATAAAATTTTAATATGGATATGTCGTTTTGATTATATATTTTTACAAATATAATAAATAATAAAATTAACAATAAAAAAATGGTTTTTATGAGGTAATTAATGATATAAAATTCAATTTATGTTTCAAAATTATAATTTTTTGAGAAATGGTTTTGACACATTTTGTGCATGAATATTTGAATTATTTTAAAACAATTTTAGAAAATATATTCAATATTAATAATTCTAATTTTTTTATAACAATATTAAAATTATCTTATGTTTATTTTGAGTTTTTTTCTAAAAATTATTGGGTTTTGAGTGAATAGTTAAAATAACCTTTTTATATATAGCATAAATTTTATAACATCATCACGATGTAAGATTGAGTTGAAAAATAATAAAACCAATTTGTTAACAAAATAATTATTTTAGGATTAAAATGTATCATTTTAAAATATAATTTTGAATTTATAAAACACATGCCTCTCTTTTTTTATCATTAATAATAATTTATTATTTTTTTTTAAATAATTGGTTCATTGTATTTAATAGTTTGACTAGAAAATTTCATTTTGTTTAGAATCGTGAATTTTATAAATAAAATTCAAATTTTTAATTATAATGAAAATAATTTCATGAGAATAAATTGTGTGAATAATTCTAGTCTATAATAACTTATACTCCTAAGAAAAAATGTTTTTTAAACTAGTTTTCCCAGTTTTTTATATAATTATAGTAAATGTAATTTCTGAAACAAATATATATTAAATATAATAAAATATATTCCATAATTGGAATCTTCATGTACAACTTTTTTAATAAGTTATATTTTATTTATTATCATATAAATTAATTTCCTAGGTAAATGGTTCTCCTCACCCCTAAGGATACAATGTGTTAGCTGAGGTAAAATAAGAGGAATTTGTTTAATGATAACACAATAAACATGATCAAATATCATTTGTTGGGTGTATTTGAACATCTATTTCTTTTTATGTAAAAATTGAGATTTTAATTTCATTTTCATTGAAAAATACATAAATTAAACTTCAAATAATACAAACTTTATAGTAGTGGAACCCCCTCACTTGAAAAGAGGAACCTCCTTTCATTACTTATAAACACAAATTTAGTGCTTCATCACAAATGATATCTAAACAAAACACGTCCAATTTGATATAGAAAATTAATATATGTCTTGGTCATACGTAATTCTTAATTCAAGAGTTCTTGTGGTGGAATCCAAAGTACGATGTCCAAAGAGGATTTATAAGTTTTAGCTGAAGTCTTTAATTTTTATTTTTTATACCTCCATAAAATCAATTCTAATCATCCTAACCAAAATATTTTTGTATATTAACAATAAAAAAATGATATCATGATTACGAAAAACCATTTTTCACTTCCTTTCCATATGATGGGGAATGAAAACATCAGTCATGTGTACGTATGGGCTATCACCTCCATGAAGGGATGTGTTTCATTTTTCATCACTACCTCACATATCGACTTATAAAGTGCTAATTAAAAAATATATATTATATTTTTGAAATTATTATCATTATATAATGATAATAATTATCTACTTTATAACCATTCCCTTTGGTGGAAAATGATAAATAGTTTTGTTAATATCTATGGATTACCTACTCCCTGAAGAGATGTGATTCCTTTATCATTTATGACTAATAAGGCTGGTAATAAGGATGAATTTTAAGAATAAGTATAATAGTTATAATATTATTATTATTAATCCATTTTGAACCTTTATATACTTTATTTACCTTTTCCATTAGAAAAATGAATTGTTGTTCAGTTGTACGTACAAACTATGGTGTCCATGAAATGGTTTGATTTATTTTTTTTGACATCCATACATGGTTGTTTACAAATTTATAATAAATTTATATACATTATAATTATAATTTTTTTAATATTTTATAAATAATGAAACAATTTCTCATTTAACCACGTTCAATGAAATTAATTTTTTTAGATTATGAACTGAAAGACCATAAAACTTTTGATATCTTCATAAATTGATTTTTGACTAAATAAAACATTATAAAAATTAAATAAAATGGATAATAGAAACTTCATTTACATAAAAAATGTACCAAAGAATGTAAATAACAAATATATTGTTGTTATTCATAATTTAGTTAATGTATACAACTAAACATTACTTAAGGTAAGTGATTTTTATTAGAAACTTGCTTTAATTTTCTCATAGAAAAATATTTATCTCCCAAATTCTTATCCGTTGAAATTATTAAAAAGTATTATTATTTATACATGAGTGATTATTCAAAGAAATATTTATTCATTCTTTACATTTTATAATAGTTCCAAAAAATTAATCATTTAAATTTTTTTAATATGTGCCACCTTTGAATATTTTTTACAAAGTGAAAAACAAATTTTCTAAGGTATATATTATGACTAGATTTTACCACCATCTTGTACTTTATTCATTATCAGGATTTATATATAATTTTCAATAGTTTATTTAATAATATTATATTCTTATTTGTCAAGAAACATTTTGTTTTAAATTTTTTTCTAAATAAAAAGACGTTTCATGTCATTTTTTGAGGAATCTGGAAGAGGTTTCACAATTGGGTTTGATTGGAAATAAGAAAATTTATTTGAAAGAGATTTGTTTTTGGAAAACTAAGAACCTTAAAAAAAATTCATGACATAAGGAACATCAATATTGAAAACAAATTTAATACCATTATAGATATCATTAAGTGATTTTACTTAAGGGATGAAATGAATATTTTATGTTTTTTATGATGAAAATTGAAAGTTATAAAATGTTTTCATTTCAAGATATGGTGAAAATTTAAATTATATAATATTTGTTTTTATTTTATAACATTACATTTTTGAAATATTTATGGATGTGGGAATATGTAGTGAAGCGAAAACCTAATGGGACTTTGTCCATTATGTGAAAATTGGGTCTATTAAATCCCTTTTATCATATGTGTATTGATTAGGGTGTTAACAAACTCATATAAGAAGATATTGTTATGAAACCTGTGAGACATGACATAGTTATATATATATATATTAGTTACTCATATGAGAATATAGAAATTATTATAGTTTGGTGATTACATGATGGTAATATAATGCACGAAGACTCCTACAAAATATTATATTCTAATTAAAGGGTTTCATAAAAATATTTTATTTTCTAGAGTCAATAAAATTATTTTATGATTTAATTAATCTTATGTGGTTTTATAAATTTGAAAGGATTTTTTTAGAGGAAAATGTGTTCTTTTATTATTATGTTTTCTCAAGGAGATATTATGCTATGATTTAGACATTATCCATTATACTAAATGTTCTTTCAAAACCTCGGGATTAAAAGTTTGATTGATGAATTAGTATATAATTATTTCAGTTCAATGTTAACTTTTTTAAAAATAGAAATGTTTTATGGATATTTTTATTTTTCTAATATATGAACATATTTTGGTTTTTTTTTTCTGTTACATAAATTTTTTTCCTCATCTAAGATTTTTAAATTACTTTCCCAGGATCGAAGAATGAAATGGAACTATGGAATGATATATCATTCCTCTATGGTCACTCTACATGAATGAATAAAAATTATCATAACTAAAATAGTTGAGTAAATTTAAGAATATCTATTTTAATGTACGTTATGTGAAATATAACACAATTATATATAATTAATTTCCATATTATATAAACTATATATATAAATGACCTAATAAATATATGAAATAGAACCCCTTGTTTTTAATACATAATTATGGGGTTTTTAGGTAAATGATTTAATATTTTCCCTCAAATTAATTATGTAAAGAGTATTCTTTTAGCATCATATATGAGTTTTTAGGTATGGGGTATTATAGTTGGTATAAAACCATGGTTTAAACATCCTTAGTTCATAGGTAGTTATCAAATGAAGATAATTTATGATTTTCTTATACAACAATTGATAATAAGGCTATGGTTTTTAATATGTTTAAATACATATTTACCAATTTTGAGGACTTATGTGACTGAATTTTAAGATGAATATTGATTGTTTAGTATATATTTATTGGGATTTTGGATGAATACATGACTAAGGTAAATAAAACTTGTTGTTTCATTGTGTGATTTAATGTGAAATAAAATTTGGAATAATTTTATTTTATTAGGAATACATTTATATATTGTATTTATTATTAATATATTATTTATTTTTTTTTAATTATATTAAATTGTGAAAAATGGATTTCATATTTTTATGAACCTTATATAATTAAAGAAAACTGAAATGTAAGGATAATTTGTGAATTAGTTATGAGGAATATATATTTATTAATATTTTGGAAGCATATTTTGTTTGATTTTATCTTTATGGGGGTTCATGTTATTTATGAAAATGGTAATCATTTTTTGGAAAATATATGAATATTTTATATAAATTTTTTATATTTGGAATTATGAGTAATTAATTTTATTTGATGAAAAATAATAAATGACGTTCGAAGATAATGTGGTAAATTATTTTTGATCTTTGGGTTTTATTTTTTGTATTCATTTTTTTATGATATTTATGGTTAGTTATTTAATGAAATATTTATGTTGAGCATTGGTAGTAATTTTTGTTTTTTAATAAATTCTATTATTATTTCATCATATAATAAATTATTCCTAATTATGAAGACCATATTGATTTTTTTAAATTTATATAAACATTTGGAATATATTTTCATCATTTTTTGGATCTTATGATATATTAAAAGTAATGTTTTCTACTGTAGTAATGAAAAACACATTATTTATTATTAAGAATATGAGATGAAGCGTTTTTGAATCATTCTTGAAAAAAACTAAAGGTCAAATTTATACATATGTTATGTAATAAATTGATATATATATATATTATATTATTCCTATATTTATTGTAAAATTTTATGTCAACTCAGGAATGATTAAGGAAAAAATATTTATACTTATATGGTAAATATTTCCCAATTTTAAGCAATTATTTATGAAACTTATTCACAATTATAAGTCTCACAAGGTTTAATGAATGGTTTAAAATATATTTAGAAAATTATTGTCAAACTGATAGGGATGTAAAAGACGACTATATATGGTGAATAGTTCTTCTATAAATTTAATGTAAAATATTAATATTTTATTTAATAATGATTTATAGTTAGTGTAGGGACTTTGAAATGAATTAGAGTGTAAAAAAGGAAGAAATAGATTTATAGTGGTTAACATCGCAAATATCCAAATTCACTCCTTAACTTTGTCTACTCCATGAAGAATATTTGTACACTCTTAGAACCTCACCATAAATAGTGTGAAAACATTGTTACAGAGAGAAAATTTTACAAGAATCCTGAGGTAAATCCTAGTCATTAAATAATAGATTGAGCTAGTATATTTACCTGACATTTGATTGGGTGTCACAAAACAAAACTACCTTTTAGGTGGTGGAATAACCCAATCATGAAATTCATGATTTATATTGGGAAAATCATATCCCAGACATGAAAAAATTAAAGTATTAGAATGAATATTATATGAATAATCAATATAGAGAAATTAATATATAATAAAAAAATATCGAATATTATGAGGCTTGATGAGTGTTGATCACATTAAAGGAACAATGTCGAATATTGAATTTCTTATATGATCACATCCATAATAGAGAAGTTTAATAATTGTATTTATTTTAATATCATCATGATTTATGTTGGGTTTTTATCAAATAAATCTAATCAATGAACTACAAAAGAATTTGTTTTTCCCTTGATGATGTTTCTCAGATCATTATAAAAAATAACTTATAGGAGTTTTCCTTTGTCAAAAAACTGTATGTTATGTGGATTAAATAAATTTATGATTGTAAAAAGATCCTACTACCATTAGTGTAGATTCACTAAATAATTATGGATTTTAATAATGATTTTGTTTGTTGTGGAAGAAAGAGTGGAGTCATGATTTTTCTATGATTGAACTTGTCCAATAGTGGTACATGATCTACCATTGGATGTCCAACAGATGAAAAATAAGGAACAGTGATTGAACCTCATATTGGAAAAAATAATAATATAGGAAATTAAATACTAGTAAAACACAACTTCTTAAAAACAAAAACTGAAGTAAAAAAATAATGTAATATTCTATAGAACCTGATGTGAAAAATATAAACATGATGAGACATCATGAAGATGGAAAATACCATTCCACTTCTAATGAATGTAAAAGTTCAACCCAATGTATATTTTATTGACTTTTAGATGTCCAATGGTATCAAGATGTAGATATGTAGTGTGAATATGTTATTGTTGGAAAAAATGAAAACCTATTGAGGATCGGTGCTACCATCTTGGTCCAATTATTGATCATTCAAGGGTGATTGTTCATCCATTAGAATACCAACTATTTAGAATGATAAATGGTTCTTCCATCGAGCGATAAAAGTACTAATATTTTAATTGCATGCAATGAAGAAAAAAAGTGATCTAATGGATGACACTTGTTATGATGAATAAGTTACTATGGAATATTTAACAATAAACACCAAAGTAAATACAAGTTCTGAGAGAGGAGAGACATGGGAGAACATGTTACTTAGTGGAAGACCAGTGAAACTAGGCTTCATCAGAGATACTGTGATATTTCCCAATATACTAGAGAATGATGAAAATTAAATGAAGAATATGAAGATAATTTTAACATGATATTTTGAGGATAATAAATAATACATCGGATATTAAAAAGAAATTGAATGTATGAGATAGATTTTATCCAATGACCGACAATTTATATGAGTTTTTAACATGGATAAAATGTTTAGTATGATCATTTTCCCACATTGGTTTTTATATTTAGAGAAGTAGTGTTATATCATAAAAGAAAAACATTCCCACCATTTAATATGGAACCAGCGATTAACACCAATAACACTGTCAAACACATTGGTCTTCTACCCAACGGGCTATCCGAGCCTGGCATATTGGCTATCTAAGAGTGTTATGTTACCATGCAATTGGGAACACCAGTATTAAGCATGAAATATAAGTGGCCAAGAAATCCATTTCCTTGATGTGTGCTACTAAAGGTGGGATTTCTCAAGGGGTTTACCAATTAGGACTGTTTAGTGTTGTTGTCGGATAATATAACAAGCTCACAAGGATATCCAATTTTTTTAAGATAAAAACAAAATTAACAAACATTAAGTAAATTGAAAAATAATAGATAACATTAGTTATTTCATAATATTATTATATTATCATAAACATAAATAATTTAATTTTTTAAAATTTATTTATGTATTAATGAAATTATTAATTTTTTAAAATAATTATTTATTTAATTACATTATATGAGATATTACTTTATCAAACCAAATAAAAATGCTAATTTATTATAACTACATTAAAATAAAAACAATTCATTTTAAACATAAGTCCTAACTATTTATTTTAACCATATATAATACCCATTTCAAATTTAATTTTCTCTAATTTAATAAAATCAATGGGTTTAGTGAAAATTGCATCAAATAATTTATTAGTAGAAAAAAATTCTAAATAGATATCACCTTTATTTATATGATCCCTATGAAAATTAAATCTAACATCTTTTTATTTTCTTCTATACTGTTGATGACTATTTTTCAAAATTGTTATAGAACATGAATTATCAATGTAAATATAATTTTTATAAAAAACGATACTAAAATGATACATATTTGTATGAAAATACTATATGAACATCCACTAGTAGAAGCAATATATTCAGCCTCAAATATTGATAGTTTTACTAATGTTTGTTTCATAGAACACAATTAAATTAAAAAATTTCCTAAAAGGTGACACATAATTATAGTTGATTTCTTGTAAATTTCACACCCTCCAAATTCCAAATTAAATGAATATTTTAAATAAAAATATTTCTCATTAGAATTGAAAAATGTAATATGTACAGTACCGCTGATATTTATAATAAATATTCTATAAACTTTAATGTCACTTTCTTTAGGATTGGACTGAAACCTAAAATAAAAAAATAATAAGAACATGATATCTGGTCTATATATAGTGAGACATAATAGTCTTTCAATAATTCCTGTATAATTTCCAATGTTAACTAGATAATGTGATTTCTCCATATCAAATTTAAAATTATTACTCATTTGTTTTTTCAGAGTCTGAATATAATTATTTACAATTATATTTACATATAATTTAGCATACATTTATTAATTTAAGAAAATACCATATTTCATTTAATTAAATTATAAAGAAAAAAATTATTTATCCCATTAAACTAATTTCAAATTCACCAGTCGTATGTTTAGAAATATCATCAAATATTGAATCAATTATTGAACCAAATATAATATCACCGACATGAATGTATATAATTAGTATTTCATTTGAAACTCTTTTTATAAACAAGGCTGGATAAAACTAATATTTCAAAAATAATTTCGAAATAAAAACTGTGATAGAAAATAATACCAAGATATTGATTCATACATAATATAATAGAAATATTTATTAATTTTAAAAACATGAATTCTAAATTTATCCTTCTCAAATATAAGATTTTGTCTAACATATACCTCTTATAAAGTTATTTTTTTAAAAGGAAATATTTTACATCAATTTGAAATAATTTTACTTTTTGAAAAAAAATAAATATATATTTCAATTCTAAATTCTTATATCCTAGAAACTTCTGTAAAATAATCATTAATGTCAATTCCCTCTCCAGTAGAATAACAGTGACCTATTATTCATTCATTATTTTTTACTATTTTTTATTCTACATCCTGTTTAATATGAAAAATCCATTTAGTTTCTATAACCATTTTATCTTTTGGAAAAGATAATAAATACCACATTTTATTCATTTCAGATATATTTAACTCCTCACACAAATCATTAATCCAATTTCTATCAACTAATTAAATTTCAACACTAACAAGAAAATTTTCATCAAAAAAATATATTTTACACAATGAAGTAAATATTATTTTATGTGTTGAATACCCGATTATATTTTTCTAATTACACTTTCAATGGGATTCTATTCAAGAGTTTCCCATTCTTTAGTATTTGTTTGAGAAGAGATATTCACCCCCTCAACTCATGCTATATAATTATAATTTTCATTATCTTTATAAATGTTAAATTCTATATATTCTTCATTTTATTTATGTAAATAACAATCATACTGATTAGAATAGTTTTCATTAATCATAACATGAAACAATTATTTGAAAACTAAATTTTTCTTTTTGATGACTATATATGGTATTATATCATTTTAATTTCCCAAAAATATCATATTTTATTATATATAAAATAATTTTTCATAAATATATTCTTTATTTACATTAAACTCTTTATAGCCACATAACCTAAAATATCCATGTTTTGGACTAATATATTAAAAAATTTCACAAGGGGTATTTTTTAAGAATGTTATAATAGAAAAAATATTTAAAACATGTAATGATATATTTACAGATTCTTCCCAAATGTATTGAAGTATAAAAAATACTATTGGAATTAACTTAGACATTTCATGAATATATATATTCTTTATTTGAACCAAAACATTATGATGTGGTGTCCTAGGTGTTGAGAAATAATCATTATATACATTTTTTTACAAAATTTATCAAATTATAAAATAAAGAATTCATGACTTTTATCACTTCTGATAGATAGAATATTTATATTTTTATAATTTTTAATAAGCCTACATAAACCGCAAAAAATTGGATAAATTTTCATTTTAATGGGATAAAAAATCCATCCATAAGAATATATTATAACCATAAAAAATTAATAATAAATACTTTTTACAACAAAAAATAATATGTTGTATAGGGAAAATCAAGTCAATATATAATAATTCTAATCATATAGCAGTACTAATATCATTTATACATGTTAGTATTTCATTGTGTTTCTTACCATTCAATCAAGAATCACGGATGATGTACATACATCTATATAACTTGGGAAGTTTCATATGATGTTTATGATTTGATAGATTGTGTAAAAATCTTAAATTTTCATTCCCAATCATCATATGATATATAATT
The DNA here is from genome assembly GCA_963277665.1 of Viscum album. Taxonomy (NCBI): domain Eukaryota; kingdom Viridiplantae; phylum Streptophyta; class Magnoliopsida; order Santalales; family Viscaceae; genus Viscum; species Viscum album. Next base: position 1,337,907,057 of record OY728142.1, read on the forward strand.
TCATATATTTATACAAAATTCATACACTTAACCATTTGTTTCGTTAGATAGGGAAATGAATTGTATATATGTTTTCTTTTCTATTTGAAAAGAGTAAAAAAACTTATTTTTCAGATGAGTGCATTATTCATTTCAGAAAATAAATATTATTCCAACATCAGATAACTATTATATAATTATTATATTATTTTTTAAACAAATTTCATATAATAATTTATAAATAAAAATTTTCTTTTATAAAAACTTACTTCACTAATACTTTTATTGCAGCCATAAGAGTTGTATCCAAATATGAAATGGAAAACATCACATAAATAAATGATTGAATTTTTAAATATTACATGTAATGTGCCTATATAATCCACATTATAAATGTCACTATCTCTTAAGATTTATATTTAATATTTTCAAATAAATAAAATAAAATACATTTTTTTGCACTATTTATTACATCTTTCAAGCAAGACTAGTGGCAGAATATTTTAGCACCTAAATAGATTTCATGAATTTATCAGTGGGTTGGTTTGAAAATAATTCTCTTTTAATGAATTTTCTAGTATTCACTAAAATATTTGTCAAACCAATGTGATACTCATTGGCATAATGTCCATTCATTGTACATTTATAATAGGTAACACTAGAAAAAAATCATTTAGATACTTTAATAAAGAATATTTTATTTAAATTTTTTTATAAAATATTATATCAAAATAGTCATTTGTAATTATTTTCATTAAATACATCATCTTATCATCTTATTCATTACCTTTTACAAAATTAGTTAAATTATTTTTAAGAATGAAAATTCATTTTTCAAACCCATATTCAATATTTGAATTGTTTCTAAATTTGAATAAAATTTATCATTTGAAAAAAATTTGTGTTTCCATGTTATTCAATTTATTTCATAAGTTTCATACATTAATTTTATTCTTTATTTAGATTATCAAGAATTAAATTAAATATTATAACATTTTATTTATTTATTAATATCATAATTTTTTTCAAACTTTCATTTCCACCTATTAGTTTTACAGCTTATAATCATAATTCTATTTAAATGTATCATTATGGGAATTAAAAAAATTCATATTATAACATCCCATTTTAATTTTTTCATTATATTTAATTAAATTTTCCTTTTATTTTTATGTAATTGCACTTTTCAACTATCCTAACCTTATTATTTTTAAATATTTCATTCATTTTAAGTATTTTATTAACATGGGAATTCATATGATTATATTCAGAACATGAATAATAAATAATTAAAGTCGAATTTTCATGTAAGGAATTTTGGAAAAAATATTATAGGATTTATCAACTAGGTAAGCTGTTAATTATTTACTTCACACTGAATACCCATTAGGGAAGGATTAACTGATTCCTTCTCACATCCAGAATCACAATATGAGTGAGAACTACCTAATCCTTCATGACCTATAATCAAAAAAAAATCCTTTTCATCATTTCTATTTTTATTTCTACATATATTTGAGTTTAGGTAAATGATTCATTGTGTTCCCTTTCTCAATTCACTCATAATGTTTTAATTGTGAACCAAAATTATTGTTACTATTATTACCTTTATTATTTTCATCTATGTACTTCCTATTGAACTGCTTCATTAAACCTTTGTTTTCAATGAATTTGAAAAACATGTTACTAACGTAATTTATCACCATGTCACTTTCTTGGAATTCAGATTCAGAGGTGTTTGACATATAAATAGTAATAAATTTAAATGGAATACCTTTAGTTTTTGCTGACTCTTCATCATCAATGTTTGTTAGATCTAACTCATGACATAGTAGAGAGACTATTATTTAATCTAAATTACACTCATTAAAATTATAACACTCATCCATGGCCACATACATTGGAAGCCATATTTTTTATTTGATCTTTTTCCTCATTAAAAATAAGATATATTCTCAAAAAATTATTCAATAGAACTCATACCATTAGTTATTCTAGTAAACATATGGAACATTTTGTTTATATATTCTTCATCTCACATCATGAAGTCCTAGTATTCTACCCAGAGAATAATTATGTTGGTTCTCTTGAGCATCAGTCCCATAATGAGTTGATAGATGTATCATAAATATATAGTGGGTTGTATGTCAAGATGAAACATGGATATAGAGATATATTATTATAGAAAAATACAAAATATTTAAATTATTATAATTCAAAATATATTTTAACATGTAATTACTTAATATAGTCTCAAGTAAATCATAGTATTATTGTAACCCATCTATGTAACACCTTAACTTATTGTTCATGAATTTCTATGTTATTAAAAAACTTCACATCCATATCAATATCTGATTTTACATAATATATAATCTAAGAACAATCAAAAAGGTAATTTTTTGGATATAAATCATGAAAAATAAACATTAATACTCTCTCAATAGGGTTGAAATGAAATTAAAGAATCCAAACTGATATCTTTGAGCACATCAAAATTTATGAAGAACATAATATATTTGTTTCAACCATTAATAAATCATAACTGTTCCCACATAGGGGATAATTTCAAAAAATAATTGTTCACAAACATAAAACTCTAATAGTGTCCCTTTTCTATGAAAATATAACATTATGGAAATATTAATTGAATCTATCTACACTTGAATCATTCATAACCATTCCATTATTTCTAATAATAAATATTACATGATAATTATTTTCACATATATAACAATATCTGATCGTGGTCATTAATCAGGATACTTTAGCATGTACGGAATAGTGTAGTGTCAATTAATGGGTGATAACAATTATTTTTTCCAGAAAAAATAAGTGATATATTCTATACTCATAGAACTCCAATTTTTTTTTAGTGAATTCTCTTTTCATTTTATCCAATGTTTGAATGATCATATTAGACTAACCATAAATATATTGGTAAATTAATACTTCATAAGAATTATTTTGTACAAAATTAATGTTGAAATATTCACCATATCCATTATCATAACTAAATTTTATTATATAAATGAATATTTCATAAAACTAAATAGAAATTTCCAACTTCATCCATGTAATTTCATTTCTAGATATCCAGTCTGATCAAATAATATTTCAAAATAAAATAGTAATATGCCATTAATCTATAAACAACAACAAATTCATTGTTATTCCCCTTCCCTGAATGTGGTATCCTAGTCAAAACATCCATTGTTACATATTTCTATTTTTATGAAACAAAATTTAATATATTCAAGTAACTAATTGGATCCTTATTTTCAACCTTTACCAACTACCATATAAAACTCCTCAACACATGTACAAAAACTGATCTCTATATCTCATTCCACCAAAAATTATTCTCTATGTCACAATACCTTTTCCCAATCACTACACAAACCACTATAGTATTGTTATTAATCATAAATTTTTTTTACTCTCTCACAATGATAACCTTAGATCCAAAATATTTAATCTTATATTTGTCCTTGGAAAATAATAATGCATCCAAATATTTTTTTAATAGTGTATTTTTTTAGGAAATCCTCTAAAATAATACTGGTGTAGTAAGTCACTTGTTGCCTCTTATAATTCCATTTACACAAAATGATCCTACCTCCACATCCCTTGTTTCTCACTTAACATTAAAATGTGTTTCAAATATTATATAGAATTCATTGGTCATTTTTTTATTTTCAACATTATATGTAAAATGAAACTTATAAAATATCATAAATCTCCATGGTTGTATCCTTGAAAATTTATGAGTAACAGTTCATAGGGATTTTCAAAATGTTCTTAATGAAACTCATATTAAAACCTACATTGCCTATAAATATCATGAATCCATTCACATTTTTAGGTGGTGGTAGTGTTTAGACAACCTAAATCATATCAGTATATTCTTTAATTATCCTATAAGAAACTATATTACGCAAATCTATTCCATTAGTTACCGTACACATTACTTTTCCTAATTTAAAACTAGATTTTTCTATTGAATACTCTATAAAATATTTTCTTGGTTTTCTAAAATTTAGTCAATATTTTTCTTAATTATCCGAATATAATCCTAAAAAACATAATTTATCATTTAAACCATATAAAAGAAAATATATATCATACATCTATAAAAATTTATTGGATTACAACACAATACATATGGAATTCAACTATAAGAAAATCTTCAAAATAGACAAGTGATGGTTATTTTTCCTAGTTGTTAGGGGATAAATGAACCTGTTATTAATCATATTATCTTTTAAGACAATAGATAATGTCATTAAAACAAAACAACTCCAGATTTTGCTAAATATTGTGAATTGGTAAATGTTCTCTCATATTGTAAGAATTACATATTATATAATAAAAAGATAATCTCCAGTTGATTGATGTCCCTTGTTGTATTCTCTTATTCATTTATTTAGTAACAATAGTTACTCCACTATTCCTTTGGATAAATTTAAAAGGACTAACCCATGGGTTATATTATATGGGAAAAATAATAACTATATAATCAAATCCTATCAATTCAATTCTAATAAACAATTTGATGATTGGGTAATGTCATTTTGTTCCCCTCAATTATATTCTTATGATATGGTTCCATATGGATTTTATACATTCCTTAAGAAGGAATTATTCCCATCATATAAGAAATGGAAAAGCCAATAATTGATTGAAATATCCTAAAAATATTAAATTATTATCTAATTGAATTTCATCTTAATTAGATAATATGATTGCATATAATAAATTTCACCCTCTTAGAAAAGAATATTTATGAAAAGATGGTATTAATTTGACCACTATATCTAGTTGTTTTTGACATGACATAAGAAAATTGGGCCTAGCGTGTATATGGGCCTCATATTGACTCTTTGAGATGCATTACAGATAGCTACCACTCATCATTGGTATCCCCAAAAAATATCTCCCTATATTTTGAATTTATTATTTGATTCAGACTTCTTTGTAAATAAAGTTCATCAAGGATCTCATATAACATTCCAAAATATTGATAAACTAGTTGTTATTCAACTATTGAATAGATTCCCATAATGTTTTCTGTACTTTATTTATCAATTATTATATTTCTAAATAATTCCAAAAAACTCAACTCATTCCTAATCAAGATGTCCTTCTAATTATAAAAACCCATCTTCATGAAATGTATTTCTTTTTGTTTGTTCTTATGTTCTTTTAAAAAAAATTGAATTAATTTTCCCTCATGGGATGAATATAATACTTCTTTTGGAAACATCTATGAATATTATTTATACTTATAGGTTGGGCCTATGAATAATTAATGGAAATTCCTTATAACACATAATTCTATGTATAAGAAAAATTATTAGAAGGAAAATCATTCTTATTCTGACTACCATGTCATAAACCATATTGTTAGGGTGGGTTAGAGATCAATAATCTTATTATAGGATAATAATGGTTGGTTGTGGAACACATAATATCATATGAAGAATCAATGAAAATTTAATAATGTTAATACTCACACTAAGATCAAAAAAATATTATAACAGAACAAGTATATCTCCAAAAGATCCAGGTATGATAAAAATCACAGGATCTTGAATTTTGGGAGTTATCGTATTATGAAAGATTGAACTAAACTCTACTGTGAGATTATAAATAAAATATATTTCAATGGGTTTCAGGTATATTTTTTTAATGATTTAAGAAATGTATTTATTTGAACAATAGACATAAGTAAAGGTATTCTAATATCACGTATCTTGATATTATGTTAAATATTAACTAGTTTAGTATCTTATTTTATCATCTTTATTATTTAGTAAAGGTTATTGATTGGGAAAAATCATAATTATTATTTTCATTAACTAAACCATGTCTCTAATTTTCTTCTTCGATATCTCTTATTTTTATTATAATACTTCAACATTCTGGTTTTTTGTTGGAATAGTAACTTTTAATGTGATTTCAATGATAAGGTCCAAATTTATAGAATTACGGAGTTCATGATTCATGTTTTCATTTTCATAAATATTTTCATTTTTAGTGGGTTTAGAAACTACATGTATTTTAGGCAGGTTTTAAGACCCCTCATAGACTAGTTTAACATTATATCCTCACAATGTATCATTTCATATGTTCTAAAAAACACCGTGTTTTCAATTTTATTCATTCCCCTAACTAGTGGACCCATTTTCAATCATAATTGTGTATCTTGGAATATGATTTGGAATTATCTAGATCATTATTATATTTTTATTAATAATTATTCTATAAATATCTCACTAAGTGAAATACATTATATTTAATATTTGATCCATATTTGAAATAATTTTTCCCTAAAACTTGCTTAATAATTAAAAGAATAATCCATTCATTAGTTTCTGAAATAATCAATATGGGTTTGATGATATGTTAATATACTATTCTAAAATGTATCTAAGAGAATATTTTATGTCCATTGATGATTTAGAAACTATATTTGTAAAACCATTATTCTTTCCCACGATTCATGGAATTGATTTCAATAATATTGAATTAACATAGTGATTTTATAAATTATTTTAGTTGGTATTATCTTGAGAAGAAACACCATGATGAAGCCACTATAAATTTGGTCACATATATCAATTATCCATCCAACAATAAACTAGACAAAATTCCTAGAATTTCAATTGAGAAAAAATGAGAATAATTTATGTTTCAATTACTCTTAACTCAACCACATAAGTGGTAGTAGTTGTTACATGAAATAAAAATATCTATGGAATTCAATATAGTTTTAATTTGATAGTAAAATTTATGATAGTAATATATAAAAAATGGTAATGTTTTTCTTCATATTATTAATATCTAGGATATTTTCTATTAAATTTTAAGTAAATATAAACTATATCCACTAAAATTTCTCTAAGTCTAGATCCTATATCTCTTCATTTATGGGTGGGGGAGGAATTATATTTTTATCATTGGGATTATTTAATTTATCATCCTCCCAACTTCCCTTAATTTTATTTTTATTCAAATCACTCATATTTGTTTTTGATTTCAGGGTTAATGGGACATAATTAATTATTTATAGAGTATGTTTCCATCCACAAGAATATTTAGTAGATTTAAATTATATTTTTATCACCTATAAATATAGTAGAAAGTTTTTATGGTTTGATAGAAATAGTTTCTTTGGAAGGTTATTTTTAAATAATATTCATAAATTTTTATTAATATTCATGGTCACATGGACAATCCTTAAAAATATTATCGAAATATGACTAAAATGTTTCAAAATCTATTCAAATTAATTATTAATTTCATTAAAAAAATTGAATAGTTTATGTGTATAGTATTTTATCTGTATGGAAGGTGATAATAGTGTTAAAGACCACTGGTTCTAGTGAAATAACACACGAAAAGTTAAACCAGTGGCGATGGAGGGAAGGAATGTAAGTGGTCAATGAAACAATATCAATTGAATAAATAGTTGATAGATATAATATTAGATCATATAGATATAATAAATAATACTTTCTTATTATATTATAATTTAATTGGAAGGTTTTTTAATCATTCCCCATATTTTTGAACCTGAAAATATTTGGTACTGAAAGAATGGAGCTAACAAACATAGTAAGTTGATCATATTTTTTCAAAATGAATCCTTTGGTGCTTCAACCACTGAACTCACTTATTCCAAAAAACGATGAATTTGTTCACTATAACTAACATGTAAATTGATCCTAATGAGTTACACTATGGATTGAATTTTATACTGTTAAAATTGTATTAATGATTTTATTAAGGCCAATAACTGTTCATTGTTGATGATATTAATTTGTGAACCTAAAAAATTATGTTTTTAGGGTAACGTCTATCAAATAATTAACACAAATGTAGTGTAAAAGACCTTTAAAATAACCTCATTTTACATAATAATTGTAGCCCTATATCATGTTCAAAAAATTTCTATTCCAGATAAAAATTTTTATAATAAAACAAGAAATGTAAATAATTATGGAGAGATAATGATATTCTATTTATATAGTTTTTTTACCACAACATTTTCTAGTGAAATACAATTCACCACTATCATTGGTGGTTTCGATGAACAAAGTTTCATGATTCCCTGATCCCCATATCAACCTAGTTACATTTTTTATGTCCAGGTTCTCGAATTATGGCCAAGATTCACACAAATGTCCAACCTCAATCTCGTATTCATCTCGATTGAACCATATATGTCACCTTTATGTTTCATGTCTTAAATACTCACCCTCAATCACATGTGACAAAATCAAATACCTACGAACTAATTGTGATCCAACCATGCATTGTTTTATTTAGCTTAACATTATTAGCATTAATGTGTAGCCATTTTAGTTTAATCACTCTAATCATTTTGGAAAATACCCAAATGATTCTAGTGATAAAATTGAGAAAAATTTGGATCCTCCCTTAATGGAACAAAATTTCCCCAATTATAAATTTTTCGGCACTTGTATGATTTGGTTCATTTTTTTGGATGATGATGTAGCTTTGGAACCATATTAAGTACCATTATGAAGTCGTGTTCATTGTATCTCAAGATTAATTTATATAGGCTTGAGTGAAAAAAAATACTTATTCTATATTGTCACCCATATATTACCCAAATGAAATATAAGAATAATGAATTGAGATGATCCTTCAATAAGAACATATTTTCTAGAGTATCAGCTCAATTAAATCTCCATATATCCTTCTTCATTAAGTAAATGTAATTATATATTATTCATTTTATTGTCAACAAGCATTATACATCATTAAAATCATAGAAAACTTAATTATAATTACAATCAAAATAATTATATCGACTACCTCAATTTTTTGACAATTTTGATTATCTTATTCAAATGAAAATATTTTATTTACATCTAATTCATATTTAACAAGATTCAGTTAGAATTGATTAAATAGTCATTCATTTATTATGTTTTATCCATTGCATCTTGAAAATTCATAGTATTAAAATATTCCTTAAATCCTCTACGATCTGACATATTATGTTTTAATTTTTTACATCCTTCAATAAATTATATTTTACTCTTTCTAATTTATGTTTTTCAATGATCGATATCTGTTATTTGGATTCTAAAAATTGATATTAGGAATCAATCTCATTTTTGAAAAATATGAAGCCCCATGAATGTACCGAGATCATATCCATCTATCATAGAATCAAGGAACAACCCAATTCCCCATCATCTTCATAAAACCTGCAATTTAAAAATATCCAAGTAACAAATTCAAATTTTAACTTAATCACTGATCAATTCTTCATATAATAAACAACATTCATTAAATAATCAATATTTAATATTGAATAAGGTCATCATATCAACTATTAAACATTTTTCTATGGTCCCATATTTTGGTTGTTGGATTTCGTTATGCCTAAGAAATATTAATTTCATCGTAGATTGATATAAGAAGTAATAAGGCTAACAATGGTTTCACAATCACTAATAGTTAATTTCCCAAAATTGTGATAAATCTTGTTCATCTAGCCTCAGTTTTCATCCATGGAAAAATAATGCTTCATCGTCCATTGAATTGGGTTTATTCGGATTACTCTTACATCATAACTCATTTCTCGATGCACATACTCGAAATCAACTTCCATTTCCATGAACTCCCCATTATATTATTTTAAATTGCCTTGATTGATTTAAATGTCATTATTAAAGTCTCCTATCTTTATATAATTTCAAAAAATTGGTTTTATAGTCATCAATATTTTTTTTCATCTATAAAACTATTGGTCAGTCGACTATGGAATCATGACTACATGGACCGACACTATCTATAGAATCTGACATATTTTCATCATGTGGAATCATGTTTTTTAGCACAGTAGGTTGGATTTTCTCACCGAGATTCAATCCATTTTGAATTTTCCCATATAGAAATCTCCATGATAGTTTGTGAGTTTTTTTATTGTGATAGAAGATTTATATGGACTTATAATAGATTCATTTTCTGTATGCAGTTTTGTTGGGTTATTGTCAATTTATATAAAAATGTTCAATACAATTATGAAAATGCTTTCTATTGACGTACCACATGGGAGGTTGGTGATATGAGGTTTCTAAAAATATACCAAAAAACATAGAAAATTCATTATTTATCATAAATAATCATTTTAAACCACAATAACTCAACATCATATATGAAATTAAACTTAAAATTCATAACAATAAGAAATAAGTAAATAAAATTTTTCCAAATAAATAATTAAAATAATATTTTGAAATGTGAGGGAATTGATTCATGTGGCTAGAATACAAAAAAAATCGTCAAAAAAATTAATTTAATTTAAATTCACCAAAAACAATGAAAACAATTCTTAAAAACAAAGAAATTTAAGTCAAATATCGTTAAATCATTATGAATGAAAATAAACAAATTCATGAAAATATTTAATTACCAACACATTTAACATACAATTGATCTAAATTACCAAAAATTCTCCAGTTAAAACTCATATTCAATATTCAATATTTGTTTAATTCATGAATATAAGTGGCCAAAAGTACCTAAAATTTCCATATAACATGTCTCAAGGAACATATTACATCAAATGGAATAATATGTGATGTTTCTTTTCATCCATTTAACTATAATGATCATCTTCATTCATAATAAAAAATTATCTAACATATAAAACTCAGCAAAAAAAAATCCATCCATGAATCTCTTCATCTAGTGTAACCAAGACTACTTCTATAATTTTAAATACATTTCCCCAATTTTTAGATACAGAATTATAGGAGTGTTAAGAAATATTCAAAAAAAATCTCACACACAAAAAAATGAATATATAAAATCCCAACGAAGAAAAATTAATGGGTTATATCTCCTACCCATCTATAAAGTGAATCATCATTAACTATTTTATCCCTATATATACCCCCTTCATGGTGTCCCTATTGATATTGTACCACTTCATGAAACATGGTTATATAGTATATTTTGACGTCCCAGACTCAGATTCCACATAAGAGGTTCTATGAGCCCGGTGGGCCACATTTCCTCAATCATATCTCCCAAACGCTAGATGTTTCCAACTAGTAGTGAGGGACTATGGTTTTTCCATTGGGAGACTATGTCTTCATTACCAGAGTGTAACACAGTAGATACATATAAACAAAGGTAAATATTGGAAGAAATATTAGTAAATAGAAGAAACATTAGATATAGGAAAAATAATAACAATAACTATAAAAATAGAATAGCATATAATAACTACTGATTATATTACATGTGTCTAAAAAAATGTAAATCATGGATACAAGACAGTAGGAATAACATATTCAACAAATGTAAACAAGAAATCAAAAGTTTATCTTAATAATTCCCTGATCCATGTCGATAATATCATATCAATTTCTATCCTAATCAAAAAATGAATCAATTATTCGATTATATATGATTCCCATTATCAAATCTTGTATTCGTGTAATCTGCCCCACATGCTTAACGGTTTTCTAATATAGTTTGAGATAAATGCCATTAGGCCACGACAAATGGTGTCTTTAACATCCATACCATGTAATGGAATTGTACTAGTGTGATAGAAGACATACATACAGAAAAGCGATACAGTATAACTAAATATCCAGTTAACTACTTGATCCCATGAAATGTGTTTTAACATATAATCAGTTCATTATTTTATTGTAACCAGTTTATAAATAACCTGCATGAAATAAATAGTGAAAGATATGAGATGTAATATGGAAACCTGTAATAATATTTATTAATGATGTTCAATGAATATAACTAGAGAAGCATAGACCTCAAGGGTTTCCAACTCTATAATAATTATATTCAGGTTATGGGTAATTTTGAAATTCAAGGAGATAATACCAATGAATTCAATAATAAGATGACTACAGAATCTGAAAAGATCATCCAATGTAAATCGGGGCTAAGCAGTGACTGGGCCCTACAAAATTTTACCACGGAACTTACATTACCATGAATTATCAAAGGAGTGTATCCACTACATCCTTTAAAACAATTTGATGGATCCTATGGTGTCGTACTAGGTATCCAATTATAAACAAGGATCAAGATCTAGGTGGATCTCAATCTAAGAAAGCCACATCCTTGAATCAGAATAGGATTCCCGAGTGCTCAATGCATTCCCTGATAATAATCCATGATGATATCAAGTTAGGCCACTCTTATTTTATAATAATGTCATGTGGTTTTTAATAATGTTCAATCAATTACCATTCCTTAGTGTGTTAAGGCTAATTAAGCCTGAAACCATTTAATCATGTCTTAATTAATCAATAATCCCATTTTATTTAATACTTTTTTAAATTAGTAAGGAAAGGATATGTGGCATGAAAACTTCTGGTTAATCCATTTAGGGAATATTCTATAATTAAGGTAAACTCTGATAGCTTCCATGAATATGGTAAATGGTTCTACAGACATGCAACCTATTATTATTTCAAATTTAAATCAAAAAAACTCTTATACTTTACTTTTTAATTTCCCTTTCAAATTAAATTATAAAATTGAATCATTTACCTTATGATAGTCAAGTGAAAGTGACATGTTACATTCAAATCAAAATTTCATGAATCATCAAGAATCTTTTATAAGGAGGCATACAATTATTATGGTCATGCTCGATCACACCCAAACGATGGCTCAAAAGTGTCAAAACACTAAAAACTCAACAATGGAATATCACCCTAAAATGGGTGTTGGGTGTTTTAGGCATAACTACCATAAAATAATCACATTTATGGAAAGATAATAATCTTATAGTTAAAATGATTATAATCATAGAGTATATATTTTATAAATGACACCTGATGAAATCAGTGGGGCGTAGAGGAGAATTTCCAAAATTGAAGACCTTGAGGTATGAGTTATAGGCCATCGAAATAAGTAGTGTAGGAATGTACTCATCTAGTATTGGCCCATGGATATGGCTTCGATCAGAGTAGATATATGAAAAGAGGAAAAAATAGCACACCACAATAAATAGATTGAGATAAATAAAGATAAATAACAGCTTAAAAGGACTCAAGTATTTACTGTTGCACATCCAACATGACAACCCGATGCTCAATCAGATCCTGAATGATGGAGATATCTTGATCTTAACATTAGTACTTCAAAGAAGATCCAAATGTGAAGAAAAAAAGGATAATACAAATGGATATCATATTATGTGGAAGGAGGGGGCTTAATTGGATCATTACGGGAAAATGGTAATTTTACCCAAAAATTAACTAGTGTATGGTTTGTCTTGATGAGTTGAAAAAATGTGTGCAAACCAAGTACAGGTATCATGAAAAGGGGGAACTCACAAATCTAGGCATCACGGTTAGGTAATCCACGGACAAAACATGTGTAATGGGTCTTCTTGGAAATTTATACCATCTACCCCATTAGATATAAAAATGTTCCCTACCCACACAATTTACTCTATTAGTGAAAATGGTCAGTTGTTTCCAAATAGATGGGTCTTCGGATTTGAACAAGCCCTAGACACCCTTCATACATACTCTAACTCAATAGGAACCCAAATTATGTCGAAAATATTAAATTAGACTTAAAATTAATGGATACATTCCTATATGGAAAAATGGGTTATTACTATCTTCCCTCGTTAAAAGAACTCAACTGAGAGTTAGACTTCCATGGGTGGTTAAGTACTATTTGAGAAAAACTCTTGAAACTAGGAAAGTAAGTTGGCCCCTCACACCAAATTCCCATCATATATGAGTCCATGTGGCCATATCACCCATACTAAAGTGACATACATGCCTTGTAGAACCTTTGTGATCCTATCAGTAATGTTTACTTTATAACCCTTAAGGGTAGCATGGGAAAATAACTAAACATACATTGGATGAAAGGTAAGATATAATTCAACATTATATTGGAGGAGCTCTGAAACATTGATGACATTGATCATGGCTTAGCACCTTTGAGGTAATGGAAACAGATAGTCTTCCAGCACGAGTCCCTTGTGAATCTCAAATGACGCAACATAACATGGTGTTTACTTCCATTTATTCCATAACCATCTATACCCTAGCTAGGTTGATATTTGAAGTAAAAATGATCCCTGACCTCGAATTTAGAATTTCTTGATGGTGACAGTCAGATGATTTCTGCCTAAACTAAGAATTAGTCGTACGCTTTCTGGAAATAAGAAAATGATCTAAAGTCTCTTGAATGAGATAAAGACCTTGTAGGGATGCCTCAATAGCCTATAGATTGTACAAGGATTAATGGAACAACTTACCATATAATAAACCAAAATGATACATATGGATTTTCTCCTAAATGCTATTATTATATTAGAGCTCAATGAGAGGCATATATATCTTCCAAGAACAACCGAATTGATGGAAACATGCTCAAAGAATTCCCTCTACAACCTTTATTGTTCGTTCCGATTTCTCATCAGTATTGGATTGAAATGATGTGTATAGAATTACATGTGTTTCCATATCCATATTCAATACCTTCTAGAATTGTTATGTGAAATGATTATCCCTGTCTAAAATAGTATATTATGGACCCCACGAATTTTTATGATCTCATGGATATACAGTCCTACCAGCTCATCAAATAAAAAAGTCTCCCATATAGGGGCAAAGTGATCCACATTTGTCAAAATTTCAATGACAACACAAATAGTGTCACCACCTCTAAGAGACATAGGTAAACCAAAAACAATGTCCCTGGAATCATTTTCTCATTTACATTCTAAGATTTGAAGAAGTTGTAACAAACATGTTGGTTTCTATTTCTCTATCATCACCTGTAAATAGGGGGAACACCTAGTGATAATGCATGATATAATATGCTTCATCACAGGATCCCAATACTAGTGTAACATATGTTGATACATCATGGAGATACCTAGATAAAATTCCCACTGATATGCATGTGAATCTTACAGTGACCCCTCTCTAATATCTATAGGAACCCATACACATCCATGAATACATAATATTTCATCTCTATCCACATACCAATTGGGAGGCGGTTTATCACCTAATATACTCTAATAGAGAACCCATCCATCAAGATATGAAAATTGTCTAATTTTCACACTCTCAACGATGTAATAAACAACTACCAAAAATGAGAGGTAATGATTCTTGTAAATATCTTGAAAATCTCAATGCAACTCAGAATATAGTGTCATTAACTTCCATTCACCATTGGTTTCCCATACATATTGTGTTTGAGTTTTCTGAATAGACATTAATGCAACCACATTTCCCTTACAATCCATATAGGCAATATTAAAATCAATGGATTGTAGATATTTGAATCATCTCCATTGTGTAAGGATCTAGTCACACTATGTAATGACATATTTGAAGATCTTGTGGTCATTGTACACAACAAAGTGATCACCCATAATATTGTGTCTCCAATAACATAAGGAATGGAAAACTACTACTATAACGAGGTCATGAATTGGTTAATTTCCCTCATGAGGCCTCAAATAATGATATCCATATGCATCTATTTTAATATCATGCATCAACATTGCTCCTAGGGTCATTCATGATACATCACAGAAGAAAATGTATCCTATTCTAGGCTCTGGTATAATCTGAATAGTTGTTGAGAAAAACTTTCCAATTATATCTGAAAAGGATTTATCTCATTATTCTAACCATAAGAACATAACAACATTATTTTTATGTCCAATAAAATGTGAACCATAATGTGATCAGTCTTTTATTGAATGCATGTAGTATCCATCTATCACCAATAAACTCTTTATATCAAAAAAATGATTGGTATGCTCCTAGAAAACTAAAAAACTAAACTTTTGTGGTTTAATAGATACTCAAATTTCAATTTGATATGACCCAATAATTTAACATTGTCAATCCAATAGTGTCACCTAGCTTACATAACATAATTTTTTGTCTCTCTCAATGTAATCATAATGATATCATTATTTTTATCATTCTATTTACATGTATGATAATACACCAAGGTTTCATCCATAAAGACCCGGAAAAAGGAGCCGAAATAGGGTTGGAAAACCCATTTCATTAGATCCAAGAAAATGGTGGATGCATTTGCAAGACCAAACGTTATAACAAGGCTCTCAGACATACCATACTTATTATAGAAGTCATTACAATGAATTTGTGAGGGGATTACTCACACTTTATGATAACCTAACCTCGGGTCGATCAGATAAAAGACCCTAGCATCTCGCTGCTGGTCGAAGAGATCATCTATTCAAGGTAGTGGATACTAGTTATTGATATTAATATAGTTAATACATTTATAAGACATGCATATATATATGGTTACATATTCCTTCTTGGAGAAAAGAACAGGAAAACCCCATGATGATGTAATCATCTATATAAATCATTTGGCCCCTATATCCTCTAACTACTGATTGAACTCTAGATGCTCTTTAGGTTCCACATTGTTAGGATGAATGGAATCATTGGATTCTACTAAAAGAAAAAAATATTGTAATCTATATCTCTACCTTAGGTGTTAAGGATGAATACTCATCCGGAAATATGTCCAATAAAATGATCAACTCTTTGAGGGAAATTTTCTTATCATAAAAAAGGATCCTCTATGAATATACTTTCAATCTGGGTAGTCACTCCGCCTAGCCCATGTTGCTCACATCCCGCTTTACCAAGGACATCCCATTAAATCTTATAAATACAATGGTTTCCCTCTGATGAGTAAAATGATACCATGCTACAATAGTAGTCTACAAAAGAATTATATTGAACTAACCAATATATCCCAAGAATTACATCGAAATCTATCATCTTAAGAACAATAATGTTACAAATGAAAGGGTAACTACCAACCTCATGGGGACAGTCCCTACACTGGTGTATTTCCTTTGACTGTATCGTAAATGGTGTTTCTAAAGTCATTACACCATAGTAATAGTGTATCTCTAGTCCAATACATTCTAAAATAGATACAATGAAAAAAGTGTTTAAAGTAACAATATATAAAAAATAAGATACCATAGTACATTCCACAATAATGGAACTTCATGTTATAAATGACACTATATCATAATCCTTGGGTATCAGTTGTAGTGTGTGCAACTAGCCTAATCCATTGCCTTCTGCTGCAGATGGACTACCATGATCATAACATCTCTACTAGCACTGCTGGTGATCAGGGATCTTGCTACCCTAGCCCCTAACACCTCCTCTTCCTGTTATGTTCGTGCTATTTTCACTTCCCACCTGACACAGTTCAAAATAACCCTCTCCTTATGGTGGAGCTGGAACATATCCTTTTCTAGTTAATCTATTAGAATGGTCCTATATAATCATTGAAGATTCCCCATACTGCCACAATGATGGCACTCCAGTGAGTCTTTATCAAACAGATGATTCATATTTACTAATCGTTTTCATTGAAGACACACCATGGAGTTATAAAAATGGGTACACTCTATGCCACTTCCTTGGCAAGAAACCTCGATGTAATGTTCCCATCCACTAAGAGAATTACTGGCATGTTGCGGTAATAATCCTATTTTCCCGATACTATTTCTACCCCTCAGGTTAAATTTAATGATAAGAACCTGATTGAATATATCAAAAAAAATTAGGTAGTAAAAAGAAATTCACCATTATAAAGATAGCATAAAGAAGTCCATCTTTAAAGGTTATATCATGAAAAATATCATCACTGGATTGATGTGGTAAAAATGGTTCTACCTTAGTAAAACACATTGAATGTTCCATAACTGAAATAGAACCATATTAAAGGTGCATGAACTTCCTGGATCCCTCAGATCTCATCATCTATGGAAAAAATTGATAAGACAAGGTAACCTTTAAATCATCCCATAACATGCCCTAATGACTACAATCTTGGGTAATCACATCCCAACTGCACTTCACTAAATCACACAACATGAAGATTGTGTGTTTGAAACTCTACTCAAGAGACGTCTCTAGATGCTAAAAGATATATAGGGTGGAATCTTGCAATGACCCAACAGTCTGTGGACCACTATCCTCTATGAAGGTAAGAATATGATGCTGCTAGAAATTCCGACTGAGATCATCCATCGTATGTCTATCTCAAGGAGCACCATCCATGGACTACATCTCAGATAGGAAACTATATCAAACATGGGAATCAATTCCAAAATCATGTAAATGAGGCGGTGTCTGGATTGGGACTTTTAGATGTAATACTAGTGGCTCAGGGCCAACCATGTCTAAAGCATTAACACCGCCAGCTTTCTAGCATATAATATTAGGATATCATGGGGTATTAGACTAAAATTTCCATTTAAAAACCTCAAAACAAGATTTAAGTAGATTGATATCATCTCTACCAGATGATTAATGTACGAAAAATCACTAACCAAGGATTACTACCCATACTACCCTCTTAGAAGTCCATTTATTGGTATGTTCTCATATATAAGATTCATTTTATTTTAAATTTATTTACTAAACTCCCTCCTTTTCAATTCGTATATATGATAATGTGGGATAATTATGTGAAACAGTTTTATTTTATTTTTATTGTTTCACATTTTAGTGATTACTCATTACCATTGAATCTGTTCACATACACATTATCAATGAAAACAACGCCCATTTATTTATGGCATTATGGGTCAACTGTATAAATTACTCATCCAAACCCATGAGGTCCTATACACCTCATGAATTGAGATATAAAATCACTCAATAACATCCAAAAATAATACATGTAGAATCTAACTATCATAAAATCACTTAGAAATCCCAAGGATGTCAAGCAATGCAATGTAGTGAAATGAACCTATATGGAATGACATTAAAATTCTAGGTTTTTATGCGATGCGTGTAACATTTATCCTTTACCTCATCTCATCAAGAAATGGGTAAAATAAAATCTCAATAATAATAATAATAATAATAAACTCCACACAACATGTACATAACCCAATCGTTAAAAAATGTCAACTGTAATATGAAAAACATGACAACAATTTTATTTGAGGAAACATTAATTTTACCCCGAACATGGGTTTGCGACACCCAATAATGATGTATAACCATGTTATAGGCATTCCAAATATCTAATATATTGTCTTGAAGTAGTAATCCAAGTAATTAAACTCCTCTAACACCACATTGGGATGTCCCTGACCCTATTTCCACTTAATAGATTCCTTCATCCCGGTTGGACACTTGGCCTCAATTAGATATCCCCCAATGACCGAGGTTGCTGACTAACAATGAGGGAATTGGGTGTGTCTATGGGGAGACAATTCTCTCATTACCAGAGTGTAGCATAAGGAATAATTATAAACATATGAAAATAGAAGAAAAAATATACGTTTATAGAAGGCACAAACGAAATGGGGACAACATTAAAAATACATGAGACAACTGGAATAATGTATAACATCTGATGATGAGATTTAATGTATCTATAAAATTGGAAAAAATGGAAAAAATATAATAGAAACAAAATTTCATATAAAAGAATGAGGGAAATAGAGACATTCTCCCATGAATCCAGAGCTCTGGCTCAATCATCTGTTATCAAGACCCATCCTAAACAGTAAGATATTAAGTGTTTGAAGCTATATACATCCCTTTATCTCCACCAACATTCATATAATCTGCCCTGGGTACCAAAAATTACTCAATAGAGTGTGAGATAAATACCAGTGGGCCACCACAAAAATGTGTATAGAACTTCTGACCTGCGAAATGGAAATGCAACGGTGTGCTAGCATGCATGCATATAGTAATGAAGTGAAATATATCTAAATTCCAAGATACCTGCATCATCCCTCAGCTGGTGTCTTAACATATAATCAGTTCATTATGTGATTATTATCAGTTCATAAATAATCCAAATGCATTATACAGTGATGGTTCCAAGCTATAACAAGGCACCATGTTATGATATTTATTAATGAAGTTCCATGGTAATACATATGGTAATGTAAACATGAAGGGTCACCACCTCAGTAATAATTTTATCCTAGCTATGGGTAAGAGTGTAATCTAATGATCATTTCACAAGGTATTCCACAATAATATTTTCAAAGAATCCAATGTGCTATACAAGGTTAAATGGTGCAGTGTAGTTATTGGGCCCTATGGGATTTAACCAAGGAACCTACTTTTCAATGATGAATCCAAGGAGATTATCCTTGTAATCCTTTAACAATTTGATAGGGATCCTACTATTTCATGTTGAACATCCACGAATAAAAGAGAATTAGGGTATAGTTTTATCTCAACCTAAGTATTCTAGATCCATGAATCAGAAAGGGGTTCCTGAGTGTTCAAGGCATTGCAGGATAATAATACAAGATGAACTTGTTTCAGGCCACTTTTATTCGATAATGAATTCATATAATATTATAAAAGGATCAATCCATTGTATGTCATTAGTTTAATTAGGATAATTGACCATGAAACCATTTAATCAAGACATAATTAATCAATAATCCCAATTGGATCATTCCTTTCCTTTCATTAATGTGAAAAGGACAAGTAGGATGCAACAATTTATTTAATCAATTTATGGAATATTAAATAATTAAGGTTCACTTTGATAACATCCATCAAAATTGTATGGAAGGCTACATTATTTCAACCTATTATTCATTCAAATTAAAATCTCGTCATCTCATATAATTAGTATACCAGCGAATTTCCTTTTTCCAATTAATTATAAAATTGAAGCACTTACTATATGTAGGTCATGTAGATGTGGCACGATACAATATATTCACCATATAATGACTCAATAATCATCTATAATAATGGTTCTAACCATTATTGTGGCCATGATTGATCACACTCGAACAATGGATTAAAATTGTCAAAGCAATATAAATTCTACAGTGGAATATAACCCTACATGGGGTGTCAGGTGTTGTGGGTGTAACCACAAAAAATTAATAACGTATATGGAAAGAGAATAATAATACTGTTATAATGATTATATGAATGGAATATAAATTCTTTAAATAGAACCTGATTAAGTTGGTAAGACCCACTCAATAAATTCAAAAATCATTGAACATGAGGGATCAATTATAGACCAACCACATTAGTCTTGCATGATTATCCTCCTCCCGTATCAGCCCTTTATTTGTATGGAATTATAATAGATATTTTAAAATTGAAAAAATTATCACACCCTGATAACTTGTCGAAGAGAAATATAGACGAAGAAAGAATCAAAATGGCATGATTACTTATCATAGCGCATCCAACATGACAAAAAAAGATCGATCATATCCAAGATGACTGATATCTCTTTATCCCAAACTTAGACATTTAATAGGTGTAATGTCACGACCCGCCCTCGGGGTCCGTGCCGTAACTACCCCAAGCCCGCCTTCCATAGGCCAGGGGCTGGGGACTAGCACCAAGGCGTAAATCCCAGTAAAAAGGGAAGGCATTGCCTTTGTAAGGTAAACAAACACCACAGAGTAAGCAAGCGGAAAGTAAACACTAAGTAAAAATAGAGTACAACTGAAAGTGCGGAAAAGTAAATGGGTCAGTATACAAACCCAAACTGAAAGTAAAGTACAACTCGAAAGGAAAAATAGCAACTGTAAGTAAAAGCCACTACACCGAGCTGTCCACTGGAGATCCCACCTGAAGGATGGGTACAGATAGCTCCACTGCTCC
The DNA here is from genome assembly GCA_963277665.1 of Viscum album. NCBI lineage: Eukaryota > Viridiplantae > Streptophyta > Magnoliopsida > Santalales > Viscaceae > Viscum > Viscum album. The sequence continues at coordinate 1,337,928,740 of OY728142.1, forward strand.
ACGGGTCCCGTCGTCCGCTCCGAACACGTCCCGCCCAGTGGTCCACCTCCAGGTACCGTCCTGCTCTGCATGCCTCAGCCAAGATCAACGCTGTCTGTCGTCTGCAACCAACACAACATAGTGCGGGCATAGCCCGTGCAGGGGTGAGTATAAGCTACTCAGTAGGGACCCCGAGACCCCAAAGGTCTCACAAAATCCACAAAGGATAATCCACAAAGGAAGATACAAACACAAAGTAACAACTGACACTGCTTAGGTATATGCCCATACATATACCTAAGTCATCAATTTCAAATACGCTCCATCCTATGAGCCCAAGTACAACTCAGTCCACATAGGAAAGTAAACGTATTCCACACAGGAAACCAAAACGAAATCCATATAGGATAGCACAACTCAGTCCACACAGGAAAGAAACAGGATTCAGCTCACACAGGTATACTTCTTCGAAAGACGATAAAGATGATCTCTGATCCATCTAAGTCGTCAAACCCACGAAGGATCGATAGGTAACTAACCCCTGCAAAAGACCCACACAGGATTGGGCCCACATAGGACCTGTAGGCGCTGGTTCACACAGGACCGCTGAGCGCAAAGACCCACACAGGATCGGGCCCACACAGGACCTGTAGCACTGATCCACGTAGGATCGCTTAGTGCTGTAGTAGTTGTCGTTGAATCCACACAGGATCTCTCTACTGTCTTCGTCGCAGTCACAATAGCAGTAGCAGTAGCAGTAGTAGTCACAGTAACAATTGCAGCCAGCACTAGGGTTCCCGCACACAGCAAGCTCGTACAGGAGGGTCCGCTCCACGAGCCGAGAGGCTGACACATCAACTATCAAAAAGTCCAGAGTTGATGTATCCAAAAGTTCTGTATCATCAACAGGAACTCAACGCAACAGACGGCGCGTCGATCGGACGCCCGGTCTGAGAGTTATTGGCTTTTTCGTCCCAGGGGCCCGATTGGTTTTTAAGGAAAAACCAACCCGACCATACTCCACCTGCGTCCAAACCTCAGGTGGAGTATGCCAAAAGATCCGTCTCACTAAGAGGAACACAACAAAGCTGACGGCACGTCAATCGGACGTCCGTAGCTCAAGATATGAGCGTTTCCGCTCCGAAGGCCCGGTTGGTTTCGTGAACGAACCAACCCGGCCGAAATCAAAATATTCCGAAACATTAAGTGCGATATACCGAATCGACCGTCTCGATTCAAGGATCGCGTAGCCGCTAACGGTTCGTCAATCGGAGGTCCGTGGCTCAAGTTATGGCCAAAAGACCGAAACCGTCTCGAAAACGGGGGGTCCGGGTCCGGGCCGACCCGGCCCGACCCCCCCTAGGTCGGCCCGAACCGGGTCGACCCAAACCAGTTCGACCTGACCCGGGTCCGACCCGGCCCGGCCGGCGGCGGTCCGGCGCGGCGGCGGCGCGGCCTGGCGCCGCTTGTCGCCACGCGCGGGGGGCAAAGCCCCCGCTTTATCAAACTGGCGGCGCGACATTTAGACGCGCCTTTGGGAACCCCCCCCCCCCCTCGTGGGGGCCTGATTTGAAGAGAACCGGGGGGCCTCCTGCCCCCCTCAATGAACCCCCCCCCCTCATAAATGGGGGGGCATTAGAGCTGATCGGGGGAATTAAATTCCCCCGGTCTTTGACCTTCCGGCCGGCCACCTGGTCGGCCGGTTTTTCTCCAATGGGACCAGCAATGCCAGTCCCCTTCCGACTTCTGACGCCGGCGGCCCGGCGAGCCGCTGGTCTTCCCGTCTCGCCGCGGCCCGGAATCGGCCGCGGTGTTCGTCGTCTGGCGTGGTGCGATGGCACCCCGCCCCTCCGCCATGGCCCCGCTCTGGCCGCGGCGCCTTCGATTCCCTTCGACGCGGCGCGACGACGTCGCGTTCGTGATGATTCTTCCACGGTGCGAATTTCCGCGTGGTGCGACGGCACCACGCCATCTTGTTTCATCCGCAAGATAAATCAACAAGAACAAAGGAGGGGGTTCGGCCGTGTTCATGCGGTCCGGCCCCCTCATGTTAAACGATAACACATATTTAAATATCCTCACGTTTGTCATGCTAGAACCACAAAAGAGAATAAATAAATAAATAAATAATCAACAACAACCCCTACCTTGGGTTCAAGTTCGAAGATCGTCAACGACCTGCGGAAGACAACGTCGCAGAGGTCGGGCGTCGCGGTAGTTGTTCGTCAAATCCGATGATGAAGAGGTACGTCCGAAGAGGTACGTCGTTGGAGAATCTTCGTATGTCGACGAAGGAAGTCCGAGGAGGAAGCGGCGTTCCCTTTCGTTGACAGGGAAGACGTCGTCGATATTCGGAAACAATGGACTACGAAGATGAGAGGAGCGGCGTTCTTCGTCGGAGCTCGAAGGTTCTTCGTGTTCTTCGTCAAGGTAGAAGAAGAAGAAGGAGCTCCCAAAATCCTCTCAAGAAGGCTAGAGAGTTCTAACCCAACAAAATAAGATAGAGTCTTATTTTATTCACAAACTTAACAAAATGAATTTCAAAGGTTTGAAATTAAAATAAAAATAACTCCAAATTTAATAACAAGTTGAAATGTCATTTAAAGAGAGGTTAAAGGAGTTTTGAGAGGAGATGGAAGGTTGGGTTTCGTGTGGGACCCACCACACTTAATCCTCCCAAGGGATGTTAAGTGGATGTGGGCCCCACCTTTAACTTCCTTTGAGAGGAGTTAACCAACAAGTAAGAAAAATAAAAAATGTTCCACATTTTTATTCAACCTTTTCTAACTCTCCCAAAAACTAACTTTCGTCCCGCATTAAACGCAACATCGGAAAAGGTCTCCTTAAGCGAATATCGGTGCTGCGAGTTCATCGGTGTCCTCAGATTTCAATTCCGAGCACCATATTAAAAGTTAGAAATTCCCGCTCGTTCGTTCACTGAACGTACCCGAGCCAAACTTCGGAAATTGATTCCGGGCACTCCGGGCCTCGGAATCAGGTGCTGTCAGAAACCGCGCTCTTGTAAAATTCCAACGAAAATTAAGAAAAAACACCCCTTGAATTTTACGGGTCTTTACATTACTCTCACCACAGGGCTTTACGTCCCCATAAAGATACATCAAAAACTAGGGAAACAAATGAGGGTACTGAGCACGCATCTGAGCCTCCCGCTCCCATGTGCTCTCATGGAGGTTCCCGTGCCTCCATCTGATGCGCACAAGAGGAATCGATCTCCCACGTAGGACCCGCTCCTTTCGATCCTCTATCTCCACCGGGACCTCCGTAAAAGTCACCCCATCATCAACGTCAAGCTCTCCATGGTCAATGATGTGCGTCAGGTCGTGCACGTATCTCCTCAGCTGAGACACGTGGAAGACGTCGTGCACCCGGTGCAACTGAGGTGGTAGAGCTAGGCGATAAGCCACCTCGCCAACCCTGTTGAGGACCTGGAAGGGTCCGATGAAGCGTGAATATAACTTGTCACCTCAGCCAAATCTCCGAATACCACGTCGAGGTGAGACCCGCAAGAAGACATGGTCACCATCCTCGAACTCTAGTGGCCTCCGCCTCCTGTCAGTGTATGACTTCTGCCGGCTCTGAGCTGTCCATATCCACTCCTGGATGACCTGGACCTTCTCTGTCGTGGCCTGGACCATCTCTGGTCCCACCAGTGCTGACTCCCCAGGGTCTGTCCAGCACAAAGGAGATCTACAAGGTCGGCCGTACAATGCCTCGTACGGTGCCATCCCGATGGTGGAGTGGTAACTGTTGTTGTACGCAAACTCCACCAAGGGTAGGTGGTCCTCCCAGCTACGACCAAAGTCGAGGACACATGCGCGGAGCATGTCCTCGAGAGTCTGAATGGTCCACTCCGTCTGACCATCCGTCTGAGGGTGAAAGGATGTGCTCAGACGTAGCTGCATCCCGAATGCCTCCTGCAACCCCTTCCAAAGCCGGGAAGTAAGGCGAGCAACTCGATCGGAGACGATAGATGATGGCATGCCGTGGAGCCGCACAATCTCCTGAACGTAGAGACGTCCCAAGCTCTCCACTGAGCCCTGCTCTCTGATGGGTAAGAAGTGTGACGACTTGGTGAGTCGGTCAAAAATCACCCATATGGAGTCGTGACCTCTGGAAGTGCGTGGAAGTCCAGTCACGAAGTCCATAGATATGCCATCCCACTTCCACTCCGGGACCTCCAAGGGCTGTACCAAGCCTGCTGGTACCTGATGCTCTGCCTTCACCTGCTGGAAGGTGAGTCATCGAGAAACGAACTCTGCCACTGCCTTCTTCATTCCCGGCCACCAGTGCTGTCGTCTGAGGTCCTGGTACATCTTTGCCACTCCAGGATGTACCGCCAAAGGAGATGTGTGAAACTCTCTCAGCACTTCCTCTCGCAAAGCGACTGGTACCATGGTACGTCCTCTGAAAAAGATGTCGTGCTCTGCTCAAAGGGAGAAACCATCAGGTGCCTGTCCCGAGGATATCTGTGCACACCGTGTCTCACAGTCAGCGTCCTCACGCTGTGCCTCTCTGACCCGCTGCACTAGTGGAGGGGTGACTGTGAGAGACTGGAGGAAGGCTTCTCCATCTCTATCCACAAAGGATATCTTCAAAGAGGCTAGCTACTCTGTCGCTTCCTCAAGTAGCTGAATGCCCATCCTCCTACTGAGGGCATCAGCTACTACGTTCCCCTTCCCATGAGTATAGACTATCTCAAAGTCATAGTCCTGGAGGAACTCGAGCCATCGCCACTGTCTCAGGATCAGGTCCTTCTGCGAGAAGATATACCTGAGACTCTGATGATCGGAAAAGACTGTAAAGCGCTCGCCCATCAGGTAGTGTCGCCATGTCTTCAGAGCGAAGACCACTGCTGCTAACTCCAGGTCATGAGTAGCGTAGTTCTGCTCATGCGGCCTCAAAAGACGTGATCCATAGGCGATCACTTCCCTCTCCTGCATCAGAACACATCCGAGTCCGGTCCCTGATGCATCACAGTAGACTATGTACCCTACTCCCTCATCAGGAAACCTCAAGATAGGTGCGCTGATCAATCTCTGTCTCAGCTCCTGGAAGCTCTGCTGACATCTGTCTAACCACACGAAGGGTTTCCCCTTCTTCGTCAAAGCTGTGAGTGGTGCTGCAACTCTAGAGAAGTCTGGCATGAATCTCCGATAGTATCCACCTAGTCCCAATAAACTCTGAACCTCAGTTACGCTCCTGGGTGGCTCCCATGCTAACACAGCCTCGATCATCGCAGGATCCACTGCAACTCCCGCCTCAGAGATAACGTGTCCCAAGAAGTGGACCTCACATATCCAGAACTGGAACTTAGAGAGCTTACCATAAAGCTGGTGCTCTCAGAGTGTGTCTAGTATAACTTGCAAGTGATAGGCGTGCTCCTCCTCGGTCGTAGAGTAAATCAGAATGTCGTCGATGAAGACTACGACAAACCGATCAAGGTATGGCTGAAAGATCATGTTCATGAGGGCGATGAACACTGCTGGAGCATTGGTTATGACGAAAGGCATAACCAAGAACTCATAGTGGCCATACCGACATCTCGAGGCCGTCTTCTGCACATCCTCGTCTCTGACTCTGAGCGGATGATAGCCTGACCTGAGGTCTATCTTCGAGAACCATCGTGCTCCCTTGAGCTGATCAAAGAGGTCATCAATCCTTGGTAGCGGATACTTGTTCCTCACTATCACCTGGTTCGGGCGACGATAGTCAACACAAAGCCGCAGGCTCCCGTCCTCCTTTTTGGAGAACAATATCGGGGAAGCCCAGGGTGAAACACTGGGTCGGATGAACCCCTTGCCCTGCAAGTCCTCCAACTGTACCCGTAGCTCTCGAAGCTCGGCGGGGGCCATTCGATATGCTGGAGTGGATATCGGGGCTGTTCCGGGGTACAAGTCAATATAAAAGTCTACCTCTCTGCGAGGAGGTAGCCCTGGAATGTCGTCGGGAAAAACGTCCGCAAACTGATCCACCACTGCAGGAAAACCAGGACTCCGCACGTCATCTGCTCCAATGATGAGGCTCGCCATCTGATGAGTGATGGGCTGTCCTCTCCTCCGCGGAAGTCCATCCTGTGCTGCAAAGGTTCCCTTCTCGCCGGTGAAGGTGAACCTGCTCCTGTCGGTGCGTACACATCGCACCAAGCGCCTAAAACAGTTAATCTGTGCATGGACCGTAGATAGCCAATCCATGTCCAAGATGACGTCGTAAGGCCTAGACGCTGCTATAAGAAGATCCCAGCCGAAGATCTTGCCTCCTAGAGTGAGCTCACACTGCCGGCACCAGTGCGTAATCGTCGAGTCTACTCCCGTAGGAATCTCTAGCCGTAAGGATCGAGCCAACGGCTCTGTTAGAATCTCCGAGCTCCGAACAAGGGCAGCAGCTATGAAAGAGTGACTCCCTCCTGTGTCTATAAGAACTGCAGCAAGGGTGGAATAGACAAAGATAGTACCTCGAATCATCTCAGGTGCGCCGTGGTTTTAGGCCTCTGTTGCCTGGAGCTTTGCCTGTCTCTGCCCACCAGCTCCCTGTGGTCGGGGTGGACCTCCTGGTGGTGGTGGTGGTGGCAGAGCCTCAACGCATCGCCCACCACCGGCTGCTCGTCCAGCTCCTCTGCCTCATATGCCTCCTCCCTGCGGACCGCCACGATCGACCCTCTGCCTCTGCCTCGGTGGTCCCTCAACTGTCTGCTGCTCCTTGGAACGGCGGGTCGGGCAGTCACGAGCCATGTGGCCCTGCCCGCCGCACGAGTAGCACTGTCTGCCTCTCGAAAGACTGGCTCCTCGCTGTGTGCCCCGCACTGCTGAGCCAGTGTCCTAAGGTCGTCTGCCTGAGGGTCTGGTCTGTCTGGACCCCTGAGTCATCCGTCGACTGCCTGCTGCAGATGACTCTGCCACGTGCCGCCCTACGGTGGGTCTCGGTGCTGGTGTAGACTCAGCAAGGAAGCTCTCGATCAAAAGGGCCCGCTCCAGTACACCTGTCTGAGTCGGTATTCTGAGGGAGATCAGCGATGCTCTGACCTCGTGTCTCAAACCCTGCTCGAAGGTCCGGGCCCGGAAGAATGGGTCCCGTACCATGTCGGTCGAGTAGCGCGAGAGATCAGTAAATCTCGCCGAGTACTGAGCGACCGTCATGCTGCCCTGCCGCAGCTGAAGAAGCTCCTGGATACGCACCGCACGAAGGGTGGCTGGGACGAACTCCGAGCGAAAGAGGCTCTCATAGTCCATCCATAGAAGAGATGCCTCATCGTGGACCTGGAGCATCAAGCTCCACCATCGTCCTGCTGCTGCGTGTAGTAGGCTCGCAGTGTGGATCACCATGAGGTCTGCTGGTGTCCTCACTAGCCTAAACACACGTACCACTGCCTCCAGCCAGTCCTCGGCTGCCTGGGGATCCATCTCCCTGCGAAACCTGGGCGGTCGCTGGCGCTGAAACTCATGAAGTGCGCTGAGGCGACGTGCATCGTCAGCGGCTGGTGCTGGAAGTATCGGTGGCTCGACGGGTAGAGCTTCCGCCAGTGCCACTGCTGACAAAGGGCCATGCACCGAAGCCTCGTCGCTCGGTGGGCTGTCGTCACACTCGACTCTTGGAACCCTAGCTGGCTGTCGTCGTGGGGCCATCCTGAAAAGGAAACAGGTGCGCCATGGTCAGAACAGTATACCTGGTGAGCTGATATAAGTAATCACAAAGAAAACATTGAAACACACACACAATCAATGTTTTCGTGCATTAAGTCAGAAATCAGAAGTCAGGGTCCTGGTGTACGGATACGTCGGCCGCCGCACCAACACTGGACTCCCTGGACTGAGAACCACACTCAATATGCTAAACATTATTGCTTCACATAGAAAAGATCAGAGTTCGCGGTAGAACCGAACTCCTTTGATACCAATTTTTCAAGACCCGCCCTCGGGGTCCGTGTCGTGACTACCCCAAGCCCGCCTTCCATAGGCCAGGGGCTGACGACTAGCACCAAGGAGTAAATCCCGGTAAAAAGGGAAGGCATTGCCTTTGTAAAGTAAACAAACACCACAGAGTAAGCAAGCGGAAAGTAAACACTAAGTAAAAACAGAGTACAACTGAAAGTGTGGAAAAGTAAATGGGCCAGTATACAAACCCAAACTGAAAGTAAAGTACAACTCGAAAGGAAAAACATCAACTGTAAGTAAAAGCCGCTACACCGAGCTGTCCACTGGAGATCCCACCTGAAGGATGGGTACAGATAGCTCCAATGCTCCACGGGTCCCGTCGTCCGCTCCGAACACGTCCCGCCCAGTGGTCCACCTCCAGGTACCGTCCTGCTCTGCAAGCCTCAGCCAAGATCAACGCTGTCCGTCGTCTGCAACCAAAACAACGTAGTGCGGGCATAGCCCGTGCAGGGGTGAGTATAAGCTACTCAGTAGGGACCCCGAGACCCCCGAAGGTCTCACAAAATCCACAAAGGATAATCCACAAAGGAAGATACAAACACAAAGTAACAACTGACACTGCTTAGGTATATGCCCATACATATACCTAAGTCATCAATTTCAAATACGCTCCAACCTCCGAGCCCAAGTACAACTCAGTCCACACAGGAAAGTAAACGTATTCCACACAGGAAAGCAAAACGAAATCCACATAGGATAGCACAACTCAATCCACACAGGAAAGCAACAGGATTCAGCTCACACAGGTATACTTCTTCTAAAGACGATAAAGATGATCTCTGATCCATCTAAGTCGTCGGACCCACGAAGGATCGATAGGTAACTAACCCCCGCAAAAGACCCACACAGGATCAGGCCCACATAGAACCTGTAGGCACTGGTTCACACAGGACCACTGAGCACAAAGACCCATACAGGATCGGACCCACACAGGATCGGGCCCACACAGGACCTGTAGCACTGATCCACGTAGGATTTATGAGTGCTGTAGTCGTCGTCGTCGAATCCACACAGGATCTCTGTACTGTCGTCGCCGCAGTCACAGTAGCAGTAGCAGTAGCAGTAGTAGTCACAGTAACAGTCGCAGCTAGCACTAGGGTTCCCGCACACAGCAAGCTCGTACAGGAGGGTCCGCTCCACGAGCCGAGAGGCTGATACATCACCTGTCACAAAGTACAGAGTTGATGTATCCAAAAGTTCCGTATCGTCAACAGGAACTCAACGCAACAGACGGCTCGTCGACCGGACGCCCGGTCTGAGAGTTATTGGCTTTTTCGTCCCAGGGGCCTGGTTGGTTTTTAAGGAAAAACCAACCCGACCGTACTCCACCTGCGTCCAAACCTCGGGCGGAGTATGCCAAAAGATCCGTCTCACTAAGAGGAACACAGCAAAGATGACGACACATCAATCGGACGTCCGTAGCTCAAGATATGAGCGTTTCTGCTCCGAAGGCCCGGTTGGTTTCGTGAACGAACCAACCCGGCCAAAGTCAAAATATTCCGAAACATTGAGGGCGATATACCGAATCGACCGTCTCAATTCAAGGATCAGGTATCCACTGATGGTTCGTCAATCGGAGGTTCGTGGCTCATGTTATGGCCAAAAGACCGAAACCGTCTCAAAAACGGGGGGTCCGGGTCCGGGCCGACCCGGCCCGACCCCCCCTGGGTCGGCCCGAACCGGGTCGCCCGACCCGGGACCGACCCGGCCCGGCCGGCGGCGGTCCGGCGCGACGGCGCGGCCTGGCGCCGCTTGTCGCCACGCGCGGGGGGCACAGCCCCCGCTTTATCAAACTGGCGGCGCAGCTTTTAGTCGCGCCTTTGGGAACCCCCCCCCCTCATGGGGGCCTGCTTTGAAGAGAACCGGGGGGCCGCCTGGCCCCCTCAATGAAACCCCCCCTCATAAATGGGGGGGGGGGGGATTTAGAGCTGACCGGGGGAATTAAATTCCCCCGGTCTTTGAACTTCCGTTCGGCCACCTGGCCGACCGGTTTTTCTCCAACGGGACCGGCAAAGCCGGTCCCCTTCCGACTTCCGACACCGGCGGCCCGGCGAGCCGCCGGTCTTCCCGTCTCGCCGCGGCCCGAAACCGACCGCGGTGTCCGTCATGCGGCGCGGTGCGACGGCACCTCGCCCCTCCGTCGCGGCCCCGCTCCGGCCGCAGCACCTTCGATTCCCTTCGACGCGGCGCGACGGCATCACGTTCGTGATGATTCTTCCACGGTGCGAATTTCCGCGTGGTGCGACGGCACCACGCCATCTTGTTTCATCCGCAAGATAAATCAACAAGAACAAAGGAGGGGGTTCGGCCGTGTTCATGCGGTCCGGCCCCCTCACGTTAAACGATAACACATATTTAAATATCCTCACGTTTGTCATGCTAGAACCATGAACGAGAATAAATAAATAAATAAATAATCAACAACAACCCCTACCTTGGGTTCAAGTTCGAAGATCGTCAACGACCTGCGGAAGACAACGTCGCGGAGGTCGGGCGTCGCGGTAGTCGTTCGTCAAATCCGATGACGAAGAGGTACGTCCGAAGAGGTACGTCGTTTGTGAATCTTTGTATGCCGATGAAGGAAGTCCGAGGAGGAAGCAGCATTCCCTTTCGTTGACACGGAAGACGTCGTCGATCTTCGGAAACAACGGGCTACGAAGATGAGAGGAGCGGCATTCTTCGTCGGAGCTCGAAGGTTCTTCGCGTTCTTCGTCAAGGTTGAAGAAGAAGAAGGAGCTCCCAAAATCCTCTCAAGAAGGCTAGAGAGTTCTAACCCAACAGAATAAGGTAGAGTCTTATTTAATTCACAAACTTAACAAAATGAATTTCAAAGGTTTGAAATTCAAATAAAAATAACTCCAAATTTAATAACAAGTTGACATGTCATTTAAAGAGGGGTTAAAGGAGTTTTGAGAGGAGATGGAAGGTTGGGTTTCGTGTGGGCCCCACCACACTTAATCCTCCCAAGGGAGGTTAAGTGGATGTTGGACCCACCTTTAACTTCCTTTGAGAGGAGTTAACCAACAAGTAAGAAAAATAAAAAGTGTTCCACATTTTTATTCAACTTTTTATAACTCTCCCAAAAACTAACTTTCGTCCCGCATTAAACGCAACATCGGAAAAGGTCTCCTTAAGCGAATATCGGCGCTGCGAGTTCATCGGTGTCGTCGGATTTCAATTCCAAGCACCGGATTAGATGTTAGAAATTCCCGCTCGTTCGTTCACTGAACGTACCCGAGCCAATCTTCGGAAATTGATTCCGGGCACTCCGGGCCTCGGAATCAAGTGCCGTCAGAAACCGCGCTCTTGTAAAATTCCAAAGAAAATTAAGAAAAAATTTCCCTTGAATTTTACGGGTCTTTACATGTAAAATGAGGATACACAGAGGATAATAGCATTGAAAATTGTATTAAGAGGATGGAGGATTCCTTATTAGATTATTAAGGGGGAAAGGGTTATTTTTCCCAGAAATCACCCTATGCACATTTTGTGTGCGTTGTTTGAAAAACCATGCCCAAACCATGCATGAGTTCCTTGGAAAAGGGTTCACTCACCTGATTAGGATACATGATTCGAGAATACATTCACAAAACGCGTGTAATGGATATACTCAAAAATTTATTCCATCAATATGGTAATATCTAACCATGTTCCATACTTTCACATATTACTCTAATCATGTGATAGGGATTGTTTTCCCAAAAAGATGGGTTAAAGGCTCTGAACAAGCCCCAAACACCCCAAAGACCTCCACTAACTAATTAATTAACAAAATTTGGTCAAAAATAAACCATCAAACAAAAAATTAAAGGATCTATACTTGACTGAAAAACCAGGTTCTTACATATATCATCTAATATAGAAATCTACTAATACATGCCTCATCAAATTCAATATACAAGGATAAAAAACTAAACTATTATCTTATTTCATCACTTAATTCTTTTTAATCCACACAATAGGATTTTTATTAATGAATCATATACCACATTATAGTTTTCTATGCTATATAAAATCTGAAAATTATAGTCTTAGTAGATTTTTACCCTTCTATATCAATAAATATTCAAATATTTATTCAAGAATACATAGTATGAACTATTAATACTAATAAATACCACAATGTGATGATATAATAGGTTATTTCCCATATATTAACAGAACATTAAATGTTTAAACACTCTATCTCAGGGAAGGTATAATGAAATTCGGGTGTTAGTAATGATCAAAAGAAATATGATATTAATTCTATATATTAGATCAATATAAAAAAATTATAATGAGATGCCCCACAATGAACCATAAAAATATATTCTACCCTGTTTAACACATTTATATGAGCACTACTCAATATCTATGTCAAATATTTTAATGAGTATTGATATTTTTGTATGGATATTTTTATATAAAAGTGATATATTGATCCTTCATAGTGAATGTTGTTTATAATTTAGTAATATAAGGAAATTTATACCCACACCCCCTGTAATTTCATGTTTGACCAATAATAGATACACCTCATAACCCTTATTTGATATTTCCCAATAAAAACATAAATTATCATGGATTAATCTATAGATAAGAACTAATAAATAACAAAATAACTAATTAATATAACCATCCAATTTCAAAATATATACTTGGACATCTAAAAATACCACTGGTCTTGGTGAATATGTCATGAAACCATCCTCAAATCCATTTCATGTTAAATTTATAATCATTAATGTACCGTTTTATTGACAACAAGAACTACTGAAAGAGAATTTTCGTATGGTTAAAACATATAATTCCTTAATTCTATGGTGACATTAATATATTTTTTAAATACATGAAGAACCAACACAAACAGAATGTATCTATTTTAATATTTGAATTTTTTCTACAAAATATCATTTCCCTTCAACATTATATGAAGTTATTCTATCATACATCTACCATGAAAATAATTATTATAACATTAATTTATTTATTATATAATTAATCCATGAAAAGTAATAAATTTTTTCAATATCACTTTTCTCAGATGTAAATATTCAAGGAAAATCCTCAATAATTTATAAACATTTATGGAAAATGATTTAGACACCACCTCCCCAAGAGACACATAGTTTCACATTCCCATTGTCACATTTAGATAATAAATAACCTATTTATTAATTTTAATCATTATTTCTGTTTTATTAGTTGATTTTTTAACTTGAATAAAATGAGAGGTAATTTTGTCTGTGTTATTATTAAATTATTGGTGTATCTTTAGTAGTAAAAATGATTCATAACCATATAAATAATGTCCCCATTATAGTGGGAGAAAAATTGTTAGTACAATTTTATTATAACCATTATTATTAATTCTAAATAGAAAGAGAAAATCGTATATGACTGAAAAATCATTCCAAAACTAGTAATGTAGTTGGTGCTTGGTTTACCAAACAATTGATCCAAACTATGTAGTATTCCAAAAATATCAATACAATGAATTTAATTTAATTACCGTATTTTTTAAATCAGGTCTAGAACTATTATACCAAAATTTTTACTCTCTATACCCCTTGTTTGTCAACAATAATTATCTCCTACCTCTCAAATTGATTTCAAGTGGACACCTCAACATGATTCAAAAAAAACTTCATTTATGTGGTTAAACATTTATTATATATAATTATTCATCAATTATTCATTGGTTTCTTCCTTGATTACTTCGATGGTATACTATGGTTCACGTTCAACTAAATTTTACCAGGGGATTTATTTTACTAGTATTTTAATTAGGCTTTATATGACCCCACTCTTCTCTTTTAGAAATAAAATCAATTTTTTTATGTAGGATTGATTAAAAATCCAAGTGGTGATTTATTTTGTCTTCCCATATTTATAAAATACTAATTAATTAATGATTTTAATTTCATAGAAAATAATTTTAATTTGTTGTTTATGATTGTGAGGAATTATATCATTTATAATTGTAATCTTTTTTGGTTTTATAATGTTTTGGTGGATGATTTTTTTACAAAATATATATTTTATTTAGTTTGAAAATATACCCATAGATTGTATGAGGATATTATTAAATTGGTATTCCATGTAATAACCATAAATGTTTCATGATTATTCTAGTATTTTAATTGTAAAATATTATCGAACATTTTTTATGAACAACCGATTTGTTTAGTAATTTTTTTGGATTATGTTAATGGGTTTAATCACCTGAATTAAGTCCATTGAAATTAATTGGATTTCATTAATTTTATATGATTTTTGGTGATTTTTTTAATAAATTATAACCTAAAATGATTCCTAGGGTACTTGGTGGTGGTTCTAAGACTCATATTACATGAGGTTATAGGGATGAACCCTTTTAGTTGATATATTTAGTCCTTGAAAATATGGTAGCAAGATATAAAATGGTGCTTTATTTATAGTGGAAAATTCAATCCATATTATTAGTCCTACCCAATATGGGTACATTATAATTAATTATATGAATTTTTATAGTAAATATCATGTGATTTTTGTTAAGTCCTTATTATGTCCCTAAGTTGACCAACCTTAAATGATTATGACCTTCCCCGAGGAATTAATATGGATGATTGTATTTACATTAATCTATTACTTTGATGCTTCATTAATAAGTTGTTGTATATGAAATTAAAATTTTTAGTAGTTTTATATAAAATAAAATGTTTTCATTTTATATATTATAGCTTAATATAGGATGGTAAGGTTCTTTTATGGTTGGTTTCACAGGGAGAACATTGTGTGAACTGACTATACTCGTTTTTCTTACACACTATATACACCATATTGTCATATATACACCTTCATAAAATTCATCATGGTAAAAATAATGTCATTTTATTGTTAGTTTATATTCATTTTTTTCATGCTTTGGTTTGGAGGAGGTGACATTGGGGTAGTTATACCCCTTGTCACACAACGATCAGTAGTGGATATTTTTCTATTTTTCTATTTGATTTTTCAATAAACTCACACTCTTGTTTCACCTTATCAACATCCCATATATTTTCTATATTTAATTCATTTGTGTATATTTTTTATACGTATTCTTGGTTTTTTATTTATTATATAATGTTTGATTTTTTTTCTTTTTATTTCGATATTATACTATTTTATTAGATTTCTATTATATTATTTAATGATTTGTTTTTTATGTTTTCCTTCCATTTATTTTTTTCTTGACTCTCCGTTATAGGGTGGTATTATGTTTTGTTCCTAATATGGGACCTTTTTAACTATCTTCAATTGTTAAATACTATTCGAAATTATTTATCATTTATTCTGATTATTTATATTTCATCCTATGATGATCTGGAATCCCATTTGGCCCATGTAATGAGATGGATTAAGTATAGGGTTAGTGGTGGACAATGTTATCCTTTGATGAAATGGTATTAAATACCACTAATTCATTTTCATTCGTTATATATGTTATTATATATAGGAAATATTATAATTGGTAATTGATTTTTGGGTTATTATGGAGTTTCTATACAACACTAACTGTAACAAGTCCATAATTTTTATGAGTTATTTGAAATTTTTTATTCAAAATGAATTTTGAATTGATTTTTTATTTTGAATAATTTTGGTTCAATGAATAAAGGGTTAGAGGGAATTCCTTGGGTGAATATTTAGGTACTATTTTCCAGTGACTGTGTGATAACAATGTAGTTCCTTCTTGTGGAGTTCGAGTGTACCCATCATGGTTAGTGTATGGTTATCAAAACCATGAAGAAAATTATGAAGCAAAATTCCAATAATCTAGTAATTCATATAACATTATATAATGGTTTGGAGAACTATGTGGTCTAATCATTCCCAATAAGAAATTTGATGATTTTCATTTTTTCCTACATTAAATTCCCCTATATGATTCTTATAATTGTATCATTCTTTTAATGGGTTTAATTTGGTTGATTTACATTTTTATTGTTTCTACCTTTTTAAATAGATTTCATAAAGTATAATTTCCCTTAAAAGATACTTGTTCAGTCTTCACCATAGATCTATAGATAAAATTCCACTAGATAATCATTTCATTAACTATAATTTTATGGAAACCAGGGTAAAAACTATTCTAGATAAGGAAAATGGAAGGGGTTTATGGAGATTAAGAAAAATTAGTTTCTCTGGGTATGAAATAAGAAAAGGATCATGGAAAATAATCTGATCACCAAAACCCACACCATTTCCAGGATGTAAAGACCCTTAACAGGTTGAGGACTAGTTAGAGATGTATGATATAGTATTTTAAATCCACAAGGATTTAAAATCTATTTAGGTGAAATGTATGCCTTTCATGGTTTAAAAAATTAGTCAAAATGGTCGGATTTTAATATTTACACTATGTTACATGAGAACCAAGAATGAATGGTATTTCATCTCATAAAAACTCAGTAGTTATACAATGATACTATAGTGCTACCAATATCATGGAAATTTGTATGCCTCAAATATAGAAATTAAATGGTTGTGGATTATACTAAAATAAATTTCTTATCTTTTTATTTTTTACATTATATCGTTTTGATTGATAATTTCAAATATTTCTATTTTTAAATGTACTTTTGTAAAAAAAATCAAGAATAGATTTTTTGTTTAATTTCTCCTCTTAAAAGGAATTGGTAAAACAATCCCAGATAGTGTAAATAAAAAATCATATGATTTTAGGGTGTCTAACCCCATTCTATTATTAATGAAATTGAATGTTGCTTTATCAAAAATAAAAAACGTATGAAGAGCTTAAAAGGGGATGTGATGAAAGCATTAGGTTCCCATATTAGTATCTGTAATATAAAACAAATGGGAGTTTCCCCCTTATATAAAATTAATATTGAAAGTATTGGCATGAGAAACAGTATTGTTAGTTGAACTAACCCATCAATCAGTTTTCATGTTGGAAAGGCAAGACCTTGTCTCAGGTTGGTAGAGTATTTCTTGTTAACTCTATCATCACTTAAATGTTTGTGTACCCCTTTCCATTATATAGATGGCCAAGACTCATGCTTATCGAATTGAGTTCAATGATACGTAATTTCATTTGGACTGGTTCAACTCATCGGAAGAATCTTTTCGATGTTTCTTGGAAATATTGTATAAGGCCGGTGGATATGGGTGGAATGGGAGTTAAAGATATCAAAACATTTAATGATGCACTTATTAAAAAAATTTACTTAGAGAATCTTATCTAGGCCTGAATTTTCATTGGAATATATATTAAAAAGTTTTTTAGACAGGATGCATAATGGACAGTGCATGTACATGCAATCCTCTATTTGGCCTTCGATCAGGAACACCTTTTCTAACATCATGACACACTCTATATGGTTTTTATGTGCTGATTCTCATCTAAATTGTTGGAGCACTCCTTAGCTGTCCTCTCTAATTAATGAATCAATTAATATCCCATTTCCTTAGAGAAATCTGTCTATTTCTGACCAACAAGGGAACATTGATGTTTCTGAAATCCTTCCTAGTAATCTTCGTATGGAGATCACTAATTATGAATATGTTGATATTGATGTATTGATTTGGAAGCCTGGTCTTAATGGGTCCTTTTCAAGCTGGTAGTATTATAATTTTAAATCTGGTGCATCCCTTGGAATAATTTCATGGGTGGAAGGTGTACGCATTCCCTTCATTATCCCTATTGATTCTATACTTATATGGAGAATCTGGAAGATGCTCCTACCAATACAGTGTCCCCTTCAGCATGTAGGGTTGGGCATTGTCTCGGTATGTCACCTCTATATTAATGATGAAAAAACTCTCTTGAATTTGTTCATCCACTGAACCTTTGTTGTTCTGTTATGGAATTATATTCAAAACACCTTTCAAAGCTGAATCAGAATCAGTTCTATAGAATCATTACTTACATTGGCCTTTCGGGAAGAATACAGTGAGAAAGTGAATTTTTTTCATATTACTGCCACTATTTCTGTTTCTTCATATATATGGAAGGCTCGGTATAACATCATCTTCAACAACTGCAAGCCCTGGTTTCGTGAGGTTGCTCTAGATATTCATCATAGCATTAAACTTGCTTCGGTGACTCAAAATGGAGTAATAAATAATGATGTTTCTGACGTTGTTATTTTGAGGAATCATGGGGTTTGTGGTAGGGAAGGAAAGCCCAGAGTGATGAAGTAAATTCATTAGATCCCACCAATCTATGACTGGCTAAAGGTGAGTGTGGATGGGGCAAACTGCAGTGCACCATGTCCTATTAGGTGTAGTGGAGTCTTTCGAACCCATCAGGGCTTCGTTAAGGTATGTTTCTTCCACTACGTTGGGATTAGTCATGATGTTGATGCGGAGCTGTGGGTCATGATAATGGTGATTAGGTACGCAGTCAGTTGTGGTTGGCGAAATGTATGTCAACAGTCGGACTCATCTTTTGCTGTGAAAATTCTGAAAGCTCGTTCAAGGAATGTTCCATAGAGGATGTTATCTGCTTGGAATTCTTCTCATAGTCTTGCTGAGTCAATATGAATTGATGTTTCTCATGTCTATGGATAAGCAAATCAGGTTGAAGACATTGTTTCCAAAAGGTTTATTTTGGAGTTCAGTTCCAGTTGGTCTTTTATAATACCTAGTTGTTGCACTAGTGTGGTCCCTAGTGATAGTATTGGTGTTTTCCACACAAGGCATTGCAAGGATACCCTTTTCTGATTTGTTTTGTACTGTTTAACATTTTTATATATTAATATGTTGGGAGCATGATTTCTGTCTATATCTCAGAACTTTTGGCTAGGATTTCAAATCATTTCCATTTTCTATTGTTTATTCATCATCTGAACACCCCTCTTCTTCACCATTTGAGCTCATGAACATCTCATGAAAGGCTTGGAGCTATATCTTCCCTCAGAAGTCTATTATTATATATTTTAGAAGCATTGGAACTGTCTCGGTATGTTCTTCTAGTCTCTCGACTCCTTTAAATGTTAATGTTTCCATACATTGATCTATTTAGGTGTAGGATCATTTTCCCTATTTTTAGGGCACTGTTCCATTTCCCATATATCTTCTAACATAATCTGAGTCTGAGGTCGATATTGAATAAGGAGTCATCTAAAGCCAGGAAGTAGGTGGTTACATTCTTTTCCCACCATGTTTTAGATTTCTCATACAAATTTCATTGTACTTTAAAACATAATTTTCCAATCTTCGCAATTATATACCTTCATTTATTTATAATTGAATATTGTACCTACTTACATGTTCATTTATTCGTTTTGGTGGTTTAGAGGTTTCACATACAACATATGGGCACCCCATGGGTGTGCCTTTGGAAATGACCTTTCTTTTCAATCGGATCAAATTCCCAAAATCCTAAATTGTTCTGGATAAGTTTTTAATTAAAATTTATCTTGATATATGATTATTACATGTGACCTAAGGCACCACATCTGTATTTTTCCCTCTTATAGTTGGAATTTCCAAGTGGGAAATTCACATAAGGAACATTTCATCTTTTAAATTACCCATTGGGATTTCTATATTTTGTTTCCATGTATTAATGTATTACATGGGTGGGTTATGTTAAATGCTATTTATTTCATAGGATGGATAATTCAATATGGACGAATAACCTTTAATGAATCAATTTGGTTTAAAGGGAACAACCCAATGTGATGGTATGACCATTCCCCATGTTTATACTTATATGTGTGCATAATGTGAATGACTATGAATTAAATTTTAATTGAATTTGGATAATGGTATGAATAAGAGGATATTCCATATATACTAAATTATAAATTATTATGAATATTATATGAATTTGGGATTTTTGAAATAAATGGATGGGAGGAAATTCATCATACCAGTTATAATTAATATAACTTTATAGTGGTTGTGTATGAGGGTATGTGGTGTTGAAAAAAGAGGAAAATCACACATTCTTACATCATGTTTTGAGTATGGAATCTAATACCAGGGATACTATATGTGTTTTGGGGTTTATCCACCACGTTATATAATTATAGTTCTACCATGGTGGCTCACTCTCCATCCCTAATTCTGTTTCATGATGTATCTCACTCTTTAAGGGATGTCGAGAATGCACCCTATTACATGAGAAGATAAAATCATTAGACATGTGATAGAATTTTGAGTTATGACACGGTCCATCCAACTCTAGTATTCTAGGTATATGGCCACATACATCCAGATGTACTTGGTACATATGGTGGATGGAATATAAAAATGATATATATATCTCATTATATATATAATTAATAATAATATATATATATATATATATTATTTCTAAATGTATATATAATGACATGAGGAGACACTTTTGTACACTATGTTTATGTTGGTGGAACATCCTGGTGTCCCATAAGAACCTATGTGGTCTAGTAATTTATTTTATCTTTGTTTTAATATTCCACTAATACATGAACATTGTTTAGTTAGGAGCACAACTATTATTACATGTAGTCACTATTGGTGGTGGCCTACTAAGATTAATATTTCACACCATACCAGGGATGATTTTGGTGCATGATAAAACTCTCTCTCTCTCCTTATAGTTATTTGTTATGGAAAAGAAAAAATATTGGATATTGATTTCAATACCAAGTTGGATCTTTTGAAGAGAGCATCAATCATAGGCTCTGGATTTATATAGAGGTGTTTCAATCTTTAATATTTTTTGTACTATAATATAGAATGTTTTTTATTCTTGTTTCTATCTGTATTACAACATTCCATGAATCATCTAATGAAACATCCACATAGGGTTCGATATTATTATCATTTTTCTAGTGAATCTTCCACTACATACATATTCAGTGATCTATTTATGCATATAGATTAGTTTATTGATTATTTGTATTTGTATTGTGATTCTTTTACTATTGTATTATTATTGGTCATTTCCATTATTCCAATTTGATATGAGGGTATAATCTATCCACTATATGACCATTACATCCATACTTCTAGTTATCATACTCTGGTGTATGAGGAGGTAGCCTTGAGGCCATGTGACCTACTAGCTTAGGGCATGGGTTCCATGGATCACGGTTCCAGATGCTAAAAATTTGTACTAGATTCATTCTATTCTTAATTTAATATTTATAGAGAATTTTTCTGTGATTGGTAAATAATGGATCTTGTTTATAATCCATGCTTGGGTGTCGTGAACTCTACTTCCAGGTAAAGGCTAACTTGTCTTAATTAAAATTATTTTATTGATTTTTTTTATTACTATGTATTTCATTTCAATTTTCGGTGGAACACATCAGATTCAATGTTATTGATATAGGAATTATTGAAACTTTTATTTCTTTACTATGTCCTGATCAAATGAGTAATTTGAATTTAATCATGCATCATCATAGGAACAATATTATTAATGTGTCATTCATTTTCCATCCAAAGTTTATTTTTATCATTCATTTTCATGTTTTGTATTTATAGTGAATTATATATATAAATATATTGAATTTTTTTGATGCATCTTATGAGTATTAGAAACTTAATTGATACTTAAATTGCTTGCCTAAATTAATAGTTTGGTCCTAATAGGTAAAATTCATCACCATAAGAACTAAAATATTTAACATTAAGCTACGGAACATCAGTTACATGTGCTAGAATGTGTTATAGTATGGTTTGAGTGGATTCAATTTTTTATTATTAATATGTATTTTCCCTTATTGATTGGGAAAGCAAATCCATTTAATGAACAAAGCATGTGTAGGAATTGTCTCTATGAGTACCTTGTTATGTTGTTCGAACGCAGAACACAACTACTATCTTTATGGATCTTTTGAATTGGGTTTCTCACCCACATCTAGATTAATTTGTGATTATCTTTCTTGATGGTATTTTGGTGTATTTATACTCTATACATGCCCATGTCTCTCATCTTAGGATTGTGATTAATATCTTGAGAGATCTTTATCTCTATGATAAGCTAAGTCATTTCCACTTTTCAATTAGCAAAGTCAACTTCTTGGGTCACATTATATTATAGTAAAGACTATTTTTAGACCCAAAAAGTAAGAACTATATATTCCTAGTAGAAACAGAAGTATTTATTCCAAATTATGAGTTTCTTAGGCCAAACGATTATTATAGACACTACATCTAGGATTTACCATGATTTACAGTGCTGCTTATAGGCTTGAAAAATATGGCTTTTAAATTCTCATGGTCGGAAGCATGTGAAGCATCAATTTATGAGTTAAATGGATATTTCACATTAGAACCAACAGTGATTCTATTGGATTACATAAGAAGATATACTATATACTATTATGTATCAGGTATCAGGCTTAAAGCTATTCTTATAGAGGACCAGTGAGTACTCACATAAGGTTCTCGTCAATTAAGGCCTCGTGTGTGGAATTGCAGAAACCCTAACCACGATCCAGTTTATTGGTGCATCACATATTCCATTGGAGACATGATCCTTTGGGAGAGAATGATTTTGGTATTCACATATCACAAAATCCTCAAATTCATATTCACATAGAATGATACAAATCATAGAAAACATAGGTTTATTGAATACATATATTGATTTTCTTTCGAGCCATCCTACATTCCTGGAAATGGAAATTTAGTTGTCAATGCTTTGAGACCAAATACTTGGAAACAATTAGGTTAAAAATACAACGGTGAATGGATGTTTATGGCCTTATTCTCAATGATTCACATTAAGGATCAAGAGTAACATGATCATTCTATCTTCTTAGTCTTAACTGTGAATTATACTCTTCTTGAATTGATGATAATGAGACATTTATTTAATACTAAAAGCCTTGTACTAAAGAAATGTGTTATAAATAATGATAAATCTTCATTTGGACTATAGATCGAGATGATTATTCATTGTAAAATGGCCATGTATGGGTCTCAACTTACATTAGAGAGGATATTAAGATGGACTTCTACACCTCATCATGGAAATTTCACATCGACATCACCAAAATTTATCAAGAACTATGAAGCCAATATTTGTGGCCTCATATGAATCATGAGATTTTTTTTTCATCACTATGTGTTCCACCAATCACCATGTGAAGGTAGAACATTAGTGACTGGAAAGAGATCTATATCCATATTCTATTCATGACATGAAAGGGGATGGTGTTTTGATGGATTTCATGAGTTTTATACTCATATTACATTGGGTAAATGACAAAGTGTTGATTATCATTGACCATATGAAGAACGTAGACCATTTGAGACCCAATCGAGAAAAATTCATAGTAGACGATCTTGGAAGTATGAATGTTAGATAGGCTCTACATCTTCAAGGAGCTCTTCATTCTATTTATTTGATAGTTATGCTAATTTCACATCACAGTTCTATAAGGTGATACAAAAGGAATTCAGAATGTATGTAATTATGATAATGGCCTACCACTATAAGACTGATGGATAGACAAAACATAAGATTCATGTTATGGAAGATATGCACCATGATCCTTTCCGTAACATTGGTGGTCCCTGAGAGAAACACAGTGCACTCTTTGAGTTATATAATCATAACATCATTTTGGATACCATTAAGATGGATACTTATGAATCCTTATATAGTAGTTTCGGATATAACATAAGTGATGTCTTGTGGAAGGGAATGAATCTATGATTGGACATTTTCTTTTGGAGAAGAGAACATAGTAGGTCTAGCTGGTCAAGAATCAAATTTTGATTGCTCGGTTCAGACACCAATAATATTCTAACAACATTACTTTCCTCTGGAGTTCATTTTCACATAAATGGTTCTTCTTGTATGTATCACCCATGTGGGGGAATATATGCATTTTTATCATGGTAAGATCTCACCAAGGTTCATCTAAATCCTCATGTATGTGAAACAAATCAAACTATTGGCTTACCAGTTTTCACTTCCATATAGACACCAGTCAATATAGGATGTCATTAATGTATCTCATCATCTCTAATATTATCCACATACAAGAAACACCCATAATCCTGATGAAGTTGAATAGGATATGGATGTTTCCATCAAGGAGTATCCAGTTCATATTTTTATCATAGCCTGATGAAAATCTAAGGGAGGTCCTTTTGTCTAGTATAGGTGGTACAGAAACATGGTCGAGTACAGGAAGAAACCAGGGTGGGGGTAGCTGATATACGCTGCACATTTCTAGATCATTCTGTAAATGATTTCACTTTACCCTCATAATTGCAACTCAATGATGATTTACATTAAATAAATTAAGTTGTACAGAAATTTATTTTCATGTATATAGGGATCGTTTGTTTTTTATTTTTTACCATAAATGACTCTAACAATGTTTTCTAACCAAGATAACGAGGTCATGGAATCATTTGAGGATCATTGGTATCTTGGAGCTCCAAAATTTGGAAAAAAAGATAGGGCCACATGGTTTGTCTACAACAGTATAGCACAGGGTGCACGACTAATGATATGTTGCTGAATTAGGATATAGAACATGTTCATGGTCTACAAATGGTTAGTTAAACCATCCTTCTATCCATGTAAGGATTCCATTATCTTTAGAAAAACAAGCATGGTTTGTGCACAGTTTGGAACCTATGTTCCTAAACCATACGCCTTGATATTTTTTCTAGAATGACGAAAATTCCTATATCATAGAATTTTAACAATTTTCTTTTTTCACATGGTTATATAGTGGCCTTCTACCACTCTTATTATCTATTTTATCTCATGTACAGCGCATGATAGACTTTGATATAGAACATCCACTAGATTAATGTTCTACCATCCATCATAAGCATTAGATCCATCTTTTTACGATACACTAGTCTCCAAACTCCAATAAAAGTTAATCCAACCATCCACTGTGCTATTTTGAAATAATATCAATTTTCCTCTTTTCATGGAATTGGATAGTTTCATAGATATCTTCCATCCTATTCTAAATCTGGTGCCAATATTGAGCCATGAGTAAATATGGCTTTGATGTTGGTGGTCACATTCTTTTCCCTTTTATTTTTGGATGTTTTGTAAATATTCAAATGTGTTGTATGTCGTCCGTTTTGATAAATGCCAATTTTTTGTTCCTCCTTGTATAATTGACCCATGTACCTAGATACATGATCATCAATACTTTTTTGGTGATTTATAGGTTTCATATTCCATATATGAACACCCCTAGGGCGTTCCCTTAAAATGGTCAATTTTGGCCAATTGGATCAAATTCCCTAAATCCATTATAGTTTCAGACATAGATTTTAAATGAAATTTAACTTAATATATGAGAAATACATGTTATCCAAGGAACATTTTAGGAATTTAGACCTCATAGGGTTGGAATTTACATGTTGATAAATTTCCTTAATGAACATGTCATCTTATAAAATACCCATTGGGCCTTATATATTGAGTTTCTAGGTTTTAAAGAATTAGATGGTTTGGTTATGTTAAATTGCCTTGATTTTATAGGATGGATAATTCATGATGGATGAATTTCCTTCAATGAATAAATGGGTTTTAAATGGAGTGACCCGATGGGGTGGTAGTACCATGTCCCTTGTTTATACTTATATGAATTATCATTGAGAATGAAAACACATTAAATTATAATTAAATAAGGTTAATTGTATCAATAAAATTTTATGCCATATTTATTAAATTATAAATGATTATGAATCTTATATGTATTTGTTCTATATGATATAAATGATTGGGGTTAAATTCCCCATGTGGTGTTTATAATTATAATACAACTTAATAGAGGTTTGGTACAATGGTAAGGGGTGTTGAGAAAAGAGTGAAATAATACTCCCTTACATTTAGGGTTGAGAATAGAATTTCATACCACTAATACTATATGAGAATTGGGTTTTTGTACCATAATAAATTATTAGAATACTTCCATGGAGGATCTATCTCCATATTATGTTTTATTTGAGGATGTCACTCACACTTCCTCGGGTGTAGGGTATATAGCCAATTGCCTGAGATTATAGGCTCGTTAGACTTGTGAAAGATACATGAGTTATACCACAGTCTATCCAGAACGTCATACAGGTGTATGAAATCTTATTTCCATATGTACATGGTTCATATTGGTGGAGTCAATATACAAATATGCCATATATATTTATTATTACTAATTAAATATATATTAACATGATTAGACACTTTATAGTTGGGAGTTGAAGTAGGTGGAATCTCCAGGTTCCCTATAAAAACCTCAGTCGGTTGGTTATTTATTTTAACTAAATTTTATTATTATAATTATTCATGCAAAATAATTATTTATGAGAACTACTTAGATTACACATAGACACCGTTGGTAGTGGCCTACAAATATTTTCATCTCACACCTTCTTCAGGATAAAATTGGTAGCTGAGAAGACTATCATTCTATAAGAATTGATGGGGGAAATTACATACCATAAGTTTTGGATTAGATAGACTACATGGATAGTAGTATTAAAGGATTGGTCATAGGCTGGGGATGCCTATGGATATGTTTATACCTTTTTTTATTTATGGGAATCATGTTTGTATCTACTTATTTCTTTTCTGTATTACACTATTCCATGATTCGTGTAATGAAACTACCGTAGAGGCTTCTTTATTATTATTAGTGGTTTTGTGGATTAGTATAATAATTACTAATTCAGTTATTTGTTTATTCACTTGCATTAGTTTATTAATTCTATCAGATTATATTGCACTTCTATTAATGATTTCTATATACATGTTATTTCCATTGTACCATTATAATGTGATCGTATAGTCTTCCCATTATACTACCTATGCACCCACACTGCTAGTCGGTAGCCTCTAGAATATGGAAAGGCATTCATGAGGACATGTGACCCACCGACTCAATGCATGATTAACTGAATACCATGTCGACATGTTACTACTTCAAACCCCCCAAATGTATCAGGATTTTGAAAAAAATGGTATATCTCATCTGGATTGTAGGGTTAATCATATTTAGAAGAGTGTCTCTTTCTAATATTCTATACGGGGATCTGTAATCCAGTATAACTCCTCTAATGGGGTATGACCATAATCTCGTGTATGTGGGGGTAGATGAAGTTCATCAAAAGGGGATGAATAGATTAGTACAGGGCCCCAAACTAGTGGTAAACCTCGGGATCACTCAAAATATATGTATATACTTTATACAAAAGAATTAATTGTAGAATCTAATACATGGCCCTCAACTATGAAGGGTATCATTCCTATTTTAGCATCAATGTAAAATGTTTTATTACATATAGATTCCTCCCAAGTATTTATCTCTTGATGAATTATAGATCCATTGAAAATTTCTTCTAAGAATACATCCTTTATTATGGAGATTTGTTCCTATGTTAAGAAGAAAAAATGAAAAATCCTTCTAATGTGATTGGTTAGTTATCATAGTATATGGGGTGGAATAGTAAATTGATTTAATTATTTTCAAGATCTACGTCTTAGTTATTATTTTACTGATATATTTGATGATTGATTTTACGAACCAAAATGAATTTTATCATAATAGGTTAATCCTTACTTGTATAGAAGTGAATTACTATTAATTAAAATTATATTGGATTCCATTTTATAATCAATATTGAATTCCTCTTATATATGTTTTTATTTTAATATTTCATATATCATCTCTTTTGGTATAGGATTATGAATGAAATTATTGGAGGGAGCTACCCCTATGGAAAATGATTTCTTGAAGTGTTTTTTGATGAGTTATTGGGGTTACCTTTTATGGGGAAATTGAATTTTTACATTTATATGGTATGAAAGAGGAAAAAAATTAGTTAAATTTATATGAAATGGTGACTATCAATTTACGGTTATTAGTAATTCCGTTGGATGATTTGGCATCCAAGGGATTTATTTTTTCTAATGTCTATCTATGGGCTGAATCTATAATTATTTCTATAAAATTATATTGAACACTTAATTTTGGAAATGATTATGGGATTTTTAATGGTTTGACTATCAGGAATGAATATCTCATGCCTCATATTAATGAGAACATTTATCAAATTATTGTGTAATGGTGGTTCTCAAAGATCAACATCTTATCCGGGTACCGTTAGCATTGAGTGAATGATCCTAGAATTCCCAAGACAACATTTATATGAATATATGGTCAATTATATTATACTGTAATTCCTTTCATCCTAAATATTTCTCATAGAGTATTCAAGGTTATTAGGAATTGGATATTCTATTGGTACCTCAACATTTTTCATGTTATTCATAGGTGGAATATTCTTTTATTGAAGAATAGAATATGAGAATGGGAATAAATTGATAATTTCACTAAGAACCCTCTTGGATCATCTCCTCATTAAAATGTTATCGAAGTGCATATTTTGGATCCAAGAAGAAATTTCCATGGGATATGCGGTGTCAAAATGAAGTGTTTTAGTAGACCCTATAAAGGTGAAGGTTGGTAAATCATGTGAAGGATGAAGAATATTTTTGTGATAAATAACTTCTCAGATCATCTCTATTACTACCAGGGATTTATCATGGATTTATTTAAGATTGCATCATCTTTAACCTACCATATATAAAAATTCATGAAAATTATATGGATCCTTGAAATTCAATCCACATATTATGATTTGAGATAGTGATTAACATGAGTCAATATTTTAGGGTTACCAAAAGATGGATATTGTTATTTTTCATATTATGATGCATACAAATGGGATTTGGTTGTGTTTTTGTACAATGTTTTTACATTATGGAATATTGTTCACATCATCATTGGCCACCTAGAAAGAACATCTAGACCCCTGAACTTGGGCTATAGTTAATCATGTATTCTACCAAATGATTGATGTTCTATCTCTGCCGTTAAGAATTCATAGTGTACACTTATCATAAAATATTAACCAATATATTTTCAATGATGTATTTGAACCTCAACAAATATTTATGGATTTTGAATCTTAAAAAATGTATTTTTTTCATCACATGTACACAATGGAATGGAAATTTGTTTTTATAATTCAATTAGTAGGAATATTCATTGGAAGACTTGGGGGAATGTAATGAATAACGAATTATGATGAGCCTTATTGAGGAATTCACTTATATATAAATCATGATAAGGTTAAGATGTTTCTTAAAGTGATTCTATTGACACCTACTCTCAATAAGCGTATTCATCATTTGAAACCTCTTGATGAGTAGAATAAATTATTCAAGAGAAATATATAAGGTTCAATGACCATTTTTTGAGTGGACAAAATATGATTAAGGATTTGTGTGACACATGATGTTTTATGTAGTCCTTCTCTCCAAGATATAGGTAGTAATGAAATAATAACATTATTCTCAATGGGGAATTATTCTGTGATACACAAAGATTTATTATTAAATGATGTGTTGATATTGAGGTCATTTTATATGAAAAAAATGTAGATAAATTTGTGTATATATATTATACATTTCCATAGGATAATTTAAAACATATTAATCCCTATATTTTATTTTTTTTAACTTTTTCCCCACTTATATGTAGGATTAGATATTCATTGATTTAATTATTTAATTATATGTGTGAATCATAATGAAAATAAGATACCAAATCTAGAAGACCCTTAAATTTGATGTTCCCAATAACCTTTATTTGATGTTATTACTTACTATCAATTATAGAAGAATGCCAATAGAATATCCAAACAATTAGGGTACTATCAAAACCACATCATCACAAAATAGATAATTTGAGAACCCCACGCAATATAAATAATTTATATTCTCTAGGATTGGATATCATCATGGTTTGAATTCAAAACCATACACCTAGATAATGAGAAAGTAAAGAATTATGAAACAATGAAAAAAATATGAAAAAATTATCATAACATAGATTTAAGTAGATTGTAAATTTCTTATTATGTTTATCAGAGAACAGATACATCACATTCATTTAAGATAACAATTCTTAGAGTTACATTACTATCCTATCTTTTGATATCCCAAACATATTAGAGATGTTTTTCATGTCAATTCCTCTAGTAAAAAACAAATATATCTAACTGAATCTTAATGATGACCAGTGGGTGGTGGGAGTTAATCTATCATATTTCACTAGTTGTCATCCCATCCCCCTTACAATATCCCCCTAATCTAAAAGATACATTCCACCTAGATCCGTACAGTCACGAACACTAGGGTGTTCCATATCAGTGATAGAACATAACCAATGGTTTCCTGGTTGGATAACTTCTAAGAAAACCTATACTAAATCAATTATAATGCATGTTTTACTCTACATCATTGGTCCACACTTTCAAAATATATCAACATACAACATGTCATTAGGTTCACATAACAAACCAAAACATATGAAAAATCCTTTACAAATATTGTAAACCTCTGTTTTCCTATTTCATCTACTTCCTTAACCCCAAAAATCATGGGAACAATGTGTTTCATATTTTTAATGCACACAGATGACTCTTATGAATCATTTCATTTCTATAGACATAATATAAAATTATTCCATGTATCATCCAAGGGTCTTCTCATGATCTGTAGATTCATTACTTCCTATCACCCATTATGAAACTCTGTGTTTCTTCAAGAAGTGTTAAAATTCATATGTATCTATCCTTCCACTAGAAAATTAGTAAAATATATTTTCATGAGAAAAGATGATTCACTATTCACATTCATGAACTCATTCACTCTTTTTCTATTAGTTTATATGTATTTGATTTAATTTATCCCCTGTATAGGTATATTCTGAGGAACTATACAGATTTTATTTGTTCCACTTATCTTCTAGGTGGTTATTTTGTTAAACATATAACAATTCAAAAATTCTACTATAAATTCTAATGGACTGATTTTTTTGATCAAAATAGGATTCACATGGTTCTAGTGTTGTAACATCTTGAATTTTAGTTTATATAATCTATTCACATTTTAAAAAAATGTTGTTTGGTTTTAATGGTAATTATTTTCCTTTGGTAACAAGTATATGTATCAAATAATATATATATGACAATCATTTTTAAAATAGTATTTTGATTTGTATATATAGTTATGAATAATGTCATGTTGATAAAATATAATAATTAAAATAGACCAAGTGACATTTAATTTTTGATTTCGTACATGTTTTAAATTTTGGACTGTTCAAGAAATACTTATTCATAATATAGATATATATATAAGTGTGTGTATTTTGTGCTCAATTAAAATAAATCTAAAAAATAATTATTATATCTATTAACAGTATTGGTATTACTAATGAATATTTATGTTAAATATAATGAAATTTTATTATTAAAGTAAATGATTACTTTTTCAAAATACTATTTTTTAATTAGAATGCAATATATTTTTAGTCATATAAAATTTAATTCTATTTCTTATTATAATATATAATAGTTTAATATTTTTAATTTACATTTAATAATAAAATATTATATTAAATTCTAAACCAATTTTTATATTCTATGTATTTATTAATATAAATGTACATATATGTTTATTGAAAAAACAATTCTAACTAATAATATTTATTTGATTAGTAAAAATGATACAGTTATTACAAAATATTTGAGATTTTGAATTTTAATATACATATTTTTTAATATATATATATATATATTAAAAAATATATTATATTTTTATTTATTTTCCAATTATATATTTATTAATGATATTATTTTTTTATAATTAGTTTCAATTATATAATTTACATATACATATATGTATATATAATATGAAAAAAATTGGATACATTTATATGTCAAATAAAAATATTAAGTTATAAAAATATTAATTTAGTATAAAAATTAATGGGTAATACCGTACAAGCGAAGCTGATGCCCACACCCCCTCCCCCCACCTTCCACCATCCTCTTCTTCCTTACAGCAATTATCACACCATGATTGGATATCCAAAATCACACCATGGAACTGTATCCCACTGAAGATTGGCAAGTTGAGTGTCATTTTTCTGGGGGAGTAGTCTCCTTGTAAATCCCATGATGTGAGGGAGAATCAGATCATATGAGATAAAAATAGACCATAAGAGTTATAATGAATATATAATTACATACATATACATGATCCTATTAATATCCTTACACAATTTCCGACCAATGTGATGAAGGAGATCTGCGTTTGTATGTTATAATAAAATGTGAAGGACAATGTCGAGGTGTTTTATAGGTTCAAGAAGGAATATTGTATTTTTAGGTGTGTGTATATATATCTATATTTGTTCTAAGTGTTGAAAGGGGATCCCTGGACAAAGGGTTTCCAGATACATTGTTATATACTCCAATGGGATTATTATCTCTTAGTTTTCCGCTATAAAAAACTGCCACCCTTATTGAATTTTGTTTTTTTATATATTGGAGTTTTTGATAATTCATGCTGCTAATGATAAGTGGTCTACTATAGTGGTTTTAAGGTAAAGAAATTTTAATTAAAACATAGATTAATTTTTTAAATTTGTTTCTATATTTAAATATTTTAATTATTTTTTTGGATAATTATTATTTTTATTATTTATATAATTTTAAATATGCCTTTATAATAGTAATAGAGTGTTTTAATTTAGTTTGTTTTTTCAAATTTTTGGTTTTATATATTGCACTAATATAGGACAACCTCACATATCCATTATTTTTATGAAATTTTATAGTAAATTTATTTTATATATATTATCAATTTTAATATTAATTTTTATTGCAAAGTAATAGGGATTTTTATTAAAAAATTCCTCCATGTTGAAAATGGTTCCTTAATAAAAGTTTCATATAGAAAAATGACTATTTGTTAAGAAGATTCTAAAAATATATAGAATGTTTAAAATATATTAGAATTATTCCTTTCGAATGAAAGAATCATTCATTAAATTTTGAAAATTTTTTTAATGTATAAATGTGTTTCATTTAAAAAAAATTATATCTGTGTCTTTTTAAATAAAAACAGACACATATATTTCAACTCATGTGAATTTTTTTATTGTAAAATATATATATACATCTCTATGTTCATATACCATAAAATTAATAAATTTTTTATTGTTCTATGTACATAAATAATTTTATGTTTCACTAATTTCATTCTAACATATATATATAAATAAATAAATATATGTGCGTGTTTGTGCATACATACGTATATAAATTCATCATTTCTTGTGAAACCATTTATTATAAGATAAAAATTACTTCCTCCAAAGGATAATATTTTATTATATTATATTTTGAATTTTTAATGAATTTTTATTCTTCCTCTATAAATGTATGAAAGGTTATTGAAAATTCAAAATAAATTCTTATGTTAAAATTGATTAATTTTTAAATAGGTATATATAGACACACATATAATTATAAATAATACATTTCTTTTGAAATTGTTTTAATTAAAATATATTTTTATGAATATATATATCATTTCATGCAAAACCCTTTTATTCATACATGTTTATATCATTATATATTTATTTATATCATTTTTTAAAAACAAATTTTACTCTAATATCAATACATGCATGTGTAAATATATATATATATATATCAATTAATTTAAAACTATTTCATTTTGGATAACTATATATATGTATATAAATTTGAATATATATACACATATCATTTTATTTAAATGTATTTTTATTTTGATACCTATAAAAATCATATAAATGTATCATTTTTTTCGTAAAACTGAATTTATTATAATGTAAATGAGTATGTAAATAAATGAATATATATATGTATCATTTCATGAAAAAACATTTCTTCCCTGGGATTTTTTAATAAAATTATTTTGAATGGTTAAATAATTTCATTCAAGCTTCTATGACTGTAAGAAAATGTTAATAAATTTTAAAATTTTGTGTTAATAAAACATTTCAGTTAAAAAAAAGTGTGTGTATGTGTATAAATATACATGCACATATATCAATAAATTTGTATCATTTAATGTTAAAAATTATCTTTGACCTATAGATTTATTTTTTTAAAAAATAGTTTTTGCATATAAGGAATTCCAATTCAATTTTAAATGAGTGTATTGGAGGATACTAATTTTTTAAAATTATGTCTAAGGAAAAATTGATTTGTTTTCAAGTGTGTACAAAAATGTAAAAACTAAAATATATATATATATATAATTCCATGGGAAAATATTTTTCTTTTATTATGTATATAAATGTTTGTATAGGTTTTATATTATATAAAAATTATTTTACTCTGTTATATATATATATCTATATAACTACACGTATATATAAATATATTTTTTTGTTATTTTATGGAAAACTATTTTTAATCAAATATGTATATATATAAATGTGTATATATATATATATATCATTTATTGTGAAAATAAATTTATCGTGAAAAATATTTATATTTATGTAATTGTTTTCTTTAAAATGGATACTAATGATCATGATTTTGAAGAATCTTCATATAATTTATAATGTCAAATAAATGATACTATGTTTTTAATTCTAAAGAACAGAACTACGATAATATATCAATTGAGTAAGGGGGTGGGGAGTAAATAGAAAACAAGATAGGAATTTGTTCAACTATGTGATGAGTTATCCCAAAAAGCACCGGGATAACTCATTATAGCTTACTTGTTGGGTGTGATCATATGGTTCTTTAATGAATTTTATAATGTTTTAATCTCCTGAGATGTCATTTATTATTGTCAGCGGGTTATAATAATCACATATTGGAATTTGGGATTAAATCTAATCCATTATGGGACAACGTTCACCATGTTATAATGTATCGGTTGTAATATATGACTTTATGTTATGATCCATGGTGCCGTTGTGAATTATTTATGAATGCTTATAAGATAGGAGAGATGGTTTATTTATTTTATGAAAGAATAAAATTGTTTTTAATAATTATCAATATGTTGAATATATTTATAAAAAGGTTTTATTTTCAAATGTAATAGTTATTTATATAAAATCTCTTGTTTTTTAACTTTATAACATGGATTTCATTTTTATTTATTTACAAAATAATTTTTTGTTTCAACATTTTTTTAAAACCCTTACTATAAGGTTTTTAGCTCATCCTATGTTTTCAAAACAACTTTTCATAGGGCATAAAGATGTAGAGAATTGAGTGAGTGTTTGAGTTCCATATTTTTTGTTTAATTCATGTGAATAATAAGATTAATTTTCAGCTCATTCCTATATTGGTGTTGTAATAAGAATACATAGATGAATCATGGATCTCTAAAATACTAAACCTTCATGATCATAGTTTTTTCTGAATATAATTTCATGGTAATATATGATATAAAAATGGAACATGTTTTGGATAATAATAGTAGGTATTAGAGAGGAGGTTTAATATCATTAGTGTTCATGATTTTCAAAAAACCCTATAGTCTTTAGAGGCATTTTTTAAATTTTATAGGGTTTTTACATAACAATATATCATGTGATCCTTGTTTTATTTATTCTAAATATATGAATTCATAATTTCAATATGTGTGGTGATGTACTTGAGAAGATAAAACTCTTTTATGGGGGTTTAATTTAACATCACCAATTGTAGTGTAAGTGATCTTTTCACTTAAAAAAAAAATGTTTTTGGTAATAATGTAAATCAATTTACCTTTATAAAATATATATTTGAAAATTTATATATAAATAAATATATATATATATATATAAATAGTTTTTAATATATTATTTTTATGTTTTTATATAGGTATATTTCATATCATGAAGACAACATCTACAAAATTAAAAGAGACCAAGAATCCATTACTTTATATTTTATTCAGGTATTGAATTTTTGGTTCTTCATTACACATTTATTTAAAATTGATATACACGTTTATTTTATGTTAAATTACAATAAAAAAGGTAAATCACATAAATATATATATATAGAATTTTTTTTTATGATTAATATTTATATTAAATATAATAATTTATATTTATACATATAAATAATGTTTTTTAAAATATTTTATAACTGAATGTAATAGATCTTCAGTCATAGAAAATTTAATAATATTTATTCCCCTAAAATAAAATAGTTTAGTTTTTTATAAAAAAATACACTTTTTAAATAATATTTTCTATGTACTAAACATTTTTTTTATAAACTATGCTTTTATAAATAAAAATTTACATAATAGGTTATATAAAACAACATTTTTTCTTAACAATAAGAGTATTTATTTGTATAAAATATTGTTTTATTTTCTAAAAAAATTATGAGATTATTATTTTTATCATTAAAAAAATTATAAATATATATAAATAAATTTTATGTTTTCTTTTATTTTATAAGTATATAATAATAAGGGTGATTATTATTAATTTTTTGATA
This sequence comes from Viscum album, assembly GCA_963277665.1. Classification (NCBI taxonomy): domain Eukaryota; kingdom Viridiplantae; phylum Streptophyta; class Magnoliopsida; order Santalales; family Viscaceae; genus Viscum; species Viscum album. Next base: position 1,337,964,994 of record OY728142.1, read on the forward strand.
ATTACTTTTAATTTCATATTTATAATAAAAAATATTAATATATAGAATAATATTAATAATGTATATATATATATACATTTGTGTGTGTGTTAGATAATAATAATATGTTATTAAAATGTTAATAGAATAAAAAATGAAGGTATAATACAGTATATAAAATCTAGCCCCCACCCTGTCTTTTCCTTTGTCGCAGTGGCATAGACACCTTGACCAACGATCCATGATCGCAACATGAAACCACTTCTCTAAAATTATTTGATAGGTATATATTGTTATTATTGTGGAGTGATCCACATAAAAATCCCATCATGTGATGGTACTCAGATCATGGGGTAAACGAATGACATGGATGGGTTTGTTGGTTATAGTATACCATACCTCGACTATCTTCTATTAGTAGCCTCAAGCAATTTCTGACCAAAGTGATGGAGGAGACAAGTATATGTATATTAAAATAAAAATTATAATACATTGTGGAGCGGTCATCACCGGATCACATGTATTTATAGGATTTTTGGATATATTTCTATACACATCATTCAAAGGGGATCTCAGGACAAGAGGTTTCTAGAAAAACTATTATGTACTCTAGTGGAATTATTACCCTATAGTCCCCTATATTAATATACTATTTACCTATTTCAATTTTTTTTGTTGCATAGTTTTTTTTCTAGAGTCCATCTTTTTTGTAGAGGTTGTCTGTGACAATTAATTGGAGGTAAGGGGATTATTTAAATGCTTCTTAAATGTTTGAAAATGTTTCTATAGTTAAAAATTTTCATACAAAATTGATTTAGTCAACCAGTATTATTTTATAGTTTAATAAATTTCAATTATGTTTTTTATGGTAATAGGGTTATTAATTTTTATTTGTGTTTTAAAATTTATGATTTTTTTACATCACTAAAATGTGAGAACATCAAATATTTGTGATTTTCATGAAATTATAATATCATTTTATTTTCGACGGACTATAGATATTAAATTATTATCATCAACCTAAGATAAGGACGTCTATTTTAAAAAATTGTTTGAATGTTCTAAATGGTTTCTGTATAAATGTGTTCTATTAAATTTTTATATTCCCATTATATTTAGAAATGCATTTATAATGTTTAAAAAAATAAATTATTCCTCTCAAAAGGTAGATGAATTTGATAAATTTTCAATGTAATTATTGAATGTGTACAGATGCTTCATTTTTAGAAAGGTATATATGTGTTGGTATATTCAACACACACATAGACACACGCGCACACACAAACACTTATATATATATATCAACTCATTTGGATTTTTTTTATTATAAAATCTATATATTCATGTATGTAAATTTATATACCACACCATACAAAAATATTTTATTCAGATACATATATTATTATCATTTTAAGGGAAACTATATTCATTCAGACTTATATATTTGTGGGTGTTTGTGTGTGTGTGTATACATATTTATATATATTCATCATTTCATAAGAAACATTTTTTTCTCATATACAAAATACATCCTCTCATTAAAATTCTTTTATTAAAATAAACTTTCAGTGTTTACTAAATATTTATTCTGTGACCATATATGCAAGGGGATGTTATTCGATCTTAAAAATAATTAATTAAGATAAAATTGATTTAATTTCAAACATATATATATATGTAGATATATTTAAAATTTTATTATTTTATGTGATTTTTTTTATTATAATATAGGTGCATGTACACACACAGACACCTATATATATATAATTTCATGTGTAACTCTTTTATGCAGGCACTAACAAATATATATATATATATATATATATTATTTTAGTTAAACAACATTTTAAAATGATATCCTTAGATACACACATATAAATTTACATATCAATTTATATAAAAGAGTTGTCTTTCAAACATCTATATAAATTTAGATTATTATATATACCTATATACATAAATATATACATATCATTTCATGTAAAAGTATTTTTATTTTGATATCTATAAAAACTGTTATATAATATTTTATATAAACCTGTTTTTTTTCATGTATTAATAATTTTATTTAAGAAAATGATTATATGTATATATCATTTCTTGTAAAGAATTTTCTGCCTAAATATTTCTATTCCTAAAATAATATGAAATCATTAAATAATTTCAATTATGCATATATAAATTCAAGTTAATGTTATTAAATTTTAAAAATTATTGTTTTAATAAAAATATCACATTTAAAAATATATTTTTTATGTACATGTATACACATTCACATATATAAAAATAAATATACTCTATTTCAGGTTGAAAAAACATTTCTACTAATGGATTTTGGAAAATTAATTATTTTCAATGTTTAATGAATAATATTTTATCTTAAAATGTGGGTGACGGAGGTTACTGAATTTTCAAAATTGTGTCTAAGATAAAATTGATTTTTATCAAGTGATTATGGAAATGTACAAACTATATATATATTTCATACCATGTGAAACTGTTTTTTTAATATATAAACAAGTACAAATATGTATCATTTTCTGTAAATGTGATTTTATTTTTCTATCTATCTATATGTATATAACTTCATATATATATGTAGGTATGTAAAATTTTATGTAATACTACTTTTATTCTGATATTTTTTATTTATAGGTATATAAATTTCATTATACACACACACACAAAAACACATATATATATATCATCTCATGCAGTACTAATTTTATCATGATATATATATATATATCCAATTAATTCCCATTTATTAAATGGATATAGATACTCATTTTTTTGATGAATATTCATGTTAGTTATGATTTAAAATATAATTTAACTTGTTTTATTTCCATTGAATTTTAATTGGGTAATATATGAATGAAGGGGATGGGGGGTAAAACCAAACCCTTATAGTACATTCTCTAACTATGTGTTGGGTGCCCCAATATACTATTTAGTGAGCATAATATTTCATACATTATGGGCGCACCCATGTAGAGATTCTATGAATTAGGTATTTTTTTTAAATCTCATGAGATTTCATATATGTCGTAGAGGAGGTTATCCTGATAATAAAATGGGATAACAGTGTAAACCTAATCCATTATGGGTCTATGTCGACAATTATATTATTCCATTGTAGTAATACATGACTTTATGTTTAGATAATGGTGCCTTTTAGAATTATTTATTAATGGTTATGAGTTTCAAAATAATACATTATGATTTTAGGAATTCAGGAAATTGATTTTTAAAGGTTTAATATGTTGAAATATTATTATAAAATCTATTTATTTTCAATAGTAATAATTATTTCTATATAAGGTCTAAATTTTTTAACTTTATAACATGTTTTACATTTATATTTAATTTAGAACCAATGATTGGTTTCAACAAGTTTTGAAACCTCCTACGAAGAAATTTTTTGCTCATACTATGTTTCCAAAACCTATTTTCACCAGGCATAAAGATGTGTTGAAGAAATTTAATGGTTGAGGTACCTATAATGTTTTTAATACTTATTGAACATTATAACAGTTTTTATGTATTTTCAATATAGGTATTATAATTGAAATTCTCTAATTTATCCATGTTCTTTAATACCTTAACCATTTTCAATCCCAAAATTTTTTTTATAAATAAATTAAATATTATAAATGCTACAAAAATATTTGAATTGGTTTTGGTTTTTTATAAGTGCACTATGTCCATCTATTATTTTCTATCTGTATGTTTTGAAAATGTTATTCCTAAAATTACACGACATATCCCAAAAATAGGTATCACACCATATCCTACCAATATTCCACTTGAGAATGTATTTCTTATTTTAGGTTTGAGAAAATCATACACTAATACTATTCACACGCTTACACCAATATACAATGGATAAAAATATATCCATCACTCATAGTGTGGTACGGTTCTCCCCCATTTTGATTCTAATAATCAAGTCCATTCTATATAAATTTATTCCACATCCCTAAGGAACAATAAAATATCATAATTATTCAATTGGATTCTTCAAATGGAAAACCATATTGTGCTCCCATATGAGTCACATTTATGTACCATCAACTAGTTATGTTGTGAAACAAGTCCTTATCCACACTCTATTTCATGTTGTGCCTCTAATGGGTTTTTCATTGAGATTGTAAAACCTCCATGATATTATTAGTACAATGAACTCCATCATTTCCATCAAAACTGACATCCATTTAAAATTTTCTATCATAATTTTTATAATATCAATGAATGAAAAAATTATAATAAATGTATCATTTAGAAACACCAAGGCATGGGGGGTCCTACACACCAATTTTTCAAGAATAAATTTTACCTTTCTAGGACCCCCATCCTTTATAGAGGATATTTTGATACTCTATTTATATTCTAATAATTATTTCCATAACTTTGAATCCATTTAAGATTACATCGTCATGCTTTTCCAATAAAACATGTATCATGGGATTGAATTTTCTGTATTCTAACGTTAGAATGGTTTTATGGATATCTATAAAGAGATTAAAAATGAGACAAAAAAATTATATATCCCTTGTACATTATATTATTCTTAAAATATACTTCCCAAAATGAATCTATGATCCACTCTACGACAACTTTTGGTACTATAGGTCAGTTAGGTCAAATTATAGGAAAACACAACCAGAATATCTTCAAAAAACATAATTTCGTATCAAAAACGTTTCCATCGAACCATCATATTATCAAACACAAATCTCTCATTGTTCTTTAAGAAGAATGATTGGGGCCCCTTCAATTTATTTCTCTATGGAAAACTGTCACACAATCATGTTTCTTCGTTGATGAATGTAATAGTTCATTAGGTTCATTGAGATAAAAAGAACATTTCAATGTTTTGATTGAACTTTTTACTCATGTTCACTCAAGGTAATAGTTTAAATTTTTTAAATTTATAGTTTTATACTCATGAAATGACACACTATTTATTAAAATCATCATCCAAATGTAGAAACTACAACCACACTCATCCTTGATCATGATTCACCCAACATCAATAACATTTCTTTTCTATAGTTCACCATTATATTATAGATTATTATAGTCAATATCACATTAATCCCATAAAATTTCATGGTATTCATAATATATATCTTTATGAAACCATTGAATCCGTGATTCTTCCAAAAATAAATCTATTCCCACTCAAATGTTGTTCAATGATAACACCAAAGGAAATTATTTTAACTCGATATGGGATTGGTGAACACTAGTTAGCATGATAATGATACCATATCAGCTACAGGATCTAAAAACATCTATTAATTTATATCATTATATGATACACATTATCGTTTAAACTAGTTTTACTAAAATTTACCCTACCACTAGAAAACAATCAAGATAATTTCCATAGATTTTACTACATAAGCCCCTTTCTACGAACATGCATATGAATACATAAATACAAAATTTTAGAAATGTCCTTGTTTGTGTTTATGTGGACTATTAGTAATCTAAAAACACATTCTGGGATTAATCTCCATCAAATATATCTTACAAAACCTCTATCAGTAGAAACAAATCCTCCAAGATCATCACAATCCACCATCAAATTTGTAGAATGGAAATTTAACTATAAATTTTATCTTCTAGATATTTATTATCTCCCATTAAATTAATGCAATATAGGTAGTAGAAAATTCAATTTAATTATTCATTTATCCCTCCATTATGTTCTGAGTTCCTCATCTATGAAAAAAATCCCAATAGGTGTAAAATTGTCATGGATAGTCTTTCATCAGTCCCAGACACCATGTACAGTATTTAATCAACAATATTAACATACTTATATAAAATAATAAAAATTCACTCGCCAATGGATCTTGAAAATATTTTAAACAAGTTAAAATAATCTTCTAAATAATTTAACATTCCTAAAAAATCATTTTGATCATAAGAACATTCAATATCTTATACTTTTATTAACTAAGAATAATATATTTTGTGTTACTGCTTTAGATTCTGTGATAAACCACTCACTAGATAATCTAAAACCAAGATATGATACCACTTATTGGGAATTGGTACCAATTGATGTTGCAATTTTGGAAGGATTTGGAATCAGATGTTCCAAACCCCTTTTATTAGAAGGTACATCCATCCCTAATCATATTAGTATTCATTTCCTAACAGGCATGTCTATGTCATCTATAATACCGCCATCAATGGTAGGGTCTTTGACCATAGAGGCTCTAGTTTCAAGAGTGTTCTAAGCCTTAGTCTATCATAGTTTTATCGATATATGAAGGGATAAATCTAGTATTCTCCCAATGTATCTTTATCCCAAAATTTTACACCACATAAATGAGTGAATCTGTTCTAGACCAGGAGTCTCTATAATATTATCACATTTCCCAATAATATTCTAGGATGAAAATATGAAATTTCATTTCTAAAATTCCCTCAGTTGATTTAAAAAAGAATCTATATAAACATTAACCTCATTTTACTTTACTAGTAAGTATATTTTTTTACTACCAACCCATCCATGGTGTCATACATGTAATTAGAAAGGAATTGGAGTACAAAGATGTGGCTCAAGCATGAATTCTTGAGAGTTAATAAACATTGCACTGGAATAGACATTGAGTCATGGTGTTTTAATGAAAATATCATTTTTCGGAGGTGGAATCACAGAAAATATTTTTTTATGATTTAAAGGTATTCACATGGAATCCAAATATTGTGGGTGATAGATAATGTAAAATGATAACTCTTGGGGTATATAAACTCCTAGGATATGCCCTGACTAAGAAAAAAAAGATTTTCATCAAGGTAGGGTTTCTCTATCCATTCAAGGTTGTTAAATCTCTAATGATATATAACAATCATAATTAAATTCATGAAGAAAAATATGTGAGATTCAATCCCTTATTGATGGTATTTTTTAATATATAGAAGTCATGAAGAAAGATTCTAACTTATATATACCTCTAATATTTCAATAATGATTGATAGTTAATTGTTTTCTCAGTCACTTTTCACTGCAATGAACAATGTTTTATATCAAGTCAATCTTCAAAAAATTTGTAAACCCATATGTAGTATTATAAAGGTACCTGGTATCGACTTGAACATTGAATTTTTGATCAATAATGTTAACTATTATTCACAAATACATGAGTCGTAAATTTTTCCTCCTAGGAGTGTCTTGTGGATGGGTATATGCAAAAACAATATCGCCATAAAAATAATGTTTTTTCATTTTTATGTTAAAGGATTTCCTTTTAGGCATCGATAATAGACATATATATGAATAGAAACTATAACTGTAATTTTTTTGTTATTAAATTTCGATATGAAATGACTTCCTCCCAGGCATCTCTTATGGACATGTATATGTATGGAAATTATCACCATTACACTACAGTTGGTTTCTTTGTATATGAAATGATTTGATTATTAGAATTAATTTTAGGCAATTATTGTTATATACACCATCACTATAATGATAGTGTAAGCCAATTTTAATGTGAAAAGGTTTTACTAAACATGATGAGGCTTAAAAAGGGGGAATTTTATAATAAGGCTTCTAAATAGAAAGAGGGTTCAAGCACATTTTTTTAGTTTCATGGGATTCACAATAATTTTAAAACTATTAATCCATGAGTGGATAATAAATACAAATTTTTCCCTATATTGAGAAGCCTATCCAAAATTCATAAAAAAATTTAAGTGCATATGGTCGATCTTAAATTCCTTGTGTATTTTCTTTTTGGGCCCTAACTTTTTTTAAGTCTCGTATTTGAGTGACTATGAATACTAGAATTCATCTCTTACTCAATTTTCTCTTTTTTGGGTTTTGATACTAATGAAATTTATGTCATCATCCTTTTTAAAAACTAAATTTTTTCAGATTCACGTTAGATTTTTACCCAATGTGTAGAGACTCACAATTTAACCAATAAACCCTTCATTTTTATAAGATTGGTATGTTTTATATCTCACCACATATGAAATATTAGGAATTGAAATATGGTAAATACATATGTAGTGATTATTTTCATACATATTTTACCAAAAGTTATTTGGTTTGTAGAAAAAAAATAAGGTAGAATAAATTTGATGTGAATGAAGATCATAGTACCATATATGTGGAAAACCTCAATGAATAGTTCTCATAGTCTATGGTCATTGTGTTATGTCTAATGTGGGATATATTTTATAGTCTAATATCTTCAATGAAAATGGGGGTGGTCTATCCATTTGAAAGGGAGAGATAAATCCAACATAAGTGGATAATACATGATGCCATTATCATTGATAGGCTCATGGATATGTTCATATAGGTTAGGATCATAATTATTGGACAATAGTTTACTTATGTTTAAGGGAATAATTATAAGATAATAGATTACATTATGACTATAACTAGAAATGTTTCAAGAATATATATTGTTCTTCATTCTCTAAATAATGTTAAAATTTAAGGTAATGTAACATTGACGGTAGTCAAATCCACTAGAATGCTTTGGTAGTAATTTGTTTTAATAAACACTAAAAATATATATTAATTAGTTTATAATGAAATGATATACATATTAAAATAAATTCTATTGACCATATTCCATGTATGGATTCTATTGTTATGTTTTTTTAATACTAAGATTGAATGAGAACTTCCTTATGATGAAATTTCATATAATTGGATGTGTTTAATTTAGTGGCGCTGGGATCATTTAAATGTTTAGGTGATCTATAAATCTTGATACACTCATTAATGTTAGTTATTAGAGATTTTGAGAGATTCACATTTATAAGAGAAGAACTAGAATTATGGATGGAATGATCTTAAAATTGGTTTTGGAACCCAGAATGTCATACAACAATTAAATGAAAGCATAAATGTGGCGAAGTTTATTAATATAATTATTATCTAACTTTTTCCCTTATCTAGTGTGTCCTTTGAAATATATTGAATAAATCTAGGTTCATATGATGGGTCCCACATGATTTATATATTCTTTTATTTTCAATATAATTTATTATAGGTCATAAAATGGGTGTCATAGTAAGTCGAGACGTGAATTTATTGGTAGACTTCCATTTATGGGGTTTATAGATAACTTTCTTTCTGTCTCTTTAATTTATTTTTCTATTTTAAGGGTATTGAAATTATTCTTTTTATGGTATATCCTTATAGTCTCACATGTTTTAAAAAGAGTAGCTATTATTTAAGTCCATACAAATTTAACCAAATGTGATATAGCCTATGAAAATATGGAAGAAAATACCAGACATTAATAAATTCACCACTACTACTATACACCATATTAACGGAATAAAAATAGTTTATATTTTTTTCATAGGCTCTATTGGGGTCAATGTTTCAAGATATACAACTTTTACCAATGAGGTGTTATATTATGTATAGTGTGGGAGAGAAAATCGCGGATTAAATGGAATCTCCTCAGTAGTGTAGACTGTCTTGGGTGTGTGTAGGAAGTTTTAGGTCTCGTTTCCTAGAAAAAAATGGTTTAAGTATTATTTCATGTAAGTTTAACAAAATTTAAGCCAGTGGGGTATTCTTCTTTGTTTTAATTGCGAGGTTTACCTTACATGAATTAAATACTATTTTCACTAATGTAGATATCATTGGTGTATGAATATGATGTTTATGTTTATAATGATTTGAATATAAGAAGAGTGTGATAGATCTCAGGGTAATGAAATTGTAATTCTTTACATGAATTTTATTCCCACATCCATGAAACTAATTATCAACATGTGAGTTATTACACATCTGAATAACTAATAGAAAAGAAAATAATCAAAACATAAAGAATTTTAATTACGGATTTTAGATTGAATTAGTATAAATAAGATGACAACTCTCTATTTTTTTAAGGAATGTTTCTACTATGACATTCTTGGAGGTTTACTCCGAATAGATGGCCTTTTCTTTAAGATACAAATTCCTTTGATTAGATGGGCCATATATGGTAGAATTGATGTTCATTTATATGTACCAGTATCCCTTAGACAAATATACACTCATTATCGGTAGTCTTGAAAGGTTTATGGATACATCAATATTAATTTAGTGATGTGTGTGATATATAAGGAAATATTAAATATGTATTCAAACCCTGCAAGTCCCAAGCTAACCATGACATGGACATTTAAGTATGAAAAATATTTGAGATGAAGGATGACAAAAGTAGGGTATGAAATCTATAGTATAGATGTCAATATATATACAATGATACAAAGAATAAATAAAAATGTATTTATTATTATATATAACCCATTCTTCAATATATATATGTATATATATATTTTTAATGGACATTAATTTTAGTATCCAAGTATATGATTGAAAATATTAGGAACACCATTGTTTTCATAAGTAAAATTTATCGACACATGACACTATATTAATGTCGTATGACTCAAACATAAGTAACATTATGGATAATGGGCCGCCATAACCTAGCTCGGGGTCCTATAATTTGTTCACTCTTATTTACATATCTCCCACAAGCAATGGACATAGGCCATATAACATAGACCATTATAAGCAATTTGAGGAAATATTGGAGGGACCACATGTCATGTAGTTTAATGTCACATGAAAATATTGTGAAAGATCATATATAGAAGAGAATACTTTTGAGAAATCATAATTCAAATTAATTATTTTTCTCAATGTAGTTTTAAATTCAATTAGGGTGGACCATATAATGTTTAGTTTACAGTTATATGACTAGGACAATGATCAGGTGGTTTAATATCTTATATCTGGGATGAGGGTGACATGAGGGCACCCAATTCTTAATGAAGGTTGTCGTATGAAGAAATACTGCATCAAGAGATGTTAAATAAATATGGATCTTAAGTAGAGGAATAAAAATCTACGGGGATATATATATAGTTCATAAAAATGAATCATGCACAACTTTGTATCATGAAAAATCATGAAGCATGTTAAATAAATTTCATGTGAATGGACCGACATAAAAATAAGGCCATCGTATTGGTGTGTGGGATTTTTTATTCTTTAGTACAATATATTATTCATCTAGAATACCTATATATATAAATATATATTTATTTATTTATATTTATATTATATAGGTGATTTTATCATTGATAATAAGGAATATGATTATGACTAATAGGAAGGAACATAATATTGTGTAATCTATGAAGGCCGGTATAATAAAGAATGTGCCTCACACACCCTCACGATTTCAAAATTTCCCACTCATCAATGAATCAACCTCCTATTATTCGATGGAGTTCTCGGTCCAATTTTCCATTCATCCCTACCCTAAGCTAGTTTCTATCAAACCTTACCTACCACAACAGACACATGGAGGTTCCCCCAAGCTTCTTCCGCCGGATTATTCTTTCAACAATGTGTTATGTGGACCATCTCTAATCCCACCGATATGATTGGTTCCCCGACGTCTTCCAGATCACTTTGATAGTGTCGAGGGAAGGTTCATTTATTTAAATTGAGGTTCATTCAACAATGTTAAATAATATGGTGGCTTGCATCAGGTAGACCCTCATGGCTCGATTTGGAGCTATAAATCCACTTCTTCTAGTGTTTAGGCGTTATGTGGATTATTTGGGCCGACACACTCTGGGGTGTATTTCATCTGCCCGTTGAAACTGTTATTGTTTCATCCTAGCTTCAGAATTATATTTTATTTAGTCTTGTTGTATGTCACCTCGATTCATTGGACACTAGCTTTTCAATCATTCTCGGTGGTCGCAGGATGTTCACAGAGGGAAGGAGAGTCTCCATGATGTGGCTTGGATTAGTCCCCTGTGTCTCCCATTGACATTCTAGAATAGTTCTTTCCCTAAGGCTATTGGGGACTCCCTTGAGGGTTTTGTTTTTGCGGACAATCGCACCCATTGTGGAGAAGAAATGCTAGTGGCCTGAATTTGTTTCCATTTTTACATATCCCTCCCACTCCCAAATAGTATATTTTTGAAGGTGAAATGCATAGTGGATTTGATATAGGACATTGTTTTCTTATTTATTCCCATATATTTCTCCTCTATCTCTTTACATGGCCACTATATTAAATTTTCAAATAATTGTAGTCATTGTGGTTAGTGGCACCCTCAACGGGCTTCTTCAAGAGATAATACCCCTACATCTACTGGTCTTGAGATTTTCCGAACTCAGTTAAGAACATCAAATTCGGTTGGGGCCTAGCTAGTCCTTCCTATTACAGTGGTTAAGAAACCCAATCTTTATCAAACAACACATGATGCACCTCCCATATTGGATCTAGTGACTTATGCTTTGATATATCCCTTCCATCTGGATCCTGTGCTCATTGGCCACTTCCTTAACCACCGAAAGATCCTCTTAGGGGGGGGGTATTGGAAAGGTTCATGGGGTGCCCACCTTGTATTCCAGAGCAGCAAGAATTACCTCCACCCATAGAAGAAGAGGCCTCTAATGCTTCTGTGAGGTTGAGGGATTCTAGTTTTGTGCCCCACCATCCCTCTCTGATAGATTCTAGTTCATAGTATACTTCCCAATTATACATTTCTATAATTTCATATATCACTTACATTGGTATTTTATCCCCTTTAACCCATTCTACTCCATGTGTAATGAGAGGGAAGACCACAAAAATGGAAACATTAGTGGAACCACTAGAGAAAATCAACATACAATGAGTCCTAGTATTTTAACTCATTTGATGCTAAGGAAAATTAGGGAGAATTATTCATCCTTCCAGAAAGTGACAGAGGATAATGTGGTAAAATCTTAGAAAATTATTTTTTATATGTTACCCATGATCATTTGGAACTCTCATGGGCTTGGTTCCTGGGTAAAAACTAACTTCATTTCTTCATAGGTTATGATGAAAAATGATCTTTCTGTCACATTTCTTCCACATAATTAAAATCAAGGTATGATAAATGAATTCTATCATAATATTAAGATGCATGGCATCATGCTTGCAGACCTGGTTAATCTGAATTTCCAGAAATTTAGGAATAAGGATATTTTAGTTGATCTGATATACTCAGGTGACCATTTTATGAAAATGAATGTGATTAAGTTCATTGAATGTTTCTTGATATCATTTGATTATGGTAGTTGATATTCCCATTGCATAGAACTTTTGTGGAGAGACCTTTCTGAATTTGATCTAGGGGATCTTCCATGGCTCATGGGTGTAAGCATCAACTTCATCAATGCTATGAATGATAAGAAGGGTAGAGGTGTTTTTTCCTATAGGGACAGCATGGACATAGCTTGTTTCATGGAAGATAATAGGATCATGAATTTTGGATACTCTTGAGACCCCTTCAAGTGGTGTAATAATCTGAGAGGAAGTAGTTGGTGCTGGAGTCGTCTTGACTGATGCCTATACAACCTTAATTTTCCAACCATGTTCCCAAATTCCATGGTCATGTACTTAGTCCATGGTATTTTAAATCATTCATTGTTACTGATTTCTTTGTCCCCCCAGGTAGGTAATGAAGGAGGGATTCATGTAATTTAATCTTTGGGATCGTATCCTTGGGTATAAACAGATTGTCAGTGAGCTTTGGGGGAAGCCGATGGAGGACCATACATGGGTTGCGGTTCATAATAAGATATGGTGGCTGAAGATTGGGATGCATGAATTGGAAAAGAGACTCCCTCATTTCAAACAGAAAATGGAGTCCCTAAAAAATAATATATAATGTTTGGAACCTACATTGGAGGATAATGGGGGTGACTCAGTGATTGAGGATATCTCGGTCAGGATGAACTCTTGGGTGGGGATGATCCTTCAACAAGAATGATTGGCACGTGAGAGATACATGATAAAATGGATTCAAGAGGGTGATAATAACATGCCCTTCTTCCATTAATGCATAAAGTAAATATGGGGTCCCACTAAACCTAATATATTTCATGAGGAGGGTACACATACGAATGATAGAGACAATGTGGGGAGCATGGTGCTAATTTTCTTCAAGGACCTACTAGATGGCCCTAATCAAAGGATCCCCATGGGATACCCAAGTGAAAACGCCACAATATGGGAAGATGTGGTCTCAGTTCTCTCTAATAGGTATGGAGACTACTATGAAATAGTCCCTGGTGAGGAGTAAATTCACTCGGAAATGATGAATCTCAATTCAAAAAGTGATCTTGGCCCTGATAGATTTATAGGTTTGTTCTATCTGGATGCTTGGTAGGTGGTTAAAGGTGATGTCATTTAAGCTATTAAAGAATTATTCAGGGTGGTATCCTCCCAAGGGTTTCATGTGCGACAACTTTTGTGCTCATACCAATGGTTAAGGACCCCTCATACCTCTTGCATTATAGTTCAGTTTCATGTGTAATTTTCCCTATAAGATTCTTGTAAGCATCATTAACTTGAGGCTATCCAGTTTTCTCCCCCTGTGGACATCCATTGACAAACATGGGTTCATCAAGGGTCGATCTATAAAAGGGGATGTAGGCCTGGCACATGAAATTTTGACGGAGATAGAAACCAATATTCATGGATCTAATTTTCCAATCAAAGTTTATATGAATAAGGCTTATGACATGATTGAATGGTGTTTCATCAATAGATTGTTTATAGCCATGGGGATCTCTCCTAAGGCCTCAGACCTCATCTTTATATGCTTCAGTACCTCTTATATGGTTGTCACTTTCATGGGGAGGACACCTGAATTCATCAAGGTAAACCGATGGCGGAAACATAGAGAACCAATCTCTCCAATCATATTCCTTCATCCACAAGAAACTCTTAGTTTCCTCACTAAAAGAGCTATGTCTAATGGTGATTTAATCCCTTATCATAGGAAATTGATCCTCCCTCATATATCCCATTTTATGATTGTAGATGACACAATTATTACCATTAACGGTGTATGGAAATTTTTTTGTTGCATTAAGAAGATCCTTGAGGAGTATTGCGTTTAGAGTTGTCAGGTTATAAATAATACCCAAAGTAATCTCTACATCTCAAACTTGTTTTTGTCAAGTATGGTCTCTTACCTTTGTAGTAGACTAGATATGAATCCCATAACCTTCCCCATGTAATACATTAGACCTTCTATATCCTCATAGAGACTTCATGTTCATTACATTGATTACATCGTGAACAAGATCACATGTTAGGTTCTTAACTGGAAGAACTACTACCTTTCTATTGGATGTGGATTGCTTTGGTTAACAACATTTTGATATCCATTCCAATCCATGCACTAGCCTCTAATAATGTCTAGAATGGAGTCATCGAGACTATAAAAAAGGTTTTGTCATGTTTTTTTGGAATGTTTTACCTGAATGAAAGCATCAACTGGTCTCTTGGGGAAGAATGGCATGGACCATCCATGAGGGGGGGGGGGTTCATGTGAGGTGTCTCTATTATACCCTCCAAGGCATGAATTCCAGGAACATATGGTAAGTTATTTAATAGAAAAATCTATTGGGTAAGACTATTTCCTATATTTATGCCCGAGATGATGATCTTGTTGGCGGTCATGCATCCCCCTACGGGTCCATGACATACCCACTCATCAACACCCTCAAACAGTACTCTCGGTTGAATATTGGGAATGTAATATTATTTGTTGTGATCACAACTGGTTAGGCTATGTTATTGGATTTCTGAGTTTTCCTAGTCTTTTGATCACAATTAAGGAAGCATGATGTTATTCCATGTTCATCATGGTTGTCATGGACAATGAGAATTAGGATATTTTTAAGTTGATAACCATCAACTCTTACCCTGATGAGTGTGTAATCACTACTTTAACTTCAGGGACATTAACGACCATGGATTACCGTAAGATATTGGTCCCGTATGACCCCCATGAAAAGTAGAATGAAATGTATGGTTGCAAAATAATTCCAGTAAAATTCACTTTCCTGACCTGGAGATTTAATAACCAAGTAGTTGCCACATATGATAATATCTTGAAGGTGGGTATCATCATTGCATCCAGAATTCATTTTTATAATAACTGGAAGGTGGAGAGTGCAGATCATCTAGTCATTGATGGTGAGCGGGACCATGATATCTGTACCTTCCTCAGATATCTCACAACACTATCCTCTTGTGACCATGGAAATGCTCTGTTCATGGAATGATGGTTCTATGGGAACAATATTTCAGTGGTGGATAGGATGGAGAGGTCCATTGTTTTTAGTTTTGTGTGTTATTGTCTGTCAAAGGCCAGAAATATATCTATGTTCAAATGTTATATTCCCAATGTGACATTTATCATCATGCGTATTCAGAAATTCTTGGTGTACATGGTTATTCTCATCAATATCTAGGGGGAGGCACCTTCATAGCAGCTATGAAAGGTAAGTATACAACATGGCCATTCTTTCTGCAACAAACTACAGGGGAAAGGGGTCTTATGGAATCCTCTAGACACTGGTAAGAAGATCTATATGTTTGGATAATGAAATATGGGTGACATGAGAGTAGGGGGAGTGGTTTGTGACACATGGGGATGTTTTATTCTTGCCTTTATGACATTTTATGGGAACGTAACCTCTCTCCATGGCAAGGACAAATATGTTCTCACCGGGTTATCAGTTTGCAATCGGATGAATATTTGTATAACTCATGATAATACTGATTTAATTATAATACATGAATCATTTCATGGAAAAAGATACACCTCTTGGTCAATATCTCACACTGTTTGGTGATGTCGAACCCTCCTTACCAAAAAAGTATGTGTGATATGTACATGTTATGTGGGGAACATTGTTGTGGATCATCTTGCATCCATTGTGAATCTAGGATCCAAAATCACCTACCTCCTTGCGAACAATTTCATAATGCATGAGGGTCTTATTTTGATTAGATGGGATTCCCTCTATTTACATTACTCCAGGCCTCCCTATGTCCATTGTTTCTTGTTTCTTGTTTCTTGTCTATTTTTGCATGTTTTTGTGCCATGTTTATGAATAAAATTTTAATGTTGGATGAACGAAATATTAGATGTAAATTATTTCAATGTTTTATGATAATGAATAAAGTGATTATCATTTAATAGTCTCACAACAAAGACATCTATATTTTTTCATCAAGATTCAGGTTCATTACGGAATCTGATACACATATATATGCCAATGCACAATAGAAAATGTTAAGGGATACTTTTCATTGGTCCTGTTTTGAAAAAAATAATTTTATGCTAATAGCAGAAATTATTCATAGATCATGATCATATATGATAGAGTTAAATTTTTTTAAGTGGACTTTATTTAGTCCCTTATGATCTGGAATTCTAGAATGCAGTATTTGAACTCAAATTAATGTAATTAATTTTAAAAAATTGCATAACATCATCCCAAATCTGATCCTATAGGGTAATGTGAGTAAGAAAATTTTATTTTTAAGTTAATGTGGGGGATATGGTTTGAATTTATTTTTTTTCCTATTATAGGATATCCTTGTGTCACTATAGATCTTTAAATATCAAGAATCATGCATCACATAGTTCTAATAATACAATCTTATAGTAGGGTAATGATAGAGAAACTCCAATGATTTGAGGGATCTTGTACCCAAATCAAAGTGAGTGGCATAATTATGAATGGGAATGAAAATATATTCATATTTGATTACTATATATCCCTTGGTATGTTAAATAAGACAAACATAGTTCACAACTTAGAAAATATAATCCATTATAGTGTAGAGTCTAACATAATATAATGTGACATTTAGAAGTAATCCATATGTGGATTGAGAATCGGATGCTTGTAAATCATGTGGATAGGCTTGGGATAGAGGGTAATGATGTTACTGAATATCCTGTTGATTCATGAATTAATCCATATATATTCCTTACAAAATTTTTCATTACTATATATTAATATGGTTTGTGGACATGGTATGAGTATTGAAATGGGATCCTTGGTGAGAGATAGAATGAGATAACCTATCATGAATATACAATGTTCTTATCACCTATTCATATTTATTATTCTTATAATCTATATTGGATCATTGGATATGAAATTATGGAATCACTACATATCCAAAAAAATAGGAAGCAATCCACACATACTTCATAAAATGGAGTTCATTTCTCTATATTATGACTAAAAAATCACTGATGAAAACACACACAGAATACTCTTATAGGGATATATATATTGTGTAAGTAAAAATACTATCACACATCCTTCCAAATTGTTTTGGGGGTTTGATATCGAAGACCATGTGTTTCAAATTTTCATGTCTTTTTAATGAGAATGTGTTTCCTATTTGTAAACATGGTAGATCTCGACCATGAAAATAAGATATCATGATAGGGACCACTATGCTTGAATGTTTCATTATTAATGTGAGAAAAATAGATGAAATTTCATTAATTATCACACTCCACTAAAGAATATTCCTGCATAACATCTAATGCACATCAGGTTTTTTTATGTCATTTGATTAAGATACACACATTGTTCAGTTTAATTTCATTAAGATCACACATATAATCAAATAATTTCACATTATGTTACTAGAGAAAAATAATTATATAGTTCAATGTAATGAATATTAAGTGAAATATTGGTTTGTTGTTTTAGATAAATGCTACCATGAATATTAACATGCAGTTTAAAAACAAGCAGTGAGGACATTTTCTAGTCAATATATAATAATGTGGAATAGACATTTTGAACCCACAAGAATGTAATTGAAATTTATATATTGAGAAGAATTTCAATTGGAGGAGGTGTGATGTGATTTTTATCTATGATGATCATCGAATAGGCTCAATCATAGTATATATTTTGTATGGCCTTAGTTCCTTCACATTTTGGTTAGATCATTGAAGGCTACTTTTTTGGTATCATATGATATTTGGGAAAAATCACGTATATACTTGAGGAATGAATAAAGACAAACATTTTTATTGAATGAACACTCTTCCCAGACATAATGGAAATTTATGTTGTATAATGTGTTCCATAATTTCTCATCAAACTATTCAAACTCAACCAAATGATTATAAAGAATTTCATTTTTTGGATATTTGATTATTTATAATGATCTAAAGTGAATGAAGTTGAACCTAAATGGTAAGGAATTAATTTTTACCATATACAATGATTTTTGTGGAGTCAGTCATGGAAATAAATATTAAGGTTTGATTATCCCACATAACCTATATGTGTTGGTTTTTTAAAGGATTTTAATCATTTTTGAAATTCTTCTCAAGTATATTAAAAAAAATATTTTTGAAATACTATATCTATCCATTAATCACCTCATGAATGTGAGATGATGGGTTTTACAAGATATTGTATTCCTAATATAGGATTTTCAATTTGGTAGAACATAAATTATTTCAAATATCCATTAATATTGTCTAAGGGGACCCAAATTTAGAAATTTTGTTTCTCTTAATAAAGAGATATATAGCCTTGGTCTCAACGAATTTGATGGAAATGTCCTCATACAATTTATATAATTGGGTTGTGTTATTAGGTATATACTCGAACAACTTGATTGTATGTAGGGAATGTGTCCCCAATACATCAAATGACCAAAATAGAAATTGTACAACAATATTTGGTACTATGAAATAGATTAGGGGGTGATGGATGAAATTTCCATACATATTATAGGAATGTAATTTTCTGGGGTGGTCCTAGAAATATTCTTTCATTGAAGACTATAAATACTCAATCCTCCTAGTTTGAATGTTATGTTTTGATCATGACTTCTTAGTTCTGTAAGATCCTATATAATGATCCTATTGTACTAGTGATTTCTCCTTCTTTAATATATCAAAGGGCATCCATAATGGTGTTATTTAGAGAGGAAATTTCAAGAATACGATCCTTTATAATAGTTGAAGTTTCTTTCATGTATTTATATTTGGTCATTTTTTCTTAATCTAATGAGAGGACTCCAATATAAAGGTAAAATATTATGGGTTTTATACATTTATTTATGGATTCGATTAATGAGTGTTTGAGATCAACATCATCCAGAGAGATTATGCATTCCTTAATATCATTCTTTTCATTTTAAATAAATGATGATACCATTCTATGAAGTGAGATTTGGGTGATTGTATTACCTTATTCGAGGTCTTCTGATGACATGTTTGTACTGGAAATTATACTAGATGGGGTGTTATCTAATTATGGGATATGGGATATTGTTGAATGATAATGGATTTCCAGAAGCATCAATCATATATAATCATGTATGGCAATCATTTCTTCCTTCTTGATGGAATATTCACCCTTTATTTCTTTATTCATGTACTCTAAATCACCATTCACCTTTAAGTGGTCCGCTGATATATATAGGGTCAGGTATAATCCTACAACTAGAGTTTGATTCTCAAGCCCATTTTTAGTATATCCATTAATAATCAATAAGAAGTGGGTGGAAATAATTTTTGGGAGAGACAAGAATAATTCGTTTGCCAACATTTTTTCTATTCAGATTCTCAGTTATCCTATTTGTTAATATTATTGAGGTTCTATCAAAATATAAATTTCTTATCTGGGGAGTGTCCTGGATAGTGAAAACTCTCATATCATGAATATTTTTATTTATCTATGAATACTCTAAAAAAATACATGATTCAAGCCCTTTAGTAAAATTTTGAGACATGGTGTAGATGTCAATTTACTAAAAAATGGTTGAGCACCATGATAGATATCATGTTTTCATCGGGTTTCTGATGGTATATGTGAGTGTGTCCATTTGTGAGACAATGTGGACCACATAAAGAAAATGTTAATACATTAGATTCAATATATTAACGATTAGTGCCATTATGTTTTATAAAATATTATAGTGTCTACATTCAGTATCCAAGAAGGTTCTACAAATTTTCACCATAAAAAATTAAGGTTTTACATTATACTAGTAGAATTATCACTGGTAGGTGTTATTGGTACTATGGTATTTCTTAATGGAATCATAGAATCTCAAGAATAATTGGTAGAATAACACAATATTCATCTACATTTAAATAGATATACATATTTTAGTATTATTCGTAATTCGGATCATAATGTATGAAAGGATCCCTTATTGTTTAGTCATCTCATTTATGTTTCATAGTAGAGGCATATTATGTTCCTATCTACTAAATTTCAGATAATCAATAATGCCATGATGATGTGCCACAAATTGAGAAACATTCCTAATATCACCTAGAAGTCACATTTTGAAGGTTTATTTTTTAGACTATATTATCGTACCATGTAGAATAATATATCATGTTCAAAAAAGTTAACACAGTCATGTTGATATTTTTTACATGATCATAAACAAGTAAATAATATATTTTAATTATGAAGATTTTAATGTTATTGATCATGTTGTGTTGATAGGTGGAGCAAGAATTTCTAAAGACAAAGAGATTTACATGATAGAAATATATTCTTTTGGAATCAATAAATTCAGTGGACTCTTTATCTTTGTGTTCCATTTTGATTTTATTTTTCCTAGAATACCCATTCATTAGGGAAGGATCCACAAATCATGTTATCTCATCAATCAATATATTTTTAATTGAGAATGGGAAAAAATAATTTGTTCAATGTTGATTGATATACCTAATGGTAACGTAGGCTCTGATATTAAAATTCATGTTCTTAAAGGGCGTTATATTTTCAATCAATTATTGTTTCTCCTCTTTGTGAAGTATCTTTATTTTTGATGGTCTTGTCAACATCAATTTCTACCTTGGAATCAAGGGAAAGGAGCATTCCCCAAAACATCTCCATGAAGCCATAGTGATCCTCTGAGAATCCCAAGTGACGAGATTCTATGTCATGATCATGGCTACGTGCCTCAGTTTAATTACCCAAAAATATATAATAGTGATTTTTTTTCAAAGAATATACATATTCCTTCCTCGTTAAGAACCCTGAAGGTACATATAAGTATAGGCCATGGGTCCCCCACTATAATTAGAATCACATTTCTAAGTTCATTTATAGTATTATAGATACATTTGTCAAATGATGTAGGGGAAAATATTTAATCAAACCCCTCTCTTTCTCATGTCTCTACATTTTCATATGTTGAGAATGTGGGGGATCAAAGGATATAAAAGAAAAAAATGGGAGGGTTTTTATCTCCCATAGATGTGGAGGGCGTGTCTCTAGATCTCAAAATGACGATGAATTGGCATTCTAAATTAGGGGATGATATGAGAGTTGTTTCAACTCATATTGATGATGATGGAGCATCTTTCACTCTGAAAATAATGATGTAAATTCCCCAGTAGATCCAAAATACAATGATGAATTTTTTTCAACTATGATATTTTTTTAGGTCAAATAAATTTTCCTTAAAACCAATTTTAATTAATATTATCAGTATCATGATGAATCGAGTGACCACACCCATACCTAATGCTCATCATTTTATTTGCGGGTTAAAGATGATTTGATGGAAGAGCCACAACAATACACTATAAAATAATGGTTAGATCAACTCTAACATAGATATTATAATGGGATAAATTGATTCACATAAATATCAATATGTTTTTTTCTTTTAGCTTTGAATGACTTGTTTAGGTTGTTCCCTAGATATAATTTTTGGGAAAGGTGATTGAGTGTTCTTAAATATCAAATGGGGCCTCAAACACCTTGAATTTTTATATAGAAATTTTCCAATGAATTAATTTTAATTTTTTATAACATTTGAAAGAGTAAAAAAATCATTTCAAATGGAACTAAATTGTGTTATTCTACATAAAAAGTAACATGGAAAACATAACACATAGCACTGAGTTTCTAAGAAACATATTTTTTAATTATAATTATTTAAATGAGATAGGTGTAACCATATTGTCAAATAAATTAAAATTAATTGCAATAACTTACTTGAAATGTTGTATATAATATTTATATATAATTATAACCTTTTGGTAATGAAAAATTTAATTTTTCTAAACTCTTTATAAATTTAAAAATAATGTTTTCTCAAGCGAACACATTTTCATGTCCTTCGTTGAAAAATAATAATATGAATTTCAGAAAATATTTTAAATTTTATTAGATACAATAAATTTAATTTTTGAATTTATAGTTTCTAAAGTATCATAGGGTGATGTTTTTATATTTTCATGGGAAAATTATTTTTTGATTGAATAGTAAAAATTCTAGATTTTAATTCAAAATTGATTTTTAATCTAATTTATTTGTATGGTAAAATTATATTTTAAATTAAATTGAAATTTTAATTATATAATATTTATATATATTAAACTATTTTAGTTCATTATAATCAATATTAATTTGAAATTGTGTATAAAATTGTTGTAAACTTTTGGAAATTTTAACTTTAAAAAAATGTATTGTAATTCCGTATGTGGGATTAATTTTTAAATAATTTTTGCTACTTTTGTGTTTGGAATTTTGGAAAAGGAATTCCATATTTTGAATAATAATTATTTATAATTTCTAACATGTTCAAATTTGTTTTTTCCCAAAATGATTAGTGAATGCAGTTAATATTGATTATAATTATTAAGGTAAAATTAATCATAACAGTTGAATAAATAAAAAATTTAATGACTGAAATAACCTATCCATTTTTCTAAAAGCCATATTATGGAAATATTTCATCCGTAAACCATGATTTATTATGTTTTTATGATTTTTTTAGTTAAAATCATTGGTACACCTTGCTAGTTCTAAATAAATCCAAGTGTGTCCCATCCCTTCCTTATAAAAGGCCACCACCTCTACCCATTGTTCACACCTCTCAAACAACTTAAACATAGACTATATCTCCCCAATCCAATTCTTAACATGCGTTCCTTCTTCCTTAAAGATTAACATTGGATATAAATACTTCCATGAAACACATTTAGTGAGAACCAAAAGAAGTTATCCAATTAATTCAACAATACCAATATAAAAATATGTGTATATTTTTTATACATAAGTTTTTACCTATACATATTCACACTTTAAACTAATAGGTCATGAAGATATTTTTTTATCGGAATGGAAACAATCACCTCCAGAAAAGATGATTGATCATTTTTTCCCTTTCACACCCCTAATTGTTGGAATTGTGATGAAATATCTTTTTATATATGATATATATTATATATATTATGTATTTATGATCATTTAACTATTTATAACACATATAATTATACTTTCCATTTTATCTAAATATGATAATTTTGTTTTAGGAATTTCGGACTAAAATCCCCTCAAAGGAAATTGATTATTTTTCACACTAAATGGAATGTATTAAGTATGAGTTTAGTGAATATATATTATATATATTATATATTAATAAAACTATGGATAAATATGTATGTACATATATAAACATATATTTCATTTATTTTTTCACTTTTAATAGGATAATTAAATGGAAACAATGTTCCTACTTACGTACAGACTACCGTCTCCATGAATAGGGTTTTCCAATTCATACTTATATATTCAATGTATTATTAAAATAAAAATATAATGAATATAAATGAAATTTATATCATAGATTAAATTATTTAAATAAAGATATATTTATATCTTCTATTGTTAAAACAAATTAAGACATATGAAAAGAATAAAACAGATATTTCCATAAGTAAATATTTAACATAGAATTGTTAACAAGTGGGTAATATAATGACCTAATAAAAATATATACATTATATATACACATATATGATGATGGTTATGTGAGGTTAGAACAAGTATTATAATATTCAACAAACAATTTGAGGTAATTTCATCACACTTTTATATTCATGAGATATACACAATTTTCACCACTATTTTATCTTCTGTTTTGTATATAAAACCATTTATTTTATTATATAATTATTATTATTAAATTTATTATAATGTTCAAATCTATTATATAAAATTTTCTTCATGAGGTTTATGCTTGAAAAGTCACAATATTGGTAATGTAATTTCATCTCAATTTTTCTTCATTGAGACACATGCCATATTATGCACCTATATTTTTATATAAGGTGTATATACTATATTTTACATATTATATAATGAATATTATTATTTAATTATATTTTTTTTCGTTTATCTAATTTCATTTTCCTACATGAGAATTTTGATTCAATGTTACAAATTGATATGAGGTTTATTAAAACAATCTCATCCTTTTTCCAAAACTTTTTATGATTATGATTCCATTGATGATATATTATGATCCATTTTTGAAGAAAAATCATTAATTTTCTTCTCCATATATTATTCATGATTAATTCATGATATATTTCTTGTATTGGTATAAATGAATTATTATTTTTCACCTGATTTGACAGGTATAGATTTACACTTAGTCATTTCAGTGATGATTCCACTACATGCTTTAAAGATTAATTTTATGAAATTTTTTTTGAAAGTAATTTTCATGGAAAATTATTTTCAAAATGTTATCATGATTATTTTTTAGTTTTTCAAGAACTTGTTTTAAAACATAATCAATCTTGTTGTATAATTTTTCCCATAAATTGGTTTTCAAAAAGTAATCAAGATCTCTTTATTTTTTTCTAGAAAACAATTTCTATTTTTTTTCAAATTTTTCATTATATTCATTAATGATTATTTTCATGAAAAAAAGTCAAAAAGGAATTATGTTTTAATGAGACTTTTTTCAAATAAGAAAACATATTTTGTAAGTACTTCTTCTGAAATATATTTTAGAACTATTTTCTAAGATAACGTCATTGAATATTACTGATTCCCATATGGGAAATGATCTAAAGGTTATGTTCACAATGTTTCTCTAAATGGTTTGTATTTTTAGGGAATAATTTTTATGCCACTAATTCCTATTTCATGGTTTATATGTCTATGAATCTTTTTTACTCTTCCATGGTTTTTATTCTTGTGAGACCCACTTATTTTCACATATTAGGATTTTATGAATTAATTATGAAACATTACATTTTCTATACATTTAGATGTGATTTTATGTTTACAAACCAATTTCATTTCATGGGATTATAATAAGATTGTTTATAAAACACATCTCTTTTTAGGATTGTTTATTTTTTCTGAAAGGATGGTTTGTGGTCATTATATGATGAATGTTTTATTACCTTTTGGTGCACGTTTGAATGATTTTATTATGAGATGGGTGGGACCAATATCTCCTTCCAATAAATTTAATAATGAGTTATATCTCATGAGATAATTATGAGAATCTTGTGGATGGGATTGATCTAATATGGAATGATAAGGAAACCTTTTCCCATATAATGAATGATTTTTGACATGGAATGGTGGTGGGTACCACCCAGTAGGTGTAGTCACCCTGAAGATGCTATATGGGGAAACATGATCCCCTAATGGAAGATTGGAAAACATGATCCACTATGGGAAGATGTGGAGGCTCATTCCTTACAATGAAAGGACTGAGACTGGGGATGGAGGTGTGTTTCTCCGAGTATGTGCAATTCCTATGACATGCCTTGACATGTTCTTGAACTACATCTTGACTTATAATGAATTATATCATATGTTTATGTATTCCACAATTTCATTCCATATTCATATGATATGATTTAATGGATTATGTTGTTTATTTCCATAGGATTCATGTGTTATGAACTGTAAATCATTATTCCATGATTCATGTTTCTAATATTTTGATTTTCAGGGTATGATATACGAATGTTATGATCACATTTTCATACCCCCATTCTTATGATTAGTCTTACATATCTCGCTTGTTTATCCTTATAGAGAATATGAGCCAACTCATTTTTACATTTCCTTCCCTGATTTGTGGAGATATTATTTATGTTTTTATTTCAAATAAGGTTTTTGGTCATGAGAAAACTTGTGGGAGATAATGTAACTAACTTGTGTAGATATATTTATGTTTCAATGTTTCCAAATGTAGTGGATAGGTAGAATATTTGGGCATTTATTTGTGTAATATTATATTTATTCTGAAAATTTTATTTAATGTTAATGTGTGAAAACTATTGTTTTCTATATTTGGTATTATAATTTTTTTAAACATTTGGAATCTATGAAAATAAATCCTTAGTGATAACCTTAGGGACATTTCTAATGAAAGTGTTAGGATAAGGAAAAGTATAGATATTCTCTACGAATTTTGGTGAAGGATAGTGTGAGTGGCTTCCTAGAAATATATCCATGTCCGTATAATACAACAGAATGTTTCTCTAGAATAGATATTCTCAGGGTAACAAATTCAACATGTTATATTGGGCATGACTTGGTTTAACCTAGTACAAGAAAGTGGACCTTTATTCACTCCTAGTTTGACAATAACATGGGATATGCTTTGTGAAATCACAAACTCCACCCAAATAATTATAAAGGTTTAAAATATAATATTTCTATGAATGACCTAGGATAAACCTATGTTGTAATAGATTAATGGATGTATCTAAACATAGAAATCCTATAAGGTAAATTTCAGGAGTTTTTGGTTTCTTATTGTGATAATAGTTTCCTACTCTTTTCTGTTTTTTTTTTTTGTATGATGGAAGGAATAATAAAGAACCATGTTAATGGTGAATCCAATGAAAAATGGAATTATTTTCCTCAGAGCATCTGAATACTATGGGATATGGAATGAAAACCCTCATTTTTTTGTCGAAATAAATACTCAAGCAATGAACTATGTAGAGTTTCCAAACTATAAAAGGGGGAACAAAGTTCTATTGAGTCTATCATGAGGATCTTCCCTCCATTCATCACAAGATATTCTAATCCACTCTATACTGGACACTAGATAATTAACAATGAAAATATATTATGCATTCTCTATTGGTTGGATCATGAGAATGTCAATCAAGAAGTTTATTTGTTATAAGGTGAAGTAGACCAATGTAGGAATATAATAAATATTAAGAGGAATCATGTAGAAATTGAATTAATGGATTGAGATGAGTTAAATAACATATTTTTCAATTAGTAATTTCAACATGTTCATCCTAAGAAGATAGATAATGTGTTCCTCATGTTGAAGCAGATGGATGATGAATCTGTTTGTACTTATGGGGCAAATTTAACAAAGCTTGTGAGGTATTATTCTTGAATTATCATGAAACATAAAAGTATTGCAGTTTCTTTTTTTCATATGATTAATTCCTAATCATAGAATGTTTTTGTTAAAAAAATACATTAGTTTCTATGATGATATTTTTTGTTGTGGAATAAAAGTTGAAATGGTATTTGGAGTTATATATCAATCTCAATGTTTTAACAATAAAAAGAAGTTGGAGTTTAAATAAAAATATAAAGACCATGAAATGTAAAAATAATATCCATCCATTATACTCTATGTTTGGAATTAAGTGTGGATTGAGTTGTCTTATGGGTTCAAATATGTGTTTTAGGTGAGTAAGGGAAGGACATCAAGTAATTAATTTCTACACTAATTGTAGGAAGGTGGCCAATGATGAAAATAGGGTAATATAAGTATAGAATGAACCTACCACAATACAATGAATCATGTTTAAGATGAATGGTAACTATACTAACCAGTTACCAATCCCAAGGGTGCATGATTATGATCATCATCAGAAAAATCATCAACCAAGGGACACAGGGAAATCTAATGTGATAATTTTTTTAATGAGGGGGTGTGATAACGATGTGGTGAAAGATACACTTATTATCCACTATTGAACTCATAATGTCTTATTTAATTCGGGATCATCCCGCTCATTCATATCTAAATAATTTTTTACAGGTGTTAAAATTCCTTTAATAAAATTAAATGTTTAATTAGCAGCGATAACCCTTAAGGGTATGATGATTGGATCCCAATTAAATTATTCCTCTCTTTTTTAGGATTGTAAGAATGTGCATCACATAAATCTTGTCATTATTCCTTTGGTTGAATTTGTTGTAATAATTGTAATGGATTTCCTTTCTCTACATAAATCCCACATTCAATTTTGAGTAATTTAATTTAGTTTTTATAGTTAAAACCCTCATATGATCGTCCATCAATGTGATGATTTGTATGCACTTCTGATGGAGATTACATCAAGTGTATGGGTATTAGTTCTCATTAATAAGGGTTATTTATCTTAAATGGATGTAAGGAAAATAAGTATCAATGATATTCCTATTCTTTAAAATTATTGTTTGTCTTTCTAGAATGCTTACTCATCTTCCACACAGACATGATTTCAATTTCTCATTAGAAATCATATCTAGTTCAACACCAACTTTGACGAATCCCAATATTGTGGCCCCAATTGAGTTGAAGGATTTGAAGAAGAAACATCAAGAAATCCTTGATAAGAGATTCATTTTTTCATGTGTATCACCTTATGGTGCACATGTTGTCTTTGTGAAATAGAAATATGGATCAATGGTACTATGCATTGATTATCAAGAGTTGAATATGATCACAATCCCGAAAAAGTATCATGTTCCCCATAATGATGACTTATTTGATCGGTTGTGTGAAGATCAATTCTTTTCTAATATGAAAATGAAATAAGGATATCACTAATTAAGGGTCAAGAAGGAGTATATAGCCACGAATCAATCCATACAAGGTATGTACACTGTGAATATATAGTAATTCTGTTTGGTATAACTAATTCCACTTCATCATCATTGATTTGATGAATATATTCTTCAGAGATTACCTCGATATGTTTTTGGTAGAATTTATTGATGATATTATTTTCTATTTAAAGGAAAATAAAGAGAATGAAGATCAATTTATAATTTTACTAAAGGTATTTGGAATTACAAAATCAATGATAAATTACAATGTGTAAATTTTAGTTGTAAGTGGTTTCTTTTTTGGGTCACATAATCTCATGATATGGTATATTAGTAGATACATTAATGATGGAATCTATTGAATGATATCCTTGACAACCCATAGTTACAGAGTTCCTTATCATTCTTGGTTTAGTTGTATATAATCAATAGTTTCTAGGGAATTTTTCACCACTATATAATCCTCTAAAGATGTTAACATGAAAGGGGTTTATCTTACTCTAGGGAGGAAAATTTGATGAAAATTTCATGGATTTTAAGATAAGGTTGGTTAGAACACTTATTCCTACATTACCTTATAGTGGAGAGGGTTTTGTAAACATTAGTAATTCATCCAAGAAGAGATTTGGATGTTTTATTTATCAAAATAACTCGGTATTCACTTATGCATCATGGAAATTTAAGACTCATGATAAAATTTACCCAACTAATTATTTGGACAAAGAAGCAGTAATTTTTTCATTAATGATATAGATGAATTCCCTTATTGTAGAAAAGAATTATATAAGTATTTTTCATAAAATTTTAAAATTTATATTCACACTGAAGGAGTTTAACAGGCGCCTAAGAAGATTGTTACTGTTGATAATGTATTATGACTGTTCAATACATTACCACCATAGGAAATAGAACAAGGTGGGTAATACTTTGAGTCAAAAGGGTCGTGCTATATTATCCATGATAAGGATCACAAAAGATCCAATATTTGTTGATTTTCAAATTATAGAGCTTGAAATCCTAGAGGAAGTGTAAAATCATATCTTTAGAAAATAAATGTTCAACCTTCTATCCAAGTGATGATTGAGGAGGTGTATAAGTAAGATGTAGAGACGCAAATGAAATTTAAAAATGTTGATATGTTCAACCTCGATTTGGATGGAATGATAATGTTCAACAACAATGTTAGTGTTCCTTCCATATCAGATTTGAAAAAGGTTCTATTATAGTATGATCAAAGTACTTCGTTGTCTATTCATATTAGAAGTAAAAAAGATGTATTGGGATTTGACAGAAATATTTTTGTTGGATGACATTATGACAGATATCGTAGATTTTGTATCTTAGATCTTGGTATGACAACATTTTAAGGATGGAAGAAAAAATTACAAAGTTATCTTTGATCCATTACACATACCAGATTGAAAACGGAATGACATAACTGTGGTTTTTTTCATTGGAATCCCCAAAACCACTTATATGTTTACTACTATAATGGTGGTAGTTGGTCACCATACAATGTCATCACACTTCATTGCTATTATTGAAGACTTCTCTATAGATAAACATTCCAAGATATACATTAATGAAGTGGTAAGATTTCATGGAGTACCGCAATTCATTGTGTCATATCAGGATCCATGGATTACCGTTATGTTATAGAAAAGTATTCACTGATCACTTGATATATAATTTAGTTTCTCCACTTGTTATCACCATTAGAGAGGGGGAAATTATAAAAGAACAATTCAAATCCAATAGGATATGTTTATATCTTGTATTATAGATTTCAAATGTAGGTGAGACCAAAAACTTCATCTACTTGAGTTTTTGTAAAACAATAGCTTTCTCTCATGAATTCAGATGACCCCTTATGAAATACTATATGGAAAAATATATAGATCTCCAACATTCTAGGATAAATTTGGATAATGTAATTTTTTGAGACTTGAGATCACTGACGAAATGAAAGAGAAGGTCAGATCCATTCTGTCACCTATTAGGGAAGCTCATAGTTAGCATAAAATTTATACTAGTACATTTCTGCATGATCTGGAGTTTGAAGTTGGTATGAATGTGTTTCTATGAATCTCACCCAGGAATAATTTTGTGAGATTCATGATGAAATATTAACAAAGCCATAGTTATATTGGTCAATTTTCGATTCAAGATCATATTTGGATGGTTTCCTATCACATGAATATTCCTCCACATCTATCTCAATTCCATTATGTGTTCCATGTATACGTCATAAAGATGTACATACCTCACCCTTCACATGTATTAAACTCATAGGTCATTCTACAGAAGGAAGATATTTCTTACGATAAATAATGAGTTGATATTCTAGATTGTATATAGAATTTTATAAAAAAAACACCCACATGGTAAATGTTTATGTATGGAAATCACCATTTAGGGGAACTTATTGGGGAATTTGTGGATATGATGAAGTAGATGTTTCTTCATTTACAAGTACCAGAATGATTAATTTTTATAGAGAAATTTTTTTTAAGTGTGGAATAATGTAACACCTTGAGTTTAAATAACAATTTTTTAAAAAAAATTAATTATTTTTCATTGATTTCTGACATTTCACTTTGTCAAACAATCCTTTCACATCACACTACCTTTGGTTATGATATATGCATCGTTGACTTGGAATACGTAACAAGAAACATTGAGTTTATATGATTCATCATTTTATTATTATAATTATTTAAATAATATAGTAATAACATAGACATTAAAAATTCATATTATAAATATTTATAACAACTTTTAAATTATTTTTATAAAATATTTATATAAATATAAGATTCAGATAGTGGGAAAAATAATTTTTGGTAAAGTCTTAATGGGTTTAAAAATACTATTTTCCCAAGTGAAATTCTTTTAATGTACTTCATTAAAAAAATGACATTTAGAAACATCTAGGATTTCAGTATGATAATATAAACATCAATTTTAAAATTTATAATGTTTAAATTATCATAGGTTTAATTTTTGGGATTATTCTGAGAAATTTCATTTTCATATGAATAGTGAAAACTATGGAATTTTAATTTTAAAAAACATTTTTTTATAAATTAGTTTTATAAATGAATTATTTCTTTTAATTTATTTAATGGAATAATTAGATAATATATTTATCCATTAATCTAATATACTTAATTAGTGTCTATTTTACTTTTAAATTGGGTAAAAACGTAGCAAACTTTTGGATGTTTTAACATTAAAAACATTCATTGTCATCACATTTGTGGGATTATTTTTAAATTAATTTATGATCTTTATATGGTGGGAATTTTTAAAATGTATTTCAAATATGTAATTATAATATTTTATAATTTCTAATATTTTCAACATAGTTTATGAAAAAAAATATTTGTCAATGTAGTTAAAATTAATTACATTTATTAATGTAAAATTAAGATTCGTAGTGGGATAAAACATAAATTATAGAGCTCAAATGACCTAAAATGTTTTCTAGAACCCAATTACTTATCATATTTAGGACATTAACCTTCCATTATTTACTTTTTTTTTCTTTTTATGACTTTTTTTGGTAAAAATGTGGGTACATCTTCCTTGTTTTCAAAAATGATAATTGTGTCCCCACCATTCCCTATAAAGGTCACCAACTATAATGATTATTCACTATAATAAAACAACATAATATCATCTATAGTATTCCAATTAATAATATATTAATCTATACCTTCATACATGAATCATAACTTTGGTCAGAAATCCTTGCAACAATCTCTTTGGAGAAAACTAAAAGGAGTTTCTGGAATAAGAGGTAACAACCTCCCTCAAGCTCTTTTCTATTATTCACATTCTAAAGTCATTTATTTCTTTTTATTAAATGATTATTTGATGAAAAAGTCTCATAAATATACTAAAATGTTTTTATCATAATTTTATGAAGTACACTTACTCATTCTTCTGTCTAATAGATAACGAACATATTGTTTATTTGTACGACGAACTGCCGTCTTGTGAAAGGATGGTTGTTCATTTTTCCTTTTCCACCTCTATTTGTGTGAATTATGATAGAAAGTATAATTTCATGTGATATATAGTATATATATTTTTTCATTATTATTATTTATTTATTTAAGTACACTTAAATTTATAAATTCATTTTTTTGAAAATATGATAATTTCCTTTGAGGGAGTGGGGAATACCACCCTCAAAAAGTAATGTGATTTGTTCACAAAATTCAAGGAATGTATTAAGGATATATTTAGAAAATTTATATAATATAAATTAAATATTAATTCTACTAGTAATTATTAAATATATACATATATATAAATATATTCCATTTTATTTTTCCATTCATTACAAAAATTAAACAAAAACAACATTCTTGTGTACGTACGACCTACTGTCCCAATTAATGGTGTATTCCATTTCATACGTCCATATTCTATGGAATATTATAATAAAAACATAATGAAGACACAATATATTTATATCACAGATTAAATTTTTAAATCATGGTATAAGTATAATTACCAGTGTTCAAACAAATTAATACTATTACAAAGAACAAAAAATATATTACCTGAAGAGAAACCTTAACGTTAAATTTATCACAAGTGGGTAATATAAAGTTATAAATTAATCATATATAATATTAGATATAATAATATCAATCTATTAGAGAAATTTAATCAAATTATATTTATTATATAGGTGGTTTGAATATGTCCCATGAGTGTCAAGACACATGTTAATGGAATTACATATCACTTCCTATATCTATGATATACATGCAATTTCCACTAATATTTTAACTTTTGTGGTGTAAATAATACCCACAAATGTGTTATATGGTTATTAATCATAAATTTATGGGTATTTAGAAATCTATTCGGTTATCTTTCATTCATGGGATTTATGCTTCTAAAGAAACCAAATTGGTGAATTAATTTATCTCAATTTGTGTTATTTGAGACACATGCCTTTTTGTGAACCTATATATTTATATAAGTTTTATATACTGTATTTCAAATGTAAAATTCTGAATATTCATAATTACAAGATAATATAATATTTGTGTAATTTTCTTTTCTTACTTGAGGTTTGTTATTCAAAGAAACCAAGCGATAATATATTTATTGAAACAATATCACTATTTATGAAGCTTTTTTATGATTATGATTCCATTGATTATATATTACGATTCATATTTTTATAAAACTCGTGAATTTCGCTATCATATGGTTATTAATGAATTACTCATGTATTGGTTAAATTATTTAAATATTTGTTACATAAGATAGATAAGAATGTGTTTTTAAAAAATCCTGACATTACTCACTCATTAGTTAGAAATCTGTGTTCATTCTAAACCATGATTTCTAAAAATGGTTTACAAGAATATTATACTATTCATAAATAATATTTAAATGAAAATTTAGCAATTTATTATTTTATCGATGATTTTAACAGAATCTTTTTTTTTCTTTTCTAACGAGGAATTTTTTATAACTTCATGTACATTGGAAATGGAATAATTTTTTTACCTCATACTACATTTATAGATTTACCTGTCATATTTTTTTGAATAGTACTTTACATGTTCAATAGGTTTAATTTGGTAATATTTTTAAAATTAAATTTCAATTAAAATTGTTTTTAAATAGTTTTCAATATTCATTTATAAGTTCTAAATTTTTTTCAAGATTATCATATATGTTTTCATTGAAATTGGTCTAAAAAACATTTTCAATATCCTTTTATATATTTCCAGGGAAAATAGTTATCAATAATATTTCATAGATTCAATACTTTTTAAAAATGAAAAAGTTTTCCTAAAAGTTTTTTAAATTTTTTTTAATATTCCATATTAATTTTCTATTAAATGGGATTTCAAAATGTTTTATGTTTTGAGGACAATTTTTCAAATAAAAATTGATACTTTCCTCAAGAAATTTTTTTGAAATATTTTTTGAAAATATTTTACTTGCAAGATGACGTCTGTTTAAGTAAGACATGCCCTAATGGGAATTTATCAAATCATTCCATTGACAATACTTTTCAAAATTGTTTATTTTTGTATTGCATAATATTTATGAAACTCATTCCTCTTTCACAGTTTATATATTTGGGAAACATTTTCCTCTTTGATTGGTATAATGCTTATAAAACCCACTTCTTTGCATATGTTATGAATTGATGAAATTATAATGAAATATATCATTTTCCATAGGATAATATTTGATTACATGTTTATGAATCCCATTTCATGTAGTTGGATTATCATTGGAATATTTACAAAACCCATCACTTTTTATGGGTCATGATATGACAAATGTTTTATTACATTAAGTAAAAATTATGGATTATTTTATCATGATATTAGTAGAACCTATTTATCTATCTAATTCATTGGGTAAAGATTTATATCTCAACAAATAATGAAAGGAATCAAGTTGATAGTCTTTATCTACTATTTGAAGATGGGGAAAATGTTTCTCTAACAATGAATGGACTATGACTAGGGATGGTGTTGTGTGCCACCTAGAAGGAGTATTCACTATAAACATGTAAGATGAGGAAACTCAATCCAGAAATGGAAGACTGGGAAACCAGATCCACTGGGGGAAGATTGGGAATCCCGATCCCTTACAAGGAACGGGCTACAGCTGGGGTTGGTGGGGGTGTCCTTCGTAGTAGGTGCAGTTACCTTGAAAGGAGATAATTAGTTCTATCAATTCATCCTGAATTATAGGTAAATAAATAACATTTTTATGTATTCTAAAATTCCATGTCTTATTCCAATGATATGATTTCATGGATTGGGTTCTTTATTTTCCTATGATTCATGTCATCTAACTGAAATTATTTATTTCAGGATCAATTTTTATAATCTTATGATATGTAGGGTATGGTATTATAATCTTTTTATAACATTTGGATACCCCTTTGATTATGTTTATTTATACATGTCTCAATTGTTTACCATTACTGAGCATTTAAGATCACCCCTTTGTATGTTTCATTCCCCAGGTTATGATAATATTTATTATGTTTGAAGTGTTTGAGAAGGGTTGTAGTCATGATTAACCTAGTGCGAGATAATTCATCTCAATTATGTATCGGTTTTTCCCCTAATTCTAATGTCACTGGACTAGTACAGTCATTTGGCATCTGTTTGTGAAGTTTTTGAAGTATTACAGAAATTTTATTTATTACTAATATATGAAATGTGTTGGATGATATAAGACCCAAATGACATTATTATTACTTAAATATGGAGGTACATAGTCAATATATTTGAAAGGTAGGATATAATGTTCTCCAAATTAGTGTAAGTAGATGAAAGATATAGTTCTAGTTCATTGAGACTGGCCATTGGTATTAAGATTTCTATCATCAATTGTTTCTCTGAAATAATATTAAATTATAAATCTATATATTTGGAGTTTCGTGATTTTATGTGGGTATTATTACCATTAAAATAATTTTATTTCCCATGGGAAATTTATTTTAGGCATAGATAGTATGATGATGGTACTACTCCATTATTGCAGAGTCATGAAATTTAAGTAATGTTATTTAAGGTTACTTCAATACATACTTATAATAAATCTGATATGGATAATAGATCACCAGTCATTAATCAAAAATTTGTAATACCAACATTCTTATTCTAATTTTTATACCATTTTCTTTATGGATCAAGATGGTAGATCATTCTCTCTATATCCCGTGAAATTATGGGTTAAAACTTTAAAAAGAATGATTCTTGAACCATTATAAATAATGGCCCAAAGGATGTCTATATAACCCTAATTTCAAAATTTATGCAATGTCATTATATTAAATTTTATGTAATTATCAAAACAATATTATGTGAATGATATGTTATCATAAAATATGGTAGAACTGGTATCTTCACAGTAAACCTCAGATACATCAGATTCATCCTCTAACTCATAGGGTCATAAGAGGACCTCAATAAGCGCTTCTCAATATTAAATTGATAGGTGATCAACAACATGATTGGTAATCATATTTAATAAATTGGAAATATACATCATTATATCCTAGTTTTTTACTACAGGCCTATATTTCTTTCAATAATTACACTCTATAAATATATTCTATAGGATTGAGGTCTCTTGTTCTAATGTTTCCATGTCATGGGAAAATTTTGGTTAAATTTTCATTGTAGGTGAGATAGGATGAAAATTAATTAAAAAAATCTACAAATATTTATAGGATTTAATTAAAAGCTAATATTTTTATATTATTGTATTATAGTAGACACAAGATGAATCATATGAATTTTTTTTCTCATTTTGATCATGTTAATGCGTTTTTCAATGGGTTTGTGGATCATAAATTACTTCAGATATAACATTTACAAAGTGGTGTGGCCCAATTTACCCATCATCATTTGCATCATTAGCCTCAGTGAAATATTCCTCATTTTCCTCGTCTTCCAAAAGCAGACTCAGGTTAATTAATATAACTACCATTATAGAAGTTATTTGTCAAGTGGATAACATTGAAAAATAAATTATTTGATTCTTTCTCTAATGAGGATTTCGTTTTGTGGGTGAGTTCCCAAAAAATAATTTGTTATGATAATTACAAATCCTAAAATTAGACAATAAATAAATAAATCTAAATGCATGGGGACCGAATTGGGAATTAGTATTGACTCACCATGTGACTTGTTTCTCTTGTTTCGAATGTGTTGGATTTTGGTGGATCGAGATGATGAAGGTTACAATTTAGTTACTATGTGGGAAACCAAGGTCTCAACTAAGTAAATAATTTGAACCATGTATATAGTGTCTACACAAATAACAGATTTTCTATACATATAGTTTTATATGTTCTATATACCTTTTTTAGGTGGTATTATTTTATTTTCTTTTATACTTCGGATGAGACTGAAGAAATTTGATTCACATGGGTCATGGGTTTCCCCAATTTGAAATGATTGAAATAAATCATTTACTAGAGTATATTTTTAAGTAAATAAATTCCATAAATATTATTTCTTAATATCTTATGTTGGTGACAATAATTTTTCTGTCCATTGCGAGTGGACTCAACGTGTTTTATAGGCTCTACAAAATATAGTATATTTTTTTCTATGGACTTGATGCAATACCCTAGTTCTTATTATCCCAAAAAGCAATCAAATTATTATTATTATACTATAATGGTTTCATCCTATAAACCATAATCCCTTACTAGTGAGGGTGTGGCTACTTAAACCTTTTCAATAAAGGAATTGTCTGATCATATGGGAATTTGGGGTTTAAAGCAAGTATAAGTATTGGCTTTCTTATAAAGATGCTAACTTTTCCCTTATAGTATTTTTTTCCATGAGAAAAAGTTGTTTAATGCACATTTTTCTTCTTCAAATATATGGAATTTATGTGGTAATTTTCAATGGTTGAATACTCCCAAAATCCACCAAGTATTTTCAAAAGAAGTAATGTTTTTATAGCTTATCCTACCTTTTTAGGTACTTATATTCAAAAAACATTTCCCGAGGGATTTGATTGTTGAGGGAATATGGTAAACCCTTTCACCTATAGTTTACTTATATATACGTCTAATTATAAAGGATTTATTAAAATCTTATGGTTTAATGATTGTAATTTTCATCTCCATCATGCTAACCTAGTAAAGGAGTTGACATCACATACCCTCCAATTTAAAAAGGGACCTTACTATATATTATTATACCAAATGGATATTGTCCGTACTAGGGTTTGAATGAATTTATATAAATTTTTTCCTCATTCTAGAAAGGAATTCCTATTATGGGGAACATTGAGATATGAACTTCATCAAATATTTCTCTAGGTCACCCATTTTATTTAATATGGGGAAATTGGTGTTCCAAAAATTTAGCGAAGGAGGTATGAAATACACCTAGTAGGGTAATATATTTCACTCTATATTTGATGGATTATTTAATCCTTCCATTGAATCCATTAAGGTGGTTGGATAACAAATGGTTTTTTGAAGTGGAAATGTCACTTGGTTTTAAAACTATATAGATGATGTGGGGGCATATTATGCTCTATTTTCCCATGTTTGTTGTTTATTTATTATTGATTATAGATTAGGATAACATTATTTAAATATATTTGTCATGTATTTCATATTCTTAATTTCCTGATATTCATCATCCACTATATTTAGATAAACTATATTTCTCGATTCAGACTTATTTGGGTGGGGAAATTCTATTGTTACATAATTAGTTGTTCCTTTTAGTTAGATGTGTACCGATTGGATGATTTAAGCTCTAAAATATGAATTAATCTATTTAATAATATTTCATATAAGTAGTTCCAAATTCTGGTGATTCAATTCATATGACTCAACATCATTTCTGGAACACCTTTTCTCAGTCAAAATGTCATTAAAATCCTCAAGAGGTGGCTAGGAAGTGGATATGGAAACAAGATTCCTTGTTTCATTGGATAAAGCTCACCAAATTACAGATAAAAGGGTATATAGTGGTGTTTAGTTGTTCTAAATCAATCATTGATTTGGGGAGTGAACCCATTCTTCTACTCAATGATCTATGTCTCGATTGGACATCTCTTCATAATTTCTTTATACGTGATGGTATTTCATGGAATCATTCATGTTGTATATGTCATTAATGGATGCATAGAACATCGCTTCGCTCTTATCCCTATCATCCCATGAATATTGATGGTATTTTACATTTTAGGATATTCATTTATGGAATAATTCATCTTCCCTGTTATAATTTTCATTTTCTGATATATATTTGGTCTTTTATCCTCGTTTGGGTATTGGTTGAGTTCAATAATGATTGGAGACCATAATAGGGTCTGTAAAATATTTCAATGAGTGTCTCTTATTGGAAAATACCAATCACATAGTGAATAGAAACATCCGCATGCTACTTCCTATAGGTAATCCCCCATCCTAGAGAATGAATAATTCCACGAAAGGTGATGGATATAAAATAAACTCACTTATCCTTACGATTTTAGTATTCCTACATCCACCATACAAATGTCATAAATCATTTCTTAATTTAATTACCAAAGGGATGGGGGTTGTTGTCAGAATTCCCACATCCCTATTTGATGGGATTTTTTAAATTTTTAATAAGAAATATCTATTAGAGCCTTGTTTAATCTTTATGCATTAGCCCATGAATGGTCTACATGGTGTACCTTATATAGATGATACCCTCCCACCATTGAATATTTCTATGTGGATGTGGGATTTTTCTACCTAAAATGGGATACACACTCAAAATTATTGGTTTCCTAATGTAATATCCTATATATAGTCCCCAGGCCTCAACTACTAGATATAGGGCTAAAAATACATTCTTTACATACCATCATGATTAAGAGAGAGGTTATATTCTATTAAAACACTTGTTATCATTTCACTATAATTAAGAAAAAAAGATCCTTATACGATTTTACTATGTTATACACATCCTTAAATCAGGTGGAATGAAAAAAATATGAATGTAATGTAATAAAATTATCATTAATGGAAAAACTCATCAACTTGTCATCAAGGGTTATATCAGAAGAATATAAGAAAACATTAACTTGAGAGAAATTTATTTATAAAAATTAAATGGAATAATAAGATTTTCAATTAATCATCAAAGTAGAAAAAGTATTCTCAATTAAAAAACATGTAACGATACATAAGAGTTTGAGATATGAATGGAAATATGTCATAATGGGATGATATTATAAGTACATTGAATCATTAATATTGAGAAAAAATAGTACCATGCATCATAAGCATAACCCATGGAACAATACCAAAACTATAAAATCATAGTGGACTAAGTCCTATGGTGTATTGGGTTTACTCCCATTACCATTAACATAGGGGATAGAGTCCCATAGTTGTTTGGATTCAGTCCTCATTCCCATAAACATACCTAATAGAGTCCCAATTCTGATTTATTTTTCTCCTCATTCCCAAAAACATAGCGCATGGTGTTCCATGGTTGGTTGGATTCTCTCTCCACTCCTATAAAAAATATTGATAGATTCTTGTTATAGATCGGGTTCTCCCCCGTATGATTTCCATATTATCACACAAGTAATAAAGCATTTCCCAAAAAATTAGGGGGATAGAAAATTATATTCCCACCATTAACAAAATTTTAATCATAATATGTTCTTAAATGTATGTTCAACATGTGGAAAAGAAACCATATATAAAGGAAATTCATGATAAACACCAGGATAAGATAGTGGGTTTAAAAATCCTATATAAAAGAATAACGAAACTATATATCACAATAAATCCTATAATAAGAAGAAATTAAAAAAATTGGATACTAAAATTTAAATTTAGAATAAAATGTCACAATAATGGAATAATAACGTTTAAAATTCATTTAATTATTTTAATATTAATAATAAAAAATAACTACTTATGTGATTCTTTATGAAATTGGAAAAGTAAAATCTAAATAATCAATGGGATATTTATTTTATTCAGAAATAATGAATGAGGGTTTCTCATTAAATAATGACTTTTTTTATAAATAATCAATGTTTTAATACACTTAATAAGGGCGGTTCTTGATATTAAAGAATAAATAATAATGTTGCCTTATATCATATTCAATTAAAGGATAATTTTTTATGGGGATAATAAACATTAATCATCACCAATTGAAAGGTAAAAAACTATGTATATATTTAAATAATCAATATACTAAATATGTGTTAAATACTTGAGAATAATGGACAGTAAATGAAATAAAAATAAAGAGAACCTATAATTCAAAAATCGGGGGAGGTTCGGAATATCCATTTTAGGTTTTAAAATACATATTTTGGAAGACCACAATATAAAATCGGATAATAAAGCTCTTTGTTTATAAGATAAAATTGAAAATATCATGTTCACATGAGATAACACATAATTAAATTTGCAATTATAAATGATAACATTGGTATAAATAGAAAACTATTGACAAATAGTTGAAATTGTTGTTAAAGAGGATTATAAATATTTTAAATAGTGATCTACTTCTTCATGATCAAATTTACCCATTTTAAATCATTGAATTCTAAAAAATATATTTTAAAAATATATATAAATAATTTATAATGAAATAAAATATTAATCTAGAAGAAACCAATC
Source organism: Viscum album (assembly GCA_963277665.1). NCBI lineage: Eukaryota > Viridiplantae > Streptophyta > Magnoliopsida > Santalales > Viscaceae > Viscum > Viscum album. The sequence goes on from OY728142.1 coordinate 1,338,007,614, forward strand.
ATTGAAATAAAAATTTCAAAATAAAACATAATAACATAATGAAGGGGGGTATGTGTACAAAATATTTTACAATTTCCTAGTATTTAAAATTGAATATAAATAAAATGTAGAATTTTATATTTATTTTTAAATAACTTATATTTAAGGAATTATATAAAAATTAAATACATTTCCATTATATACACCAACGAATTAAATTAGCGTTGAAAACTATCTTAATGAAACAAAACTGATATTCAAAATCCCTTTCCTAGGGTTCTAATTAATTATATCTTGTACCAAACAACATAAAAAATTAAATTAAATTTAATATTAGATATAATAATAATTTTATTCAACTATAATTTATTTCCAAAGTTTGATTTTTTATATTATGTTATTTATTTATTAAATAGTCTTTTAGTATCTCTGTTACTTGACGGTGTTTAGTTAATTTCTCTACAAATTCATTGTTATAGTGGTTATGGTAAAAGATTTATAAAATTTATTAATAATATATTGAATTTTATATTATTATAATTTTTATTATAATTTTGTAAAAGCATTATACACTTTTAACGGTTGTCATAAATTGATTCAAATTAATTATGGTTTATTAATGTGTTCATGTTTTTGGTGGTTTAGTTACTATGATAACGTAATTATAATATCAATTTTATAATACACAGTTCCATTTTTACATAATACTTATATTGTCAGTAAAATCATTATTACAAATTAAAAAAAATTGTAGTCATCCATATTAGTCAATAATGGAAAAATGAAATATTGTGTTTTGTGTATGTGATAATCCGCACCTACAAAAACTATGATATAAATTTTCATCGAATGTGATTGGGTATAAAAATAAGATAATTATATTTTAATGATATTAATATTGTTATAAATATTATTTTATTAATATTTTTTACTTCCCATGTAATGTGATTGTGAGAAATACAACACAACATTCGTAGAAGCGGTAGTGCACACTCCCACATGATCACATCTTCATTTCTAAAATTATTTTTATGGGACGGTATAAAAGTGGAATTCCATTACTGTAATTACATTGGGAATATTAATAATACTATTTTTATCATACATTATGGGATATTAAATAATATATATGTTATAAGAAGAGAGGGACTAATAGAACTTGGTTTAGAGCATTACCCCACCCCATGAATGTTCACCCTTATTTAACACCTTTAGGCTCGTTAGCATGGTTTTTTGGAAAAAAAGGATCCTCAAACATTAGTATTGTTTTTAGGAGATACTAGGGAAATTATTGGGTATATATAATTATTTTTAATTCACTTATAAATTTGTTGGTATTGATCCCCTTTTATAAATGATGAAAATGGAACTTCTATAAATATATATTAATTTTTCAATGGTGACATGACACCGATAATGGATCAAAAGATCCAAAATTGAAAAAAAATAGTTGGGATTAAACTAATGTTGATAAATATTCAAACATAAATGTTCACAAATGTTTTAAACATGTTTAAATATTTTTACCTGTTAATTATTACATTTTAGCATCTTGATTTTTTCCATGGTAACTAGTTTTAACCCAAGTAAACTCTATTTTATTAATAATATATTTTAACCATTATTTAAAAAAATTAACCAAAATTAAATCACCATATAATCTAATTATATTTATTAACAATTGAAAATTATCATTTATCTTAAGGCACACAATATATAGAAATGTTTTGTAGAAAAATGTTATTTTAGACATTAAGTGTTCAAAATATTATTAGTATTGACTAATAGTTTAATAACAATTAATATAATTATATATATATTTAATGAAAATATTATAATATTTTTTTAATGTTATTAGTATTTTTATTGGATAAAAATTTCCCAATGTTAATAAAAAATTCATTGAAAATAATATTTTCTTCATTATTGTGGTCATTAATATTAATCCTAGTGATCATATTTCTATGCATAAAAAAGAAAATAAAATTAATAAAAATATTAATTTTTTTTTGTAAAAGATAAAAAAAATTAATTCATTTCTTTATGTTATGAAAAAAACTTATAAATTTAAGGGAATAAAATTATATTTTATATTAAAATGATTTTTATGTTTCAAAAATGTTAAAATTAGTTTTATAAATTGAATACATTATTTTTTATTTCTTATTTTAAATGATAAATTTAATAAATTTAAATAAAACGGTTTAAAATAATTAAATTCATTGTTTTATTGTGATAACTTCATAAAATTCACAGTTTTAGAAAAATCATTATTTTTTTACCGTTCACCTAAAAATAATTTATTAAAAAAAATTAAAATTTATTCTAATATAATCTTGAAATGATGAAATAAAAATCATGTTAATCATTTAATGTTGTTTTTTTAAAATTTATCAATTTTTTTTAAAAAATTAAATTATATAATGGGAAACTTCTTTTATATTAAAATTTCCTTTTAAAACAATAAGTGTAGTTAACATTATTTTGTTTGTATTTCTAAATGATTTAATTAATTTTATTTACTATAGGATTTATTATTATTACATTTTCTAAATAATAATAATCTATTATAACATGTATAAATTTAGTTTAGTGTGGTATGTGAAATAAAAAATAAAACATATCATTAATCTAAAGAAAACTATATTCCAAAATATCAGAATGTTACAACACCCCAACACCTAAAAAATATTATTTCCACACAATTTCAATAATAACCTAGTAATTAATATTTCTAAGAGTATCTAAAATGTATGAGAAACTAAAGAAATAATATCTTGAGATATATTAACCCATTAATCTTAAGGAATGAATTTTTTACTCTAAATTAGTGTTCCCCTTATAATGAGTTTTCTCCCCAGCCATTTTAGTCAATATTTTATCATTATTCAAAATCTAGATCCATATTATATAAGTTTCTTTTATATTATGTTCATAATCTTCCATTAATTGATATACTATCATATTTTTCGATTAAATGTGATATCATTATTCCAAATATTGTTCCCTAGTGTGGAGAAAGCCAATAAATTACTAAAATCACAATGAATTTATATAAAATAATGATAAATAAGACATGAATGAATCATAATACCATTACAGGGAACAATTTGAAAAGTTTTTTTAAGATAAAACAAGTTTATATACAATGTATTGTTTTTTTACCTCAATTTAAAAAAATTAATCTATTAACATTATAATAGATGACAACCATACTAACTATCATAATCAGATGGTCAAACTCAAAATGCTTAAGAATGTCCACCGTGTTGAGAATTTTTTATCATTGAATAAAAGGTTCATCATACTCACCTTGGGACTGGAATGAAAGACATGATCGAAATGAGAAGTTTTTTACGAGTCGGCATTGCTCCAATGATACTATGAAAATGATTTACTATTTTATTAATCCATAAATATCATAATTCATCAGGAAAAATTGTGATTTAGTCCTTGTGATAGAATGTGGGAGAACAAGTGATTTCAATTAGATTGAAAAAAAAATAATATTTTTTGGAATATTAGGATGTTATAAAACATACCAATATTATTCAGACGATGCCATGACAATCATAATTGTTCTCAAAGTCATGAAGAATTCATCACACATGATGAATTTAGGAGAAAAGGAAGTTGGTTTTGTTTATAATATGTTTTTTTAGCTAATCAGTGTGATATCATTAGATGTATATTTATTTTAAGGTCATCATGTTTGATCGGAAAGTGATAAAATGAAGGTTTTTGTTTTTATTTTGACCAATAAGCCCCATGATATAGATATTTAAAGAAATATGTTGATAAAAAAGAATTTGTTTCCAACACATGTTCATCAAACATAGTGTTCCACCGACAATCAGAGTAATCCCCAAATAGATCATCAGATGTAGTAATGGTTTCAAAATTAAATCGAAAGTAGAAAAATTTATTGAAGAAGAATTGTTTTTATTAAGGCATGTTAGGAGTAATAAAAAAGAAAAGAAGTGAAATTTTTTGGAATAATGAAAAATATATTCAGAGACCACCTGAAAATGTAGTTTTTCATTTTCATTTGGATTTTTTTATATCAGTATGTTATATTTTGAATGAAGAAATATGATATGTTATTATCTCTGGGGCCATGATTATCTGAATTGGTGATGATACATATCATCAGAGTGAATAAAAAAACTTATCAATCAGATGAAGTATAATTGTGATAACATCAAAAGACTCTGGATACTCATTCTAAAAAACAAAAGAAATGAGCATGTGTTTGAAAATTATTAATAAATAATTATAAATAATGTTTGAAGCTACTGATGATGTTTATCCATGGATATATAGGAATCATGATATGTTTCAATTATGTTTATGAAAAAAGAAAATCAACTGAATTATAATAAAGTATAAACAATGTTTCTTATAGAATTTGTTAAATGATTTGTATTAAATTTGTTATAGGAGATTCAATATGAGAAGATTTTTGTAGTTGGTACCAATCATTGTTGTAAGATTCCTTTTTCTTTTCGTAAATTTCAATTGCTGTGGAGAACCATATTCAACAATATGTTCTTCTCCATCGTAATGAATAAATCAGAGTATTAATCATAATAAGATTAATGAATGTATATAAATTATAAAGTGAGTGAATTTTTTAGAATATTCAATAATAATTAAGAATAAATGATAAGAGTTTAGAATAAATCAAGATTTCAAATATTAAAATGAAATTTAATGAGAATTGGAAGCTTCTGGAAAAAAATTTGAGCATGATAATATTTCAGATTCCCATCTAAACCACATTTGAAGAACATATAAATATAAGGAATTACTTTTTACTTTCTAACATTGGAACTATTAATGGGTGTAGAGATAACATTGAGCACTAAATTATTTTAGAGTGAATAATATGTTTCCAAAGCGAGCATTCTTGAGGAAGTTTACCAAAAATAATAATAATAATAAGGATGATTTTATTTGATGTTTCTTGATCAAACTGAGCGATCAGACTAGTCCCCAGACTAAGAAATGTGTAGTTATAAATTGTTTCAACTATAATTTGGGATAGATATATTTTTAGAATGATTAATTAGAATTGGGATCACACTGGGTTATCATAAAGATCATTTTTATGAAGACTATAAATCTTCTTACCTTCTACTATTTATGAATGTAAATAATTTTTTTGAATATTATACTTTTTAATGTAGAAAAGGTATATTTGTATCATGTTTTAATGAAACTGGTGAATCTTTCTTAAATTGTAAAAAAAATTAATACAACATTTCATGGTACATGAAGAATATGCACTGTTGTAGTTAATATAGTTATACACAAGTGTAAGGGTATATCCTAATTTTTTTATCTATATAAAAGGATTTTTTCTAGTGAATTGTGTAGTATTATATTATTTCCAAACCATGCCAAGAATTCATATACTTTTATTGTGTACTAAACCATATAAATTTATATGCCCATTTATATGTGCGATTGTTTTGTTTCTAAAAATTTGAAAACTCTTCAATAGGTGGCGAAGGTGGTTTCAAAATAAAGGAAACTAAAAATAAAAAGATATTATTGTTTCACCCCTCTCGTATCAGTGATACATTGGTATTGACTATGAAATCACAATTGGCATCAGAGATAATGGTTACTTTTTTTTTTAATATTTTCTGTTGTTTGGATAAAGAAGTTGTTATAGAGAATATTACCTAATTGAATATTATGATACTTTTAGTCTTAGATGTAATGAATGATCATATCTATAAATATATAATGATGTATTCTATTTTTTCTCTTGGTTGTTATGTTCTCAATGCTAAAATATATAGACTTACTCCTATAAATTATAAATTTCTATTAAAACTATTGACAATTATAATCATAATAATGGTGGAAGAGATAATAATTCTTTTCACTCATCAATATTTAAATGTGATTTAATAATATTTAAGGTTTCTTCTATTTCCAACGGTATCCTGGATAAGCTAAAGAACATTTATGAAGGAATGAAAATTTGAATATGGAAAATTTAAAAATCAGGAGGGTGAATGAATTTTGTGGTGACTTCCTTATGAGGGAGAATGACATTGTTAGAACTATCATGTCTTGGTGGATGTTTTGAAGATATTACAACTATTTAAAAGATCCTAGAATTCTTCCTAACATGTTTGATGCAATATATTATTTATTAGAAGATATAGATCCAGAAAACTATCTATGGATGATTTTCAAAGTACTCTCATTACTTACGAAATGAGAATGGATATGGTTCTGAAGGTAAAAAAAGTTTATAGAGAAATTTCTTTCATGGATTCCATGATATAAAAGCCTTTGGGGATTCATGATGAATATACAAGATATTATGATTCTAAATATGAAGTATGTAAAAATTCTAAGGAATTTGTTTTCATTATTTTCTCAAAATTTGAAAATAGGTATAGAAAAATATAAATGAAAACTTGTATTGAAATGTTTTCAGGGTGAAGCCATTGGAAACGTTGAATAACATTATCCTCAAAGAAAATATGAGGATGATTGTGATGATTATTTTAGAAGGTAGATAAGATCACGAAAGATACATGTTGATATGGATAAATATTATTAAAAAAGGAATGATAGAAACTTATTTAAGTAAAAAAATATATATTTCTTATCTAAATATGAAGAAGTATAATTCAATGATGATGAATATAAATTGTCTATTTAGAAGGGTGGAGAAAATAGATTCATTGTAACTATTGACAATAAAGTGTTCAGAAGTAGTAGTAATAAAGAATAAGAAGAATAAGAAACTCGATTATAATTTTATCTGATATACGAATTGAATGAATTTATGGTGAATATTGGATGTTTTGATATATAAATCTAGAAATTAAAAAATAAAATATCCTTAAAAAAATAATATTTTTCTAAAGACAATTATAAACTACAATAATCTATTGATTATTTGTAGTCAACTATTGAGAATGAAAAGAATCATAATGAACGTCGGGATGTTAAGATAAAAGGAAAATAAGAAGAGTTGAAACTTATCCAAAAAATATATTTCTATGTATGACCAGAGGGTTACAAGATTCAAGAAATCTATTTTTGATGATGGTGAATGATTTGGAAAGGGGAAACCATATATGGAAAAATATTCACATTCAAATGTTGAGAAGAAATCTGAAATTTTTTATAAGAAAAATAATGGTGGGAATGTAATGTATGGGGCCAAAACCAAAAAAGTGTAAAAGGTGGAAGTCTCTACAAAATATTGAGAGAAAAAAAATTTCTACAACTATTGTAAATGATAATGTTAAAAAGAAAAACGATATAAAAAAGAAGATTCTTGTTTACAATATAATGGTTGGCAGTTAATAAGGTTCTAATAAAAAAGATATGAAGGTTTCTAAAAAATATGCTCACACCTCTAAAGTTTATGTGAGTTCTATGGGGAAATATTATTTATATGGATACTGCTGGTATTATTGTCAATTATGACATATTGAAAATATGTGTTGTTTTAACAAAAAACATTCCAACTATTCCATTAATTTGAGAATGTAATGTTTTGGGAAGATTAAATCCCATTGAAGGATGAATTTAAAGAAGTATGTCCATAAGAACTCTGAGAACATTGTTTGAAATCTAAAAATATATTTCAATATTTGGAAGTAATTTGTGAGATATGTGAACAATTTTTACATCTTTCCAAATGATTTTTAGTTTTGTTACTAGCACAAAAAATGATTGTTAATAATTTTTAGATGCTGAGTGTTATGAAAGGTAAAGGTAAAGACAAGATCCTTATAGTATAATCTACTCCCAAAGCAATAAATGGATGATGAACATGGACCATTGATAGTAGTTATTCTTAGTATATGAGATGCGACTTTGTTTTTGAAGAATGTGGAAGACTACAAGTAATATACACAGATAGTTGGAGATGATGAATCCCTTAAAGTAAAAGGTGTTTGATCATCTATCATTGGGGAAGTAAAGTAAATATACATGAATTATTTGTTTTTTATGGGATGAAGCATAAAATTATAAGTGTTTTGAATCTATTTTATGATGGTATACATTTTATTTTTAAAAATTATGATTTTTTTGTGGAAATATGAATGATGGAAAGATAGTCACAAGATTCCAACATACAAAAGAGATATTGTTCTGGGTTTGTGAAGTTAAAAACAAATTCTACCAGAGTTTGATAAAATAAAATTAGTTGTAGAAAAAAATATTGTAACACATAGCTCTGAGAAAAATGAACATACTATAAAATCGATACACTATTTGTGGAATTTATAAAATGTCAAAACAAAACATGGTATTTCACTATTTGATAGAAAAAAAATTTACAGACTATGTGCATAAGAGAGTTGAAATTTTCTCAAAATCACTTATATATCTTATTCATTCAGATATTATTGGTCTAATGAGAAAGAAATAAAATCATTGAGACTATTACATGATTACTTTATTTTATGAATTTACTTGCATTACTTGTTTCATTTACATGAAACATATGTCAGATGTTCTAAAAATGATTAAAATTTTAGGATGAAAGATGAGAAATAATGTTAATATTTAGTGATGATGTTTAGAATATTCAATATAGTGGAATACAAGAATAAATAATTTAATTGTTTTTCTGAGAATAATATAATTTGGTAGGACCTCAATATTACAATACCTTTACAATTTTTATGTATTCTTATACCCTACTTTCGATTGATATTTTTTTGGGTTTTGTTTGGAGTTTTTATGAATCATTTCCTAAAAAATTGTGGAGGTTTATGAGATGGATAATTGTTTTAACATGGTCTATGATTGGTTTGGAGAACTGTGCACTAGTTTTGTGTTTTGGATTGTGGGATCTGCGTCGTCAGCGCATGATTTGTCATCACCACACACAATTTCCCAAGAAACAGTGCAGACATGTTCTTCTTGATCTTATTTTTTAAATATTTGTCGAGCCCCCTCTTTATGTCCAGGAAGGACCGCTTTAAACCCAAATGTGGTTCTCCCTTCCTTTAAGATCCCATGAAAGATTCTTGTCCCCACAATCCCCTTCCACATGTGATCTGATAATAGGAGAATTTTGTTTTATCTCTTTCCTATTAGTTTCCCCCTACCATTTTCTTCCTCTAGTGATCTTTCTATCTCTATAGGGTTATTGGGATCTCGGAAATGATTTTCGTATCTAAAAACTTCTTTTTTGATATTAACCTAGGGATTATTCCCATTTGTGTGATATTCATTCTTCATGGAAAAATCCCGATTGATGTTTAGTATTTTCATATCCATTTTTAGGTTTTTCCATTATGATGATAAAATTTTATTGAATGTAATGGAATTTTTTTATTTCAATTGTTTGGAATTAAATGATGTTGTTCAGATTTTAATCGAATAGCTTTCAATATTTTTGTTAGAAAATTCCAATTCTGATGAAAAGGTGTTTTGAGGAAAAATGGTTTTTGGATTGGAATTAGAATTTGTTAAGATTTAAATTGTTTAATTTAAATTATCTTTTTGATGGGAATTTAATGAATTGAGATGTTGAATTATATTTAAGAAAAATTTATTTGATTGAATTTTTGTGAAAACCCCTAATTAAAGTGAGTTGGGTGTTTTTTGAGGAAAATGATGGAATTTATTTATTGGTTTAAAAAATCTTGTATTATGAAAAATGGAATTAAATGGTTCGATGGAAACCTTAGGGTCTCATCTTGGTGAAAATAATTTTTTTTAAAAAAACATCATATGAATTTTAAGGATAAAATAGGCATATTTTAAATAACTAATGGGATGATTTTCATTTTCTATTATAAACTTAATTTCCCATCATTGATTTTTACTTGAGCACATCCAAGCCTTAGGTAGTCAGGGAGTTATTTTGGGTGGCACATTATGATTCTACAATGTTCTAAAGAATCATATCATCAAGTAACATTAAATAAGAGATGGGGATGGGATCTCTTTACCTTATGACTACATGGACAAATGAACATACTTTTTCATACTCACAGTGTAGGATCCATATAGACTGGAAATAACATACCTATTTGGAACATGACAGTGTTACTTCATTGTACCTATTTATGTTTTGGTACTTTACTCCAAGTAGAGTTTTCCTTTGTGATTCATACTATTTTGCTTTCTTTTCTATCTAAATATTTAGAGGAAAAATCATTTCATCATTATGTATGTATTATACCAGGTCATATTCACTGACCCTTGGGGATGAGGAACACCCTTTAGGCTTTTTCAGGACCGATTTGGTTTTTGAGTTACTAGGTACCGAAGTCAGTTCAAGGTTATGTGGAACCAGAGCTCTAGGTTGAGTTTTTGTCTCGAATTCATTATGCATTGTGAAATATTGTCAGAACATAGGTGGTAGTTTCGACTGATTTACTAGGTAGCTATCATATAAATGAACCGTGTTTATCTAGGTATGGTAAGGGAAAGATGTCTTATGGTATAGTTCTATACATTTTCTTGTTTTGATTTGGATTGATTGAAATCCAAATCTTGTATGTCCTATATGATTTGATTAATTTCCCTCATTGCTATGTTTGAGCATTGCCTAATGTCTTCCTTGTTGTATGATGATGTTTTCTAGAATTGTTTCTCCAAGAATACATTCAAATCAGACACAGGATAAAGATGTTGCTGAATCATAGCAAGTGAATTTCATTAGGCTTCCGAGTCTGATTGAGGTGATCGTGCACACTATCCAAGATCTCAGACCAGCATGACCTCCAACTCCGATTTAGGCTGCCATTGTGGAACCTCAAAGGGATATCCTATAGATTGGTTCTCAAGATACCCTTCACCCAAAACCCGCACTTTTTAAGGGATCAAATGACCCTCTGAAGTTTAAGATTGGTTGAGATATATGGAATGCCTATTTTTGTTTTTGGACACACCTGATGAGTTCAATGTGAATAGTGATACTTTCATGCTAGAAAGAAAGTGCAGTATATGATGGGACACTATAGTGAAAGTGAAGAAACATGAGGGATTAGAGTGGAAAGACACCATGGTTTTTTAAAATGACATGTTCTTTCTAGATTAGATGATGATGCCCAATTCTATAGTGTTTTCAGACTTGTATTGGCTAATAAGTCTATGAACATGTATTGAAACTGTTAAGCCGAGCTTGTGAAATTTACACTCAAGATAGTGCTGAATGAGAAAATGAAGGCTAAATAGTTCAAGTTGTGACTTTTTTGGATATTCTTTCTCATGATATCATGATGACCCTTATCTCTATTGTTGATGTACTATATAGAGCACTTATGGTTGATATGGATCTAGAATGTAAGTCAAAGTTATCGGGATTCCCCTTTCATCCTTTGGCATCATGAGCTCCTTTAGGGGAAAAGAGAATCGTGATAATTCTCATGGAAGTTGTCAATGTCTGGGTTTTTCTATACCTACAATAGTACCAGGATGAGGCCCTTTGGTTTTTTACCAATGTAGAAATCTAGTGAATTCTAATAAGGTTTTAATGGAGCCACCCAATCATTTTGGCTCCTATGAGCATTTAGGACACTGGAAGAGTTTATGCCACATTTATTCCACTCTGTGAAGTGGGACAGGATCCTCATATCCTCCTAAAGCTGTGAGGCAATTATATGCTTCACATGAAATAGGATTCCAACAATAGGCATCATGTTCTATGCTTCTTCACACTGTAGAAGAGTCTATAGAGGGGAGAAAATGTTCCATGACCCGACCCTACCTTGGCTCAAGCCGCAACTACCCCAAGCCTGTCTCCATAGGCCAGGGAATGGCGACAAGCGCCGAAGGTTAAACAACTCGGGGAGGCATTTTCCTGATTACCTATATACAAACATGCATCACACTCAATGAAAAAGTGTAGAGTAAAAGGGAAAGTAAAGTACTAACTACTATAAACAACCATTAGAGTTCATCGAACTCTAAACAGTACAAGCATGTGCTGAAGGTAAACTCAAAAGAAAAGGAAAAAAAACACGCGCCCAACCAGAAAAGTGCCACAACTCGGTGATAGATAAACAAAAGTAAACAACTGTGAGAGTCCCACACCTAGAACCAGACTACAACCAACACATGCGGTCCATGCTCCAGAACTCCTATGCTCCGCTGAAGTCACGACCAACCTATCCGTCGTCTGCAAGGGCACGCACAGTGCAGGCAAATCCCAAGCAGGGGTGATTATAAAAATACCTTGTAGGATGCCCCGAAGACTCGAGGGAGGAAGAGAGGAGGTACTGAAGAGGTGAGCAGTAGATCGAACAGGTAAAAGTAATGGAGTACAACTGAGAGTGTAGTAAAGAGTACAGTTCAACCCAACAAGAGGAAGGAAGTAGACTCTCCCAAACACAACGAGCTAGAAGAGATGAGAAGATGAAATTATCGTCGAGTATTCGCTACCTATAGAAGGATTTTATATTTATCTAACCACAAGAAGCTAGACATGGAATGCACATGACATACCCCGAATTTCATTTCCTCTCTTGGAAGGAGAGTAATAAAAACCACGGAGTGGGTACTGGAACAAGGTATGCATAAATATATGCTCTGTCAAGAAACCTAAACAAGATCGCAAGGGGACATCTGTCCCATAGCTCAGCACAAGAATGTGAGTAGCCAACAGTCCCAGAAGTAAACACCATCGATGCCCAGTATCCATATGCCTGCCCTGAACTGAAAGTAAAGGGGCTCAAATCACCGCACCTTGACACTATCCTCTTTGGGCGGCACTCACTCACCCACACAGTTTTAGGTCGCGTCACAAGGACGCAACTCTGTGGGGAATGTTGAGTCAATAATGTTTTCCTTATGACTTTTCTATTCCTCTTGTTTTAAAAATCACAAACACCTGATACTTATGCAAATATTCTTCCCCCATAAGGAAAATTTACTTCTTTAAGGAAATTTACCCTAACCTAGTTTTTCTTATACATTGCAATATTTTCTTAAGTACAACAACCAGATTCATACCCAAAATCCTGGATCTATATAATGATAAAATTTGGAGCATTCCTCTTTTTTAGGATCCGAATTCTGGATGTGATCTGTAATGTAGTTCGACTCCGAACTCTTAAGTAGTTCAACTCCGAACTCTCAAGTAGTTCGACTCCGAACACCTAAGTAGTTCGACCCCGAACTCTTAAGTAATTCGACTCCAAACTCTTAAAGAGTTCAACTCCGAACTCTTAAGCATTTCAACTCCGAACTCTTAAGGAGTTCGACTCCGAACTCTTAAGCAGTTCGACTCCGAACTCTTTAGCAGGTCGACTCCGAACTCTTAAGCATCTCGACTCCAAATTCTTAAGCAGTTCGACTCCTAACACATAAGCAGTTCGACTCTGAATTCTTAAGAAGTTCAACTCCAAACTCTTAAGTAGTTAGACTCCGAACTCTGAAAGTTTAGATTCCGATCTCTGGTGAAACCAGACTCCGAATTCCTATAAAACATAATCCAAATATTTCTTAACATTGACTCCAAATTTCATTTTGGTTAGACTCCGAACTTTTGAATTGCTTACAATCTGAAATATTGATTAGCATTTACTTACATATGCTTCTTTTCAAAACGATATCGTGCATTCAGTTATACATAGTTTGTTATAAAACGATGTCATCTATTATGTTTCTAATTAACCGTTGGTTAAGTTTCACATGTACAGGTCCATCCGAATTTCAGGGAAAATATGACCGTTGGAAGAGGGAGCCGACCGTTAGAAATTTTCCCATAAATAGGATCTTTTTTGAAAGAGATCAATAAGAATTTGATCGATCTAGATATCACACGATGTTAAGGTTATTTGTAGAGAGAGAATCTTTTCATTCCTTGTGCGTACTGAACTGCTTGTTCAGACTGCTTCGTGCGACTCCGGATGTTGGTGATTACATTCGAGGACTTCCGGGTATAGGAAGACAGAGGTGCCGACTACCTTGAAGTCCGAGGGCTTCCTTGCTGAGGAAGACAGAGGTTCCAAATTCCATGAAGTTGAGGGATTGCGGGGATATCAATACAGAGATTCCGATTTTCGTATCGAGGGCTTATCCTAGTGTGGGTAAGACACACTTGCATGAAAGTATAAATCAAGAGAGATTTATCCAAGGTTGTTGGATACCCTTCTCTTTGGGTTAAAAGAGTTATTGTTTGTTACTTGTAGTTTTTCTACTTGTTTGATTCCGTTGCATTTTGTATTGTAAGGAAAGTATAACCTTCTTGGATTTCCTTACACTTTTACTCTGATTATTTTAACATTCTATATGCTTTAAGGTAGATTCTTTTATTGTAAACTTTGGTTCCAATTCTCTAGCTGGTGATCAGAGGTGTTCTGAATTTTCTTAGTTTAACTTTGTTTACCCTTGATTTTCCTTGTCTAAGGAAAACATAGTTATCTATAACCATCTTTAATGGTCCACAATAATTTTTAAAGTGTAAAATTCCCCCCCCCCTGTTGTATATTGAGCATCTACATCGTTATTTCGATCTTACAATTGGTATCAGAGCAGGGCTCTGAAATACTCGCACTCACGTATAGGTTTTTCTTACTCTTTATCATTCCGAAATTTCCTATTCCGAATTTTTTCATTACAAAATTTTTCATTCCGAAATCTTTCATTCCAAACTTTTTCATTCCGAACTTTGTCATTCCGAACTTTGTGGTTACGAACTTTTTCTACTAACTGGTTTGGTTGCCCAAGTTGTTTTAGAATGGCAGGAATCAATGTTGGTTCTATAGACAATCTAAATCCTACAAGACCACCAATATTTGATGATAATGACTATGAGTACTAGAGATATCGAATGAAGACTTTTGTTATCAACACTGGAGTGGAAAATTTTGTTATGCTTACTGGTGATTATAAGATACCAGATATGGATGTTAGAACTTTCACTAACCAGGAAAATCAAGAGTATCAAATCAATTATAAGGTACACAATACTTTACTATGTTCAATGACTAGAAATATATATAGCCAAATTTCTTCTTGTGAAGAAGCTAATTGCATCTGGAAGAAGTAAGAAGTCACACACTTTGGAACTTCTAAAGTGATTGAAACTAGGAGAGCTATGCTTATAGTTGAATACCATGTATTCAATTTTCCATATGGTGAACCAATATGCAAAGTTCAACAGAGGATTATGACTATAGTGAACAGCTTACAATCTATGGGAGAAAAAGGGTTAGATGATGAAGTATTTGTAGATAAGATAATTGATATTATGCCCAATGAGTGGGAATCAAAGATAACAGCTATAGATGAGAACATGAAGGTTGCTCAAATTTATATTGATGAGATATTCGGGAGTCTTCTCTAACATGAAACCAGAATGAAGAGAGATGCTGACAACATCAAAAAGAAAAATGGGAATGGTAGTGTTTCTTTTACAACAACATTAAATCATATGAAAGCTAATACTCCTGAGAGAGTAACCAGATCCAATTCTAAGAAGGTGGTTATTCAATCAGATTCTATTGAAAGTGAAATCTCAGAAAATGAGTTAGCAAATCTTGCTCGAAGGATGAACAAGATAGTCGCCCATAGAAATTTCCAATCCAATTATAAAAAAAAGGAAAGGAAAGAAAGTAAAGATGGAGAAGATACTTGTTACAAATGCAAGAGAGCTGGACATATTAGACCAGATATCCCTCTACTCAAAAAGAATTAATGGAAATAAAATCATACTGAAAGGAGCAGGAAGAAGTATTACAAAACCAAATATAAGAATGTTGTGAAAGAAAATGACACCAGGAGTGCCAGTGTTGGTGACTCTTCAGATGAATCTTCTGATTATGAATCCTCAGGAAAGAAGAATCTTGGTCTTATATCCATATTACCTATTGACAATCATTGATTTATGGCTAAGGTATGAAATGATGAATCATTGACCATTGTATCTTTAAATTCGAATGATAGTAAGTATTATAACTCCTCAGATGAAGAATCCTCTTATGATGAAAAAAATACTTCACCTACCTATGAAGAAGTTTCTAGGTTTTCTGAACTTCTTGAGATTGAGAACTCTAAACTCAATAAGAAACTTGATAAGGAAAACTCTAGGAATTATATTCTTTCAAAAGAGATATCAGATCTTTCTAAAGATCTTGATAGAAAAAATGCTAATTTTATAAGTATTTCAAAAAATCATGAGGATGTAAGTTTTGAGAGGAACAATCTTTATAAAGAGTTAGAAAAGGAAATTTCTAAGAAAAGTATTTTCGAGCCTAGCTCTAGTTCAAAATCTATTGATTTTAAAAATAAAAACATTGTTATCAAAATCAAGTCTGAAATTTTTTCCTTAAAGAAGTGTTTATCAAACTTTACCCATGGTAAGGAACATTTTGATAAAATGTATTCTCAAATACGACCTTTTAGAAACAAATCTGGATTTGGTTATACCCATGCAAAAGAAATTTTTAGTAACAACTAATTTGTTCCCCAATGTGCCCCATTTTGCACCAAGTGTCAATGTGGTGGTCACTGGGCAGAGAATTGTTCTTTAAATAAAACCCAATCCCTAGGTTTTCATGAAGCATATTTATTCTAAGAAAGTGTGGGTTCCTAAAATTTTGTTGTCGAGAAATCCCGGATCCAAGAAAGTTTGGATCCCAAAAGCATAATTTGTTCTTATTTTCAGCAAGATATAGGAAGTACCAACAACAATACATGGTACATCGATAGTGGATGTTCCCGGCACATGACTGGTAACAAAAGCTATTTTGAAAAAATTATCAAAACGAAAGGAGGAAAGGTAACTTTCGGAGATAATGCACAGGGATAAATCATTGGTATTTGTAATATTATTCTTCTAGGTAAAACTTTGATTTCAATTGTTTTATTTGTTAAGGGTCTTAAGCACAAAATCATTAGCATAAGTCAGTTATGTGATGAAGGGTACCTTGTGAATTTTAGGAATGATAAGTGCTTAGTACACAATTTCAAGGAAGAATTTATTCTCTCAGCCAATAGGCAAGAGAGTGTTTACACATTGAACTTAGAAGACCTAAAGAGTAAAGATTTACCTTTCCTAAGTGAAATGGAAGATCATTCCTGGCTATGGCATAGAAGACTAGGACACTGTAACCTTAAAAACTTATCGAAACTCTATAAGAAGAAACTAGTTAAGGATCAACCGAAGCTTAGATTTGATTATTATAAAGTTTTTGATCCTTGTCAATATTGCAAGAAACAAAAATCTAGCTTTAAATCAATTGGTAAAGTCTCAACAACTGATGCATTACAGTTAGTGCACGTGGATCTTTTCTTTCTAACACAAACTGGAAGTATTGGAGGCAAATACTATGTGTTTGATCTAGTTGATGATTACACCAGATTTACTTGTGTCTATTTTCTAGAAAAGAAGTCTGAAGCTTTTTCCTATTTCAAATGTTTTAGACAAAAAGTTAAAAATGAGAAAAATATTCCACTGAAAACTATTCACAATGATCATGGAGCAGAATTTCAAAATTCTGATTTTGAATATTTTTGTAGTAGGAAAGGTATTACTCACAATTTTTCAGCACCTAGAACACCTCATTAAAATGGTGCAGTTGAAAGAAGAAATAGAATTTTCCAAGAGATAACTAGAACCATGTTGAGTGAATATTATATAGCTAGACATTTCTGGGTGGAAGCTATAAGTACTTCTTGTTATACTATAAATCGAGTTTTGATTATACCTTTTCTTAATAAAACTTCTTATGAATTGTGGAATGGTAGAAAACCAAGACTTTCCTACTTCAAGGCTTTTGGATGCAAAGTATTCATTCTGAATACTAAATATAACTTACATAAATTCACACCAAAATCTGATGAAGGAATTTTCTTAGGATATTCCACAACTTCTAAGGCTTATAGAGTTTTTAATAAACATACTTGTACTGTTGAAGAAACAGTGCATGTAAAATTTGATGAGTCTGATCCTTTTGTTTTTAAATAATCCCAACCTACATCCTCGGATGTGATTTAAAAAAAATGATTGTGAACACTTGATAGAAGATCCTTCTAAAAAGGAAAATGTTCAAGAAGACACTTCTGAAATATTTACCCTAGAAGACTTTCTACCCAATGTTGATGAACAGGTTTTAAAAAACCCGAATCATGTGTTTCTTAAGAATAATCCGTGTGATAGTATCATTGGTGATATAAATCAACATGTAAGGACTAGAAATTCCTTAAGAAATGAAGTAGAACATCTAGCATTTCTTTCCCAATTAGAACCAAAAAGCACTGATGAAGCTTTATGTGATGATGATTGGATCAAATCCATGCAAGATGAACTAAATGAATTCGAGAGGAATAAAGTCTGGACCATGGTTGAAAGACCTAAGGAATCTTCTGTTATTGGAGTAAAATGGGGTTTCAGAAACAAATGTGATGAAAATGGAGTCATAGTAAGAAATAAAGCTATACTGGTTGCTAAAGGCTATAATCAGCAAGAGGGAATAAACTATGAAGAAACCTATGCTCCAGTAGCTAGACTTGAATCTATTCGTATTCTACTTGACTTTGTAGAGTTATTCAATTTTAAACATTTTCAAATGGATGTGAAATGTTTTTTTCTTAATGGTTATGTTCAAGAGGATGTTTTTGTTGAACAACCTCCTAGTTTTGAAGATACAAAATATCCTGATCATGTTTTTGACTTACCAAAGCTTTGTATGGTCTTAAAAAATCCCCACGAGCATGGTATGATAGACTCATAGGATTTTTGCTTCAAAATAACTATGTTAAGGGAAATGCAGATCCAACCCATTTTATAAAGAAAGATAAGAAAAATGTTTTGAATATTCCATTTTATGTTGATGACATCGTATTTGGTTCAACTCAGCAATCTTTAACTGATTCTTTTGCAAGTCTAATTAAGTATGTGTTTGAAATGAGTATGATGGGTGAGTTAACATTTTTCCTTGGTTTTCAAATTTCTCAAAAACCAGAAGGAAGCTATATATCTCTTCATAATTATATTAAAGATCCTCTCAAAAAGTATGGTTATGACAACACTAAGAGTATAAGTACTCCCATTGGTACCTCAAAATCTTTAGATCTTGATGAAGCTAGGAAACCAGTAGATCAAACGTCTTTTAGAGGTATGATAGGAAGTCTACTTTACATAATATCTAGTCGACTAGACATAATGTTTTCAGTTTTCTTATGTGCAAGATATCAATCTAATCCTATGGAATCTCACTTAAAGGTGGTGAAATGAATTTTTCACTACCTAAAGGGAACTGTGGATCTAGGATTATTTTATACTTCTGGAAATGATGTTGTTCTAAAAAGCGTTTATGATACTGACTTTGGTGGATGTAGAATGGATAGAAAAAGTACATCTAGAACTTGTCATTTCATAGGATATTCACTAGTTTCTTGGTCCTGCAAAAAGAAACATTCTGTAGCACTTTCCACTGCTGAAGCTGAATACGTAGCAGCTGGAAGTTGTTGTGCTCAAGTGTTGTGGATGCAACACACACTCACAGACTATGGCCTGAGTTTTACTAAGACTCAAATATTGTGTGATAACACAAGTTCCATTTCCCTAAGTAAGAACCCTGCACATCACTCTTGTGCAAAGCACATAGATATTAGGCATCACTTTCTTAGGGATCACACACTTAATGGAGATGTAATTCTTCAGTTTATCGGAACGCAATATCAACTTGCTAATATTTTCACAAAATCATTACCCTCTGATAGATTTGAAAACATTAAACAAAAGCTAGGAATGATAACTGTAAGGTAATCATTATTCATTAACTTCTTGTTGAACAATTCTCCTAACATTAATAAACTCCTCTTTATAGGGGGAGTACATTTGATTTTTAGTGTAACTAATGATTTTTGGTAAGTTTTTTTAACTTTTCGGAACAGAAGTTTCTGGAATTGAAATTTCTGAAACCAAAATTTCTGGAATGGAAATTTCCAGAACTGAAATTTTCATGACTAAAATTCTCAGAATGTGAACATCCGGAATGGAAATATTCATACTAAAAACATTCGGAATAGAATTTTCATACTGAAAGATTTCAGAATGGATATTTTCGTACTGGTACTTTCGTAATGAAGTTTTTTTTCTTCAAGAATAATATTACCAATTACGAACAATATTTCTAGTTAATACGTAAGCTATAATTTTCTTAGATATAGTTTCGTAATCAAATATTGCCTACTGGTATTTTCCATGTTTTTAAAAAAAAAATCGGATTCTAGTTTTTTCCTCAAATCCGAATGTTTTCTTTAAAAACTTCAAAATATCGGAGTCACGTTTTCCTTGTGGGATTGTTCTCAACCGTCAGATCAGATCAAAGATTTTTCAACCGTTAGATGGTTTTTGGAAGTCCAACGTTCACAACCTTTGCCTATATAAAGGGGACCCCAAGACTCGTCCCACATCGGTTTTTCCATGCTTTTGCGTCTCGAAACCCTGCTGCTCTTCTTAAGGCCGGTTCCGAACTTTGTAAAGCTAATCTGAATCGTTCAGATTACTTCACTCTGAATGTCTATTGAAGCAACTTCTCAAGATATGTCAACTGAGAAACCAATCTCAAATTGGTTAGTCTTCAGGGAAAGATTAGTTCATCTGGACTTCTATAAGCTTGATACCCTTATTTCCAAGAACATAAAGCTGAATGGATGGGAAGATGTCTACATTGCAAATCCAGATAAATAGGATCCAGTTTATACTGATTTGCTGATCAAGTTTTATGAGTCTATTTCCTTCCTGATGGAAGATGGCAGAGAATGGTTTTCTTTCAAGTCTTATGGTAAGACTTATAAGATTTCTTACACCAAGGCCATGAGCTTGGTTGGGTTATCATATCAAGTAGAAGCTGAATTCTTCTCTCACAAACTTCTCGATGTGCAATTAAGTTTCAATAAGGAGAAGGCACTGAAGTGTCTTGGGCTTAAAGATGATTCAACAATTAAAATTGCTTGTCTCACTCTGAACAATAGAATCCTTCAACTTTGGGTTCAAGGCATTCTGGTTCCAAGAAGAGGTGATAAAGAAAATTTAAAGAAGAGTGATATCTATGTCTTAGATTTCTTGGTAAATCTAAGAAAGTTAAATCTGGTAAGGCATGTCTTGGTTACGATCAAGAATATCAATGAAGGAAATTTGAGAGCACATATTATCATGTTTCCTGCCTTGTTATCTAAGCTGATAGTTTGATGCTTAGAATCTTTCATGATTTCCTGCAAATCAATGATCCGGAATTGCATGATCATGCTAGTCAGTGATGATACTCTTAAGAGGATGAAGATGGGATTTTCCAGTGAATCTGGAGAAGTCTACCCCCTATATGTGGAGGAGTTTGAAGTAGATCAAAAAGAATCACACTCTCCAGAACCATCCAAAAAGAAAAGGAAAAAAGAGAAAGTCTAAGCAAGTGGTTGCGGATGATGAAATTTCTCAGGCTACGGAAACTCAATCTGCTCCCCCCAAGCTGAAGAAGTAGAAAACATATATGGATGAAGTAGCAGCCCAGTGATGGGAAGACAAAGAAATGAGAAAGGAAGGAGATCCTCAATTCGGACTGGACCCTGCTGAGGGCAAGGCTTTAAAGGAAAAATCCTCTGAGGAGCTAGAGATACAAGAGAAGGAAAAGAAAATGATAAAGAAGATTTCTGAAGCTAAAGTGGCCCGATCTTTGCTGAATGATACAGAGTTGGCTTCCGAAATGCTTCTAGTTCCCGAATCTTTTGGTGTTGAACCATCTTTACCAGAAACTCCAGCCAAAAACTATGTTACTCCATAAAAAGATAAGGTTAAAGAAATAGTTGAATAAGATGAGAAAGAAGTTTCTAAAGAAGTTGCTGAAGAAATTGAAGAAGAAGAAGAAGATGAGGAGAGTAATGATCTGGATACCTTGATCAAGAAAGTACATGACAACAAAGATAAGGCTGAATCTGAAAATTTAGTTACTCCGGGTAAGGGAGATGAGGAAGATAGCAAGCAACGTTGAGAATAAGAACAATAAAATGTGTAATATTATAAAGAATAATCCTATGAGAGAAATTTTCTTGAGGAAGGTGAAGAAAAACAGAAACCAGATGAAGACCAGATCGTTCAACTTTCTGAATCCAAGGAAGTATCTCCTAATGTGGAACTCATTCCGCAATCTGATAAGGGAAAGAACACTCTCATGGAGACACCTATAAAAGATCTCATCAGGAGGAAAGAGGTTGGTGGTACCTCTAGAAGAAAGCTAGTGCAAGTTGAAGAAGATCAATCTCAAAGAGAAATTTCGGATTCGGAATCATCATCTCATGGGAATGAATTTTTGGTTCAGTCTCTGAGAATGTTGGTGTACACAATTCTGATTCTTCTAACTATAGATTCTAGATGCCAGATGCTGCAAAAAACTATGAATCAGAAATCAGATTCTTTATCCATGGTCATGGATAAGTTTGTGAAGTTGGAAGCTGAACAGAAACGTTTTCTGATCGATTACGATATACATAAAAAGTCTTGCAGTAGGGTAACAAAGTGTTCTATGAGAGTTGAAGAAGCCTTGGCTGTGTATGATAATTTTCAGAATGACGTGAAATAAGCATTTGACACATAAGATAAAAAGGTTAAGAATCTTGAAGATGAGCTGATTATTGAGCAGAGTACCCGGACTCAAAAAGTGAAGGAACTGAATGAAATGGAAAATTCTCTTGCTCAAAATATTATAAATGATATAAATCTCCGGATTGATCTTGAGAAAAAAGTCGTTCAGTAAGATGAGTTGTTAAAGTTGCGGAAATAAGCCTTGGAGGCTCAGGAAGAGGCTTTAAAACCTAAAAAAGAAAAGGTAAAATCCTTGGAGAGGCAATGAGAGGAAGATCAAAGAGACTTGAAGAAACTCAAACCCTTGTTAAAGCATATCATTCTGAATGAAAAGAAAGAAAAATGAACCCACTCCGATCTTTTTTTGTAGTTTTATTTCCTTGTATTTTTCCCCCAACTCTAATGAAATGGTTATCTGGTTGTTTGTATCGTGTTATATACTAATGTTTCAGGTACCATACATTGTTTTCCATTCCCTTAAATAATTTTTGAAAATCAAAAATGGGGAGAAGGAAAAAGAACAACTCCTAAGGAGGAGAATGGAAAAATTTCTAATAGAAATATCCTTAATGAAAGGGGTAGTTTCCCACTACGATGTTTTTCATTCTTACAATAATGAAAACTCCACTCCGGAAACTCAGAATACAATCCTTAGAGACTCAATGCCTAAGCGGGAGTTAGTTGTATTCACTTTTATCCATGAACAAAGGGAGATAAGTTTTAAATTTCAAAGTCTAATGAAAATTTTCAAAATCCTTATATGCTTTTTCGATAAGATGTTTGTGATTTCCAAAAAAGGGGGAGATTGTTGAGTCAATAAGGGTTTCCTTATGACTTTTTTATTCCTCTTGTTTTGAAAATCACAACCACCTTATACTTAAGAAAATATTTTTTCCCCCATAAGGAAAATTTACTTCATTTACGGAAATTTACCCTAACCTAGATTTTCATATACATTGCAATATTTTCTTAAGTACAACAACCGGATTCATACCCAAAATACTAGAGCTATATAATGAAAATATTTGGAGCATTCTATTTTTTAGGATCCGAATTCTGGATGTTATCTGTCATGTAGTTCGATTCCAAACTCTTAAGTAGTTCGACTCTGAACTCGCAAGTAGTTCGACTCCGAACACCTAAGCAGTTTGACTCTGATCTCTTAAGGAGTTTGACTCCGAACTCTTAACCAGTTTGACTTCGAACTCTTAAGAAGTTCGACTCCGAACTCTTAAGGAGTTCGACTCCAAACTCTTAAGCAGTTCGACTCCGAACTCTTAAGCAGTTCAACTCCAAACTCTTAAGCAGTTCGACTCTAAACTCTTAAGCAGTTCAACTTCGAATTATTAAGAATTTTGACTCCTAACTCTTAAGCAGTCCGGCTCCGAATTATTAAGCAGTTTGACTCCAAACACTTAAGTAGTTCGACTCCGAACTCTAGAAGTTCAGATTCCGATCTCTGGTGAAACCAGACTCCGAATTCATATAAAACATAATCCGAAAATTTCTTAACATAGACTCCAAATTTTATTTTGGTTAGACTCCAAACTTTTGACTTGCTTACAGTCCGAAATATTGATGAGCTTTTACTTACATATGCTTCATTTCAAAACTATGTCGTGTATTCAGTTATACATAGTTTGTTATAAAACGATGTTGTCTATTCTGTTTCTAATTAACCGTTGGTTAAGTTACACGTGTATAGGTCCCTCCGAATTTCATGGAAAATATGACCATTGGACGATGGAGCCGACCGTTGGAAATTTTCCTATAAATAGTATATCTTTTGAAAGAACTCAATAAGAAGTTGATCGATCTAGAGAACACACGCTATTAAGGTGATTTCTAGAGAGATAATCTTTTCATGCCTTGTGCATACTGAACTGCTCGTTCAGATTGCTTCGTGCGACTCCGGATTTTGGTAATTACATTCGAGGACTTCCGGGTATAGGAAGACAGAGGTTCCGACTAACTTGAAGTTCGAGGGCTTCCTTGACAAGGAAGACAAAGGTTCCAACTTCCTTGAAGTTGAGGGATTGCGGTGATAGCAAGACAGAGATTCTGATCTTCGTATCGAGGGTTTATCCTGGTGTGGGTAAGACAGAATTTCTTGAATGTATAAATCAATAGACCTTTATCCATGTTTTTTGGATACCCTTCTCTTTGGGTTAAAAAAGTTATTGTTTGTTACTTGTAGTTTTTTTTCTTGTTTGTTTCCGCTGCATATTGTATTGTAAGGAAATTATAACCTTCTTGTATTTACTAACACTTGTACACTGATTAGTTTAAGATTCTATACGCTTTAAGGTAGAATCTTATATTGTAAACTTTGGTTCCAATTATCCAGTTGGTGATCAGAGGTGTTGTGAATTTTCTTAGTTTAACATTGTTAAACCTATATTTTCCTTGTCTAAGGAAAACATAGTTATAAATAACCAACTTTAAAGGATCCAAAGGAATTTTTAAAGTGTACAATTCACCCCCCCCCCCTCTTGTATATTGGGCATCTACATCGTTATTTCGATCCTATAGGGAAAGCACCCCTTGTACTTGAGAATTCTGAGGAAAGTCAAACCACACTTCTTCACTGTTACACAGTCGAGAGGTCATCAAAATCACAAATGTCACATCACTGACCTATACAATCAAGGGTCTCGCTCTGGTAGTCATGGAGAAAAGCCGCAAACTAGCCTAGTGGAAGGACTGAGTCTAAGAGAGGTCCTCAGGTAACCCATTACCTAGCCTCTAATAGAGGGTAAACCATAAGAGGTCGTATGGTGGCCCACTGCCTAGTATATGCTGGAGGGTAATCCCTAAGAAGTCGTTGGGTGACCCACTAACCAGTCTCTACTGGAGGGTAAACCCTAAGAGGTCGTCGGGTGACCCACTTCCCAGTATCTGTTGGAGGGTAATCCCAAATAGGTCATTGAGTGACCCACTGCCAAGTCTCTGCTGAAGGGTAAACCCGAAGAAGTCAATGAGCAACCCACTTCTCATTCTCTGCTAGAGGGTAAACCCGAAGAAGTCGGTGAGAAACCCACGGCCTAGTATATGCTGGAGGGTAAACACGAAGAAGTTGATGAGCATCCCACTGCCTAGTCTTTGCTGGAGGGTAAACCTGAAGAAGTCTATCAGCAACCCACTACCCAGTCTCCACTTGAGGGTAATCCCAGAAATGATCTGGCCATCCCTACTGGATGGTACAACACTGGTCAACAGAACATGAAGTGGGTATCGCGCAACCACCAAACTTCAGAACAAAACCAGGGGAAACCACTCAACCCTGCTGGTTTAAACCATCGTTAACAGGACCAGGGGGAAACCCACTCAACCCAACTGGTCGAAACCATCAAGAATAGGAGGACCCTCTATGTCGCGAGAGGTCAATGGTACGTAAAGTAGAACACGCCACAAACATCGGGCCCACACGATGTGTGGCCCCGACTAATCTCCAAACCAAGCGCACAAACGTTCTTAGGTACAAACAACATCAGGTACCTACAAGCATTCCCATATACTCCTAGAGTATATTACATTTCCAGCCCCAGGGCTATCGTGCACACAGCACCCAGAGTCAATGCAAAATGGTGTAAACACAGTTTTCCAACCTGATTCTTCAATGGCCCTAGCATGTCCAACCACATCTTGTAACACCCCAGGATTTCATAGTGTGTTATTTCTTAAAAATAATTCAATAACTTGCACTACACGCAACACCGAGTTCAATCACACCATGACGTACAAAAAAAATCCATTAAAAGAGGTCATTAATAGTATTAACAACATTTTGAACTTTATATAATCCTTATAATTTTAGAATCCCTATTATGAGTTTCTTAGTCATAATGCAAGAACAGATTCATTTTCAGTATTGCACTTTTATCAACTTTAATAGTGAAACCTTTTTTTAAATAAAATATTTTAAACTATCTGAATAAATTGGGACATCAAAAAAAAAATTTAAATGAAACATCCCAAGCTTCCACGGTACGCTTTCCTTTGAATAAAACAGTAGCGTGTGTTGTACGCAACTTCGAGTTCTAACACACCGTAACCAATCAAACTAGCTGTTATGAATAGTAATACCTACTTTTTGAAGTTATATATATTATATATTTTAAAATGGACTTCATTTTTGGATTCGGAATATCAAATTTAGCCTAAGGTTAAATTTTGGTACTTTTCGGATAACTTTCATATTTTGATGAATAGTGAAAATTACTAAATTTTAATTAAAAACAACTTTTTTAATCAAAATAATTAATAGTGATAAATTATGATTTTGAGTGGTTTTAAAATATATTTAGAATATATTTTCACTATTTAATATAATGTTGGTCATTGGACATAATTTTACAATTAAACCGAACATAAACAAGTGTCAATCTTTTGGTAGTTATTATCTCTTAAAAACACGCTTTTTGTTTTGACAACGGGAATTAATTATAAATTAATTTCTGCCACTTCTGTGTTTTGAAATTAGGAAAATGGATTCCATATTTGGAATCAGGATGTTCAAATTGTGTAAATAGGTAACTTTTATTTTTAGACATTTTGAATAATTACTGCGGTAAATATTTTATTTACCATGGTTAAGGGTAAATCCGGTAAATAAGGGTTAAAAAATAATATTATAATATTACTAAATTACCCTAAAACGTGTCTTAAACCTATTGGTTGATACATGGTCGACCATGAGCATATTTGGGTCTATTTTGGGACCCCATGGATCCACTTGTAAGTGATAATGACACTTTATTTTAATTTAGTTAAAATGAATACAAAAATGACACAAGCATATATCTTTTAGAAAAACAATTGTTACATAGGGTTATATAAGTTGGATTTTAGATTATAAATATTAATTAGAAAGATAAAAAGATTTCCTACATAATTATATTTTATTTATAATTTTTAGACATTAAATAATTTATTTTATTTATGACACAATGATGATGCAGTAATTACTATAATATTGAAAAATTAAAATAATTGATATTATAAATAACCAAACAAATATAATATGAAACTTTTAATGAATTAAACTAATTTTCTAGGATAATATGATATATTAGGATTGATTTAATTGACTTTCTTCGAAGTAATCAATCTGTTATGAGTTTCACAAAAATCAACTATTGAATAGTGTCAAAATTGACAAAAAGAGTTCTTAAAACAAATATTATATTATTAATTGATATTAAATTCCTAAAAATCTAAGGTTCGGCCAAGAGACTTATATCCGGATAGTTTCATCATTAGTGGACCACTTGGGGGTCTCTTGGATGTATATAGTAAGTTTATTAACCATATTATATAAAAATACAAAGAGACATTGTAAAAGTGAAACTAATTAACTTAGAGTTAATACTTAATGATAAGGTTAATATAAGTACCCAAACCTGTCTAAATTCTATTGGTTGAGTGGTTTTCGACCTATCCCTACCTTATCCTTTTAATAGTCAACTTTGGATCCATTAGAAACCGAATATGAATTTATTATAAATTAATATTTCTAGCTTTTCCAAAGGTGCCCCTCACCCCTCTTATAAAAGGGCACTCCTCCTTCTCATTTCTTCACACCTTCAAAGCCTTTTGGTTCGTCCAAACTCTGCCCAAATACTCTCCCAACATCCCTCACTACAACCTAGAGGCCTTAGTTTGATCAGAAAGCCATCCTAAGGATCCCTTTTGATCAAATCAAAAGGAAGAACCCGAAGAAGAGGTAATGATTTCACCACCCTTCTCCAAGTTCATTTCTTCTTCCACTTCTTCTTCCTTTGTTCTTACCATTCTAAAATAATAACTCCAGTATCTCACATATAATGTGATGTTATTATAAATATGGTACAACCATATTCAGTATTCTATCCACCCTTTGAATAACATGTCACCATACGTGCGTACGTACGGCTTACCGTCTCCACGTCGTGGTGTAATTGTTATTCAATATAATATTATTTGGATGGGTATAATAATGATGTGTAACTCATGTAAATAATAAATATAACATGTTAATGATTCTGTATATATGATATACCATCCATTTATATATTATTTTAATATCAAAAGAATGATATTGTCGCTCGTGCGTACGTACGGACTACCGTCTCCACGAACGCGATGAGATTCATTCTCCATCATATCCATTCAAGTATAATTATCATTTGATGATTTAAAAATGATGTTTAAGGACTAGATATAATTCTGGATATGAATAAGATACAACAACCATGGCTTATGTAACAAAACATATTAAAGAAAATGAGTAAGTTAACTCCCGAAACGATGATAATTCTAAGATATTATTAACAAATCAATGTTAAAAGATCATATATGATATCATATTAATATATATGATTCTTGTATAATTTAATAACAACTATTTCACCATCATACAGGAGGTTAACCTACCCCAACCAAGGAAAAGTACAAGCTAAGGGTTTATTTCACAATCTCTTCATTATCTGAGGTTCTTTATATGTAATAATCTACTGGGATATCTTTATCATCCACATCCATGTTTCTTAAAAATGTATTTCAAAACATTTTTAATATTTACAATAATATGGTTTAAAGTCATTTATACCCTTGTTTGACTTTTTATAAGAGGTTTATAAAGGAATCTTTCCGTCGTTTTCAAAACAAGGTCCTTTTTAACCTTTTCGACAGAATTGAGGTAAGAATGTTTTTTTTAACTTATACGGCGGGTGCGGTTATTTTACGCCGTTATAAAATCTTCAAAGCTTTCCTTACAAGCTTATAAGAATATTTTCAAAGAAAATGTTTTATTTTATATGGATCTTAAATGATTTCAAAATAAAAGGAGATATTTCTTTAAAAAGAATTTTGATTTCATCTATGTCAACATCCTTTGATGGATTTTAAGATTATTTGAAGTTGATTTATTATGTTACAAAACTTCTATATTGTATTGAAGGTTTTGTGATATGTTTGACTATGGATGTGCTATTTTTATACCATTCATAGTTTATGGTGAAAGTATTGACATTTCGTATGCTAGTTTTAATACGAATGTTTATGTTATATTTAAACCTTTTCATATGGGAATGCATTGGAATTAGTAAGTGATGGGTGGATCCCGCTATAGCTCCTCGATGCATCGGTAGGTCTCATGAGACAAACTAGTGTCTTGGCACAAGGCCTTGACAAAATTTTATTTGTAGTCTTGGCACGAGGCCTTGGCTATGTGGTTATGATAGTCTGGCATTATGCATTCCAACATTATGAAAGTGGTTATTGATTTTTGCATGTGATTATTCGATTAGTAGAATATCCATGTGAATAAGTAAATGGCATTATTTCATTTTATTTATGCCATACCATGTTGAAAGTTCATGTTTGAAAGGTTTTTGTTTTAGTTATACATTTCCTTAAAAGTTTATTCTTATTTATGAAAGTTTCCGCTATATTGTTATCCTTACTGGGCATTTGAGCTCACCCCTTTTCTATGTTTTATTTTTCCCAGGATGTGAAGATGTAAGTTATGAATGACCTGTAGGGATATTATGAGGGGATTATAGTGTGGACTGTGGAAACATTATGTTGTTGTAGTAGTTTTTCATTTTATGATGTAATGTAAAACTTATGAATATATCTAGTATTTCCAAGGCTACTAAACCAATCGGTCTTTCGAGATTTGATATTTCTTGTGATCATGCCAATGTTATGTAATAATGCACCGACTCTAGGAAACTAGGGTCGGGGCGTTACAGTTGGTATCAGAGGAGGTTTAGTACAAACCTTGGAAACTAGATTTAGACAAACTCTGATTAGAGCACATAGACCTAAGATGAACTTTGAGGATTAGTATAGAAGAACTTCCTAGAATTTTGGTATTGTAGAGATTTTGTGAGTTTTCCGAGCAACACATCCCTGTCTGGATACGAGCAGGTAGAGGCAGCTCCGGCACAGATGTACCTAGGGGTAAAACCCGAAAACACCGCTTTGAGCTAGACTCGAACGGGAACTGGTGCACGACAACGGGCCTTGCTGCACTCTTGGTTACGACACTCCCGGGGGATATGCTTAGGATAACTCTCATTTTCTTTACATATCATTTTGAAGGGATTATGAGTATATACATCCTCAAAGAAAACATTCTTATGATTATGGATTATATCCATAAATAGTTCAATTTATGTTAAGTGTTTTATAAGTATGTGATTATGTGTTTTGATTCATAAAATGATCTAGTTTATGCCATGGTATAGAAATGGCGCCCAGTAGAAGGAATGAGAACTCCAGAAATACACATGATTCAAAGAGAAGGAAGGATCATATCTTTAATGGTCTTAAGCTAGGATTGATAAGAGAAATTGTCTCCCATGTATTATCATCATATGAAGAAATAATATCATGTGTTGATAAGTTAAGTAAAGAGTTTACTGAGTCCTATGGCTTTGAAGGGAAGCAAGAGAAGAAAAGGATGGAAGAGAGAAAAATGGATAAAGGGAAGAGGGAAAAGAAGAATTTTCCCATATGTGGTAACTGTGGGAAGAAACGCCCTGGAACTTGCCTGAAAGGAATGGGAGTTTGTTATAAGTGTGGAGGAAAAGGGCACAAAGTACGTGACTGCAAGGGTAAGAAAATGGTTTTAAATGTACAATGCTTCATTTGCAAGGAGTTTGGACACTACGCGAACCTATGTCCCAGTCATCAGACTATGTCGCAAATGATGTTATTGGATAATAACCAAGTAATGATACTACCACAGATGAAGATGAATGATTAGAGTTCTTATGTTGATTATGTCAATTGAGTGTTGTATCAACAATGTACTTGTTATAATAATTATGGAGTATATAAGGATTGTACTGCAGTACTATTTCATTAAGGACTTGAGATTATGTGGAACAAAGAAAAGTGACTCAATAGCAGGATAAATTTTTGGAAAATATATGGTTGAGAGAATGATAAATCATAATATAGTTCTGATACTGAGGTAGTGATTTTGGAATAATATGTGATTGTTTTGGATAAATTATATTGGATATTCTTGACTACCTTGGAACTGATTAATGATTTGTATATTCCATCATTGTTGGGGTTTAAAACATTTTTGGATTAATGAAGTATATCCAGCATTCTATATGGAATAAGGGAACATGAATGTAATCAATAAGTAATATGGTAATACATGATGAAGGTATTCATAATCTATTACGGGGTAAAAAGGATCTATATTATGTTTACCTTCCTTATAAATGTTGTACTGTGAGTTTGGACAGAAGTATTTTGGATAGTTCTGGTTTGGATTATTTTGGATTACCATAAAAGGACAACCCAGAGGTCGGGCGGCAACCTGTCGCGTCCGGCAAGGCTGCAAGACTTGAACCCGCAACCGAAAGGAGACAAGGGTGTATCACCTACCACTGGCCCACGAGATGTCCTGGATTAAATAATGTAGTTTTTATTAAAATATCTTGTAGATGAATTATAAATTCGTTTATTTTGGAACCCTATTATGTGTTATTTTCGGTAATCTTCATACTTTCCACTCTTTATTTTAAATAGAGGCCTCGTTAATTCATTTTTCGATGTGGGATTTCAACTATGATATTTTGAAACGTCAAAAATGTGTTATCCTAATACCCTATGTTTTGTTGAACCGATGGTATTTCAAATCATCATAGATTGATGAATTTAAGGACCTCAATTATACACTTGTTTGTGATTGATGATCTCAATCACTACCTATAAATATTTACGTTTTTCCTCCAATTATATGTCTCTAATTGCCACCAATGTTCTCCTAATCGAGATCATAATTTGGTGGTGACTCTTTCATTTCACTTTTCCTCATATTAAGACTAAATTTTAGTAACCTAATTTCCGATGTGGGTTTTCCCACAAAGATATTTTCTATTTTCAACATTTTATTTTCGAAGAACAATTTCAAATTTCGAGGACGCAATTTATTGAAGGAGGGGAGAATGTAACACCCCAGGATTTCATAGTGTGTTATTTCTTAAAAATAATTCAATAACTTGCACTACATGCAACACCGAGTTCAATCACACCATGACGTACAAAAAAAATCCATTAAAAGAGGTCATGAATAGTATTAACAACATTTTGAACTTTATATAATCCTTATAATTTTAGAATCCCTATTATGAGTTTCTTAGTCATAATGCAAGAACAGATTCATTTTCAGTATTGCACTTTTATCAACTTTAATAGTGAAACCTTTTTTTAAATAAAATATTTTAAACTATCTGAATAAATTGGGACATCAAAAAAAAATTTTAAATGAAACATCCCAAGCTTCCACGGTACGCTTTCCTTTGAATAAAACAGTAGCGTGTGTTGTACGCAACTTCGAGTTCTAACACACCGTAACCAATCAAACTAGCTGTTATGAATAGTAATACCTACTTTTTGAAGTTATAAATATTTTATATTTTAAAATGGACTTCATTTTTGGATTCGGAATATCAAATTTAGCCTAAGGTTAAATTTTGGTACTTTTCGGATAACTTTCATATTTTGATGAATAGTGAAAATTACTAAATTTTAATTGAAAACAACTTTTTTAATCAAAATAATTAATAGTGATAAATTATGAATTTTAGTGGTTTTAAAATATATTTAGAATATATTTTTACTATTTAATATAATGTTGGTCATTGGACATAATTTTACAATTAAACCGAACATAAACAAGTGTCAATCTTTTGATAGTTATTATCTCTTAAAAACACGCTTTTTGTTTTGACAGCGGGAATTAATTTTAAATTAATTTCTGCCACTTCTGTGTTTTGAATTTAGGAAAATGGATTCCATATTTGGAATCAGGATGTTCAAATTGTGTAAATAGGTAACTTTTATTTTTAGACATTTTGAATAATTACTGCGGTAAATATTTTATTTACCATGGTTAAGGGTAAATCCGGTAAATATGGGTTAAAAAATAATATTATAATAATACTAAATTACCCTAAAACGTGTCTTAAACCTATTGGTTGATACATGGTCGACCATGAGCATATTTGGGTCTATTTTGGGACCCCATGGATCCACTTGTAAGTGATAATGACACTTTATTTTAATTTAGTTAAAATAAATACAAAAATGACACAAGCATATATCTTTTAGAAAAACAATTGTTACATAGGGTTATATAAGTTATATTTTAGATTACAATTATTCATTAGAAAGATAAAAAGATTTCCTACATAATTATATTTTATTTATAATTTTTAGACATTAAATAATTTATTTTATTTATGACACAATGATGATGCAGTAATTACTATAATAGTGAAAAATTAAAATAATTGATATTATAAATACCCAAACAAATATAATATGAAACTTTTAATGAATTAAACTAATTTTCTAGGATAATATGATATATTAGGATTGATTTAATTGACTTTTTTCGAAGTAATCAATCTGTTATGAGTTTCACAAAAATCAACTATTGAATAGTGTCAAAATTGACATAAAAGAGTTCTTAAAATAAATATTATATTATTAATTGATATTAAATTCCTAAAAATCTAAGGTTCGGCCAAGAGACTTATATCAGGATAGTGTCATCATTAATGGACCACTTGGGGGTCTCTTGGATGTATATAGTATGTTTATTGACCATATTATATAAAAATACAAAGAGACATTGTAAAAGTGAAACTAATTAACTTAGAGTTAATACTTAAAGATAAGGTTAATATAAGTACCCAAACATGTCTAAATTCTATTGGTTGAGTGGTTTTCGACCTATCCCCACCTTATCCTTTGAATAGTCAACTTTGGATCCATTAGAAACCGAATATGAATTTATTATAAATTAATATTTCTAGCTTTTCCAAAGGTTCCCCTCACCCCTCTTATAAAAGGTCACTCCTCCTTCTCATTTATTCACACCTTCAAAGCCTTTTGGTGCTGCCAAACTCTGCCCAAATACTCTCCCAAAATCCCTCACTACAACCTAGAGGCCTTAGTTTGATCAGAAAGCCAACCTAATGAGCCCTTTTGATCAAATCAAAAGGAAGAACCCGAAGAAGAGGTAATGATTTCACCACCATTCTCCAAGTTCATTTCTTCTTCCACTTCTTCTTCCTTTGTTCTTACCATTCTAAAATAATAAATCCATTATCTCACATATACTTTGATGTTATTATAAATATGGTACAACCATATTCAGTATTCTATCCACCCTTTGAATAACATGTCACCATACGTGCGTACGTACGGCTTACCGTCTCCACGTCGTGGTGTAATTGTTATTCAATATAATATTATTTGTATGGGTATAATAATGATGTGTAACTCATGAAAATAATAAATATAACATGTTAATGATTTTGTATATATGATATACCATCCATGTATATATTATTTTAATATCAAAAGAATGATATTGTCGCTCGTGCGTACGTACGGACTACCGTCTCCACGAACGCGATGAGATTTATTCTCCATCATATCCATTCAAGTATAATTATCATTTGATTATTTAAAAATGATTTTTAAGGACTAGATATCATTCTGGATATGAATAAGATACAACAACCATGGCTTATGTAACAAAACATATAAAAGAAAATGAGTAAGTTAACTCCCGAAACGACGATAATTCTAAGATATTATTAACAAATCAATGTTAAAAGATCATATATGATATCATATTAATATATATGATTCTTGTATAATTTAATAACAACTATTTCACCATTATACAGGAGGTTAACCTACCCCAACCAAGGAAAAGTACAAGGTAAGGGTTTATTTCACAATCTCTTCATTATCTGAGGTTGTTTATACGTAATAATCTACTGGGATATCTTTATCATCCACATCCCTGTTTCTTAAAAATGTATTTCAAAACATTTTTACTATTTAAAATAATATGGGTTAAAGTCATTTATACCCTTGTTTGACTTTTTATAAGAGGTTTATAAAGGAATCTTTCCGTCTTTTTCAAAACAAGGTCATTTTTAACCTTTTCGACAGAATTGAGGTAAGAATGTTTTTTTTAACATATACGGCGGGTGCGGTTATTTTACGCCGTTATAAAATCTTCAATGATTTCCTTACAAGCTTATAAGAATATTTTCAAAGAAAATGTTTTATTTTATATGTATCTTAAATGATTTCAAAATAAAAGGTGATATTTCTTTAAAAAGAATTTTGATTTCATCTATGTCAACATCATTTGATGGATTTTAAGATTATTTGAAGTTGATTTATTATGATACAAAACTTCTATATTGTATTGAAGTTTTTGTGATATGTTTGACTATGGATGTGCTATTTTTATACCATTCATAGTTTATGGTGAAAGTATTGACATTTCATATGCTAGTTTTAATACGAATGTTTATTTTATATTTAAACCTTTTCATATGGGAATGCATTGGACTTAGTAAGTGACGGGTGGAGCCCGCTATAGCTCCTCGATGCATCGGTAGGTCTCATGAGACAAACTAGTGTCTTGGCACAAGGCCTTGACAAAATCTTATTTGTAGTCTTGGCACGAGGCCTTGGCTATGTGGTTATGATAGTCTGGCATTATGCATTCCAACATTATGAAAGTGGTTATTGATTTTTGCATGTGATTATTCGATTAGTAGAATATCCATGTGAATAAGTAAATGGCATTATTTCATTTTATTTATGCCATACCATGTTGAAAGTTCATGTTTGAAAGGTTTTTGTTTTAGTTATACATTGCCTTAAAAGTTTATTCTTATTTATGAAAGTTTCCGCTATATTGTTATCCTTACTGGGCATTTGAGCTCACCCATTTTCTATGTTTTATTTTTCCCAGGATGTGAAGATGTAAGTTATGAATGACCAGCAGGGATATTATGAGGGGATTATAGTGTAGACTGTGGAAACATTATGTTGTTGTAGTAGTTTTTCATTTTATGATGTAATGTAAAACTTATGAATATATCTAGTATTTCCAAGGCTACTAAACCAATCGGTCTTTCGAGATTTGATCTTTCTTGTGATCATGCCAATGTTATGTAATAATGCACCGACTCTAGGCAACTAGGGTCGGGGCGTTACACATCTCTTCAAACATCAACTTCACTCGCATGGGAGTGAACGTGGTCACATGCCAAGGGTTTGCTACAAAAACCGCAGGAAGAACCACCACCAGTACACCTTTCATGCTTCTACATTTAATGAGATCTCTAAAGAGACTCTGCACATCCAAACTGATCGTATCGTTGTAATCATCGTGGAAAAACATGCGAGATAGACTATTTACTCGCCTCCAACAGATATCCGACGAAAAATTTTCCAACACCGATTTACGCCTGAACAGCGTCCCATGGTCCCGATCCTTGGTCTCGAAAATAGTCGGGCGGATCGCACCATTGCGATCTCCTCAGAAAGACATGTTAAATTGACTGCTTATTTGTGTGTAACGGATGTCTATAGAAAAGATGCATTTTGTCGTACCGCACATGAGTGGGGCTTCGTGGGACCCACATCTCGGTCCCTAAGCACAATGATTGGATCACATCATTGAGATCCTCTCGAAAAGGTACACAATATTGACTATCCCCTTGTCTGAAACGGACTCCCGGTGATAATGATAGAAATCACCGGCAACTCCAAAAATGGCCCTCGTGGGGCCCACACCATCGTGCATAATTTAAGCGGGCAGATTGTGCCATTTTAATGTTGTCGGAAAAATACACAGAATTGACTGCTCGCACGCCACGAATAGATGTTCGATGAAAAAGTTAAATAAACGCTGCTCATAGTAAAAAAGACGGACTATGGGGCCCATGCCTCAACTCCAGTTTCAAGGCCTGGCCCTTGGAAAACTTTTTCCTGATGTCGGGGTCGCATCGCCACTAACGGAGCTCAAAACGGATATCAGATGTGTCTACGCCACTCAAAACTAGAACTTCCCGGAAAAACGCCAATCCACTTAATGAACGCATCGTGCCACTGAGGCCCCAATCTCAGGAATTAAAACACTTGAAACCACCTCAAAAAGTTATTTTCGGTCCAAGGATCATTCCACCGCAGACGAAACGTGAATCCGACCATGGGTTCGAATTTTAGGGGCGGTTAAACATTTAGCGGATGAAAACAGGTGGGTCGGGCCGGTTCGTCCGGCCCACCATGCCCGAACCATCCCGCGGTTCGCGTGGTCCGGCTGCCCCACCTGGACTGGCTGGAGCCAGTCCGGTTCCACCTCCATAGGACCCACAATATGTGGGTCCTTGTCTGCCAGCCAGGGTTCGAAGACCCCGGTCGTCTGCATGAGCCGTCCTGCAAAGCCGATCCGGTCGCGTCGTCGCGCCCCACAGGCGCCCCTCCTCCGCTGGCGCCACTGAAGACCGTTGCCGCCCGGCCGACGCAGCCCGGCCTGCTCTGCTCGACCGTGAGCCATCCCCAACCAACCCTACTGAAGCCGGCACCGCCCCACTCCGAGCCACCATCCAAAGTGCTGCGTCGCCGCCTGGAAATGCCGAACCACCCACCGGACCGGCCAGAACCATAAGAAAACATCAAAAACCCTTGAAACTTTGTTGGACCGCTGCAGAAGCCTCGAGACTCAGATTTTCAATCCGAAATATGTGTCAGAAAGCTTATAATATACACTATGTATTCATTGGATTTTATCAAAAATCAAATAACAATTAGATGTTATAATTCAACTTGAATGAAGTATTCGGAATTTAAAAAGCAAAACGAAATCTCCTAGCTCTTTGGGTGTAGCACGGAGCTTCGCCGCACGTGCCGCTACCGCACCTGCCGCTCGATGCTGCTTGATCAGAGAAGGGATGTAGAGGGGAATGGAAGAGGAGGGGAGGTTGAGGGTGATAGGGTTTCTCCATGAGGTGCAAAGTGAAGGAGAGCGGAGGGAGGGTTATGTTTAAATAAAGAAAAATAATTAAAAAGTTTAATTAATTAAAACTCCCTATTTAACACGCATCCGAAACTCTCGACTGGGTCGAGGTTAAGCCTCCCCTTGGGTAAAAACCACCTCCCAAGCACAACGATGGTCTCATAATTTTAATCTGAGACCTCATTCAGTAGTTATAAAACATAAAGCTCGAGGCCGCTAAATTATGAAAATGCCATTGGTGTCATTTTTCACAGGAGGCCTAAGCCCGCGAAAATTACACCCCTTCTAGGGTAAATGGAATGGTCCATGCTCAATGGTACCCTCAGTTTTCCCATCCGAGCAACCATTTAAGAGATACACGAGTTTAACCATTAAATGAATAAATTAATTATTTTAATTATCCGTTTAACGTTCCGTTAACAGGCGAGGGGTCCCAACGTCCCGCGCCGACAAGTTTTATGTCGTTCCTGGGGTAAACACCACATTCAAGACCCATCTATACTCTCAGCTTTAAGATCCGAATTACTATTTAGTAGTTATGCCAATTATTTGGCGTGCCCAGTGTGAACGATTTGAAAATTTAATTCCGGCCACACCGGGCCTCAGAATCGCACGCCGTCTGAAGGCGCTACTCTAGAACAACATCAATAATATTTCAAATTCTTTTATAGAAAAAACCAGGTTCTTACATCATTCCCTTATTCAATATTTTCATCCCTGAAAAGAAAAACCAGGGAACAACTCAGGGTACTAAGCCCACTCCTGGCTCTCCCATACCCAGAAAAAATCTTGCACAGTCCCATGTCACCGCACACAGACCAGAGGATTTGATCTCTTCACGCGAGGTCTGCCCTTTCCAATGACGTGCATAGGAGCACGCACAATTCATCTTGGGTGAGTCTTGGGGGAGATTCTATGCACCCAAACCAGCCTTTGGGGTTAGAAAAAGGTGGTAGGGAACCTCGCCATCCCTTCGTATGGTCTCAAACGGCCCGAAGGCTCTCGGGGGTATCTCACCACCCCGACTGAACCCCAACATCCCACATTGGGACTGTAATCACCGTTTGGACCTAGGACAAAGCCCGGTGATTCTCTCCATTAGAATATAGATATGGTAAAACACCATTGAATATCTGGTCACGAAATTTTTCACAGTTGATGTCCCATGACCTAGAATCTCGTACACGGTCGGAGGGCGAAGGAGTCGACACCATCGACTAAAGAAAAGGCTCCACATCTTCTTCTCTACTGTCACAGGGTGACACCGACGCCCTGTGTCACCCTGGTAACACCTCAAGAAAAGAGCAGGGAGAAAATCATTTCACACACAGAGTCTAAAAATTCTACTGTAAGAAGTAGAAGAGCTTTAGAGCGTACCTCTTATCACCACATGCTCCGTAGAATCATAGACATCCATAGCTCATGGTAGTACGCGGTCCCAATTGTCATCTCCTGGAGCCTGACGTAGACCACCTGGTGGTGATGGGAAGACCTTGTAAGGTCGTCCTCCACTTCAAACTCCTCCCGCTCCTCTGCAAGCACAACCTCTCTGGGCGCTACTCCGATCATGATGCTGCCTCTACCGCAGTGGTGCACCTGCTGCCTGCCCGATATTCTCAGTGTGCTTGGTCGGGAAGTCCCGCGCCAGGTGACCTCGCCCATCGCAAGCATAACAATGACTCTCTCCAGGATGCACTGGTACCCTTCAGTGCCACTGTGGTGTACGACCACACCCTTGATCCTGGTTATCGAAAATCCACCTGTGTCGAGGTTCTGTCACCCGACGCCTGCTAGCTGCGACAGACATCTCGGCTCTATCGAGCTTGCTGCCACCACCAACTGTAGAGCGTGATAGGAATATCTCTATCACTAGAACATGATCTAGCACCTTGGCATAGGTGGAAATGAAAAAAGGTACAATGACAACACAAATATATCTGCGGAGAACCTTCTTGAACTTCTGCCCTCGGAAGCTTCCATCAAAGACCATGTCTGGGTGAAAACATGCACGCTCTGTGAAACTAGTCACATACTCGATCACCGTCATCCCTCCTGGCTAAAACTGTAGAATCTCCTGGTTCCGAACAGAGCATAAGCAGGAGGGGTAAAACTCCTCATGAAAGAGCAGCTGAAAGTCTCCACATGAAAGAGAAGACTCTTCAAGAAATTGAGTCACCAGACTCCACCAATGCCCAGCTGCTCCATGGAAATGGTTGGAGGTCAAAGACACCATAAGATCTACCGGCGTCTGCATAAGCTTGAAAATGAAAACCATTGTCCCAAGACACACCTCTGCTTCCTGAGGGTCTGGTTCACCACTAAACCTCAGCAGTCTCTATCGCTGGAACTCACAGAGCATGCTTAATCTACACTCAAGCTCAGCCTGCTCTGCTGAAGCTATTTGCTACTCACCTGGTGGGGGTGCTGCTACCATACCACATATAGAATGGGACTCACATGGTGGGTCCTGGACTGAGCCCTCCTAGCTCACAGGGTCATCTTCATGAACCAAATCTAGTATCCTAGCTGGATCTCTTCGTAGAAACATCTTGAATATAATGAAGGAGTGTCGCGGTTAGATGAGCATATGTGTATATAACAACAACAACAATGGGGAGATGACTCAAGAAGGAAAATCAAAGACTCAATCCTATGTGATGCATAAAAATTTTTTCCCTGCAACAAGTGTATCTTCTTGCAGGGTCGACAAGCGGGTTATATGGGTCCTGTTGAATGGATACACCACCCCCCTCACCATCACTAGACCCCCTGTCCTAAGAGCTGCTCTCGAGACACGTTAACATTGTTTCCCTAAATCCCAACCAATTACTTTTTAGGGACGTCTGGACAAAATCCCAAGGAATGAACCACCTCTAATACCACTTTTTCATGACCCGATCATACCCGCGCTCGAGCTGCAACTACCCCAATCCTGCCTCCATAGGCCAGGGGATGGCGACAAGAGTCGAAGGATAAACAACTCAGGGAGGCCTTTGCCTGAGTACCTAACACATACATGCAACACACTCAATTAAAAAGTGAAAAGTAAAAGGGAAAGTAAAGTACTAACTGCTATAAACAACCACAAGAGTGAATCGACCTCTAAATAGTACAAAGAAAGTGCTGAAGGTAAACTAAAATGAAAAGGGAAAAAACATGCAACCAACAAGAAAGGTGCCACAACCCGGCGATAGGTAAACAAAATTAAACAGCTGGGAGAGTCCCACACCTAGAACCCAACTACGACCACCGAACGGGGTCCAAGCTCCCGGACTCCCAAGCTCCGCTGAAGTCACGACCAACATGTCCGTCGTCTGCAAGGGCACACCAAGTGCGGGAAAATCCCAAGTAGGGGTGAGTCTAAATATACTCAATTGGATTCCCCAAAGGCTCGAGGGAGAAACAAAGGTGGTACTGAAGAGGTAATTAGTAGATCGAATAGGGAAAAATAAAGGATTACAATCGAGAGTGCAGTAAAGAGTACAGCATAACCCACCAAGAGGAAGGAAGTAGACTCATCCAAACACAAGGAGCTAGAAGTGGTGATAATATGAACTTCTCATTGAGTCTTCACTACCAATGGCAGGAGTGTAGAATCGTCCAAACACGAGAATATAGACACGGAAACCACATGGAATACTCGGCACGTCTTCGCCTCTCCTGGAAGGTGGGTAACCAAAACCCATGGAGTGGGTACTGAAACAAGGTATGCATAAATATATGCTCTGTTAAGAAACCCGAATAAGATCGTAACGGGATCCCTGTCCCGTAGCTCAGCCCAAGAATGTGAGTAGCCAACAGTCCCAAAAGTAAACACCATCGATGCCCAGTATCCGTACGCCTTCCTTGAACTGCCATTCAAGGGGCTCAAATCACCAAACCTTAACACTATCCGCTTTGGGCGGCACTAACTCGCACGCACAGTTTTAGGTCGCATCATAAGGATGCATCTCGGTGGGGAAAGGTCCCCTCGTACATGAGAGTTCGGGGGAAATTCAAACCACACCTTGTCACTATCACACTCGAGAGGTCGTCAAAGTCACAACATTCACATCACTGACTCGTACAACCAAGGGTCTCGCTCTGATAGTCACAGAGAAAAGACGCAGACTAGCCTAGATGAAATGACTGAGTCTGAGAGAAGTCATCAGGTAACCCACTGCCCAGTATCTACTGGAGGGTAAACCCTAAGAGGTCATCGCATAACCCACTACCCAGTCTCTGCTAGAGGGTAAACCCTAAGAGGTCGTTGGGTGACCCACTACCTAGTCTCTGCTGGAGGGTAAACCCTAAGAGGTCGTCGGGTGACCCACTACCCAGTCTCTGCTGGAGGGTAAACCCTAAGAGGTCATCGGGGGACCCACTACCTAGTCTCTGTTGGAGGGGAAACCCAAAGAAGTCAATGAGAAACCCACTGCCATGTCTCTGCTAGAGGGTAAACCTGAAGAAGTCATTGAGCAACCCACTACCCAGACTCTGCTGGAGGGTAAAACCGAAGAAGTCGGTGAGCAACCCACTGCCCAGTCACTGCTGGACGGTAAACCCAAAGAAGTTGATGAACAACCCACTGCCATGTCTCTACTGGAGGGTAAACCCGGAACATCTCTATCCATCCCTACTGGATGGTACAACACTGGTCAACAGAACATGGAGTGGGTATCGCATGACCACCCAATCCATAACAAAACTAGGAGAAACCACTCAACCATGTTGGTCTAAACCATTGTGAACAGGACCAGGGGGAAACCCACTCAACCCTGCTAGTCGAAACCATTGAGAATAAGAGGACCCTATATGTCTCTAGAGGTCAAAGGTACGTAATGTAGAACATGACACTCACATGGGGCCCACACGATGTATGGCCCCAACTCATCTCCAAACCAAACGCACAAACGTTCTGAGGTACAAACTACACAATGTGCCTCTAAGCATTCCTGTATACTCCCAGAGTATACTACATTTCCAGCCCAAGGGCTATCGTGCACACAACACCCAGAGTCAACGCAAAAAGGCGTAAAAATAGTTTCTCTAACCTGTTTCCTCCACGGACCTAGCATGGCCAACCACATATCTTCAAACATCAACTTCACTCACATGGGAGTGAACGCGATCACACACCAAGGGTTTTCTACAAAAACCTTAGGAAGAACCACCACCGGTATACCTTTCATGCTTCCATATTTGATGATATCTCTAAAGAGACTACGCACATCCAAACTGATTGTACTGTTGTAATCATCGTGGAAAAAAATGTGAGATAAACTATTTACTCATCTCCAACGGATATCTGACGGAAAAGTCACCAATACCGCTTTACGCCCGAATAGTGTCCCATGGTCCCTAGCCTCGGTCCAGAAAATAGTAAGGCACATCACACCATTGCTATCTCCTCGGAAAGACACATCAAATTGACTACTTAGTTGTGTGGAATGGATGTCTGGAGAAAAAGATGCATTTCACTGTACCACATACGAGCGGTGCTTCATGGGACCCACATCTCAGTCCCGAAGCACAACGAACATATCGCACCGTTGAGATCCTATCGAAAAGGTACACAATATTGACTATCCACTTGTCTGAAACGGACACACGGTGATAAAAATATAAATCACCGCCAACTCCCAAAATGGCCCTCGTGGGGCCCGCACCATCATGCATAATTTAAGAGCACAGATTTCTCCATTGCAATGTCCTCGAAAAAACTTCTATAATTGACATCTCACACACCTCCAACAGACATCCGATGAAAAAGTAACAAAATGCTGCTCACAGTTTAAAAGACAGCACGTGGGGCCCATGCCTCAACTCTGGTTTCAAGGCCCCAAAACCCCTTGGCAATCTTAGAATTGAAATCAGGGTCACAATTCTATTGACGGTGCTCAAAAGGGACATTATATGTGTATGTTCCGCCCAAAACAATAACTTCCCAAAAAAAACGCCAATCCACTAAACTTATGGGTCGAGCCACCGA
This sequence comes from Viscum album, assembly GCA_963277665.1. Classification (NCBI taxonomy): domain Eukaryota; kingdom Viridiplantae; phylum Streptophyta; class Magnoliopsida; order Santalales; family Viscaceae; genus Viscum; species Viscum album. The sequence goes on from OY728142.1 coordinate 1,338,051,945, forward strand.
GGCCCCCATATCGGGAGTTAAAACCACTGAAACAATCTCAAAAAGTTTGTCTCGATCCACGGATGGCTCCTCCATAGACGGAACGTGATTCCGACCTCCAGTTCGCATTTTTGGGGCGTATAGACATTTAATGGATGAAAATAGGTGGGTCGGGCCGGTTCGGCCGGCCCCCCATGCCTGAACCGGCCCGCGGTTTGCGCTGGCCAGCAGGCCCACCCGGCCGGCTAGAGCCGGTCTGGTTCCACATCCAAAAGACCCGCAATATGTGGTTCCTTGTCTTCCAATCGAGGTTCGAAGACCCCATTCTCCCGAGTGAGATGGCTGACAATGCTAGTCTGGCCTCGTCGTCGCGCACTGCAGGTGCCCCTCCTCCACTGGCGCCGCTGAAAACCGCTGCCGCCCGGACAACGCTGCCTGGCCTGCTCCGCCCGACCGCGAGTCGTCCCTGATCGGCCCCGCAGAAGCCGGTACCGCCCCACTCTGAGGCACCGTTAACAGCGTCGCGCCGCCGCCTGGAATGGCCAGACCACCCGGAAGACCGGCTAGAATCGCTGGAAAACAACAAAAATCCTCGAAACTTTGTCAGACCGCTGCAGACACCTTGAGACTCAAATTTTCAATCTGAAGTATGCATCAAGAAGCTTATACTATACACTATGCATTCATGGGATTTTCCTGAAAATAAATCAACAATTTGATGCTATAATTCATCTTGAAAGAAAGATTCAGAATTTAAAATGCAAAATGAAATATCTGACCTTTTTGGGCGTAGCCTGGAGCTTCGCCGAACGTGCTGCTACCGCGCCTGCTGCTTGATTCTGCCTTGATCAGAGGAGGGATGTGGAATGGGATGGAAGTGGAAGGGAGGTTGAGGGTGATAGGTTTTCTCCAGGGGGTGCAAAATGAAGGAGAGGGGATGGTGGGTTATGTTTAAATAAAGAAAATTAATTAAAAAGTTTAATTAATTAAAACTCCCAATTTAACCCACATCTGAAACTCTCGACAGGGTCAAGGTTAAGCCTACCCTACGGTAAAAACTACCTCCCAAACAAAACGGTGGTCTCGGAATTTTAATTCGAGATCTCGTTCAAAAGTTATAAAACTTAACGGTCGAGACCGCTAAATTACGAAAACGCCCCTGGTGTCATTTTTCCTAGGAGGCCCACACCCGTAAAAATTACCCAACTCCTAGGGAAAAAGACATAGTCAAGGCACAATGGTACCCTCGGTTTTCCAATCCGTGCAACTGTTTAAGAGATACTTGAGTTTAATAATTAAACGAATAAATTAATTATTTTAATTATCCTTTTAACGTTCCGTTAATGGGTGAGGGTCCCAATGTCCTGTACCGACATGTTTTATGTTGTTCTTGGGGTAAACACCCCATTTTATACCCATACGTACTCTCATATTTAGAGTGCAAATTACCATTTTGGAGTTATACCATTTATTTGGCATGCCTAGTGCGAAAGCACTAAAAATTTAATTCCGGCCACACCGGGACTTGGAATCGCACGCCGTCTGAAGTCATTGCTCTAGAACAACATCAATAATATTCCAAAGTCTTTCATAGTAAAAACATGCTTCTTAAAAAATGGGTCCAATGACTGTGAGATGTTCCATCACTATAGATTTGTCATTAGTGACTACATTGTTTGATATGGGTGGATCTCATTCGTTTATGTAAAAATATTTTCTTAATATTTTTAATATTTCTATGGAATTTTTATATTTTTCAATGGATATTACTATAACCACTAGTAAGAAGAGAGAGAAGAGTCTCTGTAGTTCTAATTGTGTCTTCCCTCTATCACATGTTGAGTTAGCTTGGACCTTTTTGGTTCACAACATGAAATCATTTGAAATCATATTCTGAACGGATTGGCTCTTTCAAAATAATAACATGACGAGTTTTTATCTTTGAGGGGTATCCATTAATATTCCTAGTGGTGTGTATCTCATGTTTCATGTAGAATGGGACCCTAGGTCGATTTGGTATAGACCTTATTATCCAATGTTGGGGAATGTAATAACAATATTTTCTTTTGATCTGGTTTGGGAATCATTGAGCAGTTATATCCCTCTAGTGATCCTTGATATTCATGGTGTTTTTTATTTCGGGATTATCTAGTTTACCACTAGTAAAATAGGTTGATTTTTCCAATGAATTGATTCCTAGTACTCAACAAGTTTCAAATCCCTCATTCTGCATGGAAACTTCTGAATTGAAAGAGTTTAATTCTCAATTTTATGATCTTCATGAAACATTTTTAATAGGTCTAATCTTGTCAAAATGGGTGCCAATGGTTCTTTTTTCATGAAAGATGATGGTTCCATCCACCTTTTCATCAATTACCTAAAGATAAATTTTGTAACAGTAATGAACATGTATTAATTTCCACGGATTGATTATCTATTTAAAAACATGAAATAAGCCAAATGGTTTCTCAATGATTGACCTTCACTTGGGTTACCATCCTTTGAGGAGAAATGAAAATGATATTTTTAAAATTTCCTTTTGGAGCAGGTTTGGACATTATGAGTTAAATTTCATGCCCTTTGGGAAACCTAATGCTCCTGCAGTATTCATGGAAACATTGATCAGGATTTTCCTTGATTATCTCAAAACCAATATGGTTATGTTTTTGGAATATATCCTTGTGCACTCTAAATTTTAGAAGGATCACGTGAATCATTGAAGAATAATAATGAGTTTGCTGAGAAATCACAAACTCTATTCAAAGATTTCAATGAGTGATTTCTGGATTAATGATTTGAATTTCTTGGGACACATGGTGCTGAAACATGGTATTATAGTTTATCCCAAAAAGGTGAAAGATGTTATGACATAGGAACAGCCATATAATGTCTTCAAGATTATAGTCTTCTTAGGATTATCTAGATACCTACTACGCATCATGAAAGACTTTGAAAAGTTGGAATCTTCGATGATTACTCTTACTCGTAAGGGAAAGAAGTTTGTTTTGAATGAGAAATCTCAGAGTTCTTTTTTTGAGTTGAAATTTCTTTTGACTACTCTTCGATTTTCAGTTTTCCAGAGGGTGGGTAGTGCTATGTGGTCATTTTTGATGCATTTTGTATAGTCTTGGGTTGCATTTTTATGCATAGTGATCTTGTTGTTGTTTATGGATCTCGCGAGCTTAAGATGCACGAGAAGAACAATCCGACTCATGACATTGACCATGCAGATTTGATGCATGATCTTAAGACTTGGAAACATTACATTTATAGAGAAATGTTTATTATGCATGTGACCACAACATATTGAGTTACATATTCTCTCCAAAATATATGAATCTTTTCTAGAGATGTAGGGTGGAATACCTGCAGTATTTTTATTGAGACATTCCCAATAACCTAGGGAAAGGTAATGTCATTGAAGATGGTTTGATCAGAATGATTCATCCCTAGGTAGTGGAATAATATTTATAGGAGTGTAAATTTTGGTCTCTATTTTCAAAATTTCTTTTCATAGTTTAGGAAAAAGGGGATGACGTTTCCTTGTATAGTGTTCAGTTATCATCCACTCTTCATGAAATGATTCTTCAAGATCAACTACTTGGTGAAGAATTCTATTTTATTAAAGACTCTCTTAATGGTGGGGAGAATTATTCCATATGGCCATTCTCCATAATGGTAATTCTTGTGGCTAGGTATGAGGTGGGGAAATACTGAGTTTGTCTCTGGTTTCTATACATGACAACAGGGGAAAGTAGAGCACCTAAAACATTTAAGGTTTCTTCAGCAACTTCTGGTCCCTACATTGATGTGGGATGACATATCTATATACATTTTCTAGGTACCCAGATGAAGAATAATATGACTTGGGTGGTGATCGGTAGGCTAATAAAATAAGTTCACTTCATATTCATTTGTGATATAACCAAAGTTGGAGAGTTGGGAAGTCTCTATGTTAAAGAGATTATGTGGTTTCATGTTGATCCATCTTTTATAGTATATATATTGTTCCTTAGTTTAATTCACAATTTTGGGGAAGCCATTAGTATGCACTTGGATCTCACATCATTTTGGGCATGGCATACCATCCGTAGTCAGATGACCTTATAGAACGATATAAACAGATTCTTGATGATATGCTTTGTGCTTTCTTTCTCAACATTTGGGTACCATGGGATAATAATTTAGGGCTAGTAGATTTTTTTTATAATAAATGTTACCAGCCCTCAATCCAGATATCTCCTTTGGTGGCCTTGTATGGATATCCTTATAAATAATTTCTTTGTTATTCAGTTATTGTTGAGAGTTCCTTGGTGGGACTGAGCTTAGACTAAGAGATGAAAGAAAAGATTCAGTTGATTTTTCAGAGAATGATGATTTCTCATAGTCGATACATGTATTATGTTGATCATCATCGTAGACCTTTGGAAATCTCAATTTCTAACCAGTTGTTCATGATTTTTTCACCCCAGTTGGGTCATCGATAGGTTGGGAGGCAGGAGAAGCATTGTCCTCATTTTTTGGGACATTTTTAGGTTTATGAGAAGTTGGGGAAAGATGACTACTAGTTAGCACTACCACTATAGTAGACGTCATTATATTACGAGTTTCAAGTATATGACCTTGAAAAGTAATTATATTATCCATATCATGTTTTGAGTTATTGTGATCTTGAAGTGGTACCTGATTTATCCATGATTGATCATCTAGTTAAGATAGTTGATTCTGAAAACAAGGTACTTCATGGGAGAACAATACCATTGGAATGTGTATTATTGTAGCATAGTTCTGATTCTAATAAGATATGGGAGATTGAGGCACTGATGAGGGATAAGTGGACTCAACTTTTTGATAGGGTGGATTCTTCATTAGATTTCTATGGAATAGGTTTCTATGGTGGGGAGGATCTCATAACCTGTTACTATTTTCAGTTATTCCAAATCCCCTCATTCGGTTAACCGTTAGTTGGGTTTTTTGGAGTTGTTTTAGGTGATTTTCTTAGAATTCAGGATGACTTTTTGATAGTTCAATTTTGTGCGCACAGCCTACACGTAGTTTGGAAAATTGTGCTCGAGTTCGATGTTTTGGATAGTGGGATTTTATTTGTCTACACATGGTTTGACCAAACAATGTGTAGTTTCCTTAGAAAACATGTTTATGAGTTTTTATAGTTCCTATATTTTTATTAAAATTTCCTAATCCCACTTTTTATGTCCTCGATAGACCTCCTTCAACCTAAACACAATTCTCCCTTCCCTAGAGCTCCCAAGAATTATTCATTGCCCCTCAAACCCCATCTAAAATATATACAATGAATCGATAATATCAATCGATCTCCTACCGATTATTTTCCTCTACTCGTTCCCTTCATCTCATGATATATCAAATTATCTTAAGGGTTCCATGGATATTTGAATCAATTTTTTTTATCTAATTCACATTGCTTTTGGGATATTAAACCTATATTTGATTACCATTTGTGTGACCATTTTTCCACATGGAAAAATCAAGATAAGGGTCCGGGGTTTTAAAATCCGTTGTTTTCGGTATGTGGTTTAGTTACGATGACTAATTTTTATTGCACCTAATTGTTTTTTTTTAATTTCAATTTTATGGATTTAAATACAATTGTTAATATTTTAATCCAATTGAATTCAACAATTTATATGGAAAAACAAAATTTCAATCAGTTGTGGTTTTTGAGGGGAAAATGGGTTTTATCTGGGAATTGGATTTTGATGAGATTTAAATTATTTAATTTAAACATTCATTTGGATATAAATTGAATCAATTGAAATGTTGATTTGAATTGATGAAAAATTAATTTGATAGAATGTTTTTGAAAACAAATTATTCATGTGATAATGAGTTTGTGATGAAAATGATGGAATTTTTTGATTTGGTTTGAAATTTAATTTTTCTGAAAAATGGATTAAAATGTATTGATGGAAACCATAGGAATTAAACTTGGTGAAATGGAGTGTTTTTTATTAAAAACTGATTATGTGTTTTAAATATAAAATTGTCATATTTTAAAAGGAGAGTGGGATGAATATCATTTTATGTTATAAAATGAATTTCCAACCACTTATTTGTACTTGAGTACATGTAAGCATTAGTTAGTGAGTTATTTTTGGTTTCAATTTATTATTATATAATGTTCTAAAACATTATATCAGCACATCTCATTCCTTAGGCGATGGTGATGACGTCAATTTATCTAATGCCTAAAGGGGAAAATTTATATACCTTTTCGTATTCAATGTGTAAGATCCCTATAGCCTAGAACTACCATACCTATTTTGCACACGACCATATTGCTCACTTTTTCCATTATTTGTATGCATATATATGCCATTTTTATAAACTATTTACATGCATTGATAATTTATATAAAATGGTTATATAATGTTTTTATTAAATCCATTTGTGAGAATTACTATTTTTTCAATGTACCCTTTGATAAAAGGAAAATTACATCTTTTGAAATGTTTTTCATCATTTAAAATGATTAGAATGACTGGATAATGGTATTTCCATCTTTTAAAGCATTGATAAATATTTGTTTAAATATTCTTTGTTAATACCAAACTTGTTTATTTTAAAATTTAAAGAACATTTTGGTTAAATTGATATTAGCATATGTTAAGGAATCATTGGGTGATATCTTACTGGGATAGGCTCACACCCTACATGTTCCATTAGGCATTTGTAGATTAACTCCATTTAACTTCATGAAAGGGAAAATATTTTCTTAAATATGGATCTTGATACTAAACATTAGTCTATTTATGTTTTCATCTTTGGGTATTTGGGATGTTTACCAGTTTTTGTAATTGGGTTATAGTACTATGGTGGTTGTTCTTATTTAACTTATAGTACATTACTTCTAGTGGTGTTTTCCTTTGAGATGAATACTATCTTTTTTTATTTTTTTACATTGTTAGTGAAAAAATCATCCTCACATTCTGTTTTTATGATGCCAGGTGCTTTTCCCTGACGTGGGGGGATCAAGAATACCTTTTTGCCTATATCAGGACTAACTTGGTTATCGAGTATCCATGGTACCCGGGTTGGTTCGTGACACCAAAACACTTAACACACCTCAGCATAATGGTGTTTCTGAAAGCAAAAATGGATGTTTGGTTGAATTGAACAGATGTATGTTTAATGATCATGGAATCACATATTTATATTGGTGGAAATCCATAAGCACTTCATTTTATATTCAAAACGTATATTTATATTGGTAAAGTTATGATATTATTGAATATGAAATGTTTAATGAAAAAACTCTACATTTTAAAAAATAGAGTGTAATTTGGAGTCCATGAATCGTAATGAAGAAAGGTGTAAAACTTTGAATGTTTGAGTATAGAGGTGAACATGGATGTTTTCTATGTTATCCACTTGAAGGTAGAGGTTATAAAATTTTTAGGGAAGAGTTAGGTGGAATAGTTAACATTGTTGAATCGAATGATATTAAAAAGGATAAGGAAGATGAGAAATAGACTCGTTGTGATAAGGAAAATGAAAATGATGAAATAATTCTTGTAGTAAATTCTGATAAGGATGTAAAAAATGGTAATCCTACTCAAGAAGAATAAGTGGAATCAACTATTTCTATTTAATAGGATGAATCTAAAAAATCTCATCATAGGATGAGAAACTAATTAGAATCTTAATACATTATATGTGATCAAGATCAAAATATTATATCAATTAGAATATAAAAATAGGTTAAAAATTATTTTATGTATTCAATGGTTCAACCAAAATATATGAATGATGCTTTTGAGAATCAGTAATGGAATTAGTCAATGAATGAAGATCTGGATCAGATAGAAAGGAATGATATAGAAAAAATCAATCATGAAGAAAATGAAAAAAATGATGTTTGTAAAAAGCGGAGTTTTTGGATCAAGCTAAATGCGGATGGTGAAGTGATAAGAAAAAAAATCACTATTAGTGTGAAAAGGAAACTCACATTTTGATGTCATTGATTATAATGATACATTTTTCTTAGTGGAATAGTTTGAATCATTCAGAATCTTTCATCATACTTCGGCACTATAAAGTTAAAAAAAATATTAGATTGATGTTAAATAATAATTTTTTAATTTTAATATTGATGATGACGTTTATATTGAAATACCTTGTGGTTTTTTTAATTGTAAGGATTAATATTATGTATACTATATGAAGAAATAATTGTATAGTCTTAAACAAACATTGATGGAACCGTATTCAAAATTGGATAATCTCTTGAGAAGGTTAATTTATGAAACACGGTGTTCATATTTATCTATACGTCATGAATTTTAGGAATTTACATTCATTGTAAATTTTAATGATTAGGAAGTTATATTTGTTGTGAATGATGAAAGGACTTGATAATGATTTGTTGATGAAATGAAAATTTTGTTTGAGATGTTAATGGTGGGAGTAATAAAATAAATTATTATGTTACAAATACCACAAAATAAGGGAATTTTTTTTCATTTTTTTAGAAAAGAATACTAAATAATATCTTATGAATTTCGGCATGGAAAATTAGAAACTAATTTCGACACCGATGATAGGAAGAACGATGTGGACTAAATACGGATAATATAAGGAAGTGGAATCTACTGATTTTAAGAAATTTATTGAATGATTTTGTTATTTGACTAACTAATAACATGACATTGTTTATATTATTACCATATGTGAATGATTTCATATCTCACGACCCGACCCTACCAGGCCTCGAGCCGCAACTACCCCAAGCCAGCCTCCATCATCCAGGGGCTGGAGACCAGCACCGAAGGCTAAACAACTCAGGGAGGCCTTTGCCTAAGTACCTGTACAGACACACGCAGCCCACTCAATGCAGAAGTGCAGAGTAAAAAGTAAAGTAAATTACCAACTGCTATATATAAACCACAAAAGTACATTGATCTCTAACAGCAAAAAGTAAGAGTTGAATGTAAACTGAAAAAGAAAAGGGGCAAACACGCGCCCAACCAGAAATGTGCCACAACCCGTCAACAGTTAAACAAAAATAAAACAGTTGGGAGGGTCCCACACCTGGAACCCGACTACGACCACCGCACACGGTCCAAGCTCCCCAACTCCTAAGCTCCACAGAAGTTACGACCAACCTATCTGTCATCATCAAGGGCACACCAAGTGGGGGCAAAGCCCAAGTAGGGGCGAGTATAAAAATACTCAGTAGGATACCTCGAAGGCTCGAGGGAGCAACAAAGGAGGTACTCGAGGGTGAGCAGTAGATCGAATAGGGGAAATTAAAGGAGTACAACCAAGTGTGAAATAAAGAGTACAACAAAAAGTGTAGTAGAGTAACTATAGAGAGTCCAGCTCAACCCAACAAGAGAAAAGAGGTAGACTCATCCAGACACAAGGAGCTAGAAATGGTGAGAAGATGAACTTCTCATCGACTCTTTGCTACCCATAGCAGGAGAGTAGACTCATCCAACCACGAGAAGCTAGACACGGAATGCACATGGAATACCCTGCACGTCTTCATCTCTACTGGAGGGAGAGTAACCAAGCCCAAGAAGTTGGTACTGGGACAAGGTATATACATATATATATGCTCTGTCAATAAACCCAAACAAGATCATAAGGGGATCTACGTCCCATAGCTCAACCCAAGGAGGTGAGTAGCCAATAGTCCCAGAATTAAACACCATCTATTCCCAGCATCCCGTACGTCTGCCCTGAACTGCAAGTCAAGGGGCTCAAATCAGCGCACCTTGACACTATCCGCTTTGGGCGGCACTGGCTCACCCACACAGTTTTAGGTCGTGTCGCAAGGACGCGTCTCGGTGGGGAATGTGCCCCTCATACTTGAGAGTTCCGGGGGGATGTCAAACCACACCTCGTCACTACCCCGTAGTCGAAAGGTCTCCTCTAAGTTGACAAAAGACCACCTGCCCAGCCCCGCTGGAGGGTAATCCCTGGAAGTCGACGGACACCCACTGGAGGGAGACGCTGAAAGAGTCGACGGGTGCCACACTGCCTAGTCCTGTAAAAGGGTAATCCACGAGAGGGAGACCCAGCTAAAGTCATCGAAGGGTCCCAATGCCCAGCCCCATAAAAGGGTACTCCACTTGAGGGAGGCTCGTAACAGTCAGCGGGGACCACTTCCCATCCCTGCTGGAGGTAGACTCGTAACCGCTCTGGCCATCCTTGATGGATCGTACTACTCGGTGAACACCGCTGTACTGTCCAACCCTGCTGGATGGTACAACTGGCCATCCCTGCTAGATGGTACCTCACTGGCCATCCCTACTGGATGGTACCGCACTGGTCATCCCTACTGGATGGTACGACCTCCTGACCAACCCTACTGGAAACAAATTCCTGGGTAGAGGGTTAGTGCCCACATAATGTGTTGGTCACACCGAATCCACAAGAACTATACTGGGGAACACGAAGAAACTCTGTCAGCCAAAACATTGAGAACCGAACTAGGGGAAACCCACTCAACCCCACAGGTTGAAACCAGCATGAACAAGACCAGGGGGAAACCCACTCAACCATACAAGTCAATCAAACGAAAACAGACCCAGGGGGAAACTCAACCCTGCTGGTCAACAAACGAGAACAGAACCAGGGGGAAACTCAACCCTACTGGTTAACAACCGAGAATAGAACTAGGGGGAAACACAACCCTTCAGGTCAAACCCACGAGAACAGAAGGACCCCCTACATCGCGAGAGTTCAAGGGTACGCATATAAAACACAGAACGCACATGGGGACCACACGATGTGTGGCCCCAAGTCAAAATCCACCAAGCGCACAAACGTTGTAAGGTACAAACAACCACACATACCTCTAGTCATTCTAGTATACTCCTAGAGTATACCTTGTTTCTATCCCAAAGGCTATCATGCCCACGACACCCAACGTCAACACGAAAGGCGTAAATGTAAAAAATCCAAATTGTCACCTCAACGGCTAAGGCACGACCAACCACATCCCTTCAAGAATTTACATCACTCACACGAGAGTGCACATGATCACACACCAAGGATTCTCTGCAAAAACCCTAAGATGAACCTCCACCGGTACACTTTCCATGCATCCACATTTAAAGAGATCTCGAAAGAGGCTCCGCACATCCAAATGGATCCTACCATTGTAATCCTCATAGAAAAACATGCGAGATAGACTATTTACTCGCCTCAAATTGATATCCGATGTAAAACCCACAAACACCGCTTTACGCCTGAACAGCGTCCCGTGATCCCGAGCCTTGGCCCCAAAAACATTCAGGCGCATCGCACCATTGTGATCCCCTTGAGAAAACACGTCAAAAGGAATTCTCAATTGAGTACAACGGATATCCGAAAAAAAAAGATGTGTTTTGACATACCGAACACGAGGGGTGTTGGGTGGGACATACATCCCATTCCCGAAGCACAACAAACGGATCGCACTGTTGCGATCCTCTAAAAAAATCACACAAGATGGACTATTAACTTGTCCAAAATGAATAACCAATGATAAAGCTGGAAATCAATGCCAACTCACAAAATGTCCCTCGTGGGGCCTGCACCACCATGCAGAATTAAAGCCGGCAGATTTCTCCAATGTAATGCCCTCGGAAAAACACCCAGGATCGACTGCTCGCACTCCCCGAACAGATGCCCGTTGAATAGTTACAAAACGCTCCTCACAGCTCAACAGACAGTCCATGGGGCTCATGTCTCAACTTCGGCTTCAACGCTCGAAACCACACTAGAAATTTCTGTCTCAACGCTAGGGTCGCAACGCCACTGACGGTGCTCAATTCAGACATCGGATGTGTTTGCGTCGTCCAAAACAATAACCACTAAGAAAAATTCACATCCACTTAATAGTCATGTCTCTCCCCCAAGCCCCCGTTTTGGGATTTAAAATTCCACAAAACCATCTAAAAAAGTCTTTCTTGTATCAAGGAATGCATCACCTCTAACAGCACGTGAATCCGACACTCAGTCAGAATTTTATAGGTGTTTAAAAAAAATTCCCACAGACGAAACCAGGTGGGCCGGGAAGGTTCGGCCAGCCCACCCTGTCCAAACCCGCCTGTGGTTCACCACGCTGGCCGGAATGCCTCGCTTGGACATGCTTGAGCCGGTCCGGCTCCCTTTCCATGGCGACCCACCCTTTGCGGGGCTCGTTCTGCTAGACGGGGTCACCGACCCCGGTCTCCTATCGTGAGCACCAACCGGCACAAGCAGGTCGGCCCTGGCCCTCGCCTCGCCAGCGCCCCCACACACAGGCTCCCCCGCCTCTGTTGCGCCCTCTCCAAGCCCGCTCGACCTCGTCGTCACCTGGACCTCTGCAGGCAGTTGCCTGCGCTGCACGCCCCTCATCCACCTCCGCTCGGCCTCACCCGGCTACCGCGCTCCCCGACTCCCTCGACCCCCACAGTCCGCCTGAACTTGGAGCGTGCGCCACCGCCTTCCAAGGATGCCGCGCCACTACCTGCCGCCGCTCGAACCCGCCGGAGAACCCAAAACCACCGGGAAAACACCAAAAACCCGCTGACCTTTGGCGGACGTTTGCGAGATCCTCAGAACACGTATTTACAAACCGAAACAGGTGATAGAAAGATATGAAAAAGTACTACTCATACATGTTCATTGTTCAAAGATAAAACAACAATTCGACAATATAATTGGCATTCAAAGAGGGGTTTGGGATTTAAAACTCAAAATGAACACCACCTAACTTGTTGGGCATAGCCCAGAGAATCTCCAAAATCTACCGGCTACCGTGCTTGGAGAGGAGGAGGTGATTGAGGAGAGATTCATGAGGGGCTCTCCTTGTTTGAACTCCTTCCGCCAGGAAAACGAAGGAGAGGGAGGGGTGGATTAGGTTTAAATAAGAAGAAATTAAATAAAAACGTAATTAATTTTAAACTGAAAATTATCCCGCAACTGAAACACTTGACGAGGTTGAGGTTAAGCCTCCCCAAGGGTAAACACCACCTCCAGAGCACAATAGTGGTCTCACAATTTTAATCTGAGGCCCTATTCAAACATTATTAAGCTCAACTCCCAAGGTATCCAAATTAAAAAAACGCCCCTGTGGCCATTTTTCACATAGGGCCCACGCCCGTGAATGGTACCCCCATCCTAGGGTAAATGGATTGCTCCAAAATCAACGGTGCCCTAAGGTTTCCAATCCGAGCCACCGTTTAAGAGATACTCGAGTTAATCCATTAAATGAATAAATTCATTAATTTAATTATCCGTTTAACATTCTGTTAACGGGAGAGGGGTCCCAACGTCACGCACCAACATGTTTTATGTCGTTACTAGGGTAAAAACCCCATTTTGGAACCATTAGCACACTCAGATTTAGGATCTGAAGCACCATTTAAGAGTTATCACATTTATTTGGCGTACCCAGTGTGAACGCATTGAAAATTTAATTCCGGCCACACCGGGGCTCGGAATCGCACACCATATGAAGGCACTGCTCTGGAATAACATCAAGAATATTCCAAAGTCTTTTATATCAAATACTGGGTTCTTACATCATTCCTCTTTCAATATTTTCATCCTCAAAAAGAAAAACAAGGGAACAACTCAGGGTTCTAATCCCACACCTGGCTCTCCCGTACCCAGAAGAACTCTTGCACAGTCTCGCTTCATCGCACATAGAACCACGGATTTGATCTCTTCATTCGAGGTATGCCCCCGCTGATGACGTGCATAAGAGCACACACACCTCTTCTTATGTGAGACACACGAGGGATGCTATGCACCCTAACCAGACTTTGGATTTAGGGCAAGGCTGTAGGGAGACTCGCCACCCCTTCGCACAAACTCAAATGGTCCGAAGGACCTCGGGGGTAGCTCACCTCCTCGACCGAACCCTTATGTCACACGCCGTGACTGGAATCATCGTTTGGACCTGGGATGAAGCCCAGTGATTCCCTCCTTTAGAATATTCATATAGTGAAACACCCAAGGATATCTGATCACGCAAGGTTTCACAGTCGATGTCTCACAACCAAGACTCTCTTACACGCTCGGAGAGCGAAAAAGTCAACACCATCGACTAAAGAAAAAGGTCCCATGCCTTTTACCTTACCTACACAGTGTTACACCGACACCCCGCGCCACCCTGGTAACCCCTCAAACAAGGATCAGGGAGAAAAGTATTTCACACACAGAGTCTAACAATTCTACTGCAAAAATTAGAAGAGCTGTAGAGCTTACCTCTATTCACCTCATGCTCTACAGGATCATAAACATCTAAAGCATGCGGTTGTCCGCGGTCCCAACTACCAGCTCCTAGAGCCTGACGTGGACTGCCTAGCGGTGATGAGAATACCTCATAAGGTCGTCCTCCACTTACAGCTCCTCCCGCTTCTCTACAAGAACCACCTATTAGGTATCTACTCTTATCACGGCGCTACCTCTGTCATGGTGGTTCACCTATTGCCTGCCCGATGTTCTCAGCGCACCTGGTCAGGCAGTCTCGCGCCAGGTGACCTCGCCCATCAAAAGCATAGCACCGATGCTCTCCGAGCGGCACTAGTGCACTTCGATTCCACTGTGGTGTAAAACCATTCCACTGAGTCCGGTTATCAGAAATCCAACTGCGTCAAGGTCCTGCTTGCTGACACCCACTCACTGCGGCAGACATCTCAGCTCCATCGTGCCTACTGCGAGCACCAACTGTAGAACGTGACAGGATGATTTCTCTCACCAGCTCCTGCTCTAGCACCCTGGAATAAGTGGGAATGCCCAAGGGTACTAAGATATCACAAATCTTTCGACGGAGACCCTACTCAAACTCCCGCACTCTAATGTTTCCATTATGGACCATGTCCGGGTAAAAGGGTGCACGGTCTGCGAAACTATTTGCGTACTCGACCACCGTCATCCCTCCCTGCTGAAACTGCAGGAGCTCCTGAATCCTAATGCAGCGTAAGAAGGAGGTAAAAAAGTCCTCACGGAACAACAACTGAAATTCACCCCATGAAAGCGACGACTCGTTAAGAAACTGAGTCACCAGACTCCACCAACTCCAAGCTACTCCGCGAAAAAGGATGGCGGCCAAAGCCACCATAAGATCTACTGGGGTTTTCACAAGCCTAAAAAGGAGAAAAACTATCTCTTGCCAAACCTATACTACCTGAGGGTCTTTCTCACCACCGAACCTCAGCGGTCTCTGCTGCTCGAACTCACGGTGTGCGCTCAACTTGCGCTCAAACCCCATCTGCTCTGCTGGAGCTGTCTACTGCTCACCATGTGGGGCTGCTGCTATCGGCCCACCAGGAGGAGGGGGCTCACATGATGGGTCCTAGACTGAGGCCTTGTAGCTCACAGGGTCTTCGTCACGAACCAAAGCTGGTATCCTAGCTGGCTGTCTTCACGGAGACATCCTGAATGTTTTCAAGGAGGGCCGCAATTAGATGAGCATATATGTATATAACAGTAACAGTAATGGGGATATGACTCAAGAAGGACAGTCAAATACTCAATCCCAGGTGATGCACAAACCAATTTCCCCTGCAACACGTGTCTCAGCAAGATGAGTCGACAATCGGGTAATCAGGGTCCTGGTGAGTGGATATCTTGGTCGTCGCACCATCACTGGACTCCCTCACCTGAGAGCCGCTCTCGAGACATGTTAACACCATTTCCCTAAATCCCAATCAATTCCTTTTTAAGGACGCCCGAAAAACATCCCAAGGAATGAACAACCTCTGATAAAACTTTGTCACGACCCAACCCTACCCGGCCTTGAGCCGCAACTACCTGAAGCCCAGCTCCATCGGCTAGGGGTTGGCTACCAGTGTCGAATGATAAACAACTCGGGGAGGCCATTGCCTAAGTACCTGTACACAGACCCACATCCCACTCAATGTAGAAGTGAAGAGTAAAATGTAATGTAAATTACCAACTTCTATATATAAACCACAAAAGTGCATCAACCTCTAACAGTACAAAGCAATAGCTGAAGGTAAACTGAAAAAGAAAAAGGGGAAAACACACGTCCAACCAGAAAAGTGCCACAACCCGACAACTGGTAAACAAAAGTAAAACAACAGGGAGGGTCCCACACATGGAACCCGACTATGACCACTACATGCGATCCAAGCCCCTGAACACCTAATCTCCACTGAAGTCACGACTAACCTATCCAGCGTCTGCAAGGGCACACCATGTGCGGGCAAATCCTGAGCAAGGGTGAGTATAAAAATACTATGTAGGATACCTCGAAGGCTCGAGGGAGCAACAAAAGAGGTATCGAAGGGTGGGAAGAATATAGAACATGGGAATGTAAAGGATTAAAACCAAGAGTGAAGTAAATAGTACAATAAGAAGTGTAGTAGAGTTACTGTAAAGAGTCCAGCTCAACCCCACAAGAGAAAGGAAGTAGACTCATCCTGAAACAAGGAGCTGGAAACGGTGAGAAGATGATCTTCTCATCGAGTCTTTGCTACCTATAGTAGCAGAGTAGACTCTTCCAACCATGATAAGATAGACATGGAAAGCACTTGTCATACCCCTCGCGTCTTCGCCTCTCCTGGAGGGAGAGCAACCAAGCCCAAGAAGTGGGTACATGAAAAAGGTATATACATATATATATACTCTATCAAGAAACCCGAACAAGATCGTAAGGGGATCTCCATCCTGTAGCTCAGCCCAAGAAAGTAAGTATCCAACAGTCCCATAAGTAAACACCATTGATGCCCAATATCCCGCACGTCTGCCCCGATTTTCAAGTCAAGGGGCTCAAATCACCATACCTTGACACTATCCGCTTTGGGAAGCACTGACTCGCCTGCACAATTTTAGGTTTCATCGCAAGGACGCGTCTCAGTGGGGAAAGCACCTCTCGTACTTGAGGGTTCTGGGGGGGGGGGCGTCAAACCACACCTCTTCACCACCCCGTAGTCGAGAGGTCTCCTCAAAGTCAATAGGCGACCCCCTTCTCACCCCCGCTAGAGGGTAATCGCTGGAATTCGATGGGTTCCCACTAGAGGGTGACCCGATAAGAGTCGACGGGTGCCACACTGCCCAGTCTTGTAAAAGTGTAATCCACTAGAAACAGATCCAACTAAAGTCATCGACGAGTCCTAATGACCAGTACTGTAAAAGGGTACTCCACTATAGGGAGGCTCGGAACCGTCATCGGGGACCACTTCCCAACCCAGTTGGAGGTAAACCCAGAACCGCTCTGGCCATCCCTACTGGATGGTACTGCTCGGTGAACATCGTTGTACCGGTCATCCCTGCTAGATGGTACAACTGTCCTTCCCTGCTGGATGGTACCTCACTAGCCATCCCTACTAGATGGTACCGCACTGGCCATCCCTGCTGGATGGTACAACCTCCTGGCTAGCCCGACTGGATACAACATCCGAGGTAGAGGATCAGTGCTCGTGTAATGTGTTGGTCACACCGAATCGAAAAGATCTCTACCAGTGAACACAAAGCAACTCTGCCGGCCAAACCATCGAGAATAGAACCAGGGGAAAAACACTCAACCCTACTGGTTAAAACCATCATGAACAGGACCAGGGGGAAACCCACCCAACCCTACTGGGCAAACAAACGAGAACAGAACCAGGGGAAACTCAACCCTACTGGTCAACAAACGAGAACAGAACTAGGGGGAAACTCAACCCTGCTAGTCAAACCCATGAGAATAGAAGGATGCTCTACATCGCGAGAGTTCAAGTGTACGCAAAGCAGAACACGGCACACACATTTGGCCCACACGACGTGTGGCCCCATGTCAACTCCAACCAAGCGCACAAACATTCTCAGGTATAAACAACAACCCGTACCTCCAAGCGTTTCAGTATACTCCCAGAGTATACCACGTTTCCAGCCCAAAGGCTATCATGCCCACGACACCAAACGTCAACGTGAAGGATGTAAACGTAGAAACTCCAACTTGTCACCTCAACGGCTGAGGCACGGCCAACCACATCTCTTCATGCATTTACTTCACTCACACAAAAGTGCACACGATCACATGCCAAGGGTTCTCTGCAAACACCCAAGGAAGAACCTCCACTGGTACACCATCCATGATTCCACATTAAAAGAGATCTCGAAAGAGGCTCCAAACAACCAAACAGATCGTACCATTGTAATCCTCACAGAAAGACACACGATATAGTCTATTTACTCAACTCAAACGGATATCTGACGTAAAATCCACCAACACCGCTTTACGCCTGAACATCGTCCCGTGATCCGATGCCTCGACCCCGAAAATAGTTGGGCGCATCACACCATTATGTCCCCCTCGAGAAAACATTTCATCAGGACTGCACATTTTAGTGCAATGGATATCCGGAGAAAAAGATGTGTTCCGACGTACCGAACACAAGCAGTGCTACGTGGGACCCACATACCAGTCCCGATGCACAACAAACGAATCACACTTTTGCGATCCTCTCAAAAAATCACACAAGATGGATTGTTCCCTTTTCCAAAATGGACAGCTTGTGATAAAGCTGGAAATCACCGCCAACTCCCAAAATGGCCCTCATGGGGCCCGCACCATCATGCATAATTAAAGCGGGTGGATTGCGCCAATGAAATGCCCTCAGATAAAAACTCAGGATCAACTACTCGCACGCCCCAAACGGACGCCTGATGAAAAAGTTACAAAACGATGCTCGTAGGTCAACAGATGGGCCATGGGGCCCACGACTCACCTCCAGCTTCAATGCCTGAAACCACATTGGAAATCTCTGTCTCAACTCCAGGGTCACAATGCCACTGACGACGCTCAATTTAGAAATCAGATGTGTCCACATCATCCAAAACAAAAACCCCTGAGAAAAATGCATGTCCACTTAACGACCATGTCACATCCCCGAGCCCCCGTTTCAGGAATTAAAATTCCACAAAACCATCTCAAAAATTATGTCTCGTCTCAAGGAATGCGTCACCTCTGACGACACATGAATCCGAAACTCTGTTGGAATTTTACAGGTGTTTAAAGAATATTCCCATAGACGAAACCAGGTGGGTCGGGCTAGTTCGGTCGGCCAAACCTGTCCGAACCGGCCCGCGGTTCACCATGTGGGCCGGCCTTCCTCACCCGGACATGCTTGAACCAGTCCGACTCCCTTTCCATGACGACCCGCCCTTTTTGGGGCACGGTCTTCCAGCCGGGGTCCCCGACCCCGGTCTCCTCTCGTGAGCACCAACCGGCAAAAGCCGGTTGGCCCTGGCCCTCGCCTTGCCGGTGCCCCCGCACACAGGCGCCCCTGCCTCTGTTGCGCCCTCGCCGAGCCCGCTCACCCTCACCGTCACCCAGACCTCCTCATGCAGGCGCCTGTGCCGCACACCCCTCGGCCTCCTCCGCTCGGCCTCACCCGGCCGCCGTGCTCCCCGACTCCCTCGACCCCTGTCGTCTGCCTCAAGCTGGAGCCTATGCCACCACCTTCCAAGGACATCATGCCGCTGCCTACCACAGCTTGAACCTGCCAGAGAACCCAAAACCTCCGGGAAAATACCAAAAACCTGCTGACCTTCGACGAACATTTGCGAGCTCCTCGGAACTCGTATTTACAAACTGAAACACGAGACAGAAATCTCTAAAAAAGTACCACTCATACATGGGCATTGTTTAACGATCAAACAACAATTCGATGCTATAATTGGGATTCAAAGAGGGGATTGGGATTTAAAACTCAAAATGAACACCACCTACCTTTTTGGGCGTATCCCGAAGCTTCGTCGCGTTCCGCCGACTGCCGTACTTGGAGAGGTGGAGGTGATGGAGGAGAGAATCTTGAGGGGCTATCCTTGGTTGATCTCCTTCTACTAGGAAAACAAAGGAGAGGGAGGGTTGGATTAGGTTTAGATAAGGATAAATTAATTAAAAACACAATTAATTTAAAACTCCAAATTAACCCACAACTGAAACGCTCGATGAGGTCGAGGTTAAGCCTCCCCTAGGGTAAACACCACCTCTCGAGCACAACAGCGGTCTCAAAATTTTAATATTTGACCCCTGTTCAAACGTTATAATGCTCAACACCCGAGGCATCCAGATTATGAAAACGCCCCTGGGGCCATTTTTTCACAGAGGGCCTGCGCCCGCGAAAGTTACACCCCTCCTAGGGTAATAGGCATGCTATGAACTCAACGGTGCCCTCAGTTTTCCAATCCGAGCCACCGTTTAAGAGATACTTGAGTTAAACCATTAAATGAATAAAATAATTAATTTAATAATCCGTTTAACGTTCCATTAACGGGCGAGGGGTCCCAAAGTCCCACACCAACTTGTTTTTTGTCGTTCCTAGGGTAAACATCCCATTTTGGACCCATCCACGCACTCAGATTTAGTATCTGAAGTACCGTTTAGAAGTTATCCCATTTATTTGGCGTGCCCAGTGTGAACGCACTGAAAATTTATTTCTGGCCACACTAGGGCTCGAAATAGCATGTCGTCTAAAGGAGTAGCTCTGTAATAACATCAAGAATATTACAAAGTCATTTATATCAAAAATTGGGTTCTTACACCATTCTTCGTTCATGATTTACATACCCAAAAAAACCAGGGAACAACTCAGGGTACTAAGCCCACACCTGGCTCTCCCAAACCCAGAAGAACTCTTGCACTATCCAGCTTCACCACACACAAACCCAAGGATTTGATCTGTTCATGAGAGGTATTTCCTTTCTGATTACGTTCATAGGATCATGCACACCTCTTCTCAGGTGAGCCACGTGGGAGGCTCTATGCACCCAAACCAGCCTTTGGATTTAGGGCAAGGTGGTAGGGAGACTCGCCATCCCTTTTCACAAACTCAAACGGTCTGAAGGACCTCGTGGGTAGCTCACCTCCTCGAGTGAACCCTTACGTCGCACGCCATGACAGGAATCGTCGTTTGGACCTGGGAAGAACTCGGTGATTCCCTCCTTCAGAATATCCATATGGTGAAACACCAAAGGATATCTGATCACGCAAGGTTTCACAGTCAATGTCTCGCGACCAAGACTCTCTTACACGCTTGGAGAGCAAAGGAGTCAACACCATCAACTAAAGAAAATGGTCCCATGCCATTTATCTTACCAACACAAGGTTACACCGACGCCCTGCGCCACCCTGGTAACCCCTCAAACAAGGATCAGGGAGAGAATCATTTCACACATAGATTCTAACAATTCTACTGCAAAAAGTTGAAGAGCTATAGAGTGTACCTATTATCACCTCCTACTCTGCAGTATCATAGACATCCAAAGCTTGTGGATGTCTGCGGTCCCAACTGTCAGCTCCTAAAGCCTGACGTGGACTTCCTAGTGGTGATAGGACGACCTCATAAGGTCGTCCTCCACATATATCTCCTACCGCTCCTCTACAAGAACCACATCTTAGGGCTCTACAATGATCACGACACTGCCTCTATCATGGTGGTGCACCTACTTCTAGCCCGATGGTCCCAGTGCGCCTGGTCGGGCAGCCTCGCGCTAGGTGACCTCGCACATCCCAAGCATAGAACTAATGCTCTCCATGTTGCACTGGTTCCCTCTAGCGCCACTATGGTGTACGACCACGCCCCTGAGTCCGGTTATCGGAAATCCACCTGCGTTGAGGACCTGTTTTCCGACGCATGCTAGCTACGGCAGACGTCTTGTCTCCATCGTGCATACTGCCAGCACCTACTATAGAACGTGACAAGAAGCTTTCTATCACCAGAGTCTTCTCTAGAACCCCGGTATATATGGGAATTCCCAAGGTTACTATGATAGGACGAATCTCTAGGCGGAGACCCTACTTAAACACAAGCGCTCGGAAGTTTCCATCATGGACCAAGTCTGGGTAAAAGCGTGCACGGTGTGCAAAACTATCTGCATACTCAGCCACCATCATCCCTCCCTGCTGAAACTGTAAAAGATCATAAATCCGAACGGAGTGTAAGAAGGAGGGGAAAAACACCTCACGAAACAATAACTGAAATTCACCCCATGAATGTGACGACTTTTTTATAAACTGAGTCACCAAACTACACCAACCCCAAGCTACTCCACAAAAAAGGATGGCACCCAAATCCACCATAAGATATGATGGGGTCTACACAAGCCTGAAATGGGGAACCACTATCTCGAGCCAAACCTCTGCTACCTGAGGGTCTGGCTCACCACTGAACCTCAGCGGTCTCTGCCGCTGGAACTCACGGTGTGCGCTCAACCAGTGCTCAAGCCCCTTCTGCTCTACTCATGCTTTCTGATGCTCACCAGGTGGGGGTGCTTCTACCGGCCCACCGGGAGAAAGGGGCTACATGTTGGGTCCTGGACTGAGGCCTTGTAGCTCACAGGGTCATCATCATGAACCAAAGCTGGCATCCTAGCTAGCTGTCTTCGCGGAGAAATCCTGAATGTTATCAAGGAGCACCACGATTAGATGAGCATATATGTATATAACAGTAACAATAATGGGGATCTGACTCTAGAAGGACAGTCAAATACTCAATCCTAGGGGATTAACAAACCAATTTTTCCTACAATGAGTGTCTCATCATTCCGAGTCGACAGGTGGGTTATTAGGGTCCTGGAGAATGGATACGTCGGCGGTCGCACTATCACTGGACTCCCTGGACTGAGAGCCGCTCTCGAGACATGTTAACACCATTGCCCTAAATCAAAACCAATTCCTTTTTAGGGACATCCAAACAACGTACCAAGGAATGAACCACCTATGATACCACTTTGTCATGACCCGAACCTACCCGGCCTCGAGCCGCAACTACCCCATCCTCGCCTCCATCGGCCAGGGGCTGGTGACCAGTGCCGAAGGCTAAGAAACTCAGGGAGGTCTTTGCCTAAGTACCTGTACACACACACACACGCAACTCACTCAATGTATAAGTGCAGAGTAAAAATTATTGTAAAGTACCAACTACTATATATAAACAACAAAATTCCATAAACCTCTAACAGTACAAAGCTAGAGATGAAGGTAAATTGAAAAAGAAAAAGGGGCAAACACGCACCCAACCAGAAAAGTGCCACAACCCATCAACAGGTAAACAAAAGTAAAACAGCTGGGAGGGTCCCACACCTAGAACCCGAATACAACCACCACATTTGGTCTAAGCTCCCAAACTCCTACGATCCACTGAAGTCACGACTAACTTGTCCATCGTCTGCAAGGGCACACCAAGTGCGGCAAAATCCCAAGTAAGGGTGAGTATAAAAATACTCTGTAGGATACCCCAAAGGCTCGAGGGAGCAACAAAGGAGGTACTAAAGGGTGAGAAGTAGATCGAATAGGGGAAAGTAAAGGAGTAAAACCGAGAGTTCAGTAAAGAGTACAACAAGAAGTGAATTAGAGTAACTATAGAGAGTCCAGCTTAACCAAACAAAATAAAGGAGGTAGACTCGTCTAGACAAAAGGACCTGGAAATGGTGAGAAGATGAACTTCTCGTCGAGTCTTTTCTACCTATAGCAGAAGAGTATACTCATCCAACCATGAGAAGCTAGACACGGAAAGCACTTGTCATACCCCACACGTCTTTGCCTCTCCTTGAGGGAGACTAACCAAGCCCAAGAAGTGGGTACTGTAACAAGGTATATACATATATATATATGCTCTATCAAGAAACTCGAACACGATTGTAAGGGGATCTCCATCCTGTAGCTCAGCCCATGAAAGTGAGTAGCCAACAGTCTCATAAGTAAACACCATCGATGCAAAGAATCCCGCATTTCTGCCCCGAACTGCAAGTCAATGGGCTCAAATCACAGCAGCTTGACACTATCTGCTTTGGGCAGCACTGACTCACCAGCATGGTTTTAGGTCGCATCACAAGGAAGCGTCTTGGTGGGGGAAAGTGCCCATCATAATTTTGTGTTCTGGGGGGGGGGGGCGTCAAACCACACCTCGTCACTGCCCCGTAGTCGAGAGGTCTCCTCAAAGTCGGCAGGGGACCCCCTACCCAGCCTCGCTGGAGGGTAATCCCTGGAAGTCGATGGGTTCCCACTAGAGGGAGACCCGACAAGAGTCGGTGGGTGCCACACTACCCAGTCCCATAAAAGGGTAATCCACTAGAGGGAGAATCGGCTAAATTCGTCGATAAGTCCAAATACCCCGTCCCGTAAAAGGGTACTCTACCGGAGGGAGGCTCAGAACCGTCATCGGGGACCACTTCCCAGCCTAGTTGGAGGTAAACCTGAAACCGCTCTGGCCATCCCTATGGGATGGTGCTGCTCGCTGAACACCATTGTAATAGTCATCCCTGCTTGATGGTACCGCACTGGCCATCCCTGCTATATGGTAAAACCTCCTGGCCTGCCCTGCTGGAAACAACCTCCTGGGTAGAGGATCAGTGCCCACGTAATGTGTTGGTCACACCGAATCCACAAGAACTCTACTAGGGAACACGAAGAAACTCTGCCAGCCAAACCATTGAGAATAGAACCAGGGGAAAACCACTCAACCCTACTGGTTGAATCCATCATGAACATGACCAGGGGGAAACCCATGAACCCTACTGGTCAAACAAATGAGAATAAAAAAAGTGGGAAACTCAACCCTGCTGGTCAACAAACGAGAACCGAACCAGGGGGAAACTCAACCCTGCTGGTCAACAACTGAGAATAAAACCAGGGGGAAACTCAACCCTTTCCGGTGAAACCCATGAGAACAGAAGGACCCTCTACGTCGGGAGGGGTCAAGTGTAAGCAAAGCAGAACAAGACACGCACATGGGGCCCACACGACGTGTGGCCCCAA
The DNA here is from genome assembly GCA_963277665.1 of Viscum album. Classification (NCBI taxonomy): domain Eukaryota; kingdom Viridiplantae; phylum Streptophyta; class Magnoliopsida; order Santalales; family Viscaceae; genus Viscum; species Viscum album. The sequence continues at coordinate 1,338,076,651 of OY728142.1, forward strand.
GTCAAATCCAACCAACCGCGAAAACGTTCTTAGGTACAAACAACCACACGTACCTCCAAGCATTGCAGTATAATCCCAGATTATACCACGTTTCCAGCCCAAAGACTATCGTGCCGACGTTACCCAAATTCAACGTGAAGGGCGTAAATGCAACAACTCCAACTTGTCACCTCAACGGTCGAGGCACAACCATCCACATCTCTTCATGTATATACTTCACTCACATGGGAGTGCACACGATCACACACCAAGGGATCTCTACAAACACCCCAGGAAGAACGTCCATTGGTACACCTTCCATGCTTCCACATTTAAAGACATCTCGAAAGAAACTCTGCACATCCAAATGGATCATACCGTTTTAATCCTCACAGAAAAACACACGAGATAGACTATTTTGTCGCCTCAAATGGATATCCAACATAAAATCCGCCAACACCGCTTTATGCCTGAACGACATCCCGTGATCCTGAGCCTCATCCCTGAAAATAGTCGGGGGCATCCCACCATTGTGATCCCCTAAGGAAAGCACGTCAAAAGGACGACTCACTTCAGTGCAACAGATATCTAGAGAAAAAGATGTGTTCCGACATACCGAACTCGAGCGGTGCTGTGTGGGACCCGTATCCCAGTCCCAAAGCACAACAAACAGATCGCACCATTGCGATCCTCTCGAAAAATCACACAAGATGGACTATTCACTTGTCCAAAACGGACACCTGGTGATAATGCTGGAAATCACCGCCAACTCCCAAAATGGCCCTTGTGGGGCCCGCACCACCATGCATAATTAAAGTGGTTGGATTGTGCCAATGCAATGCCCTCAGAAAAACACCCAGGATCAACTACTCCCATGCCCCAAACAGACACCCGATTAAAAAGTTAGAAAATGCTGCTTGCAGCTCAACAGATGGGATGTGGGGCCCATGTCTCAACTGTAGCTTCAACGCCCGAAACCACACTGGAAATCTCTGTCTCCACGCCAGGGTTGTAACTTCACTGACGATGCTGAATTCGGAAATCGGATGTGTATGCACCGTCCAAAACAAGAACCCACGAAAAAAGGCTCGTCCACTAAACGGTCATGTCGTACCCCCCGAGCCCCTGTTTCGAGAATAAAAATTCCATGAACCATCTCAAAATGTCTGTATCGTCTCAAGGAACACGTCACCATTGACGACACGTGAATCTGAAACTCGGTCAGAAGTTTATAGTTGTTCAAAAAAAATTCCCATGGATGAAACCAGGTGGGCCGGGCCGGTTCGGTTGGCCCACCCTATCCGAACTGGCCCACTGTTCACCATGCGGGATGGCCTACATCGCTTGGACTAGCTTGAGCCGGTCCGGCTCCCTTTCCACGGTGACCCCCCCTTTGCGGGTCACGGTCTTCCAGCCGGCGTCGCCGACCCCGGTCTCCTCTCGTGAGCACCGACCGACAAACAATGGTCAGCCCTAGCCCTCGCCTCGCCAGAGACACCACACACAGGCGACGCCGCCTCCATTGCACCCTCGCCGTCGCCCAGACCTGCGCACGCAGGTGCCTTCGCCGCACGCCCCTCGGCCACCTCTGCTCGGTCTCACCCGGTCGCCGCGCTCCCCGATTCCCTCGACCCCCACCATCCGCCTGAAGCCGGTGCCCGTGCCTCCCGCTGCCTGAAGCCGTATCCCGCGCCGCCGCCGCCTTCTAAGGATGCCACACCGCCACCTCCCGCCGCTCAAACCCTCCGGAGAACCTAAAAAAGCCAGGAAAACACCAAAAACCCGCGGACCATTGAAGGACGTTTGCGAGCTCCTCAGAACTCAGATTTACAAACTGAAACAGTTGATGGAAATCTCTGAAAATGTAGTACGCATAAATGGGATTTTTTCAAAGATAAAACAAAAATTTGACGCTATAATTGGGATTCAAAGAGGGGTTCAGTATTTTAAACTCAAAATGAACACCACCTACGTTTTTGGGATTATCCCGGAGCTTCGCCGCGATCCGCTGGCTACCGCACTTGGAGATGAGGAGGTGATGAAGGAGAGCTTCTTAAGGGGCTCTCCTTGGTTGAGCTCCTTCCTCCAGGAAAAAAAGGAGAGGGACGGGTGGATTAGGTTTAAATAAGGAAAAATTTATTAAAAACTTAATTAATTTAAAACTCCAAATTAACCCGCATCTGAAACACCCGACGAGGTCGACGTTAAACCTCCCCTAGGGTAAACACCACCTCCATAGCACAACGCCGGTCTCACAATTTTAATCCGAGGCCCCGTTCAAACGTTATAAAGAACAAGGTCTGAGGCCACCAAATTACGAAAACGCCCCTCGATCCATTTTTCACAAAGGTCCCGCGCCCGCGAAAGTTACACCACTCCTTGGGTGAACGACACACTCCGAACTCAACCGTGCCCTCAGTTTTCCAATTCGAGCCACCGTTTAAGAGATACATGAGGTAATCAAATAAACAAATTAATTAATTAATTTAATTATCCGTTTAATGTTCCGTTAACGGGCGAGGGGTCCCAACGTCCCGCGCATACATGTTTTATGGCGTTCCTAGGGTAAACACCCCATTTTGGACCCATCAACACACTCAGATTTAGGATCTGAACCACATATAAGAATTATCCCATTTATTTGGTGTGCCTAGTGTGAACGCACTAAAAATTTATTTCTGACCACATTGGGGCTCGGAATCGCACGCTGTCGGAAGGCGTTGTTCTGGAATAACATCAAGAATATTCAGAAGTATTTTATATCAAAAACTGGGTTCTTACATCATACTATTTCAAAAGAACCACAAATATTTCCTAAAATTAGGATTATCAAATACATCAAAGGCCCAACATATTTATAATATATGATAACTTAGAATGTATTATCATGTTTGGGTGCTCATATTTTGATTGGGTAGGAAATTTTGATGATAAATTAACCACATATGTGAGAGTTTTCATTATAAGAAAATGTAGTTTGAGTTGACACATAAAGAAATAAAATACAGTTACTATTAGATAGGTTGAATCTGATTATATTTCTTCCAGAAAAGATGCTACCAAACTTATCATCATGAAGACTCATTTGGAAGACATACTTGTTAAATTAATGTTATTCTTGATCATGGGATATAATAATCAATGTCAAATCAATCTTAAAATAAATATGGTAAAAAATCCCCAATAAAAAAATATTGATATGAAATATAATTTCCTCAAAGAGAATATGTAGAAGAATGTGTTTAATATGGAGTATGTTCCTACATCAGAAGAAGTTGCTGATATGTTCCAAAAAGAATTTACGAAATATGATTTCTACAGTCTAAAGTTAAAAATGGGTGAACAGACTCTTTCTCATAAAGGTAGAGTAATATGTTTTCCTCCTCCATCGTATAGTATCTAGATAGTGTTTTCAAGGCAAGAAATTGTCTCATAAATATATCCATTGATATGTGATAAATAATATAAGGAATCATGTATGTTGGGGCAGTTGCACGTAAAATCTGATCTCAACTTCTAATTGTGTGAATCATTCTATTTTTTTTGGAGTAGTTGTCGGAACCATTTTTTTATAGGATTGTAGAAGAAGCTAAGAACGATTTTATAAATCATGAATATGTTTCATGATTCCTTAATTTTAGATATTGTGGGTTTGTTATCAATAATTCTTGTTTCCAATAATGACTTAGAACTGGTTGGAATATAATATTTTATAAGTAATTCATAGCTTAAGGTTGCAAAATTTAGTTATTTTTGAATCTTTGTTGATAAAAATGCCAGAGGGAGGATAGTTTTGACAATGTTCAAAAGAATTGGTTTTGGATGTTCAAAATAATATTTAATTAAATTTATTTTATTTCATAAGATAAAATAAATAAATTTACATTTTGACATATGAAAATAGTACACACCATCATAATTGGATGATCAAAATCAAAATTATTAATAAATACCATTATATTGAGAAGATTATATCTAGAAGAAAATCATCATCATACTCCCATTGGTTATGAAATGAATTATTGAGCATAATGAGAAGTGTTATCAATGTCTCTATTGATCCAATGAAAATATGATGATGTTTTATGGGTTTTTAATTAAAAAATATTATAAGACATCAAAGAAATATTTGATGAAATCCTTATCAAAGAAAGGGGGAGAATAAATGTTTTCCAATAGATTGTGGAAATAATGATGTAAAAGAAAGGGGGAGAAAAAATGTTTTCCACTAGATTGTAGAAATAATATTTTAATTTTAAATGAACCCATGGATCCCCCACTTCCCCCTAAGAATGTTCCCCACACACCACCCTGTTTTCAAAATTTCTCTATTACTGTGACCTTGTACACCCGGTTGCTGCCTACATCCGCTATCTGCTCTCTAGTCCCCTAGCCTCATGTGGACCTTGCCTCTCCACCCCTCTCCCCCTGTTTTTCCCCTACCTCTGTTGTCCTGACAGATCCTCATAGTGTGGATTTCTCCTTAGCTACGGCCCATCGTCTGATCTCCTTCAGAGATGTTCTATGCAGCCCCAAGCATACCACCTTTTTGCCCTACTTCCAGGCAGTCAATGTGTCCATGTCACCTGCCTCTCGCAACTGCGCCATTTTATCCTTCTATGTCTCTGTTTCAGACTCTTTGGAGGTGAAGGAATTCTTGAGACGTATCATGGTATCTCCTTTTGGCTCCGCAAAGCTTCCCCTTCTGGTCTTCCAACATTACACCCAAGAATCACTACTACAAATATGGCTTTTATCAGCTCTAAAAATGCCCTTTAACAGTGCTAGAAAAAGTGATATTAATGCTGGTGATGATAGGGGGGGTCTCCTTTACCAATGCTCCAAAAAGCACTGATAAAGACCCCTTTTATGAGCGCCTTTTGTTAGCGTTGATAAAAAAAATAAAAAACATTAAAAAAAATTAAATAAAAAATCATCCAATCTCAGGGGGGGCTTTTTATAGTGCTTCAACCCCCCTTTATCAGCGCTTTCCTACACCTCCAGTTTCCGCCTGCACTGCCTACACCCTATATCAGCGCTAGCCCTCTAAATCACCCTTGCGCGCGCGCCCATGCCTCCACCCGGATTTGATCTTGAGACCTCCCCCCTATGCACCTAAAGCCTTTCCCACTCCCCTATATTGATTTGTTCTCTTCTTCATGATATATCTATTTATTTATATATATATTTAGTTATATTTATTCGTATAGTAATATATATTTATATTAATATATATAGTTATATTAATATATATATATATATAGTTATATAAATATATATATGTATGTATAATAATATTAATATATATATATAGTTCTATTAATATATATATATAGTTATATTTATATATATATATAGTTATATTAATATATAGTAGTTATATAAATATTCATATATTGGTATTTTAAATAAAATGGATATTAGTTATTATTTAGATAAAGCTAATATATTTTATATGTAAATATGTTAAATTATTTATTTTAAAATTTTAATTTTTTGGTGTGAATTTATAAAAAATATGTACATATAGTTATATATTTGATTATAAATTGCAGTGAATTATAAAAAAGAAAAAATTTCAAAGACATAATATCCATATGAATGTACACCTTAGAATAAATTCAGTTCCCAGAAAAAAAAATCTAATTATAACACCTTAAACGAGGCTGAAAATCCACAAAATTTTAACAAATCGGGGTAACCTGACTAAAAACTCAGTTTTGGAGGCCTTATGGGCCTCTTTTGGCCTTGAAAATCCCTTGACCGGGGCCCCCCAGGTCACATCGACATAGAGCTGGTCGCAGGATTCGATTTGATATGTGGTAGAGCTCAAACAGGCACCCAGATCAAATGTTATGGCTGTTTGAAGTTCGAGTTGCGTTTTCAACATATTTTGGATCTTTTTTTTTAATTTTTTAATTTTTTAGTTTTCAAATTCTTATTAAATGACTATTAATCCATAATAATTATCAAATTATTAATTAAAAATATTTTTTTAATTTTTTTATAAGCAATTTTCACTAAATATCTTATATATTAAGTATATTAAGTGTAAATGTATATTTATACTTATCAAAAATATATCTAAAAGTTATATATTATATTTATATCAATATAACTATATTGATATATTGATATATTAATATATTATTTGTAATTTTTTTTTGAAGTCGAACCATTTTTCAGCGCTTTTAAAAAAAGCGTTGATAAAGGCCCCCTTTATCAGTGCTAATATAAAAGTGCTGATAAAGGGGTACCGTTTAACAGCGCTAAAAAAGCGCTGTTAAAGGGGGTCCCTTTATCACCCCTAAAAAAAGCGATGATATAGGGGAACGTATATCAGCGCTTTTTTTAGTGCTGATAACGGTACCCTTTATCAGTGCCTTTTTAGCCCTGATAATGGTACCCCCCTTTATCATCGCTTTTTTGTTAGTGCTGATAAAGGTGTGGCGCTGGCCTTGCCCGGTTTTGTGGTAGTGACTGGGATCTTAGGTCCCTGGCACTGATCTCAGTGAACCACAAAATTTATTCCTTCATTGTTCTGGCCTCTAAAGAATATTTTTTCCATGTGAAGTTCACGGTTCCTCGGACCTTCAACCTATGGAGCCTTATGCTCTCTCGGTGGTCGTTGGACGCCCATAGAACGAAAAAGAGCCCCTAACTACGGTATGGATTCTTATTCTAGGCCCTCCTCTCCCTTTTCAGAATGTAGGATTCTTGAGAGCGATAGGTGATGCCCATAGAGGATTCCTACGCTGGGATTCTTGAAGCAGTTGTTTTTCATATGCATTGGTGGCCCGCCTGTGAATGGAATTAGACCTCTCCAACCCCCTACCAGAGCATCTCATTCTTCAGGTTAAAGATTGTTTCTATTGGAATCAGGATATATCATAACATATCATTCCCAAGTATTGTTCTTTCTACATACTCCAGGGACACTCTATCCAGGTGTATATAAAGAGCCTTCAAAGGGTTACACACCACCCTACCAGTGCTCTAATGTCACATACCAGTTAATCTCACTCGCCCCTATTACCTCACTCAGAAGTTGTCCAGATCAACTCTCCTGAGGAGAAACCTTAATCACTAAGATTCCCTCCTCTCATGCCCATCTTCCCAAACCTTTTCCCCTCTAGCATACTATATTTCTCCATGAAAATTAGGTCTTCAGACACTTTATTCCTCACCCATGCCTCCTTTCAGGATGCAGGTTCCCCTACTCTTTCCCCTCTAGATCCCATGCTTCTCTGCCTGGACTCCTCTCGGGTCCTCCCCTAGTCCTCCACTATAGCTCTTATAGCCTTGCCTCCCCTCCCTTATGTATGGTGTTTAGTCCACCAGATCAATCTTATGATGTCTTGGGAAGGTCTCCCCTATCAAAGAAATACCACATGCCATTGGCTTGTGTCCTTGTATTTCTGGTCCTTGTCAGGAATTCAGGGATAGTCTCAAGGACCCCGAGTTCTCCCCTTTCCCCCCTCCAAGGCCCGAAAACCTCCTCCCCACCCCTCTCCAACTATTTCAACTTCCAAAGACCATGTTATCTCCTTTAAACTGGGAGTGTGCACTCAATCCCACTCTAGGATCCTACAAGATTGTTCATCCTCCATCGTCAAGAAGGCTATGTGTTTCGGAGCCAGTACGAGAGTGATAGCCTTCCATTGATTCCCATCCTTTTTTTGGAATTCCAATGGCCTGAGTGCTAGGGTTAAAACTTATTTTCTCTCTTCTTCCATCCAAAAACATAATGTTTCAGTTGATGGCATTATATATCTCAAGCAGAACTTCTCTAGAATCAGTGAATTCATGAAGAAACCTAAATTTCATGGAGCCATGAATGTCGCCCCTTCAAGCTGGTTAATCTAGATCATCTGGAATAGTATCTGATCTATTGATTTTTTCATATAAGGAGATCAATACATCACCACCAAGGTTTAAAAAGGAAACTTTAGCCTCCTCATGAGCATCTTATATGAGAGCTATGATCATCACCAGAGGGGAATCCTTTGGAGAGATGTCTCAACCTTTTATCCAGGGACCCTCCCATTGGTTGTTGGGGGAGTTTTCAATGCTATGGCCAATCCATAAGAGAGGAAAAGAAGGGACCCATTTCAGTATCAAGCTATCTTGGATTTTTTCGAGTTCATGGTGATCACATGCTTCTAGGATCTACACTTCCTTGGCGATCCTTTTACATTGTGTAACAATCATAGAGGCCCTCATTATTCATGGAGTCTCTTGGACAGATGCCCAGACAATTTTCACGCTACCTCTATTTTATCTAGATCAACAGTAAGACACATGGTGGGAGGTATATCAAATCATTTCCCACTCCTATTATCTTTGGAACAAGGATAAGCAATTTCGGGGCATTTCATATTCTATTAATAGTGGGTCTCAATGCCATGTTTCATCTCTCTGGTCTAGTCGGTTTGAAATGAACCATCCGAGGGCCACTCTTGGGTGGCCATACATAACAAGCATATGCGTCAGAAATCATGGCTTCAAGAACGGAAGATACAAAACTCTTCTCCCAATGATGATTTTGGGGAGGTGATGACGGTGGTGGAACGACATGAAAGTATACTTGAGGTTGCGTGGGATGACCCCACCTTTTCACATTCCCCATAACCCCTTGAAACTCCTCAATGTTGTGAATTTACCTCTTCTCTTTTAATGAATTCCAACACACTCTCTACTCAATTAATTGAACGCATTAATTAATTTAATTAGTTTTGAATTTTATAAGTGTTGGCATTTGTGAATAAATTAAGACAAAATCATAATTTATTATGGTTCATGGGTTGTGTGTGGAAATGGAAGAGATAGAACTCTTCTTCATCGTTGGAGAACTCGAAGAACATCAAGAACCCGACGAAGAACACCATCACTGCAATGAGTGAATGACGTGCTATTCTTCTTCCCTCTCCGCAGCCGGTGAGAGACGCCTTCGTTGAAGTGTGACGACACGCCACATCCTTCATCGGGCGAATGCCGGCGATGCTTATGGAGCCTCGATCCGCAACGCCATCTTCCGTGATGTCGTCTTCCGCGACGCCGTCTTCCTCGACGTCATTTCCCCGCGATGACCCTCGTTTGACGACCTCATCGATGTAGGGGTTTAATATTCGTTCAAGTTTTATTTAACGAACATTGTTGATAATTGTTGGCCGCTTGCTATCATTATAACGGGAGGAGTTCAGCCCAAACAAACATGGCCGACCCTCCTCCCCCTTGCTGTCATAGTCGTTGTGGCTCGAATGAAGGTGACGCGGTACCGTCGCACCACGCGGAAACAAATAAGAACGAGCGAAGAAGCGCAGCACCGTCGCGCCGAACCGTGGAGGCCGAACAAAGCCACTGCTCCATCACGTCACGTCGGAAATCCATGAAGAGTACACAGTTTGTTTATTTGGAATGCGGAACGACGGGCGATGGCGGAATGGGCCGCATGGGCTTTTTGAAGACTTCGCAGTGAAAGGAATGTCCAGGGAGGACCGCTGGCCAAGACAGAAAGCAAAATGGACCACCGCAGCGTGTCTGGTGGTCCGCGGAAGACCCTTCCGGCGCGCCGCCAGGAGGGACTGCCATGGATGAAGCCACGACGGAAGGTGACCGGTCCCATGGCTGCACTGGACTAGGTAGGGATTGGTTGTCGTAACCCCCAGCTGGAAGGAATAGCGGCCCCCATGTGGGGTGGGGGGGTTGTCAGTCGGGGGGGCAGCCCCCCCCTTCCGCGACAGCTCGGCCGAGCCGAGCTGTCATGCCACACGGGCCACACCCGCCTAGGCCAGGCCGGGCCGCGCCAGGCTATGCCATAGTTTTCCGGACCTGGACCTGGGTTGGGTCGACTCGGTTCGGGATGACCCAGGGGGTCTCGGGCCGGGTTGGACCGGGCCCGAACCCCCTATTCTCGGGCAGTTTTGTTCAAACACCCATAACATGGGATACATACCTCCAATCGATGCACCGTTAGTTGCGATGAGATCCTTAGATCGAGACGATCGTTTCGATATATTACACTCAAGGTTTCGGAGAATTTTGGGTAAGGAAAGGTTGGTTCGAACCCGAAACCAACCGGGCCCTCGGAGCATAAACACTTATAACTTGAGCTCCGGACGTCCAATTGATGTGTCATTGCATTTGTTGGATTTCTTTTGATGAGACGGAAATTTTGGCATAGTTCTCCTAATGTTTGGACACAGTTGGTTAGTGGCCGGGTTGGATTGAACCTGAAATCCAACCGGGCCCCAGGAACGGAAAAGCTGATAACATTCATATCAGACATCCGTTTGACGAACCGTCAGCGGCGTTGGTGATCACATTGAGAAACGGTCCCTATGAGTATTCCCTAGGAGAGTTCGGGGTATAGTTGAGATGCGTTCGGGGTGGTTCATACACGAAACCAACCAGGCCACTGGGACGAAGAGGCTAATAACTCACAGACCGAAGGTCTGATTGACGCGCCGTCTGTTGAGTTGAGACCCCTATGACGAGGTGGTCCTTTGAGATAAGTATTCGTGGTACCTTGTGATACTTGGAGTATCGACCTATAGCTCGTGGAGCGGACCCTCCTGGAGACGAGCGTACAAAGTTTGGAGACCGTGTAGCTGGATGAGACCTGAAGACTACTTGTCTGATTCGATTTGGAGTGACTTGCATATCCCAGTGGGGAGCACTACTTTGTGAGGTGGTAGACCCATGGCGGAGGAGCACTACTTTGTGAGGTGGCAGACCTGCGGTACTCGACAGGAGGAGTACCTCTGTAGGCTATGAGGGGGAGCACTACTGTGTGATGTGGAAGACCCATGGCAGAGGAGCACTACTTTGTGAGGTGGCAGACCCGCGGTACTCGACAGGAGGAGTACCTCAGTAGTCATAGGTTAGTGAGTATTACCTCAGAGTCATGACATGATCACTGTACTCGTCAGAGATAGAGCTCATCAGCAGTTACAGTTCGATAAATGAAAATCCTGGTTTGCGATCTGTATATGACCTTTGTGTTTACCTCATGATTAATATGGGACACTTGATAACTTAGGTATATGTATGGGCATATACCTATGTAGTGGTTATCCGTTGATTTTATAACCTTTTTGTTTCCTCATGATTGAGATGGGTTACTTGATAACTTATGTATAAGTATGGGATTATACGTAAGTAAGGGTTATATGTTGAGATCCTTCTTTGTGGTTATCCTTGTTGGATTTAATGAGACCTTGAGGGTCTTGAGGTCCCTACTGACTATGGTATACTCACCCCTGCACGGGCTATGCCTGCACCTCCTTGTGTTGGTTGCAGACGACAGGCAGCGCTGTCGGAGGCCGAGTGTTTGAGGATTAGATGGTATCCGGAGGTGGACTTCATGATGAGAAGATACTCGGAGGAGGAAGATGGGTGAGAGCATTGTGGAGGATATATTTACCTACCCTTTAGGTAGGATCCGTGGTGGACGATCCCGGAGCTGCGCTATCTGGACCTACCCTTCAGGTAGGATCCGTGGTGGATGATCGAGGAGCTGTGCCATATGCACCTACCCTTCATGTAGGATCCGAGGTGGACGACCCAAGAGCTGCACTATCTGTACGTACCCTTCAGGTACGATCCGAGGTGGACGACCCAGGAGCTGCTTCTATTCTTCCAGCTGTTTTTCTTTTCTGTTGTACTTTCGTTCAGTTGTAGCTGTACTTTTAGTCGGCTTTGTATTCTGGCCCACTTACTTTTCAGAACTTTCTTTTGTACTTAGTGTATTACTTCTGCATGTACTCTGTGGTGTTTTGTTTACTTTTATAAAGGCAATGCCTTCCTAGTTATCAGGATTTACGCCTTTGGTTCTAGTCGCCAGCCCCTGGCCTATGGAAGGTGGGCTTGGGGCAGTCATGACACGGGCCCTGAGGACGGGTCATGACACAATGAATGTTTTAGCTCCATCCTATAGGAGAACGGGATCAAAGAGACCTTGTGGAACCTCGATCCGGAGAGTGCCTAATGCACCGATTGTTTCCTGGGTTATGTCTATAGAGCTATATGGGACATTATAAAGTCTGATATCACTGCATCTATCAAAGATTAATTTTTAGGATAAATCTAACTGAGGGTTTTGTGAACCACCTTTATTGTACAAATTCCAAAAATAAGAAACCACACCTTTATCATGAAATACCACCCGGCGAGTCTATGAAACATTACATAAATAATCGTAGTAGGTATCTTAAATTCTAATATCTCTGTCCATTTTCCATAGTGGATAGACAAGGATAAACACAGATTTGTGCGGGGGAGATCGGTTCAAGGAGCCAGAGCGCTTTCCCAAGAAATGATTAGGGATCTCAACTTCAAAACCCACAGTGAAAATGAGGCAATTATTATGGATATTAACAAATCCACTAATCAGATGGGGGGGTCATTAATAGGGTCTTGGAAGGTATGTGGTCCTCTCCATGGAACATTGATATCATTTTCATATGCTTCTACTCTTCATGGATGGTGGTCATGTTTATTGGAAAATCCTATGAGTTCTTCAAAGACACTTATAGTCTTAGACAAGGCCATCCAATCTCTCTATGCTTCTTCAAAATCTCCCATGATATCATGAGCCATCTTATACAGTAGAGCTACACTATTGGAGTGATTAGGCCATACCAAAGGTGTAGGGTGTCTCAGACTACCTCCAACCTTATCTACATAGATGACACCCTCATTTTCATGAATGCGGGTAGATGATCAATTATAGGTTTGAATGAGGTGCTGGCTGTTTATTGTTTATGTAAAGTCCAGATCATAAATAAAGGCAAGAGCCTTTTCTTCATCTCGAATAGGTGTTCTCCCAGCCAGACATCCATGGTTTATATTGCCCTTTCCATGAAACAAGGAAGATTCCCAATAGAGTTCCAAGGGGCTCCTATTTATCTATGAATATTGTTCATAATATACTTCGACTTCCTTAACATCTATATAGTGGACTGTATTCACAACTAAAAGAATAAATACCTCACTTTTGGGGGTCGTATAGTGCTGATTAATTGCGTGCTCCTTGCTACCCCTGTACAAGAACTTTCTTCCATTAAAGATCCAAATGGCATCATTAACATCATTGGTAAGATATTTGATAAATATATTTGGGTCCCAAAATCAGGGGAAAACACCACTAGTAGAAATAGAATAAATGGATAGACCGACCAGTGAAATAGGTATTAACCTTCCAAGCCTCATGGATACTTGAAAGTACGTGCATTCTAAAATAGACTGGGAAATCCTAGAACAATTAACTCTATGAGGAAATATTATGAATACTTATTATTTTGGAAATATGGAATTCCTCGAAGGACATGGTTCCCCATTCTGAGCCATTATCTTTCCCCTTGTTCTTCTTCTCCATGTGCATCCATGCTAGATCATTTGGAGGGAGACATTTCGTTCAGGAATCAACACTGTGTAGGGGATGATTTCAACTTCCTGGGATATCCGTCCCACCAGATTTTATTCAGGGAGGAAAGCAGTCAACCCTTCATCATCACAACAGTGTTGGATGAAGTTCAACAAAACAATTTCAACCTCATTGTCATGTCCTCTGAAAATTATTAATGTTTCATCACCCCTTCTTCCTTTGGGTTCATCACCTCTTCGTATTTATGTTGCTCACGAGGATTCCAGGAACCTGCACATAGATGGAATGATATCTTATGGGGTATAGTCACACCTGCTAAGTTCAACATCATAATTTAGAGAATCAAAAACAGATACCTCCCAACTTAGGAGAACATTAAATGTTGTGGGACTCCACTGGAATCTTGTTGCTCATGTTGTCAAAGTTGTAATGAGGATAGTGTAGACCACCCATTCTTCAATGGTAAATGGGTGGGAGCTATTTGGCACTTGTTTGGGGAGTTAACAATTCTCTTTTTCCCTCACTTAGGTGACCTCTCCATCCGGAAAATGTGTTTCCATGACTCTAGAGATAGGGGTCCGGAGAATATGGCATGAACCATGATCTTGTAGGCCAGATGCTGGAGTTTATGAAATGCCCGCAAGAATGCAAGGCATGAAGAGATGATGGAAAAATCCTAAACTATAATTTTTAGAACCAAAACGTTGTTTCTTGATATGGATAATCTTGTCACCAATTGTAAAGAAGCTCCATCACTTCACAAATTGCAGGTCATCTCCCACATACCTCTGTATTTTCAATAGTATCAATAGTGGGTAATGGGTTCTATAGTCCCCACCAAACAATGGTCTCAAACTCATCATGGATGCATCATGCAACATGGGGATCCTTTGGGGATGAGGGTTTGTTCGGAATGCTCAATGTTCGGTGTTACTGGCGTTCTCTTTTAGGCTTGGCCAAATAACCTCCCTCTAGGCTGAGGCTAATTATTTTCTCACAGGAATCTGAATTTTCCACATAAAAATGTCCTAATTGAAGAAGTGGAAACAGACTCCAAGATTCTGCATGACATCCTTCATGGATTTCACCAACATTTGTGGTCAATCAAATACATCAACAGAAAGGGTAGTGAAGAATAATGTAACCACATCAAGGTTAAACACACGTGGATATAGGAGGACCATGTCAGGGACTACCTTTCTTCATTGAAGTTTATGGTCTCTGATATAATCTTTCATCATACCATGAGCTCCTTCAAAACTGAGGTTGTCAACCTAATTAATTGGGATTCCCTCGTCCTTCACTATTACAAACCCCCTTAGGGACTTTTCTAATGTATGTGTTTTTTGTGGGTTAAAGTTGTAGACATCCTTTCTTAATAAAAATTAAAAATGAAGATTATAACCATGATTTCATTGGAAGGATTTGATGTTATAATACTTCCCAATGTATGTCAGAAGATGATATGACAATGATAATTATTTTCAAGTTCACGAGGAAGTCATGATATGAGCATAAGTTTTTGGATGAAGGAAGTTGATGAAGTCAAATATTTTCAGTATCATTTCATCATTATGAGATCACAATATGTAGTTTTTTTAAGCTATGATGATTTATTGTAATATGAGAATATATGAGTTATAGTTTTTAGTTAGACCAATAAGCTCCATGATACTAATATTTAAAGAAAGATGTTGTTAAAAAATAAGTAACTACTGACACCAATTCCTAAGATGTGGTGTACCATCGATCATTAGAGAAATACAAAAACCAATCATATAATGTAGTTATGGTGGAAAAAGGAAATCATAATTAGACATGTTTTATGAAGAATAATTTTTAAATTGGGAGTTGCTGGGAAAAGAGATAAAATAACTGATTTTTTTGGGGCCGATTCAAAAAATGTTCAAAGACCAATAAATAATTTATTCAACCCTTTTCATCATGTTTTTTGTTTTAGTTTAGTCAAGTAAAAAAAAAAACTCTAATATTTTTTAATAATTTTGGTCTAGATTCATCAAACTAGTGATAAAACCAATCATCAAAGTGAAGTAGAGAATTATAAATTGAAGTCTGGATGACATCGATAACATCATTAGACTGAGGATTAACTATATGGAGAAAACAACCAAGGATATTTTTTATGAATAGTTTTTAAAATAAATTTCAAGGGCGATTAAATATAGTGGTGATGTGTAGCCAAGATGTATGGGAATATTTTATTTTGGAAGTATGTTTTTATCAAAATGAAGGAGAATAAAGTTAGACAATGTTGTAATAATGATTCTGGAAGAATGATTTGAATGTTCAATTATAATAGTCAGTTCAGAGCATCAGCACGAGAAGTTTGTTTGCAGTTGGTTCCAATCATCATAATGAGAATTCATTTATTTTACATGTGTTTTAAATGGTGTTGAGTAACATATTATATAATCTATTTTTGTATATTGTAATGACTAAATCAAAGTTAAAATCAAAATCAGATTGAATTATTCAAAGATAGTATGAACTAAGATGATGTTTTGATAATACTAAATAATTTTAGATAAGAAATGTGAATAGTTGGGAATCATTGAAGAAGTCATAGATGGAGATGAAATGTAATGATAATTTGATGATTTGGGTAATTTCGTTGAGTGGAAAAGTATTTTAGATTATCACCGAAACAACATTTGGAAAACATATAAATATAAGGAGTTACATGTTAGTATATGAAATTCTTAATTTTCATGGTTTTAGAGAGAAGATAGAGAACTAATATCTATTAGAGAGAAGAAGAGGATTATATATCAAGAATTCCTGAGGATGTTTACTAGAAATAATAATATGAAAAAGGAATACCATATTTTTTGTTTTTGGATTAGACTGAGAAATTGGACTGGGATTTCTAGACTCATATAGAAGTAGTTCATACTTTTTTTATCGGTATTAAAGAGGATTTATATTATCGAACAAATCTATCAGACTTAGGATCAGACTGAGTTATTAGAAAATGTATATTTATTATTTCTAGATATGTTTTTACCTACATATTGCTATGTAAGTGATGAATTGTTTTGAATAGTATATCGTTGAAATTTGATATGGAATCACAATAACATGTTTTGAAGTAATTGTATAATGTATCTTAACTTGATCCAAAAAAATTTATTACATAATGTTGTGCTACTTGATTCCAAAGAACTGCTATTTTAAACACAACATTACACATGTTTAAGGGTATATCCTACTTGTTGTATCAATAGAAAAGACTTTTTTTCTAGTAGATTGTGTTTTCTTGGAATGATTCCAAACCATACAAAGGAAGTTGTAACTCCAATTTATTATTAAAACCTATTAATTATTGTGTTCATGTGGGTGTGTTATTTTTTTCTTTTCTATAAGGTGATATCACATTAACATGAGGTTATTATTGTTTTAAAATCATGGAATCTTAAAGGAAATTGATATCACTAATTCACCCCCTCTACCTCTATGTGATTCACTGATCTTTATTGGGAAGTAACACCCACTTGACCTGAAGAAGATTCATTTACCTTGAGATAAATAATTTTATCAATAAGTGTTATTTCTAAAAAATATAATAGTTCATGAAGGTATAAACAATATAATAGATCCATGATTGGGAAGGAGTGGGAGTAAGGTCTCCCTGATTCATCTCTTAGGCTAGTATTTTCCAATGGTGGTGGATCAGAGTGGGGAAGGCCTCTGTATGGCTCTTGAGCATTATATCCCCCTTTACCTTTCTTTATTTTTCTCCTTCTTCAAATTCAGTCTTCAGTGATGGCCTCTGTTCTCACTCGGGTTACGGTCTTCAGGTTTTTTCTATTGTCTGGTTCTACTCATCTGTCTCACTGATGATGTCTTCGCTCAAAGCCCTCGACTACTCCTTCCCCACTTTGGACTGTCATTCTTATGCACCCCTCCAAGACAGATTGGGAGCTGTGGTAATGGAGAGAAATTGGGATGTATGGTGCGACAGTCATTGGCATGGCTCCTATAGCCCTTCATCAATGGTGTTTTCCATGATTCTAGGGGTTTTGTTTCTACATATGTGATTAGTGATGATTTAAGTCTTGTATTATTTATGTTTGTATTTATTATTATGTCATGTTGACGATGAAGAAGACGTGATGATGTTAATATAATTTTACAGGCATTTCATCTGATCCCGGTTCGTTATTTTCTCTACTCAGGTTCAAGGACTCCCCCAATCTATCTGAGGTGGATCATTGAGGTGGTCATCATGGTTCATTGGGTCATGAGATCGAGCATCCTGTTGACGGTAATCGACAACTGTGGAATGTTTTGGCATCAAAGTTCAAGGTTTTTTCGTTTGTTAAGGTTGTCATGGTTGATGTAGGGACAACAATGACAAGGTGTAGAGGATAATGACATTGGCGATTTGTTAACACGAAGACATCGATGGGGTCTGGATGGAGACTTTCTGATGGTGGTTAACTCAAATATTGATCTGAATTGTGTTCATTACAGAAACAATGACATTCTCTGGTGGACTGGTGTGGTGTTTGAACTGTAGAAACGATAGTTGAACTGGATCAGATAAGTCTGAATGACATTGATGATGATAACGCGAAACACCGTGTGACAGTGGTGAATCTAAAGATGATTGTTATGAGTATTCTGGTGGCTCTCTCCGGCATGGTGATTATTGGGATTCTAAAGGAATGGATGCTCGAGGCGATAGGTGAGAAACTCGAGGAATGTGCTGGACTCGAGATTCATGGGAATAGAGATGACAATGATGTTTTTTGAAACTAGTAATTTCAATTGAATGCTACATTATGTTTGGAGTGTTTGGTTTCCTGCTTATCCTTAATGTGGCTTTTTTGAAATGAAAAAATCGATTTGGTGGATATAAGACACCCAAAAATCTGAAGTGATGAATAAGAATACCTAGTTACACATTATTCTCACAATAAATTTCAAAATTAATCATTTAATAGGATTAATATTGTTTATATATTCTAGTAGTTATTTAGTTTGGATGTTCATGTTAATCAACATGATTAAATTTATGGTTTGTATAGTTCTTAAATTCCTCACATCTAAAAAATAGAATTAATAGTGATTCCTTGTGAATACTATTATTTATCCCATTGGGTTAAATGAAGTATTCATTTTCTATTAGAAAATAGTTTCTCTTTTCCATGGATTATCGTAGAAAAAACCTTTTCAGTTTCCTTTGAACTAATTCATTAGGTGTCTCTTCCCACATATTTTATAAGAAGGAAACAAAATACTCATTCATTAATTATATTAATCACATGAAATTTTATGAGAATTTAATCTAATCTTTATTTATTTGTTTTTAGTCTCAACTAATTCCACATTTTGAATCATAAATCATGATAGCTCGTTTTGAATAATGATTATATTTATTACCCATTATCTAATCTTGTTAGGATGATCCTTTATAAGTTATTTTTATTGTATGTGGAATCCATTTTTAACATGGTTAATTTTGGAATTATCCTTTACTAAAACGAAAAGGGGTTAATATATGATATGATAAATTATAATCATAAATGATCTTACAAAAAATACAACCTCGAAACATCTTACTCCCTAAGAAAATCACATTGGATTTTAGATGAACATAAATCACTTTGGGTTGAATATAGATTGATTTTAGATTGGTTCTATCTTACTAATTTACATAAAAACAAAACATAATCAATTCAACTTAATGGATTATAATGTGATTGTGATTAAACAAATCATATCCCCCATGAGTATCTATACTAGTGTGTAGTCTTAAGACCACTCATCATGAACCTTAGTAATGATTTTTTATAATCAATCAGTCTTTTAATGGTTATTATCCTTAAGTTAATGTATTCCATAACTAAATAAAATTTTCATTATAAATATTGGGATGTAATTATAAGTAGAACAAGATAACCTATACTTTAAAAAATGCCATGATTTTATTCAATACTTAGACATATAGAGTATACTTATCCCATGAAGTTTTAATAAATATATAACTTGAAAATCATTAAAATTAACTAGACTAACACTTTAAATAACTAAATTAGTTCTTAAAAATACCTAATCACTTTTTTGATACCAGTTGTACTACATCAGACCCATAATCATAGATATGATGATCAAAATATATTATTTACTTTCCATGTTAATTCAATGTTAGATGAACCTATATTTATTTTACATCATATACATAATATTAAATTACATCTCATAAAAAATCATAATCCCATGAATGGAACATTTAACTTCATTATATATAAGATAAATCAGATGCATATATTAAAATACTGGTGAAATTCTCCCAATAATTGATCCACCATTGATTCCGTCTAGACTTGTCAAAAGCAATACTAATCATCAAAACTAGGGGAATAAAAATTCAACAAAGGGGTGATCTAAAATAATTAGTAAGGTAAAATCATCCACATTTCATCAATGGTAATATATTTAGAATATTTGAATACATTGACATGGAATAAATTTATTAATCAATAGAACTTGGAATTATATGAGTTTTCCATATGTCAGGACAGTAAAACATGTAATATCTATGAAACAACTTGAACCATAGAATATTAGTGTGATATGATAATTGAAACATGGAACATGAGAATGATTTTATAAGTTCATGGAATAAAAATAATTTGAGACAAAATAGGAAATGAAATTATAATAATAATTCAAGGATCACTGGATGTCTTTTTATATAATTATTGATAAAGCCCCATGGTTAATTATATTCACTTACAATTCCTATAAACAAAAAGTATAGACTCCCATAGTGGATTGTTTTCAATCTTCATTCCCAATAAACATAGTGGATAGTTTACCATGGTTTATTAGCTTTAATTATAATTCATATAAAAATTCTGGACATATTTACGTGGTTGATTGGATTCACTCCCCATTACTATGAACTTAGTAGACTATGTCCCATGGTAGATTGTGTTTACTCAAAAATCCTTTTCATATTATCATTTGAGATATAATGCATCTCACAATGCATTATAAGGATATATAACCCTATTTACTCCAATAACAAAGTTAAAATAATAATATGTGTATTCATCTATTTTCCACAAATGAAAAATAATTCATACATAATGCACAATCATGATAATACCCATGAAAAGAAAGCGGGTTTCATTATATAATTTAAAGAGAAAATGTGATTAAAATATCATAATTATCGATAAGAAAATGATGTATTATATCCTTTGGTATTTAGGTATTATAAGAAATAAGTGAATTTTTTAAATATGGAGCTCTAAGGTAGAATAATTATTGAGAATTATTATAAAAGTATAAATTGAAATAGACTACTTCAGTGATGATTTATGAAATGGGTAAAAGTTATTTTAAAAAGGGAATAATCTTACTATTTCCTAATAAACCATAATATTCCTGGTAAGTTTTATATAACATAATGAGGTTTTTAATCTATTCATGGTTTAAAATTGTTTACAGGGTGGTACATGACAAATAATAAGAAATATGGATTTTCTCATAAATCAGGTTCACAAAAATGAGTGATTTTTAAAGGTAACATAATACAAGAATTTTAACTAAAATAATGTAATCAATTAGACTATTTATATATATTACAATTCTATATAATGAATATGGATCAAATATTCAAGATGAATGTAGTGGATGAAGGAAAAAAATAACTAGAATGTGTAATTCTACAACAACAAGGGTGGTTCAGATAAAACATTCTTGGGTTTGAAACACCATTTTTTGAAATCCCACATTTTTAAAATGGTTGAAAAATTATTTTGAGTGTAATATTAGTGAAATATTAAATTTACATAAGATCAAAAAATAGGTTTTAAAAAATCAAGGATATCACTTCAGCGAATAGAAAAATATAGATGATGTAAAACTGATATAAACGAGGATGGGAAATATTATAAATAATGGTTATCATTTTGAGAGAAAAATTCAATATTTAGGTAATATAGTACTCAATTATTGAGGATTTGAGATCTGGGAGTGCCGATCTGGATCTAAGTTGAATGAAGAAGTGATATTTGATGGTTTTTGGGTGATTATTGTTGTTGTTCTCAAAGTAAAATTATACAAAATTTGATGCGGATGACTTCCAAGAGTGGTCCAATGTTGAGATTTAGTTTACTCAATGATGATGCTGGGTTTGTGCTTCCTTTGAGCTTTTTCATGTATGCTGACATTAAAAAGGATCAATTCCATTTTTACAACATTGTTTTTGAGGATCATAATGAATATAAGATGTTCATGTCCGGTGGAATTCTTGTGGCCTGCCACTGGTGAAGGAAGGCCATGTGATTGTGGTTGTGGTGGTTGAGTTTCTTAGCATTGTGTGCTCTTACGCTGCTCTACAGGCCTCTATGATGCACAAATCTAGTTTCTATAGGGGATATGTGATGGAGTTCAGGCTGATCCCATGCCTTTTTCATGTACCCCTTGTTTTATGTTGGTTATTCACTAAGTTCTGGTTCTCATCCTTGAGATTCACTGTTACGCTGCTCCAAAGGCCTCTGCGATTCGTGTCTCTAGATGGTACAACAGCCACTATTATACACTTTTCTACTACTCCATTCACCTCTAAGATGCACATTTTGGTATCTCTATTTGCCTCTTCAATTTGATTCAGGCTACCCAAATGGTTTTGAGTTCATGTGATGACAATGAAGGTGATGTTATGGTGTCGAGACATAGTATTGACGACATTACAACTTTTGTCTATTTTATCAGTTATTTACTATGTTTCTAGGATTCCTCTATTATCTCCGAGGTGGAGAAACATAATAGTCCTCTTTGTTAATTGGGATGTGAGTTCAAGTGGCCTATTTAGGGATATCAACATCGATTATCAGTTGATGGTTTTTAGTGAATTCTTGGATTTGAAATTTGGATTTTTATTAGTGGAAATTTTTGAAATCTAATATAGGGGGATGTGCAGTATTGTTTTTGGTTTTATTTTAAATTTTGATAGTGAAAGAATCCAACACTATAAAAGGATCTACTCTAGATGAGGATACAAAGAAGAAGCTTCACCAGAGCATGACCATTTGGATTTGGAGGAATGAGAGTGTACATCATTGATATCAGTACCAAGATAGTTCAACGTTGCATGGGATAGCTTGTCGAGCTGTCTTGCGAGGTGGGGAGTTGACCTAAATATTTAGTTCTTGGGAAGGGGAAGTTCCTAGTAGTCTTGACTAGTTTACTTCTTGAATGTTTTTTTAGTTTTCCCACTTTTTCTTCAAAAGACATTTTGAAATAAAAACTTTAGTATTTGGTCAGATAAACAAAATAATTACATAATCGTAATCCTTCAAATTGACAATCCAAGAAAGGTATAACCTAATGCGGTTTTTTAAAAACCATTTATTACATGAAATTTGTGAAAAAAAAATGATTTCAATAACATAGAGTATAAAATTAAACAACTGTTCAAGATGAATTATATCTCAATAAAGGAAAATAAAGATCTAAAAACCAAATCGAAGGGTCATGATTCATTATAAAGGTACACCTAACATTCTTTAAAAATGAAATAAACATCATTATAAATATTATTAATAATTTTATTCATATATATATATTAATTTATAAGAACTATTTATTAAAATATTTATTCTTTTATTAAATAGTTTTTTTTATTTTCCAGTTACAAAAGGTAGTTCGGTCAATTTCATTGAAACATACTTGGTATATTTATCATGGTATTTTTTTTAAATAGATTCATTATATCCAGAATTATTGATATATTTTCCTTTTATTATTATATTATCAAAATTATAATATAGTTTTATAGGTTTTATGAAAATGGATTCAGATTAACATGGGTTCATTGATATGTATTTTTCAATTTATTTTACTATGTTCATTTATTAATTCCGTCACTTATAGATTTCCCAATATTATTCTATGGTGTCTCTAATCTAGGAGAACATAGAAAATGCTATGATTTTCACAAAATGGGAAGGGGTATAAAAATAAAATATTAATCAATTCATAATACTATTTATGTTATAATTATTTTATTTTTTATTAAATAATTATTTTAGACTATCCATATATGGTAGTTTTGAAAAATATAACATGTTTTCCATAAAGATGGTAGTCTTCACAACCGCATGACGAAACCTCCATCTTTCATATGGGTTTGGAAGAAGGTATAAATGTGTAATAAAATTAATCATATGAATAATAATTAATTTATCATAATTTCAAGAATATATAATATTTTAGAACATGGAAGAAGATAGTAACTATGAGGGCTCGACCCTGAGTGTTACCTCTCACTTCAGTTTTTCTCCCTTTTACAACCACTTTATTCTACATTGGTTCTTATTTTAGTTAAAAAATTTCTTTTAGGATGTATAAAGAGAATTTATGAGAGACTAATTTTTTTTGTTGAGATAATTTTTTAATGGATTTAAATATTTAGGGATAGTTATCCCATTCTTTTAGTTAATAAAATTGATCTTTTGTAAATAGAAATTAATTTTTCAAATACTTCATGACTCTATTCAAGCTTCAAATGAAAAAAATGGAAAATAATTTAGTGGACGTTTATATAAGATATCCAATACATCTGAAACTATTTTTAAAACAATAGTTATACATGTTTAAATCCATTTTCCACTCAATTTTTACATTTTAAATTTTTTTCATTTACCTAGTTATCTATTTTTTACCCAAGTAATATATATTTTATTAAAAATATAATTTAACACTTATTAAAAAAATTGATTATATTAAATTAATTTTATTCTATATATAATATAATACAATTTATATTTAAAATAAAATAAAAATTTTAATTAAAACATTAAATATATAGAAAACAAATTTTTAGGGGAATTTTTATTTCATTAAGTATTCTAATTATTAGTTAATATCATTTAACATTTGAATAAGTGTTAATTTTATTATATATAGGGTTAAAAATAGTATTATATCTATTTTATAATTATATGTTAATTTAATAGATTAATTTTAAATTACACAATTTTAATAAAATAATTATTTTAATGTAAAAGTTTTTCAAATCTTGATATTATTAAATTTATTTTTATTAATATTATATTTATTAATAAAAAATATAAACATTAATAAATAAAATAATAATTTTGAATTAAAATAAATATTTTTCATGGTATAAGTGATGAAAAAAATTTATTATAAATGTATAGAAATAGTTATTACTTTAAAATATTACATAAATATTAGAGACATTAATCATATAAATTTTAAATTCAAAATAGTATTCTAAAATGTTTCATTCTACTTTATATATATATATATATTTACAAAACATTTAATAAATTTTTTATTTTGCTAATGTCACAAAAGTGAGGGTATTAGCAAAATTGGCATTTGATCACTATTCAACTCAAAATCAATTATGTTCAATAAATATAAAATATTTATTATAAGATATTTTTAACAGATAAATTATAAAGGTAGTGAATCTTAAAAATTTAATTTATAACAAATATAAATTTATATTTTTATTTGAAATGATATATAAAATGAAAAAGTTATTTTATTAGAAAATGGCCTTTTAAAACATTTAGTGTGCTTAATCCATTTTTATACATTTCTAAATGAGTATAATATTCTAATTTACTAGTTTTTTTGTTAGTCATATATTTTATTAATATTACAAATCTATTATTTAATTTCTCATGTTATTTTATTTTTGAACTTTTGAATTGAGTATTATCGTAGTGAATAATATATTCCAATGTCTTTGGGTTTTACACTATCGATGGATCACACTAGTTAGTTATGAAAATTTTAGGACATAGGTATGATATGAATTTATTGGGTAGTTCAAATGGAATGTATGGATCCCAGTCTTATGTATTTTCTTAAGGATATTAAAATTAATGACTTTCTCCTCACCAAAGTTGGTTGAGAAATAACTAGGGTGAAGTGTAAGGCTTCATGTTCCCCCCTAACCTCTAATACAAATTTGATGTTGATCATCACTAATTAATTTTTAGAGATATTTCATTACATTAAAATTACATGTTATAGGAAAATTAATTTTCATCCTAACCATAGGTTTTGGGTGTTTGAGAGGGAATCCAAATCAATTGGGTGATAGGGCTTGTCTATTTCCTCAAGTGGTTTTCATACTCCCCAAAAGACAAGTCTTTTTTCTTGATATTATTGAGAGTTGACCATAAGTATAATCACATATAATGTGTTCACTTCTCTCTCAATGAAATTATTAAATAATATTGATATTCATTTATGGTATACAACATGCTCAATATTGTACCTTCAACCAGTTAAATCCAGATAACCATATTGGTTTTTCCATCCACGGTTAGTGATTCCTCGACCTGGTCAATGACCGGTTCATTGGTTGTGTAAAATAAATGATGTTATATTATGTATAAAACAATAATAATTACTTATATTATCCTTCATCTGAGATGCACTATTACATGTGAGTGATGACGTGCTTGAGGCAACTGTGCTCAACCCTCTGATTGCCTCTGGGTATGAGGGAATTCATTGAGATACATCAATAATTGGGTAACTTCTTGTTTATATGGGATGTTATATTATAAAAGAATATTATAATAGATTCCATGGTGAGGATTTGATGGAAATATTCATATTATCCTTTACAGGGAGGTCCCCAATCATAAATATATATATATATATATATTCTGAAGCAGGGAGTAACTATATAACAAATTCTATAGGGAGGACCTCTATGGTGAATGAATTGATTATCCCGAGGATGTAATTTGTGGATATTACTTTGGGTGGTAGGACATGTAATGATTTTGATATATGTACCATAGGGAGAAACTCGTTGATTATGCCCCCATACTCTACGGATGAAGAGTTTATATATTATTGTTATTCTAGTTTGAGGAATTATAGATCTCCAAGGATATTTTAATTTACATAAAAAATGATATAGTCTTGTTCCTACCAATTTTTTTCATTTATAATAACTTCTTGATTTTAATTTAAGGGTGGTAGAGGTTGGAACCACTGTTATGGAAGTCATACACATTGCGGGACAGTCTTTCATTATAGGGATCCCCTAAGTGACTACCCCCCAACTGTCAAAAAATACTAATGATTTTCCTGGGAGGATACATTAATATTATTACAGTCATTGGAATTATTTGTAAGAATAGGAATAAGGAAATATTAATGACCACCATGTGTTGTTGTAATATGAATATGGGGCTCTTTTATGAGTATAAGAATTTATTCAAAATCCACTAATGGTGACACTAAATTAATTTGGTGATATTTATGATCATGGGTGGGAATATGGACTTACCATATATTGCTTCTAGAATTGTTTTTTGAAATCATATGGAAGATATAAGAATATAATCCTACTCATGAGCAGATACGAGAATATTTCAGTGAGATATTTGAATATTTTATGGGATATTAGCTTAGCCATATGTGATTTTCGTGTCATTTTGGTTAAATTCTTTTTTTAATGGGAAAATGATCCTGATCATGTTCTATTTTTTTCTTCAAAATACATAGATGATCCACCTGAATGAGAGAGGTAATATGATACCTCTACTATGTATTCTCTACATTATACTAGCATATTAACTTATAGTATAATATTAAACATTGGAATTCCCATAGATTTTCATTGAAATATTCCTTTAGTATTCCTATTATACTTATTTAACAATATGATGACTACTTTATATGACACTAGAACAGATCTATGTCCACCCCTCAATCAACATTTTAATATATTGGTGATAATCTTCCATTAGAAATGTGATATAATCCCAATTTTCTATGGTATTTAGGATAATATCCCACTAATTTCCATAATTTTTAGTCAGGATATGTCAATGTGATTTGTTAGTGGTAGAAAGGATATAATATTTTTTCCTATATGATATAGGGATATGTTGATATGTTTCCTTTAATGACAGCAAAGTATGTTGGTATGATTATTTAATTTGAGAAAGATGTGATTATTCTCTTAATTATCCATCATAATGTAGTCATGGGTTACCCCATGGAGAATAATAATGTGGAACAATCCATAATAATGTTGGGGTTTTCTCCCATTTGGGGTTTACTCTAGGCTACCATTACTAGAGTATCTTAGACTTGACTCTCCAAGGAAACCATGTGTTTATGATTAATGTAATTCAATGGAACAATGTTTTTATGCTTTTTTAGCTAGGGTTAGTCAGAGGATCGTAAGATATTTTCTTTTGGGATATGGACGAATGCTCTAAGAGAATTTGACATTTTTGTTTAGTGGATGAAAAAAATATTAAATTAATAACTAGAAAGTGAATATGAGTTCTAGAAAACCTAAATGTGATTTTTAGATGACATTTATGGATGGAGATGGGTATCAGCTGTTCTCTTGTATTATAGGAGCTCCATGATGTGAAATATGGATCTATAGAAAGGAAAAGGGGGAATGGATTAATCATGGTTATTGAAAAATGTACACCCAAACCATGTGGCCTTTAAATGGGGCCACATGTTTAGTTAAGCTATATTGGGAGAGTGACATTGCTATGCATACCCTCTATATAAAATTTCATAGGAGACCACATGAGATGTACATAATTTTTGAAACTGTATGCCTAGACTACACAAGGTGTGGCTCTTGAATATAATGATACTAATGGTTGATACATGGTTATCCGAATAGTATAACCCAAAAAAGAACCTCATTTAGAGGTAAAATTATAAATTATCTCCTTCATCCCATAAAATTATTTGTTCCCATTTGTCCTCCATTTCAGCCTGGAGGCTCTCCCATTTGTTTTTCATCTTCATGCTCTATCTTATGGTGGGTTATCATTTTTTTTATTTTGGATCATGATCCATTCATCTCATTGGATGTATAGGGGTAAGGGTGTAACTGATTTTCAATCATTTATTATTTTCCTTCACCATATCAAATACTATTCTCATGTAAGCGAATATACCCTATTTCTACGTCATTTGTAGACTCTTCAATTTTTACTCATTTTGATCATGTGAAGGGATGATAATGGATGAGTGAATCTCCCTTCATGAATGGTGTGTGGTATTAGGATATTATTTTAAATTTTAAAACATTTATAAAATATGATGTTTTACCATGTGTTTGAACATCAATCTACCACCTAATAAATGTTAATATAATCATGTAAATTCTAATACCAAGATTTATATTGTTAATTTTCATTTAAATTATACCATTGGAAGAATTATATATTTACATGAACTGTAGCCCCTAGGAGTTTCTCTTACATGCATTTAACATTATAATTTATATTGGAATTGGAAAAAAATTGTGGTGTATTTTCTTATTATAAAATGATAATCTGAATGGGATTAAATGGATAAAAGGGTATTGGATGACTCCATTAGCCTATTAAAATTATTATATTATTATAGAGTTATACCCTGTAGATAAAATAATAATTTTGATAGAAATATTATGTTATAAAAATATTATTTAACATTTTTCTAAATCACTTTTATTAAATATAATGCTTGACTTGTCTCTTGATAAATAAAACACGAGGAACTGATAGTGGTTAGTATACTTACATTACCTTCATACTTTTTAATGAATTAAATGTTATAATTTTATTTGTTGAACTGATTATGAAAAATATATTCTAATGTATTATTTTGAAAAGAATAAATGTTATATATTATTGACGGTCAATTATTCCTTAATCAATGTTGCAACTATCATTAAGGAATTCCTAGGAAAAGTGATCATAGGTAATCTGGAATTACCTTATCACATTCTATTTCTAAGGTACCATTGTTAAAATTGATGTACATGATGCTTCACATTCCCTTATGTGGATATTGGACATAGAATATCATGTTACCTTGGGTAGTTTTACATAAAATTTCACACCCCTTCAAGTGTTATGTTCAGCATGACAATTTACATATTTTATTGGGATTGAAAATCTTCACACTTTCTGACCCATGTTCAGATACTAATGGCTTATGTCCCTTTATTCTTTATGACCCCATTGTTTTATTATTATTACTATGTGATTTATGAGCATGAAATCTATTATATTAAAAAAATGATACACCTATTATTATATTATGAATATATAAAATCCGTAGGTACCCACTAGCAAATATATATATTTATATTTTTTCATACATATATATATTTATGATGAACCATTTTTAGTGACCTTTTGAATTTGGATGATGGTGGTACAGTTTTCATGGTTTCCTTTATGAAACTAAGCCCAACTTGTTAACTTTCACTTATTTATATCATATTAATTATACCTATAGACCACATTATTTTAAATTCAGGGAAAAAATTTCATTCAACACTATTGGTGGTGGACAACTATGTTTATCTCATGCCCTATTTGGGCCATTGTTTGTTACATGCAGATACCTCCTGGCTATAGTATAAAGACCCAACCTTAATAAATTACATTATCATGAAGTTAGTCTTGAATTCACTTCCATTGACATTAAGGATCATTTCTAGTTTATATATTTAGAGAATTGGGACATAATACATTCAAAAAATTATACATTAATCTAGAGTGGATACCATTAGAATAGAATTAATTTCTTCTTAAATATAAATTTTTTCAAATAAAACATGATTTCATTGATAGTTCATCAAACATTTAACATGGCTTAATTATTTGTCTTACACATCCTTATAACCTGTGAAAATAATTTAATAACATGGTATGAGCCCAAATTATCAGTAAGGGATATAAAAAGAAACAAATAATACATTAGTCTATGCACACTTATAGCGTATGAAATCATTTTCAAAAGGCATACTTGTCACACATATATACGTACTTTATGAAACATGAGATTTACACAAGATCCAAAAAAAATTACAACATAAATATAACCATAAAGATATTTTGGTGTCATTACTTTCATAATATTGTAACCCACTTGACTACCTTATAATTTATAACCCTCACGGTTACCTTACAATTTGTGTATCCATCGCAGTTACCAATGGAGTAACCATACGACTGAACTCTAACTTACACATAACCAATTAATTGAAGGGAAATATAGGTCTCACCCTTCATCATAAACAATTTATATGAACCAGAACAAAATCATAAAACATGAATAATTTCTTAAAAATATTTATTTTGAATGTTGTAAAACATAGTTTTAAAATATGATTTTACAAGAAAAACCCATTAGAAATAGAATATAATTCATGTAAGACATAAAATAGTGGATGTGATATATATAAAAACTATAAATACACTTAATTAAAAATAATATCAACAAAATCCTTCAAACAAACAATTTCAATACGTCAAAAATAATTAAGTAAAAGTTAAACACAATGAATGGAAATCGGGTAATGAATTCCCTTTCATTGGGCTTTTATTAGACGAAACTCATTTAAACCTCCTGGATAATAGATAAAAGAGTGTTATTAATATTTTTCAGAAACATATCCATCTTAAGAATACCTTATAATATCATTCTATTACATCATTTCACCCTTTAATTGATAGTATTGCGTTCCTTCCACTGTTTTTGGGTGAGTTCATTACATGATTTCCATGATTGTTTCATGATGGTTGATCTAAATAATTGGAATTGAAAATCCAGAATTGTAATGGGATAGTATTTATAAATTTATAGAACCAAAAAATAAAACATTTATATTTTTTTTTCTTACATGAGTATGATTCATAAGTTGAAACATTAATGATGTTTGTTTAGATCATTTTTGTGGTTCATTGATAATAACAACCTCATTTTCCTTAATAAATTAATACCATGTGTAAAAAATAATTCCATAACCATGGATGATACATAAAACATATAATATAACTTGGTTCAAACATAAATATTGTTTCATGACTTATCTTGAAGGATGTAAAAGAATTTTAAATCACATCGTCCATGATGTCGGTAAATCGACACATCACAGACGAAGTTTTAATTCCTTGAATAAGAGGGATAGCCGAAGAATATTGATGTGGAATTTTCCATGAACATGAGAAAATACAAAATATATATGATTATTGAGCTTTCATGACTCTTGGATATGAGTGGGTGAGGAACAAATGAGAAAGGAACTAAAAATAAAATAAAAATTGAGAAATATCTCAAGAATATTCGGTGGCCTAACTACGTCACATAAAATTTTATAAAGTATTTCTATGGGAGAGAAAGGGTCCATTATAATTCATACATAATATGGGAAGTAATGATGATATGTAATGCCATATCCAATCATAAGACAAAGGGAATTTAAATAATAACATAAAATGAATGAAAGAAAGAAAATAAAAGAGGATGTTTGCCTCTTTATCTCTTCTCCTTGAGATCCTTCTTAAGGCCTTTGGTTTTCCTCCTTTGGAGAGGAAAAAAGATCTAGGATGTGGGGAAGATCCTTGGGAGGAGTTTTTGATTGAAATTAGGTAATTATCAATAGTTGATAGGTGTGGGAGGAATAGGGGAATGAGGGGGGTATTTATTGTTGAGGAGAGGGGGTATTTTTCATTATTTTAATTATTATTATAATATTTTTTTAGAGACTATGAATAATATTAATTCATGTAACACAAAATTTTAATAATGGGAGGTGCATTCGAAAAAGGGATCTTATATCACTTATGATGTCATAAATAGCATATCTAACTAAAAATCATAATATACAGTATTTTACCATATTTCACTATTCATCCAAATTTCATGATTTTTAAAAAAATACATAAAATCAACCCTTACCATTTCCTGAACTATAGAATTCCATAATGAAACTGATTTGTTTAAAATATTTTTTAAATATTATTAATTTAATTTTAAAATAAAATAGCACTTAATTCAAAAATTAACAATTTTAATTCTATTACTGATTTTATATCACATTGAAAAATTAAACAAGATGTCATTATCTTAAATCCTTAAAAAATAAAATATTAATACAATTATCTATTCATTAGGGTCATATTAAAATTCATATTACTATTAAGAAGGGTATGTTACTATTAAAAAAACAAGTTGGTTTCATTAGGATCCTAATAATGTACATAACACAATTGTAGATGACCATTTTTTCTAAATTCATAACATAAAAGTGGAAAAATAATTTGTAAAGGCTAGTTATAAATATCTACATAAAACAATGATTCATGAATTTTGAATTATTTTTAAAACCATGGGGTGTCACATTATCCCCGCCCTCTGAAATTGCGTCCCTGCAATTTTATATACTTATTAAATATTTGATGGTACCTTTATATCATAGAATTTTAAGACGCCCATGGTGATTCTTCTACCATGTTGTTTCTAAAAAAACCCTTTACGTGGATGATTAACTTATTCTTCAAAAAATTTTCCCTTTGATCAAGAATTTGAACAATATTCTCTTCATAATAAAGGTTCTCTTCCAGCTGAACTGCTTCTCGGCTCAACTCATGTGATGAATCTGGGACATACTTTCTGAAAATTGAACCATGAAAAAAATTGCGTAATTAAGAAAAAATCAGAGGAAAATATACATGGTATAAAACTATTCAAAGTTTTTCCCATATTTCAAAAGGATCGATTAACCACAGACTTATCTACACTTTTTTACCGAAACACATCACACTTCTCTGAGGATAGATTTTAAGGAAAACATTGTAACCTACCTAAAATAGAAGCCTTTCAATCAGTTATCAACACAACCTTTTGTCTTTATTTGATCTGTCCTCATGTTTTTCTAGATCATCTTCACTTTCTCATCCACTTCCTCTACTAATTCTGGCCCTTATTACCATTTTTTTCACGCACTGCTTCCCAAATCACTGGAGTCCCACACTACTTTCCATACAATGCCTCAAAATGGGCAATCTATATACCAGAATGAAAACTATTATTTTTGAAAAAACTAAACTAAATAAATATGTTGATCCCAACATCCCTAGTAGTCCGTTGAACATGCTTGAAGAAAATCTTCCAATGACTAAATCATTTTCTCAAATTTCCCATCTGATTATGGATGAAAAGCTGTACTAAAATTTAAATATGTGCCCAATGACCTCTGAGGACCCTTACAAATGATAGAATTGAACATGGGATCCTGGTCAGATATAATTGAAAGAGGAACTCCATGTTACCTTACATCCCCATTGAGGAATAAAAGAGAAAGCAGATCCAATGAAAATGTATATTTAATAGAAAGAAAATGTGCGGATTTTTTCAACCGATAAATAATAACACCAATTTCATTGTTACAAAAATATGTATCAGGTAGTACCACAACAAATTCCATGGATAAATTCATCCATTTCTACTCTGGCATTGGGAATGGATGAAGCATCCCATTTGGAAACAACCTCACTGCTTTAACCTATAGAAAAGCCAAACATTTCATAGTAAAATATGACATATATTTTTTCATTAGATCCCACATATAATAATCCCGTTGGAAACTATACATGTTTGTACTACTAGGATGAACTGAAAATTGAGAACTATGAGCTTCACACAACAATTCTTTCTTCATCTGGGAATCACAAGGCACACACAACCATTTACAAAATCTTAAAACAAAATCCTTTTCAAGGTTAAATTCTAAAAACATTCACATTTTTACCAATTCTAACTTTTTATGTAGCTCATGTTCTTCTTTCGTCGCTTTCTTAATTCTATCTAATAAAGATGAATGAACTGAAAAATGATAAAAAAGAAAGGTATTTCTTACACCAACAACTTCTTAGACAAAATTAATCAAATCATTAATCAAGGTATCATTTTCTAAACATAACATGGATAATGAATCATGATGATTTCGATTCAAGGAATCAAACAATTTGTTTATTTTCTAGGATGGTAATTAATCATGAAATCATAATCCTTTATCTATTCAAGCCATCATCTCTATATCATGTTTAATTCCATTAGAGTGAATATGTACTTCAGACTTTTATGGTCTGTATATATTTGACATTTGGATCCATATAAATGATGCCTCTAAATTTTCAATGAAAAGACTATATCTCCCAATTCCAAATCATGTGTGGGATAATTTAACTCATGAGGTTTTAGTTTTATTTTAGATAAGATATTAACTTATCATTCTACATCAAAACAAGACCATGTCCCTTAAACAAAGCATCACTTTAGATGAAAAACCCACCATTTCGGGATGGCAAGGGAAAAACTGGATCATTTACTAATCTCTTCTTCAGTTCCTGAAAAGGGACTTCACATTCTTCTATCCATGTAAATTTTACCCTTTTTGTGTTAAATTAGATATCAGTCTTGGTAACCATGTAATGTTCATAACATAATGTTGGTAATAACCTGCTAACCAAAGAAAACTACGAATCTCTGTTACATTTGTAGGTCTTGGACATTCATCAACCACTTTTGTTTTGATAGGATCAACTATTATTCCATCCTTATTTATAATGTTCCCATGAAAAGAAATCTGTTGCAACAAAAAATCACCCATAATTAATTTTCCATATAGTTTTTTTCTAATAAGGTTTTAAAGACAACCCTTAGCTATTTTTATGATCTTATTTACTTCTAGAATATACCATAATTTTATCAATAATTACAACCACAAACTTATCTAATAACTCACGAAATATTCTATTTATATGATCCATGTATACAATGGGAGAATTATATAACCCAAATGGAATAACAAAAAATTCATAATTCCCATATCTAGTATGAAATGTTGTTTTCGGGATGTCATCCTCCTTCTCCTTCAGATGATGGTATCCTGATCTCAAGTCAATCTTGAAATATTACCGATCTCCCTGGAACTGATCAAAAAAGTCATTGATGTGAGGAAAATGATCCTTTTTTACAAGTGATGTTATTAAATGCTCCATAATCAATGAAATGTATCATGGAACAATGTTTGTTTTTAACAAAAAACAAGAGCATCACAAGATGAATTCCAAGGATAAATAGAGCCTTTATCAAGAAAATCCTGCAACACTTTTTCTATTCAAGAAGATCTAAATGCGACATACGATATATGAGTTTTGAAATTTTCTTAGCATCAAGAACTATGTCAATTATGAATTTGAATTCTTTATCAGGTAGGACATCAGGTAACTCATCAGGAAAAAAATCAGTGTATTCATTTACCATTGGAACATGATTAATCTGAATAGATTTCTAGTTTTGAAAAATATGAGCAAGATAACTTTCATTTCCATCTTTCAACAATTTCTCAAATTCTTGATTTGTTATAAATTTTAAGGGTTTGTTATTATTTATAAACTGAATCTCTTTCTTAAAAAAACACCTTTAGATCTACAGCCAATTATACCAAGATAATCAAAAAGCCAACCGATTCCCAAAATAACATCAAACATGACTATGGGTAAAACAACAAGGTTTTCATGTAATGACTTTTCATAGACCACAATAGAGAGATTATTATAATTCTTCTTTTCTATAAAATTTACCGCTAGTGTTTTAACAACATGTTCTAGTCTCATTCATTGAGTTGATAATTCCAATTTACCAGAAAATTTCTTACAGATGAAGGAATGTGTAGACCCCATATAAAATAAAACATTAGAAAAATCTGAGTAAAAAAACAAATTACATGATACTACTTCATTGGGTGGATCTATATTTGCCGATGTAGTCACAAAAGATCTCACCACACTATTCTTCTTATAGTTTGGATTCATTGCATCATTTGGAACCCTCATTGGGTAGGCATTTTCATAATAACCTATCTCACCACATTTAAAAAACATTATAGTTTTCCTATCAGGATTTGTCTTGGGATCATTTTCATTACAATATCAGCCCATGTGTCCAAACATACCACATTTAAAACACTTCCTTGTTTTGGTAAGACATTCCATAGGGTAATTATTGCCACACTTTTCACAAATTGGAAACTGGATTCTTTTACCATCAGATGTATCTTATTGATTCTTACCCGTCACTTTCCATTAAGACATCTTCTTATACTTATTTCCAAAATGCACGTGATCATCAACGACCTCAATCTCTACCCTCTCATCACATCAGACAATTATCTCATAAATTTTTAATTCACAGGAGGAAAACACCATTCGATACATTGGATTAAGTCATGAGTAAAAGAAATTGATATTGATATCATGATCCTGAATACGATTTTAAGCTCACCTCTCTAGTTGGGTGAAGTTCTCTTCATAAACCACCACTGAATCTTTCTATTTCTGCTTTAATTCAATTAATTTATTCTCCATATTATGTCGCACCTCATTAGGAAGATATTTTTCAAGGAAAAGACTTTTAAATTCATCCCTCTCTAAGGAATAAAAATCCTCTCTATCCTTGTTATTCCATACCAACAACCACCGCTGATCAGTTTCACGTTTAAAATAATAAATAGAATGACTATCCTTTGGATTGTCTGAACATCTCATATCATCAAACATCTTTTGAAGGGATTTAATCCATCCTTCACCTGCTACTATGTTAGAAGATCCATCGAAAGCTTGAGGGTGTTTCCTCATAAAATGATCCACTATTTTCATTTTTTGGGATACCTATGGTTTTTATCATGTATGGATTCCACCAACAGTTATTGTCATCATTACCTGAGCCATTACTGTCACAAATTGCTCAGTTCCAATCACCATCATTTCGGATTGCAGATTTGTAAGGATATCATTCTATTAGTGACTCTCTTGTTCAGCTTCCCTATTTCTTCTACAGATAACCATTCTGAACAAACATATCTTAGATGAAGAAAAATGGTAATCCTTATGTTCTATAACATTTCAAAATAATCATAGACTAGAAATCATTTATGGTATTCTATTAACATCATCCTAACCACTAATGTTATCTAAAACATCCTCTTATACCAACTTTAGTGTCCCACCCTTAATATATTACATAATATTGAAATTATTCAAGAAATAAATTCCTTTCCCATAGAGGATATTTTCATGTTTAGATCTTTTTAGAATTTCGAAATTATACATTCATAACATTATACATTAATATAGAGTGGATACCATAAAAAAATAATTCATTTCTTCCAAAATATAAAACATTTCAAATAAAACATGATTTTTTTTGATAGTTCTTCAAACATATAACTTGGATTCCTTATTTGTATTAAACATCCTTATAACCTTTGAAAAAAATTTAAAAACATGTGATGAGAACAAAATCTCGGTATGGGATATAAAAATAAGGAAATAACACATTAGTCCTTCAACACTTGTAACGATTGAAATCATTTTGAAAAGACATAATTGTCACCCATATATACATTCTATATGAAACACGATATTTACACATGATCAAAAAAAACAAAAGAACATAAATATAACCATAAAGGTATCTTGGGAGCATTACATACTTAATATAGTAAACCTCTCGACTACTTTATAATTTGTAACCCTCACAGCTACCTTACAATTTGTGTTACCATTACAATTACACATGGAGTAACCATAAGGAATACCTCTAACATACACATAACAAATGAATTTGTGGGAAATATTGTTCACACCCTTAATCACATACAATTCCCAAGAACCATAACATTATCACACACCAAGAATAATTGCATAAAAAAATTTCTTTGGATTGATGTATAATAAAGTTTTAAAGTAGAATTTTTAAAGGAAAAGATCCTTAGAAATACCATATAATTGATGTGAGGCATAAAATGGTGCATTGAATTTATATAAACACTATAAATAAACTTAATTAAACATAACATAAACAATTTTAATAGCACGTAAATAACGATATATAAGGATAACCCAAACAATGGAAATTGGGTTAAAAATTCCGTTAACTCAGGCTTGTATTAAATAAAACTTATTTCGACCTCATGTATAATGGTTAAATGAGTATAATTAATTTTTATTTAAAAAATATCCATATTTATAATACCTTATGTGGACATTTAATTTCATCATTTGATGCTTTAATTGGTAGTGTTTTTTCCCTTGCACCGTTTTAGGGTGAGTTCATTATTTTATTTCTATTATTAGTTCATGGTGGTTATTTTTGTTAATTGGAAGTGAAACTCCATATATTTAATTTAGTAGTATTTATATACTTTTAGAACCATAAATTACACCATTTATCATTTTGAATTCTTAAATGAGGATGATTCCTATGGAAAAACATTAATGATATTTTTTTAGATCATTTTAGTTGTTCTTTGATTATAACGACTTCATTATGTTTAATAAATTAAAACCATGTGTACAAAATAATTACAGAATAATGGATGAGACATAAAAATTTTATTATAACCTATTTTAACAAAAAAATGGTTTGATGACCAGTCTTGAAGGAAGTAAAAGAATTTGAAATCATGTCATCCCCAATGTCTGTAAATTGACACATCACGAGCGATGTTTTAATTCATTGAATAAGATGGATAGAAGAAGAACATTAATGAGTAACTTTCTATGAATATGAGAAAATCCATAATATACATGATTCGAGATCTTTCATGCTTCTTGGATAAGAGAAGGTCAGTAATGAAAAAGAAAGGAACTCAAAATAAAATAAAAAATGAGAAATCTCTCATGAAAATTGTGCATCCAAACGAAGCCATTAAAAATTTTATAAAAACTTTTGATGAGATAAAAAGAGTCCCTAATAATTATTACATAATATAAAAAGTAATGGGGACATTTTAATAGAATATCCCAACATAATCCAATTGGAATTAATGGAATAACATAAAATGGAAGAAAAGAAATAAAATAAAAGAGGATGGTTTCCTCTTGATCTCTTCTCCCTAAGATCCTTCTTAAGGCCTTTGGTCATGGCCTTTTGGTGATACAAGTAGCTCTAAGATGTAGGGAAAAGACATGGGATTAGTTTTGGGACGAACATAGGTAAGGATCGAGTCTTTATAGGCGTGGGAGGTAGAAGGGATTGAGGTTGGTATTTATAATGGAGGAGAGGGGTATTTTTCATATATTTAAATCATTAGTATAATAATTTTGCTCAAGACTATGAATATTCTTAATTCATGGGACCCAAAATAGTAATAATGGAATGTGTGTTCTAACCAAGTGGTATTACATCACTAATGTTGTCATTAAAAGATTATTTAACTGATAATTTGAATAAATGACAATTTACCGTATTTCAATTTTCATCAAAAATTCAAAAATTTCATGAAAATTCCAAAAGACACCCTTACCATTTCTAAACGTAATGAATTAAAAATAGAACCCCATTCTTTGAAAATAGTTTTCTAAACATAGTTAATTTAATATTTAAATAACAACACACTTAATTCAAAAATTAACAATTTTAATTCTATAACTGCTATTAAATCACATTGAAAAATTAAAAAACATGTCATTATCTTAAATCCTTATGAAAATAAAATATACATACAATTTAATATTCGTTAAGGTCATATTACTACTCATAATGGTATGTTACAATTCACCAAAAAAACAAGTTTGTTTCATTAGGATCCAAATAACTTACAGTACACAATTATATATGACCGTTTTTTGAAATTCAAAACAAAAAAGTGGAAAAATTATTTTCAAAGCCGAGTTATAAATATCTACTAAATACAGTGTTTCATGCATTTAAAATTATTTTTAAATACTTGAGGTGTTACATTTATGTTCAAGAACATGCATTTTGTTATGGGTTTTTTTCATTATGGACTAGGAATGGACATAGGATATTGGGATTGGCGGTCGAGCATGTACTCAAGCTTCCTTATAGAAATGGATTTTTGTATTTATTAATCAAATTAATTTTTTAGTATGGCCCTACTCATTTTATTGTAACCCTTTTTAGGTTTTCAGCTTATATATTTTATCTTCTCATATAATTTTTTTATTTTCTATTGGCGAGTTTATGCATTCTTTTAATTGTGATTTCTTGTGGTGGTAAAATTCCACAAAATTTATTAATTACATATTCTAACATTTTTACTACTAATAAAAATGGTACATCCTACATACTGAAACACATTTTGGACCTTACTACTATTCAGTCGACTCTATCATATGGTGATAAATGAATGAGGCCCAACAACCAGCCGTCTTGGGTAATCATTTTAGTGGATCCCAGTCGAAGACACAAGAAGTGGTATCAGAGAATTATCTTATTTTTGATGTGTACTTTTTTATGGTTGATATGAGACTTGTAGTGTTGTGGAACTTGGTAAATATCATATTTTTGGGTCTAGTAAACCCTCACACAAGGTAAATATCATGTTTATAGGGATGCGATTATTTATATTATGGATATTATAGTTTATACTTGTTTCTCCCTGGTGATTTTTATACTTTAAAAGATTATTGATTTATGGATTTATGAGTTTTTCCACTTTGAACAATAAAAAAATAGAATAGTTGTGTTCATTCATCATTATAGGAATATGGATATTAAAATTACATGAATATTCTAAGACATGTAGGTTGTATTTCAGGACATCCTAATACACGATAAGTGTGCCTTGTCTGATTTGTCATTATGATTGTCTCTATGATATGTTTCTTTAGTTAACTATTTATATGAATATATTATTTTCTAATTTTATATCATGCCTTATTATAGTAGTAATAAAATTTTGGTTATTAATGTGTATATATCAACATAAATATCCTTTTCCATTATTTCTTGATGATAGAAAATTGGAAAATAAATCATGATATTTTTGATCTATGGAGCTTGGGTTTCATCAGATAAAAAATAAATATTAAACGTAAATGACTTCTAATAAATATTTATGAAGTGTATTCACCTTTTTAAATTGCAAAGGTAAACCCATGTAATAAATCCTTTATTATGTGTCTTTCATATTTTGAGACCGAAGGTGAAAACCAAGTTATAGTTTTATGAATTCAAAACTATAACTTATAAAGTCTAGTACCATTATAATTTGGTAAAGTAAATTAAACCTTTTTTTATCAATTTATAAATTTAATATTTTAAAAAATACGACTCTAGAAAGATTCTGATGCTTGTGGATCTTAGAGTTGA
This sequence comes from Viscum album, assembly GCA_963277665.1. Lineage (NCBI taxonomy): Eukaryota > Viridiplantae > Streptophyta > Magnoliopsida > Santalales > Viscaceae > Viscum > Viscum album. The sequence goes on from OY728142.1 coordinate 1,338,117,998, forward strand.
CTTGACCAGAGTTGGTTAGTCATGGTGTTTCACGCTTATGAGATACACTAGACTCAACTTGAGTATGTTGGTCTTGACATGATATGACATTATGATAAACCCACTAACGATGTTTTCATTATCAATGTTTAATAAAATTTCGGAATGATGACCCATATGACTTAATTCTTAAATACTCAACTAGAACCCATTATGTAAGTTGGAGTATAATACTTTTGAGATAAACCCAATATGGATGTGATTAATCATTAATAAATCAACTTCTATTGGATTGCATTTAATGAACCCACGATTGAATGATGGGTCCCTCCTATGTCACCATTATCATTGGTGATTTATTGATTATCCCAATAGGGGTATATTCATGAAATGTGGGGTGGTTATATAAAGTGTAAGATTTTACATGTACGTGTTACGTATAAATTTATCATGGGATATTACTATATCAATTCCATTTAAAATTATAAATGTTCATATATCTTCTATTAAGGTTAATTTTTAGGAGGATTATGTTAGTTATAATTCTAATTAAAACCTAATTGGTGTTTTTAAATATAACATGTTAATGTAATATTCTTCATCTATGTCAGTATATGAGAACTTATAAATAAATAAAGTGAATAAATAGTGTTTAAACATATTTTGAAATATTTTTTCTATTATATTAATTAAATGCCAAAAATAATGTTCTTAGTATAATTTTCCTTTATAACTGGCACTTAATATCATTTATGAAAGGTGTACATAAAAATTTTAGTTAAATGAGCACTAATGAAATGTCAAAAACCAAAAACCATTATGTGGCATTCTTATTTTGAATCCTCATGTAAGTCTTGTTACAAAGTTTTTATTTTGTATTGGAATTTAGAGGTTACCCATAAGTCTTTGTTGGTATTTATAATTTATATTGTGTTTAGAAGTCAGTTCAGAGGGCCCATGGACCATCTTACTGTGATCTTGTTATAGGTTCATTGATTTATGATTTAGTACTAGGATATCCTGATTGGGGAAGAACTTTGTAATTTAAATTTTCTTTGGTATGTTCTTACTTTCTGTTTTCATTTTAGTGGGGTCATTATAGTGCTCGTTTTACTCAGTAAAACTCTTATTGATGAAAGAATTCCCCTGGCTAGACGAGTGGTCTTTTGGTAAGTTATGTTTTCAAAAGGGTGTGATCATTGAGTAAAATTTGGGTTCATCAGGTTAGACATGTATCTTGGATGGTAATTCATTTTAATGGTTGTGTGACCATTCATCTTTTTTAATGGAGTAATACTCAAAATTAATCAACCTGTTTATAGTTATATCGGTATCCTGACTAAGAGTTGATCCATGTGTATGTCATACAAAAATATGAATGATTTGTTTCTATTATGGTGTTTTGATATCATTGTAGGATGTATTTTTTTACATGGTGCCCATAAATTTTATAGGTGATGTGTTAAATCACAAACTGTTTGGGATAATAGATTCTCATTATACATTAAACTGTGTGAATTCAATATTTATTAGAAATATTCATGTGAATATAAGGGATACATTCATAGGTCATCTATAGAGAAGATTGACTTGAGCATAAAAGAGATTGAGTTATAACAATATGCAGAGGTTCTATAGGATAATTTAGTTGGTTCTATAATACCGTTAATGAATGTTGGTTTTTCACAATAGTGTTTTATCTATCATTATTTTTAGTGGTCGGTTTTCCGCTTCTCTTCATGTTATTCTTTGTATAGCCATGTTATACACATCCTTAACACGTGTTCTGTGGTGGGTGGAATTTGTACCTTGGGATGTGATCTAATTTTAAAAAAAAATGAATATTACACTCTTAATGTTGGTCTAATTTCATCGGATCTATTTCATCGTATATTTCAAGTTATAGGAATTTCAATAGAATATGACCATTTAGGAATGGTAAAGTGGACTTTAGAAGTAGTGAGCCTCGTTTGTTTCATATTTCTAGTCTTTTAGATGACACTCAATTTGAGAACCATGTTATTGGTTTGGATGGATTTTCAAAGCTATAATCAGTCTCATAGAGTTAATTAACAAGAACATTAAATGATTATGTACCACATTTATGCTTATAAGTAAAATTAATAGTGTGGTTTTTGTTTATGTACCTAACAATTAGAGAAAACCTAGAGTTGGGATTAGGCATCAGCGATTACATTGAACAATCATGTGATCCTAGGGATTCAAAGATGTATGGTTGGGTTTTTTCCTTAAAACAATAACTATTATGTTGACTGTATCATAAATGGGTTAGTTTTTAGTTGATTTATTATTATTTTCTCGATCAAATTTTGATGGTGAGATGAGGCTACCATTCCAACATCATGTTAATCATGAAAAGTATGTTTACCAGATTGTCCCTTAAATCATTTTGAAAAGAATTCTAAAGATTTTTTAGGTTGTCATGAGGGAGTTGGCATATTGTTAATCAAAGAAACACATCATTGGGAAACATTTTTGTAGGGTTTCTATCATGATAAGTATAACATGTTTTGATGCAGTGTGGCTCTATAGAGCTATTCACACATATATATGGAAATAAACCATTACATATTAGTGTACTATCAGTTTAACCATGATTATTTCCCATATCTTCACATCATCCGGAATATGTATGGATAGTGTGATACACAGATAGATATAATAAAATGAGCTTATGGTTTGATTGATTAACCTCATGTGAGAAGGGTCATGTGAACTTGAGGATGCTCCTAGGAAGGATTAATTTTCAACTTGATTCCATTGGACTCTGAAAGTAGGTATGATTTACCTAGGAAGCATCCCCATATTTAAATAGTCATCATTGGTGAGTTTTCTTGAAATGATTATTATTGAACCTTGCCTAAAATAATTTTAATATGTTTTGATAATGTGAATAATATTGATGTCTAGGTTTTTAATCATATACATCTAGAAGGGTCTTGATATTCATTTTAATAGTTATTAAAATGTGATCGATGATAACCCACATTGAATGTATCAGAGGATTAGAACATTGCAGTGTATGATACAGATAAGGATATTCAAGAAAAATTTAGGTAATCTAGTTAATGTGTGGTCAGTTGGGACTTGTCTGTTTTGATTTAATCGAGTGAAAAGATATGGTTCATCCCATATGGATAAATTTCAAGATTTGATAATAATTATAGATGTATTTTTATAATTATAGGGCCATGATTCAATTGGAAATACAGAGTCATTGAGTATAATGCCTCAACATTTGACATAAAAGATAGTGCCTATAGTGGGGAGCCCCATAGTATGTATGATAAAAGAGATGAGAATGTGATTTTTTCTCAAGACATATGGGCTCTAAAAATCATTGTCTTTATAGTTATAAACATGATCATTATCAAAAGCTTCTGTGTCTTAAGTACCATGTTTTTTATGTAGCTCTTCCAGGTGGGTTGGGAATGGGAAATGAAATGATACCATTTGAGTGGAAATTAATAATGAATATAGGTTCGGTGATGTTTCCATTTCTCCCCAGAGTTTCTTTCGGATGAGATGTTCTATGGTGGGAGATTGTAATGTCTAATGTTTTGGACCTTTGTGAAATTTCTAAAAGATTGTTATAATTTCATTTTGTGGTCAATATGAATCTCAAAAAAGGTATAGAAATGTAAATACAAGGTTTGGAATTCTTATATGTGATGTTTTAGATGGTTATTAATTCCATTTGGTTTTCGTATGGGTTCAGTTGTGTTTTTGGTCCATTAGAAGTCGAATGACTGGTTTTGTAAAGGAAATGGGGCACAAATTTCTCATATGGTTCATAAAATCCATGAAACCAAATCATGTGGTCCATTGAAGGTGTCACGTGGTTAGTTAAATGTTTGTGGGAGGGAAACATGGTTTCTAAAACCCTATATAGTAAATCGATAATGTTACCACGTAGGCTATTCACTATTCTTCATACCTTGAGCCTAGATAATATGGGGTGTGGCTTTTGGAAAACATGATCTACAGAGTCATAATATAGTGATACAAATCATATAACCGAAACATGAAACTCATTTATTTGGAAAAAATTATAAATTTTCTGATTATAAACATAAAAGGTTTTATCCACTTTTCTTCTCCCTTTCCTCTAAGAAGCACTCTCATACCCTCATCTTCTCCCTCCTACTTCCCATAGTGGGTTTACCCTGTTTTTTGTCTAATTAAAACTGTATTTATCACATTGGATGTTAGGAGGTAATTGAAGGATCCTTTTCCCTCTATTCTCTTATTCATGCCACATACAGAATTTTATTCCCATGAGAGATAATATTACCTATTTATAGGATATTTTTTTGATTCATCTATTTTCACTCAATTCAGATAGTTTTAAGGGTCAATAATATATGATTGAATCACCCTTTATACATGGTATGTGTTCTCCTTCGTGACCCTTATTTTTTTTTATGTTTATAAATTATTTCATTTTTTCACACATCAGAACATCAATCCATCACCCAATAAATATGAACTTAATCACATAAATGATAATAACTTTATTTATATTATTTCTATCCATTTTAATTTTTAAGTTGGGAAATCTCTACCTTGTCTCAAACCATCTCCTATTGGTGTGTCACTTACATTTAATGAATCTTATGCATTAATATGGTATTAATAAAACTTTTTGAGGTGCATTATTTTATCTCATATCAAATGAGATGCTAAATGGAATTAAATGGACCATAACTGTAGTGGATGGATCGATTAGCCTATAAAAATTATTGTATTATTCTAGGGTAATCCCTCATACATGGAATGAACAATATGAATATAATAGAATATATCATGTAAATGATTTACCCTTAGTAAGAACCCCTTTTATTAAATGTAATTCATGCATCATCTCTTGTTAAATGAATCAGGATTAATTGATAATACCATGTATACTTTTAGGTCCTTCTTAATTATTTAAAAAAGGATATTATTAATTTTTACTGTATGATATAATGATGGAATATATATAATCATTTCCTATTTTTATATAATAAATGTAATAGATAAATGATTTTCCATTGCACCTTATGAGATATTGTGTTCTAAATTATGGGATACGCACGATAAGGGCTCATAGAAAACATGGTATTACCTTATGTATTGTTACTGATGGAAATTTTTTTTGGTTAATGGAAATTAATGTTCTCACCCCCTTGTTAGAAAATATTTGAAATGGAATTTTAGATCACCTTAGTGTGTTGGACGTGAAATTCGATGCCCCCTCAATTGAGGTATTAGGAATGATGTCTCACATCATTCATTAGTGTTGATGGGCATGAGACTTTGTATCCCCTCTTCAAATACATAGGTATTATTCAACATAATTATGAATAGATCCCTTATTAAATATTTATTCATCTAGGATCTATGTGTACAATATCACTTGTATTAAAAAATGAAATCGCGATTATTATATTATAATCATTTTCAATTTTTCATTTAAATCCCTGGGTAAACACCAAAACACACACATACAAAAACACACAAACACACACACACACACACATATATTTATTATGTCAAACGTTTAGTGACATTCTTGATTAGGATGATGTAGGTATTGTGGGAAATGTGTCATTGAGTACTCTGATCTTGACATGTTTTCTTTCATTTATTAACTTCTTATTTATTATATTATAGACTACATTATTTTTTATTTGTAGAATATGTTTCAATAGAAACTATTGGTGGATGACTACTGAGTTTACATAACACCCTATTTTTTCTACCAATTTGTCCACAAATAGACCTTATGGTAATAGCTTGAGGATCACAGAATTTTTTATGTGATGTTTTCATTATTGATTGGGTATAGAACTAGGATTTATGGATTAGATTTTGAAAATGTATTCTTGATTCCTTCTAATGATGGTTTCATTATTTATTTCTTTATTTCCTTCATTATCTTAACTCTTCAAATTATATTATATTCCTATTGTTTATCTTGTTCTTTTATATTGTCTCTTCACATTGTCATGAATTGTTGTTTATTTAGAATTTCCAAATTTATATATTCTTTTTTTATTACCAGTTGTTATTATATTCCACTAACTTGATTTTTTATTGCTACCTCCATATTTTTTTTCTAATATATAGGTTAAATTATCTCTACTATACAAAATTTAGTAATTCACACCTAGTGAGCATCATATGTTATAAGAGGAGGAGAATTTGAGACCAAGTTTATAATGATTCAGGGAACCATTTTAGTGGCTCCTTGGTTAGAACACTACAAGTGCCATCATCAATTTATTTTTTGTTATCTTAATATATTGTGATGGTAGATAGGATACTAAGAGTGTGTTGGCACATTTTATGTATCTCATGTGTATGTATGTCCAATGTTCACATCATGAATGATCATGTTTTAAAGGATTGGACTATATATGTTATTATTATTACAATGGATTTTTATTTCACCATTGTGATTTTTTTACTCCTGCTGGTTATTAAATTTAGGATTTTTCATTTTTACATATTGGGATAATATAAAAAGATATATTGAATATTCATGAATCTTTTAGTCACATAAATATTCCCATGCTCTATATATTATAGGACAATTATATTTACTTTCATTGTTGAGAAAATATTTTATAGATGTACCTTTTCTAATTTATCATCATATTTTCATGTATGAAATGTTTCCTCATTTTACAATATATGTGCATGTATTCTTAGATAATTTGATATAAATAATTAATATATTTATGATATAATACTCATGACATGTTTGATACACGGACCGAACGACCCAAAAAATCATTTCTAAAAAGTGATATATGTCTCTGATTCATTTGTCTTAAATATTATGATGAAACAATAGGTTTTTAATTAAGATTTTTTTTATTGTTATAATTTTTAATTGAATGTGGGTAATTTTAAACCTTTTTATAAAACATAAAATTTAAATGATGTTAACACAAGATATTGTATCATAGACCAAGAATATCCATAGTAGGATTTGTGGTTTTTTATACCTAAAATTATCAACAATTCTATTATTCGAAATAATTATAAGGTAAATTAAATTTATTATGTTAGAATGTGTTTCATAGGCCGAAGTGATTAACATGGGATTATCATAATTAATTTATTAATATTATTAAACGAATTTATTTTGTAGATGAATGAGTTGAGTGTTTTTTGAGAATTGTACAATACAACCTGAAATTTTTATTAGTTAGTATAGATATAGATAAATTTTAGTCATTAGGTGGATAAAGGTAAATAATTAAATGGAGAGCGATTTCTATGATGAAATTATATTGTTTAAAAATATGTATTTATGAATATGTTCACATTTTCTTTATGATATTCAAAAAATGTCGGGGAGTAGTATTTGGGGGACAACCCATCTAAAATTTTGTTATCAAGGTGGAAGATGAATTTAAGATGAATAATGAATGAGTTCATATTGTATTTAATTTCCAAAACGTGAGGGATGATACAACATGTTAGAACCATTTTTTAAGATCCATTGGATTTTATTAAGTTGAATGATTTGGAGGAGGTGGATTAAAAGTCATATTATTAAAAAAATACAATATAAAATATTTTTGGCAAAAAAGGGTTATTATAGTATATGTTTTAAAACAAATATGTGTTTTGGTGAATTTGGATATCATTATTTACAAGTTAGTAATTAAATTATTTGGAAGGAATCATTTAAACTGTTACTGTGGTGTGAGAAGATCATATCTCCAATGTTAATTGAGGTTTAAAAAAATATAACAAAAGTATGTCTCTTGTCTCGAATATATATGGTTGGGCAAAGTATTTTTAAATATAATGAAATATCTTAATAAGGTTGGGACATAGATATAGGGTTGAGAAAACAATATATAAGGTTGAGAGAGTTCATGGGATTAACGTAGTATGGTTGATGTATGACCTCATTGGGTTGATATGAGTCATCATCAAGATGGTGTGATAATTCATATGTTTTGTGTGAGTATTTGTTAATATTAATTTTTGCCCTCCTAAATTTTATGTTAGGTTCTAATAAGGTTTATATAATATGTCATAAGGTAGATTTATGGCTTCATATGGTTCGACATCCGACATTATAAGGATAACTTATTTTTGTAACCAGAATTGTTATTTCAAAATACCAATATACATCCCTTTATAAATATTGATATCTATTCTGGTCATTGAAGTTGAAATATTATGATTCTATCAATTAATGTAATCATTCAATATAATGATAATTTAAATTTTTTCAGTGGTATTTTTTTTGAAAATATATCATGTTGTAAGTAAGATTACAACACCTCGATATTGTAGCACATATAAGGTATTTTATAATGGTAAACTATGTATCAATATGTATTTTAAAAATTAATTTGTCTTCATAATGGTAATTATAATGGTATACCTTAAATTTATTTGTACCATTGAAATAATACTTGGTATTTTGGAAGATAAACTCAAATTAATTTTTTTTTGTAATTTTTCAACTATTACATTACAAGAATATTTAGATGCGTTTAATTAATTATAATATAGGATTAAAAAATCTATCCAATAAAAAATATATTCCATATGGGTTTTCTAGGGGGTAATGACAAGATAAATTGAGAACATTAAATCATGGAAAAGGCTGAGTTTATTGAATTAGTTTTTTCATGCACACCATGATATGGAGAAAAGAAGATGGAATCATGGGAACTGTTAGAGAAACATGATTCATTTATTTTAATTCCCATAAGGGAATAATTTTTTAAATGATCAATTTTCTACATATGAAAAAATGAATACTCAATATGATGTATATGTAGTTTACTCAACTATTAAGAGGATATAATAAGAGATATGACCTAAATAACAATAATATTTATATCTACCACTTAGAAGAACAAGAGAAAGAGGATTACATGTTTAAAAAAATATTTAATATGGTCTAACGTGAACTTAAAATAATCAATAAGAATAAAAAATACACGAGGGTGAGATTATAGATTATTTTAAATAATCATTGAATCTCTATGTGAATGAACAAATGGGTGTAGAATCATATTGATGATTCATTTTTTTCATGAAGAATAAAACAGAGTCATGGTTTTTCAAGGGAATGTCATTCCATTTATATATCTAGAAAGGTATGTTTAAGACTTTTTCTCAGTGAAAAACTTGATAGTTCATGAATAACCCACTAATTATTGAGTTTTGGTTTATGTAGGTGTCCATAGTGTTTCTATGATGTAATCTTATGAGTAGTTCAATAGTTCATCTATTCAGAACCAAGGATTTATATAGCCACAAAATTCATTATTGAACATGGAACAAACTAAATTTCTATATAAAATGGGTGTAATTCCCTATAGTAGTACCCAAATGAAGGGGAAAGGGTTGTGTTCTTTGGAAAATTTGTGGAAAATCCCTAATCATTATATATGTTGTGATTCTTGAAGTAGAGTGATCATGAACACTTGTATCCACAAATCATGGGATGTAGTGGATTTTTGCACATTGATACACTATCAATTGGTCATTCCTCGGATTTAGTCTAATGTTGGTTAATGAAGTAAAAAAATTTCAATTCCTTTTCAGATTTTTATATTACTGCATTCACTTACAAGAATTTTTCTAGGTTAGTAGAAAATAACTTCTGAAAATGATGACCATGGTTCTTATATAAGTTGTAATAGGATCCAAAGAGGTAAATAGTAAAAAATAAAAAATAATTAAATTGGTACACAATTATTCACCCCCACCACATACCACATTTGCTGTTTTGGGACTTTTTATAGTAGCAGGTTTTTTCAAAATCAAAATCTTGTTTTTATAAAAATATATCTTTTGTTTCTCTATTACCAATAGAATATATTTAAGGCAAAATGAGTTTATCTCATCTATGTAAAAAATTATAAATTAAAGAAAATCATATTATACAACATCTATGATCACTTGGTATTAATTTTTTTATCCTAAATACAATATAGAATATAAATATTTTATTTTGAGAAGGATTTCATATTGGGACAATGACCATACACTTATAAAAAATGAAGAAAATGTGAAACATTCCTTATACAGATTTCTATAAAATGTATTGTACATAAATTAGATAATCTGAACATGAACTAAAGATATGTGAGGAAATTGTTGTCATATCTATGAAGGGTGAACATTTTTATGAAGGGATTGTTTGAAGTATTTAACCACAATTATGATGGCATAATGATATATCCAAATAAAAGCATTAATTGTCTCTTCAACCACAAAAAAATTGTCTCATAGACCCATTTATCCACATAGTGATTAGATGAATTAAATTGAGACTATAAATAATATCTTAAATAGACTACTACCTTTATATTATCCAAAGGATCCTATTATGAATGAAATAAAATGGATGATCATTCATTAAATTATTGATAAATTTTATTGGTTTCTATAGAGATTCATATGAAAATAAAATGTATAAATATTCTCACATTGATGAATAATTAATTTAATTAGTTTTTTAAAAATGAAATAAACCATATTAAAAATATAGAAGATTATGTGATTGAATAATTACACTCAATTTTTCTATAAAATTAATTATATTTATATATTATTTGATGTAAAGATACCATTTACTTTTTTAAAGTGTCAAAATGTTGGACACACTGTGTAAAGGTATCTGTGATGGTTGACGGTTGATGATGGGTTACAAATTTATTTCAACATTAGAAGTGTAAATTACCCCTGGATTAAATTAAAAATCTAGAAATAAACCTATAAATTTTTTCACTAAATAATATTTGTTTTAAAATAAAAATAAAATGATGATATATTTTTGAAGAGGGTAAAAAAAATCTAAAATTATTTAGAGGATTATTTAATAGAGACTCCAAATAAAGAGAAATATTTAACTAAAGTGGTAGTCGAACATGAATTTGTAATTAATATGATAACGTGTATAAAAGATGTCATTCTGGAATTAAATAATCAATGGAAGTAAAATATAAAATTTAGTGTATTTTTAAGTATTTTTTAGAATATTTTAACCAACATGAGTCCAAAATCACTCATTTAGATAATTCTATGGACGATCAATCCATAAAAAAATTATCGAATGTTTTAAATTTTAATATTCTAATGGTGGTATATACTAAGGTGAATAATAATAGAAATAATTTTAAAAATGGTTGTGTAAAGAAAGATGAAATAATTTAATAAGATGTTTTTACTTTGAAATTATTTATTAAATATATAATAAAAGCTAAATTTTGAACGATGAAACTCAAATTAAGTGGGATAAAAAAATAAAGATAGATTTGAAAGTGGAGTGGGTAATTTTGAGAATTTTATGATTGATAAAAGGCCATATAAATTTGGTAAAATTAAAATTATATTTGAAGTTGAATAATCACTAACATGGATATATTGGTCAATTATGAGAGAAAATTAAAATTTTAGAGATAACTCCCAATCCATGGTTGTTTTTCAGAAACCAAGATACCAATCATATTCAGTGAACATGTAGATTTAGGTTTAAATAATATTCAACCTAATAAAGTGACAATTTCATGTTTCGTTTGGTTTCCCAATAATCTATTATGACAAGGAAAATATTTATTTATAAGATGAATCATCTTGGAATAAGTAATGGAGAATGAAAACATATGCTTCATCTCATAAAATAATATCTATTTTTTAATATGATTTGTATTTCACTAACTTTGTTCATAGAGAATGAGATTTTGGGACAAATGAGTAATGAAACATAATAGATTTAGGAGAGACCAACTTATGTATCTATTTAAATCTATGTTCTGTGGAAGGAAATGAATAAGAAGTATATGACTATATTTTATGATATTCCACTTACGGAGTTAATGAACGGTAGTAGACTGATTCTTGATAATTGGTATTTGTCTAACATGATTGGGAATATGTGCATCATGATGAATATAATATAGAATATGGACTGAATTTTAGATTTTAATAATGATTAATCATTGAATATTAAGAAAAGTGGTAAAAATTATTATTATTGATATGTTAATTAGAAAATGTTACATTATAATGATGGAATTCTATTTAAATTCTTTGCCCATATGTTTATATTATGACTTGAGACTCACAATCTCATTTGACTGGATGGTTTTTTTATTAAAATTAATGCATAAAAATTTATTGACATATTGATTGATGGTGATTAATAATAAATACCATATTAATGAAAAATAATATTAATTTTTCTCGTGATTAAAAAAAATAATATTTTTTTCATCGATGATGCCAACACATTAAAAAAAATGCATGTAATATCATCAATACAATAAATGTATTATTGAAATTTTTAAAATGAAAAGTATTTTGAGTAATACCGTTGATGATTTAAGAAGATCAAACATTATATTAAATTTATATTGGATAATGAAAAATATAAGAATCAAAATTTCTTAACATATCAACAGTGACATTTTCAATCCTATGACAAATTCCACAATATAATAGAAACTATATTTTGAATTTTGATGGATGATTATAGCCTTATTGGATGCATTATGAATATGTAAATTAAAAATAATATGATTGAATACATTTAAATGAATAATTGGAGAGATAATAATGAATCCAAGGGGAGATCACAATTTCATAATATAAAATATTATGGGTTATACATCAAAGTAATATTTAATTATTTAGAGTATCATGGAATAAAATAGTTTGTTTCATCATTATAGACTTATAAATAATATAGATTTCAAAAAGTTAAATATATATATTTAATGATATAAAAATGAAACCAATACTTTTAATATGGGGTTGTAAGTATCAATTTATGTATTAAAAAGGTCTTTATTTTCTAGCATCACGAAGATACCAAAATATGATTTGTGTCATAAAAGAATAAAACTCAAAAACACAGAAGAGCTTTTATATATATTTTATATTTCAAACCTTTGATGAATGTAGTGGAATTATTGTTATGTTATAAATTAATGAGTATTTATTTTTCATTTAACTAACATTAATACATATAATTTCATAAATAAAATGATTGACATTTTTTTAAAACAATGATATTGTTTTTATTGATGAAATTGTAGGAAATAATACTCTAACATTAAATTTGTAGGATATTTATCAAGAGGAAGGTAATCATGAAGGATGTTTTTCATAAACTATAATTTTTTCAAAAAATATATATATTGAAGATAAATTAAAGGAATAATGGAAGATAAAGAGAGTCTAAATAATATCAAAGTATTGAAATTGTAGATGAAATTGATGATTTCAACGTAATTGTAGATATGAATTATCTAACACAAACTCAATGAATAGGGAATGTTGACTGAACAACTCTATTGTAATGGGTGGATTATGCCTCATATGAAGAAGTGTAAAAGGAATGAATCATGGGTCAAATATGTTAATGAAAAACATGATTAAATAGAATAGAAACATACATTAGAATTTTGGAATCAACTGAATGATCCAAACAATATTTTATTAAATTCGCTGTTCAAAATTAATTATTATGTTCAAGGGAATTTAATATAGAACATTGTTAGGTTAATATTAAATTTCTATGAAAAATTTAATGGACTAGATATGAATGATATATTAAAACCGGTGGCTAGTTATTTAAATTTAATTATTTTTAATTTTATACAAAGTAGATTTGAGGATTTATTTCATGAATTGTTATCAATAGAGAATTTAAATGTTTTTCAACATACATTCATCCAAATTAGTAATGATAAAAAATGGTTACATCATATAAATATGTATTTATGTGAAAAAAACAAAAAATATGGTCTTTATATGATAAGTTAGATTCATATTTAAGGAATATTGAATTTAATAGAGGTTGTTTTGATCACAAAATTTATATTAATAAATCAATGTAGATTCAATTCATGGTGATTTTTTTTATGATATCAAATTAAGTTGAATAATTATGGAATTGTTTTAAAAATTTGAAAAATTAATGTGATCATTGTTTTGATATATCAATAACAAATGATTTAAATTATTTTCATTAGAAGAAGGTTAATTAAAGGGTGATTATACCATTATCAAAAAATAAAAAATATAGAAATATATTATTCCAAAAGATTGAAATTCATGATTTCAAACTTATTTAAACACTAAACATTATAATAACTAATCATAGGAATATTTAATATAAAAATTAAAAATATCTATTTGTATACTATAGAATAATTCAACTATTGTTATACTTGAAAATAATCAGCTATGAAATTGTTTGAACCACAACCTACACAACAGTGTTTTGAAGGTAATAAAAAATTATACTATCTCACTATAGCAAAAAAATAGTCATATGGTATATTTAAGTGTCTATGATTATGGACCAATATTTGATGTGATAAATGATTGTTAATTAATGAAAAAATAATATATAGATTACTCTTGATATTTTATGGATAGATTATTAATTATTTGAGTATTCATTATAATAAATTATTGTTTCAAATAAATTTCAAATATGTTATCATGAATTAAAAATAAAAATTTTAATATAGAACTAAAATAGTTTTTATTTTAAAAAAAGACCTATATTTAATTGATTCATTTGAAATAATAATTATTAGATCTTAGAAAATAGATGAATATTACTATAGTGATATTTTATGTGAAAACATTGTTATTTAGCTTTCATGTAATATGGTACAATATTCCAAAATGATAAAAATTGAGACAAGGTAACAATTTATTAAGGAAAATGTATAAAATAGATTTTTATGGAATAATAATTAGAAAAAAAAATTGTGCACATTCATGATTCTATTGTCAATAATAATATTTCAAAAGAAGTGATTGAATCTCAATGCTAAATTACATCATAATATTTAAGGGGGATTTTAATATCCCCTCTCCCCAAATGAATTTATTATTTATCGTATATCTTTTTAGTTGGCAAGAATTTATACCATAAGATTGTTATTAGTGGGGGAAAATTATAGAAACATATAAGGAAATTAGCTAGTGAATTTTGATAACTAGTCTCATAAAAGGGGGTAAATATACTATTATGGTTGATTTTATTTTATAAAAAGATTTTGAGATAATTATATTTCCAATCACATCAAAGAATAACTTATATTCAAGACATAATTTCAAATTCTGTTTTTATCATGTTATTAGATAGAGTTGAAGGTATAAAGTAATAAATAAATTATCTCTTTCACTTGTTTTGTCAGCATTGATCATTTATCACATAGTCTTTGGGTTATAACTAAGACTTTTTATTTATATTTATATTTTTTTTTATTATGATGAATCTTAGATTAGATATTTGAATTCAATAAAATTATAGGAGGAAATGATTAAACCATGATTATTTAAGAGATTAATTATGGCTCAAAGGATATTTTTATTTAGGTGTGATGAAATATAGTAATATTTATTATAATCATTAACATATTAGAATAACAATATCATTGGTCAAACTTGGAATAAGTTTCTTTATATTTAATGGTTTTTTGGGGATAATTTAGAATAGAAAAAAAACTCACAAGATAGTTTTACTGGCCACATCCCCTAATTTATATTAGAACATTTCAATTGATGGTGGATGAAATATTACTCCATGATTAGAAATTAAAAAGACATTTATGGTTGAAGGCGGAATAATTGATGTTAATCTGGATGTTATGGTGAGAGGTTCACATCATATTTGGAAATATCAGTGGAGGTGAAGTTATGGGTGATGCTAAATCACATAAAAATGAATGTATATTATTATAGGAATAATGGTATACTTATAATATTGTGTATGGTGTATTATTGTTCTGTGTCACTCATAGTAGGATGATTGGCCCAAAAGTGATAATTATTAAGGCTGTTTATTTATAGTCATGTGACAAGCCATAATGCAACCCTATGATTTGTTAATGTGTAGCTTTTCCAAATAAATTTTTATAGATATAAATTGTTAGATAAAATTTATTCTATAATTGGAGGATTTAGTATATTGAATTAATATATGTTTCACCACAAAATGTTACAAAACCATATAATGTTTGGTTCTAGAAATTTTTTGAGATATCATAGGAATGATTTTTGGATGAAAAATAGTGATCATGATATGATTTTATGAAGGATATATTAATAAATAAGCATTACATTTAAATTATTAAGTTAATATTATGAAATAATAGATAAAATGAAAGAAAAATATGTTTTTTATTTTTTAAATATTAGAAAAATTTATTGTGTATTATGAAATTATCTTAGGTAATATGTAATGATTTTATATATAATTATATTTTGACTTGTGGAATATAAATTGAGGTATTTTTATTCCTAATTTCAATATATTAGATAAAAAATATAAAAAAGTGGACGATATGACACAAAAAAATACGAAACAGAGAGATTTCACAAATACAATACTTTTATACCTAAAACTATGATGAATAAATATGAGGGTTTTTTATTTTTTTATTGATTTAATTATACAGAAAAATTTATGATATTTTGAATATTCTATTTAAAGTCATTTTTAGTGGAAGACATGTTGACATTATTTGTGTTCTATCATGATAAAATAAGTGGATATGAAGAAATATATAGTATCCCTATTTATTGGTTGTTAAATAAACCAAAAATATTTTAATATTAATAGTGAATTATTGAAATCAATGGTATATTAATACATTGTTTTTTTATGATCCTTAAATATATCTCTTTGTGGTGAACTATATAAATTTCTCTTTTTCCATGTGTTTTACATTAATAATTTTATGATTTAATTATTTTATTAATATTGATAGATTAATTTGTTCATGTTAAAGAATGAAAAACAATTCTTCAATGACTGAACATTACCATAATAATTCACCGTCGTCTTTGTGTTTTTTGTTCCTTGTGATTGAAAAACACATCATGGAAAATAATCACTACAATTGAGATAATTTTTTTGTAAGAAACCTCAAATAATATCCATAGATCATCCTCTATGTATAACCACATGATTTTGAAAAAAAATTGATTAGTATAACCTTTCTGATATTTTTTATTTCACGAAACTATTTTTCCATAATAAATTATGTTTTAATTTATGTCATATAATTCACTAATTCAGATAGTCATTTCACACGAAACATCAAATAAGAATACGTTACATGCAATATCGTGTTTCTATGAAACATCATTTTATTGTTATAATTATTTAAATGAGATAGTTATAACCAACCTATTAAATCATAGTAATATTAATAATAATAACTACTTATCAAATATTTTTATAATGGTTTTATGAAAATAAAACATATTGGTAATGAAAAATAAAATTTTTATTAAATCCATTATATGTCTAATAATGTAATATTTCCTCAAATGGACTACATTTTGAGTCTACATATAGAAAAAAATAAAATTAAATTTAGACAATGTTAGAAAATAATTTTATTAAATAATCTTAATTTTTGAATTCATAACAATGATATTATACTACGGTAAATTTTTTTGATTTTTCAAAGAAAATTATATTTGATGAATAGTTAAAACTAATACATTTGATTAAAAAACCTTTCTGTTAAAATAATATTAAATATTAAATAATAATTTAAAATAGTTTTAAGGTCACATTACATCATTTATGAATCTATTAATACCATTTATGTCAATATATAAATCTTTACAATGAAATTGACTATAAAAAACCAAACAAATATTTTATTATTTTTTTACTCTAAAACTTGTAATTTCATCCCCCTCTGTGATTAGCAATAATCAGAATTTTTTCACATTTAAATTTGAATTTTGAACAACCAAAATAAAAAATTCTAATCTGTAAAATATTTTTAGTTTAATAATATTAACATGATTTATACCAAAAATATTATTAAATGTGATTAAAATTAATCACAACGATGAAGGTCAAATTAATCTTAATTAAGGACTAAATCCTAAAAGTAAGGGACCAAATAACCAATCCACATTTACAAATCCAATTTGTTTTCCATATTTTTTCCAGAAAACATCAATTAATGAATTAATTTGGTTTTTTTACTTTTTTAGGTATTTTCATGTGTACACCAAAATAGTTTTTAAAATGTCCTACAAAGTCCTTTTCCTTCGCTATAAAGGGAAACCACCTATCCCTCTTCATAGCACCTCTAAAACCTCCTAAGATCAAAAAATACCTACCCAAGAAACATAAATTAAATAATAAATTTCACTTATAAGCCATATCTTATTTATAATTCAATCCACTAATTCCATTTGGAAAAAACCAAAAAGAGTTACCCGATTAAGAGGTAACGTCTTCCATCAAGTCTTTTATTTAATTTTCCATATACATCCCCTCCAAATCACATTTGGTTGTTTTTATATATATATGGTTATTTGTACACATACACACACCTACATCTAATGGGTAAAAAAATAATGATTCTTTGTACGGAAAACTACTACCTCACGAAATGATGATTGATCAATTTTCTATTATGACCTACCATTGTGAAAACAATGATAGAAAACCTATTTATACAATTCATATATTAAATTTATTATTTCACTAATATTATCTATTATATTTTAAAACACATAACTTTTTTACTTTCCATTTTTTCTAAATAAGATGATTTTGTTTTAGGAAGTGTAAACTACCACCCCTAAAAGCAATATGAATCTTTCACACATCAAATGAATTGTATTAATGACTGTCTTTTTGAATATATAAGATATATATGATATTATAAATCTACTATAATAATGATATAAATATACAAACATATATTTATTTATTTATTTTACTTATATTCAATCAATACAATAATTAGAAGAAAATATCATTTATTAGTAGGTACGACCTATAGTCACCATTAATGGTGTTTTCTATTTCATAATTATATATTATCTAGATTATTAGAATAAAAATATAATGTTTATACAAGAATTGTATATCATTTTTTACATTATTGAAATCATTAAATAATATATAAATACCAAATACATAATAAATTATGTCACATGTAAATAATAAAGTGAATATTAATCCAAGAGTAACCCTAATATAGGATTGTTAACAAGAGTGTAATAAAAGGTAATAATAAAACCATATATGGAATTTTATTCAATAACAATGTTATTTAAAATATTTATAACAAAATTTATAATTTTTATGTAGGTTTTTTGAACGTGTACGATTATAGTCAACAGACAAGGTAAGTGGATTCCTTCTCTCTTTTTATTCACCTGAGATACATACCATGTTCACCACACTTTCCTTTTGGGTATTGTAAGTAAGAGACATGATTTTATTCTATGTATCATATAATGAAATTTATGGGTATTAAAATTTTCTTTATTATAATTTTCATTCAATATTTTTATGTTTAAAAGTAACCAAATCGGTAATAATGATATGTCTCAATTTTCCTTCTTTGAGACTCATATTTTGTTATCCCGCCTGAATCAATTTGGAGGTGTATGTACATCTATTTTACATGTTCTATCATGAATATGATTCTTTTATTGATATTTATAAATTAATATAATTTAAAAATATTAAATTTATATTATAATCCCATGTTACCAAGTTATATGTGTTTATTTAGACAATCTCATTACTTTTGAAGAAGGTTTACATTTGTGATTCATTTGGTGAATTATTATGTTTCATCTCATAAGAAATTAATGAATATTCATTTCCATTATTTATTCACGCTATATTTATTTTATGGTTCCATTTTTTACTCTTTTATAAATAAGAGTGTAAATAATGTGTTTTTAAAAAACTCAATTTTACTATCTCTTTGATCGGAAATCTTTTTTCCTTCAAAAACAAGTTTTTTAAAAGATATTATAAGAATATTATATTATTATCCTATGATCAAGAAAATAATTTTTCACCATTTATTACTTTTACCAATGTTTTCAAATGATTATTATTATGAATTTATGAATGAAGAAATTATCAGTCCTTTTTACCATGCATAAAAAATGTTTTTACCTCATAAGACAAGTACAAATTTATCCATCATATCCATAGAATACTTTTTCAAATTTAATGGTTCATTTTTTGGAATTTTTTCTGAAATATATTTTCAAGGAAAATGGTTATCAAACCATATTCATATACATTTTATTAGTTTTCATGGGGAATTATTTTCAAAATCTATCAAGACTTCATTTATATGTTTTAATAAAAAATGGTTATCAAAACAATTTTAAAGTAATTTTATATGTTTTCCAGAAAAATTATATTCAAAACATTTTCCATATTCTTAATCAAGTTTTTAGGGAAAATGGAATCCAAAATGTTTTATAGCTTTATTGATATGTTTTCAACGTATTCTCATGGAAAATAATTTAAACAACATTTTGAAGAACTATTTATAAGTCTTCAATGTATTTTCAAAGAAATTATTTTTAAAACATTTAAGGATTTCATTATAAGTTTTCAATGTGTTTTTGATGAAAAATGTATTTATTTATTTTTTAATATAATACTATTGGTTTTCAATGAAAAAGGTTTTCAAATAATATCATATATTATTTATTTTTTTAAAAGTATTTTATATAAAAATTAATATCAAATTGTTATATCAATTAAAAAGCATTTTTAAACAAGAGATGTAATTTTCCTTGAGAAATATTTTTGATATATATTTCAAAATTATTTTCCATATCATATGACATTAATTTAAATATTAATTTTATTATATTAAATGATATAAAATTTCCTCTCATATCCTTTCTATGAATGGGTTATTTTCAATGTCATGGTCTTTAGGGAACCAAATTCTCTTTCATGGATTTTATGTTTGTCAAATATATTTCTCTTTAATGCGTTATATGTTTATGAAATCTGTTTCTCTTTTACCAGTTATTATATGATGAAATGATTATGAAACCTATACATTTTCTATATGTTATGACATGTTTACATGTTTATGAAACCATTTAAGTTAATGGGTTAAGATATTATAGTTTATGATTATTAGGGATAACAATGTACGGTTTCACTATGATATGGGAGGAACCTATATCTCCCTCAAATAAATTGGGTAAAAATTTATATCTCATGAGATTCAAAAAGATGGTATTTGGAGTAAAACATATCTACTAGGAAGTACATAGGAGTGAACCATGACTACTATGTTGTAATGATATGTGAACTAATGCTATTATGATTTCATTGGGAGTGAATAATGACCACCAAGATGGTATATGGAGTGAACTAATACTACTATTATGTCCATTATAGTTTATCATGACTAACAACATGGTATGGGTAGTGAAACCATACTACAAATATGGTTTTTCAAATAATTTCTTGGCTATTTTGGAAATCATATTATATTCTTATTTATTTTCCACAATCCCATGTTTTATTACTATGTTGTGGTTTTATGGCTTATGTTCTTTATTTAATTATGATTAATGTCTTTTGAAATTCCTTGACTTATGTTAGGATTCATGTATATGATATTTGATATAAAGGGAATGATATTATATTTTTTGGATCATGTTCTCAAACCCTTAGGCTTATAATTATGAAAGAAAATCTCTCTTATTTAGCTTTACTGAGAATTTGAGATCAACCCTTTCTTATTTTTCTTTTCACCATGTCATGGAGATAGGTTTTATTGAGAACCAATAAAGGTGGAGATCATTATGGGTGATGTCAAAGATCTTCTATCATGATATAATTATTTCTTCCCATTTTTCTAAATACAAAAAACATTAGAGTTCTCGGGAATTTATATTTGTAATGTACTATATATTCATCTAAAATTATGTAATATCCTTGTATGTCAATATTGGTATTATATTATTCGTATCCAAGGAATGGTTATGTCAACCATTAGAAACTATGAACATAAAACAATAGTGATATCCCCATGTATATTTATATGGATATTTCTGGGGATGTCTCTAAGGATATGTATAAGGATGATTACACATTTATGAAAACATCTTGGAAATTTGGTATAGGGTATAGTGAGTTTTACCAATCATTATATCCCTATCTGGATACTACAAGTGGATGTGTCTCTAGAATATATTTACATATGGGTAAAAAATCATAAAATATGTTTTGGTCTAGATGTAGGGTAATATAGATCATGAAAATAGGCCTTAGTACACATATTTTTTTACACTCCTGGGGGGTATACTTTGGAATTTCTCAAACTCTTACTAAACCATCATGATTTATTTAAGTATAAGTTTCCTATGAATAAACATAGATGAAACTAGGCTATTTTATATTAAGGAATATGTCATGATTTAAAAATTCCATAATGAAATATTTTCATGACTATGTGGTTCTATACTATGATAATTAATGGTGACACTATGATTCTGGTTTTAGTCAATGGTGGGAACTGGATAGAGTAGATTAATGTTGAGTATTATTTATGATGTGTTGATGAGAAGTCAGAAAGGATGATCACTAGAGTGAACGATTTTGTGATCATGCCTAATTAGTGTTCAAGTAACATGATTAACAATGTGTAACTTATGATACTCTTCGACTCACCCCAGAAGATAATGAAGGAGTTCTCTAAGACTTCAGGTAATAGAGACTATGGAGGAAATATAATTCAGTTTTCCTTGTGTCTAGAATGTGGAAAGAATCACGTAAGTGAATTTATACAATTAATATAAAGATGTTTTCACTATGGAAAATAATGAAACAAATAAGGTGACTTTATGGGGAAAATGAAGAGTTCGGTTAACAGAATATTTGAGAATATTGGACCCCTATGACATAATTGATGTTCTATTATTTAAATGTTGAATAAATGGTATTTTTGGAACTAAATTCCCCAAAAGGAATGCTTCGGAAGAGGATAATCAATGTGGGGTGAGTAATTGTTAGATTTTTGTTTATAGAGAGAATGCAATTGAAATTTAAATGTTATGAGGTGTTGTGTAATAGGATGAGGTAAGATTGTTAATTGAAAAATGATGAAATGGAATAATAAATGTTTATATATATTTTGAATAAAAATTTCTGTTATATGATGGATGAAATATACAATGTTTGTTCTACTTATGTTTTTTTCATAGTATTTACAAGTTTACATTGAATGTTCCAGATGGACATGTGGAGTGATTTAATAACAAGGATACATTTTTACTAAGGTAAGGTAACCCATAATATGCTTATATGTTAAGATAATGCTGTTATAAATATGAAAAGTGTATGGTACTAATTACTATGGAAGTAATTGAGGACTTTTTAATATTTGGTTTATGGTATCATTAGTGAATATTACATGATATTTTAGATTTAATGAATATATCCAGTAGACTTTGGAATAAGGAAGAATGCATTTTTTTTCAAAAGGATTTAGGGTATTTACGGTATTTTCCGTGTTTCAAGTTAATATATGACTAGGGTATTCATGTGTTTGGTATGTGAAAAACACGTAGTACTTTGGGATATATAGGGGATCAATTTTTATATAATTTCATGAATTTATTTCTAAATATGTGGATTTCCATCTTACAAAAATGGTTATAAGGTTACCAATTCCTAAACAATTTAAGGTAAACTTTTTATGGGTTATTTATGTATTGAGTTGGTAATAAAAATTTGGTATAAAAGGTTATTTAACATTATTTAAAAGATATATATAATAATTACTTTCAAAATTACATTTTGGTGGTTTTATAAAGGTACATCATGTACATTTGTTGGAAACCAATATTGTCCAGCAAGGCCGCATGTCTGAAACCCTTGACCAAAGGACGATATGGGTTTCACACCTACCAATGGCCCATATGATGTCCTAGTTTATGTATAATAATTTTTTCTGAATATATATTTTTGATGAAATTGTAGTGTTACAATTTATTCTTAGAGACTAATGTATTATTTATATATATATTTTCTATGAGTAGTTAGAGATTAATAGTTATACATTTCATGCATTTATGGGACATAAAATCTACAAATCTTTTATTCTAGTGGTTTAGGTAAAAATGTTAATTTCTAGAAATCCATTGCATACAGAAATGGATCAATTGGAAATAGATATAAAAACAACCAAATAAGAAATTTTTTTATTTTTAGCCAATAAAATAATCACTCAATGATATGTAAATGATCAAAAATTAAAATGTGTTATCATAATACCTTAATTTTGGTCGAACTGTTAGCATTTTAAATCATCCCTGATTAATGACTATGAGGCCCTAAACTTTTATTTTATTATTCACATTTTTTTATTGATGACATCAATCACTCATTATAAATATTTATGTTTTTCCTCCATGTCAAATATTCAGTCCCAACCTATGTTCTCATTTGTGGAATCCTAGTTATATGTTTCTTTGGGTATCCAATAATGATCTAACATTACATTTTTGAAGGAAGAGTTAGTATTCTTGTTTACAACATGGTCATCTATGAATGAATCATTAAAGTGTAAAACCGTTGATAACCCAAAAGAATTTTGAGAGTGAATATCCTTTTTAAGGGGCAGAATCTGACACCTTGAGATTTTGTGAAAATAAATTCGAATCAATTACAACTTTTGGATATTTTTCATTTCACGAAACACTGAAGATAATACATTTTATATTTATGCATTATGTTGGGCTTCCATTATATGAAACACCAAGCTAATCATTCCTTACAAGCAATATAAACATTGTCCCACTCTATTTGTAACCCTGATGTTAGATTTCATTATACACAACAATGACATTCCTCGATGATTTGAACAACATGCTGAACCGAGGTTCACAAATCATTAATATATTATTAAAATATGATTATTTAATATAATAAGATAAAAAAATATATTAATCTATGTTTAAGTAATACTATTTAATAAATTTTTGAATTATATGGTTTATATAATAAACTATGAAATTATAGGTTACCAATTAATTATAAATTATTATGAAAACTGATTGAATATAAAAGAAAATATTATTATGGTCACAAATATATTTAAACCTAAAAAATTAAATTTTTATTTATTTCATTAAATAAACTAATTAAAGCAACTATTTCACATGGAATATTTACATGGAATACGTAACATGCTATACTGAGTTTCAACAAAACATCTATTCGTAGTTATAAATATTCAAACAAGTTAGTAATAACCTAGATGTTAATCCATAGTAAAATTATTAGTAATAACTACTTCTATAATAGTTTCATAATTTTTTTTATATTAAAAAATAATATTTATAAAGGAAAATATAATATTTAGTAAAGCCTTTATTTGTTTTGGAAAATAATATTATTTCAATTGAACTGCTTTTTATATCCATCTGTGAAAAATAATAAAATAAATTTTAGATAATTATAAAAATTTAGATTCATAAAATAAACATAATTTGTGATTTAAGAATATTGAAATTATCCTAGGGTAAATTTTTGGGATTTTTTATCAATTTTTCTTGATGAAATGTGAAAACTACAGTGTTTTAGTACAAATTTGATTTTTGTTTAAATAATTATTAATAAAAAATCCTATAGTAAATTTGTTTTATGGTTGAATTATACAAATTATACATATATTTATACAATTTATATCATTATGAACAACTATAATTTTATATTGAAAAGAATAATTTACAAAATATGGTACATGTTTTCACTTTAAAAACAAGTAATTTCGTCCCATTTGTGCCATTAGAATTAATCATAATTCTACCACTTCTGTGAATTAAATTCTAAAACCCATCATAAAACATTATATTTAGAATAATATATATATTCTAATAATATAAAATTAATTTTTGAAAAATATAAATAGTAAAAGTTATTAAAATTAATCAGATTGATTACAATAAAATTAAGTTTAATTAGAGACTAAAACATCTAATTAAGGGAAACAATTATCTTGAAAATTATACAAAAACAATTTAATTTACATAGTTAGTCCACAAAACTTACATTATTTATTTATGTTAGATTCATATGTCTTTTTTAAATAAGTACATGTGTACACCAAAATTGTTTTCAAAAATACCATGTGAGTCTTTTTCCTTCCGTATAAAGGCCACCACCCTCCCTCTTCTTCACAACTCTAAAACCACTTATTTTAGTCTAAGAACTACCCAATTAACATTATATAAATTCACCCTTCCACCTATAATCCTTCATATATGTATAATATAATCCATGGAATCCTTTTTGAAAAAACCAAAAGGAGTTACCTGATTAAGAGGTAAAATATTCTCTAAAGTCATATGTTTTATTTTTCTTCTAGACCACCTATAATGATGTTAATTATATTATTAAATAACAAAAATTGTATCCCAAATATTCTAGGATGTTTTTTTTAAAATTTTTGAACTATAATTATACACACCTTGATCTATTGGGAAACTAACATACTATTTTTGTGGACGGCAAACTACTACATCGTGAAACGATGATTGTTCATTTTTTCCATTATCACCAACCATGTAGTCCATTATGATAAAAAATATGTATATATGTAATTTAATAAATTTATTAGGTATTTAATATTCCTTGTTCTATTTTAAAACACATACCTTTTTTACTTTCTAATTTTTGTTAATATGATAATTTCCTTTGAGGACGTGTGGACTACTTTCCCCTCAAAGCGATAGGATTTATTCATACACCACCTGGATTGTATTAAAAATAGTTTTAATGAATATATAAGATACATATAAATAAATAAATCTAATTTAATATTGATATATATATATATATACATATATGTCTTTTACTTTCATTCTATCAACACGATAATTAAAATGAAATTGTGTTTATCCGTACGTATGAGCTACCATCTCCATGAACCATGTATTCTGTTTCATAATTATATATTATATAGATAATTAGCATAAAAAGTTACAACATATAAATTATATTTATATATTATTCAAAAATCATGAAATCTTGATATATATTATAAATATGAAAGATATAATAAATAAAGACAAAAGTCAATAATAAAGTGAAAATTAACCAAAGTGAAACCCTAATATATGATCACTGACATGAGGGTAATATGAGGTCTAAATTAAAATATATATGATATTAGATAAAATAATATGATTCTATAAAATATTTTTAACATATTTATATTTATTATATAGGTATTTGACTGTATATGATGAAAGTAAAGACACACGGTAAGGGGATTTCATCTCAGTTTTTATTCCCATGGTATACATGTTATGTTAACCACTATTTAATTTTTTTAGTGAATTAAATACCATGATTGTATTATATATATATAATATATGAATATATTCTTATTATTATATCCTTTAAATTGGATTTCATTCTTAGTGTTTATTATTCAAAAGTTACAAAATCAGTAAAAAAGTGTTTCCTTGATTTTCCTTCTTTGAGGCTCATGTATTATTATGCACGTAAACTATTTCAAGGTGTATATATATTAATTTTATAGGTTCTATAAGGATATTAATTATTTTCATGATATTTTAAGCTTCAATTAATTTACCTTTCTTTCACGGAGTGTATGATACTAGGATACCAAGTTATAAGATTATATTGAGACAAACTCATCAATTTTAGAGATGGTTTATATTTATGTTTCCATTGATGAATTATCATTTTCAATCTCTCAAGAAATAAATAAATTTTATTTTTCTATGGTTATTCATTCTATATTCTTTATGTGGTACCATTTTATACTCTTTTTTACAAAAGATAGTTAAATTTGATTAACGAATGTCTGACTTTACCATCTCTTCAGTCAGAAATCTATGTTCTTTCAAGACCATGTTTTCATAAACAGGGGAATATTATGATGATATACTATGATCATTAAGACAATTTTTTACCCTTTTCTATCTTTTAGTATTTTTTCCATGAAATCTTCTTGTCGCTTTCTGAACAAGGCAATTTTTCTATTATTTTTACGTTGCAAAAGGAATGTTTTTACCTTATATGACATGTTCAGAGTTATCTCTCATCAATCCATTAAATATTTATTTTATTGTTAATGATTTATTTTTTTAGAAACGGTTTTTAAAATTTATTTTCACAGAGCATAGTTATCTAGGTGTTTTGAAGTGTATTTTATTTGTTTTCAATGAATTTTTTTAAAAAAAAATTAATTTTTTTTCCATTTTCAAGGAAAATAGTTTTCAAAAAAATTGAAAATATATTCTATATGTTTCCATAGAAAATGGATTTCAAAAAGTATTCATGTTTTATATATACATATTGAATTTATTTTCAAGGAAAATTGTTTTCAAAACGTTTTCAAGAACAATTTATATATTTTCAAGGACTTATGAAAGAATTGATATTCAAAAAAATTTAGATCTTTTTTTATATGTTTTCAACGTTTTTTCAAAGAAAAATGGATATTAATTTATTTTGGAGACCATTTCATAAGATTTCATAGATTTTTATTTCAAATGTTTCAATTCTTCATTATATGTTTTTAGGTTGTTTTCAATGATAATTATTATCAAACGATTTTATGTATTAAAAATTTAATTAAATGAAGAAAGGATATTTTAAACATGTAAAGGTTTTCAGATATATTTAAAAAAATTACATTTGTGATGACATCCATTGATGTACTCATTCCCTTATAGGAAATGATCTAACAGTTCTATTAATATCCTTTCTAGGAATGTGTTATGATTAATGTCATGGTATTTATGAAACATGTTTCACTATCATGGGTTTTATGCTCATGCAATCTATTTCTATTTCATAAGTTATTTAGATATGAAATACATTTCTCATTCAAAAGTTACAAATTTTTTATGAAATGATTATAAAACCTGCCTCTCTTTCACATGTTATGATATGGAAATCATTTCTATATGATTTTTTGTTTGTAACAGTCCCATGTTTTATTCCTATGTTATGCTCTCGTGGAATATGATTTTATTTCCTTATGATTCATGTCTTATGAACAAACATGCATTATTTTGTGATTCATGTAAATGATCTATGATATGTATGGTATGATCTATTATTTTCATAATCATGTTCTTATACACTTATGCTCATAATTTTGGTTATATATATCCCTTATTTACCATTACTGAGAATTTGATCTAACTACTTTCTTATTACTCCTTTCCCAGGTTATGGAGAATCATATTATGTAGATGTAATAAAGGTGAATAAATAAATCAGATATGTTAATGATCTTCAATTGGGATAGAATATTTTGTTTCAAAGTATCCAAAGACCCAAATCTATTATGATAATTAGGCATGTATTTTTGTAATGTAATAAATATTAATTTAAAACGATGTTATATATATATATATGTAAATCCGGAATCATTATACCATGCCCAAATAAACTGAAATTAAATTTCCACCACATCATATTAGTCTCAAATTTGTAATAAAAAATACCCCTTATATAATAGAGACTTTTATCACTAAATCTGTTGTTTGGTATCCTTCCATGTCCCAACATATCATTCAATAATCAATAATTGAAATGATTCTATCACCCAACCATATAACTCTATAATAACCATATGATTAATTTATAAAATATGTATACAAAATTAAATAATTTGAATTCATAATCCCATAGATTAAAACATATTAATTTCCATACTAGATCTTTTGTTCACATTAATGGTAAATTAAGGAAACATACATAATATTCATTAATTAGGACTATTAGTAAAACATATTCCCAAAAATATATGTTAACCTATTCATTGAACAAGATTAATAGATAATATAGGCCCTAAAATATGATTGATTCAGTCACCATTCCATTTTTTTGTTCCCTAGATTACAAAATATTCCAAATTATATCATATTCTTTGTTTCCCAAATAAATAAATTCATTATGAGAACATCATCATTAATCATAATAAAATGTTTAACTAATAACATTATATCACATCCTAAGCTTTTAATGACTCTAATTTAGTATGATATGAGATCAAGAACGATAAAGGAATCCCACATCTAACAGTGTATGTGATTGGGACTAGAATAATTGGAATAAAACCAAAATTATGGGAGGTATTACCCATTTAATAAGAAACTAAGAAATATAATTACAAATATAAATAACTAAAAAAATCTACATGAATCCAATAATTTTTGATATATCATACAAATACAATTTATGACTGAATCCATGTAATAATTTAAAATAATAACAATTTTCATCCAAATAATCGATAAAAAATAGAGACAAAATGTAACTCCTCTAAAAACATCCAACAACCAATTACAATAGATTAATATGAATTATAATAATAACCAATATGATCATACTATTATATAAATAATTTATTAGGGGTTATAATGAAACAATATATTTTATGTTCCTCCCAAAAAATCATTTCAATATAGATAAATTGTACTAGATCCACTATTAAAGAAATAGTAAAAAAATTAATTCATACCATTCCCAGGTAATTATAAAAAGTATTATATAAAAAAATTCATATTGACCAAAAAAATAATTATATATGATAACTATGGTCATAAAAAATAGTATCATAGGTCCCCCAAAATCCTTTCTCATCCCATCAAACTAATTAGGAATTTGACACCCCTTTCAAAATAATGATTGTATATGATAATCAGGTAAAAGATTGATGTTTGGGTGTCAAACACAGGTCGTGGTTATAAAGAGAATGGGTAATAATTTGTAAACAATTATTCAAACTAAAAAATATACAATGATATACTAATAATATACAAAAATTAAATTTCCATCCCCTTAATGACATAAAATTTTATTACCATATTTATTCACACTACATAATCAATCAAATTCATTTAACATATAATAATAAACCTATAAATGGATTTCTATATAAATTATATTTAAAGGAATCCATATGATACATTATATAATGTGCAAGTAATATTGTATTACCTACCAAAACCATAAATCAATATATAATCCCATGTTAGTGTGAGCCAATATATAAATGTGGTGAAACAATTATTACTAAAATACCCACATTCATACTCATTTAACCATATCTAGATTGTCAGTAGGATCAAAAATTAAAAATTTCTGTCTCAAACAAGGTATATATCATAATAGGAGGTTGAATTAGGCTACGGGATTTTTAAATATTCACTTTCCTATTATATTTTAGAAAAATTGGAAGAAACTCTTCCACCTAAATCAAATATGATATTAACCATTTAGAATAGTAAAATAGGGAAAAATATTTTTTACTTCCTTTTCCCAAATAGTCTAATCCATGGAGAATGTAAAGAAATTATTCTTTTCACATGAAACACTATGATCACTACTTTGGTTATAATTTTAGGGAAAATGCACTAACCCACCTAGATTATTACTATTGGTGAAATATGAAGATCATAATGATCTTCATGTAGGATGGATCTCACATATCAGCCTATAATCACCTTCATATTATGGAATGGTGGATAATAAATACACAATGAATGATGTTAAAATCGACATAGCTTCCAGGACTATCACTTGAGTAAAAATCATGGAACACCATCTTCTTTGATTATTTATTTTCAGTTTATTCTTGAAATTATTCCTCCCAACCACCGTATGGGTATTTTTAAAATTTTTCTTCTATTTTTTTGTTCAATTATTTTTTCCTATTTTATTTTATACATTTTTTATAAAAGTATTATTGTTTAATATTATTATATATAAAAAATTTAAATCATTCTCTAATCCCTATCAATAGATTTTCATTTCGGATCTAACAATTCTTGATATTTAATTCCCAAAAAAAATTCAATTTCCTCTAATAAAACATCATGACATTATCAATTGAATATTAAAATTGATAATTTTAAAATTCTTAAGATAGGTGGTGTGTTATTCCGGTACATAATTTATTTTCCTAATCACAAAATCTACATTTATAATTACTAATAATCTCATGGAACAACCATATCTCATCATCAAATTCACATATTTTAAAATTTTCTTTATGCTAATTAATTATATCATATGTTGGGATAACATAGCAATTAACAATAAATTCTTCACCATAATTAGTAATTTTATTTATACTTATGAGGGAAATGGTATTTTAACTAATATCACTTGTAATTCACCTAACCATATTGACCATTGGATTGGGGAGTGAATTTTTGGAATTATTTTCTATATTATTCTATTTGAACTGAAATAAAAAGTCCTTTTAAGGCTATAATCCACTCAATATATTCTAATATCCCAACCTCATGTTTATTAGTAATAGGGGATGGCATAGAACATAAGATTCCAATGGTTTATCTTTAAATTAATATTATTTATCAGGATTGGTTAGTTCTTCCAATCACTGGTGGTCCACTATATCACCAACTGGTGAAACTAAAGACCATTCCAATCCTATTAATATAGATTATTTAAGTGTCTCAGGATCTAGAGTCCAACTAGAGGAAATAACTCTATTATATGATGTGTGATAAAAATAAATAAATATATCATTATAATCTGGAATAATTATGTACCCCTTGATGTAGATCGCCCCATACATAATTTCGATAAATTTTTATATTCATATTCAACACCAAATATATATTCTCTAGTATTCTTCAAAACATGGTATTTTTGGTTTTTATGAATTCTGGATCTTCACAAGATATAGTTTTTGTCCACACATTGAATACCCTAAAACATAGGACTCGCCCTCATTGGTTGACTCCTGAACTTATAATACTTTCATTTCCAAATCCAAATATGTAATTAAGAATATATTTTTTCACCCTCAAATGACATTGTAGAACTATGAAATATTAGTCTATCTTCTAGATGGTTCTTATTTGATTTTGAATTGAACCACAATTCACTTATATTGATCATGATGTACAATTATTTGAATAACCAGTCTTGAGAATAATATGAATTAAATTTAGAAATTCCCAAACATCATATTCTTTATTAAAATTTTATATTCCCAATGAAAATTCATACGATGATAATTTCAACCACAACCATCCTCAAAATGTATTATGTGAACAGCTAAAAAGGAATATGATCAAAGTTATATGGGTCCACCATTAGTCTCATGCCTTTTCTATTGTTTCCCCAAAATAAATTTGTATAAACCAAAAAATTAATACATATTAGTAAAGTCATAAAATCTTTTCAAAGACATATGATCCTATCCAATGCCATTTTCACTGTACATAATGTCCAGGATTCACTAAAAAGACCTCAAATATATTTAACTAGTCCTAATTTATTCTCATCCACTAAAACCCATCTCAAATAATCTCAATACTTCATTAAGGAATATTATAACAAATTATCATATAATATTCAATAAAAATCAATTTTTGTGATGATAGCTCACCTGTTTCAAGATAGTATAAAATTTTATCACTATGTCTACAATAACCTATTTATAAACCACCTTTTGATTAGTAAACATACTAATGTAGATAGTTATTATTCTACTAAAAAATTTCTCCATGATATTTATCATCCTAATAAATCATTACACTATGGTTTCAGTTCTCTATAGACTCATATTCAATAATAATGACATAATTTATTTGTGATCATCAATTACAATGAACTGTAAAAAGTTATTCAACCCATAATAAGTTCCCCCAAACTTAACATGTTCTCCATAAAACTTACAGTTATGTAAAAACAAACATATCATCTTACCATTAACCATAAAATTGTGGGAAAAAAACCTTAATAAGTTCCCATAAAACATAATAATTTATAAAAAAAATATTATGAACACATGTTTACTTCTGCATTCATTTTCCCAAATTTTCACTTTATCATCTCTAATGAGCAATATGAATATTTGATTAACCATAAAAATAGATAATATGCCTTGTTATTTAGACATAACAAAAAAAAGTGTGTACAATTTGAAATACATCTATAAACCTCCAAAATCATACAACACACACTTTTAACAATTAAGATATGAGGTTAACATGACATTGTAGTTTGTTTGTGATGTTCCTTAAACATATTTTTCAATTAAGGAAACCCAAAACCAGAATAATGTGTTATTTTCTAACAAAAAATATAAATAATGTGAAGAATATACATAATACACACAACATTAGAGATTTACAAAATTATCATTTAAATTCAACTGAGTATATAAGGATTGTTTTCCAATGAATTCAATTCAACAATATAAATTATAATTTTATTAAAAAAATGAAAAAGTTATAGGACAAGAATGATAGTACTAACTCTAAGAATAAGAATGATCTAAATGATTATAAATATGTTCATCCATCCCATGTATCATCTTAAATTTTATTCTTATTATATACCAGATTTAATCCTAATTATTATCCTTTATCCAAAAAAAGATAAATTGGAATGATCTTTGAAATTTATGGTAATTTATCACAATGTTTTGATAAAATTTATTTGAGTGACTGAAATCATATTTATATACTTCACAAGTATGATGGAAAAAACGACCACCATTATAGCATGATATGTAAATCCCAAATTATTGACATATACCTCTTTCAAAAAACTCAAAAGGTATATAAAATTAAATCCAGCATTGTCATATGTCCATGAGTATATTGGTGTGGCCTTTAGTTGTATTCATATCTACAAATGATCTATTTTGGAATTAACCTAATACTTATAGAATTTGGAATTTTTTAATTCCTTGAATCCTTCTATTATGAATTTATCTATATTACTGTGAACTATTTCTTATATCATGTTAGCCTTCATCTCCCATGAAAATCCACAAAAAAAACATGGATTTCCATTATGATATGACTTGATCATATGATTCATCAAAATAACATCTCTAAAGTTAAATAAATAATGATTTTTCATGGCTTTTTATATAATAATAAATTTTTATTCTAATTCACAACATTACAGTGTGACAAGTACTACAAAATTTCATGGTTTTCTAAACATTAATAATTTTTTTCTTTACATCCAAATTATCATGAATTAGATTCTAACTCATTTGAAAGAATATTTTATATAAATTAAACATGAAATCCCCTTTTAAATCAAAGAATCAATGATATAATGAAATTATTCGGGGAATTCTCCCAATATAGAAGTTATATAAACATCATGTTATTGGATAAAATGATGTTAATGATAAATTTTTAGATTCATGGTAATGTTCAATGTTACATTAATAATTTCTTCCTATTGATGTTAACTCATGTATCCCCCCATTATTAATTTTATTAATGAGTTGTATTAAATTCCAATACCCATTGACTTCCCTAGTCATCAGGATTCATTCAATATCCTCCTTAGGGATCTTTAATCTCCCCTTTGTATTTGTTTTAAATGTATGAAAGAATACATGATCTCTTACCTATGATTATGTCCCTAACACCTCATGAATCCCACTAAAATAAAATAAACATTCAATTCTGAACGTTGACAATCATCTATGTGGAACAACATTTCGAATATACGAGTGATCACTAATAAGGGGTGAATTAGTTAAAATAATATATTTTTCATTTTCTTTTCAAAATTCATTTCTCTCCTATTATGTTGGGTGATATTTTATATCCCATCATATCTTCTACATTCCAACATAAGGTGGATGATTTTTTATTTGGTTCACCTCTCAAAATGAGATCTAAAATCCTAAATATGATCTAAAATTCTCATGGTCACATGACCCACTAAAATTAAAATGGAGTAAAACAAAGAAGGTATTATCCTAAAACTATCTTAGACATCTCTTGATAGTTTTTTGGAATATCTTACACAATTTCATATTTTATGGTATAATGATTGAAATTATTTGCAACAACTAATGATCCATTAACCATATTGACTCTTTTAGTTATTGTGTGCTGAGTTTGTCTCTTTATTGTTATCATTTATAGTATAATAATGGAAAATTAATTTTTATTCACACCATATCATGATAAACTTTGCTTCACTTTCCAAATATTATTCATGAGTTGTGTTCTGTGGAATAAATATCATCCATAACTTCTTCCACTTTCAATTCTATCTCTCTTTTTTCATGATACCTTATTAAAGAGTCAAACATTCTCAACTCATGCAAATAAGTTGTTTTTAACACATTTAATACAATAAAAAAATTTATTTGAATTTGAATTTGATATTCAAATTCATATGAATAACATCCATCAGTAGTATTTTTATTATTTCCTTTTCTTTAATATTCTTTCCTCTTTTAAACATATATTTTAGATCACAATAGTGTTTTTGCAATAGATACCACACTTCCTAGATTTTTAACCATAAGTGGTCTTATATTGTAACATCCCAGGTAAATAAAGAATAAGACATATTTCATATTTATTAATATTTTTCAACAACATATTAATTTCACTTTAAAAGGGTTTCTATGTTCGATAGCATACCCGATACACAACAACAGGTTTCTATGAAATCTTACGTTGCACACTAATAATATAATATTATTTTTTTAAATGGTAGTTAACTCCTAGCCGTTGTATTGGAAGGAATGAAAAAAAAATACAATATTATTATACAAGTTTTTTAAATGTATTTACATTTATCTAATAAAAAGTTAGTGGCTTAAAATGTGAATGAATATAATTATAAGCATAATTTACATTTAAAGGTTGATTTACCGCCTTTTAATGGATAACCCTCCTTAAATATAGTTTTGGTCACATTAATACATTATATATGACCAAATAAAATCCTTCTTTAGAATGGGGACAAGAAACTTTACTTTGGGTAATTTTTTGATAATTTTTTGATAAAATTCATTTTTAATGAATAGTGAAAAATACTGTATTTTAATTCAAAATTTCATTTTAATCTATTTTATTTATATATTTATATTATATTTTAAATGGGGTTTAAAATTTAATTAGAATATATTTTTACCATATATTCCAATATTTGTCATTGGAATTATTTTTACTTTGAAAGTGGCCATAAACACGTGTCAATCTTTTGATAGTTATTGTTTCTTAAAAACACGCAATTTATTTTAACAACGGGAATTAATTTTAAATTAATTAATGGAAATCTATGTTTATAATTTGGTAAAATAGACATCATTTTTTAATTTAGAATATCAAATATATCTTAGGCTAGATTTTTGGTATTTCTCTGAAAATAACAAATTTTTATGAATAGTGAAACCACTTAGTAGTAGTAAAAAAAACAAACATTCATTTAAATAAAATTTTACTGCATCTTTGAATGGCATTTTGAAAATCCAACATACATGATTTTTATCAAGAAGTAAATTGTGGTTCAATAAGATAAAATAATTTTTGGTGAATAGTAACTTTTGACTTTTATTTACAGTGGTTAGAGGTAAATATGGTAATTCAAGGTAAAAAGAATATCATAATAATAAAAAAATAGATTAACAGTTGTTATAAATTTATTGTATGATATATGGATGACCATGGACATCTTTGGTTGTATTTTGGGACCCCATGGAGCCACTTATGAAAGATAATGACACTTTAGATTATTTAATTTAATGCAAAGGCAAAAATGACATAAACAAAAATCTTTTAGAAAATTAATATTTATATGGTGTTATATAAATTATATATTAGACTATAAATATTCATTGGTAAGATAAAAATATTCCCTACATCATGGTATTTTATTTATAATTTTTATACATCACATATATTAAATTATTAATGACACAATAATGTTGTAGTGTTTACATCATTAATAAAAGATTTAAATAAATAAGATTATAAATATTAAATTAACATCCAAAACCTATCTAATTACTATTGGATGATATTATTTATATTATGAGTCATCTTATATTCTAATTTAAAAATTTTTGGACATTTTTAAATCGAAGTTATGTTTATAATGAAATAATGTTTTCACACTTTCCAAAAGAGCCCCCCTCTCCCTTATAAAAGAAGACCACTTCTAACCAATTCCACACACCTCAAAATCCTTTTAGCTCGTCCAAACTCTGACCAATTAATCTCCCAACATCCTTATCCTTCTCATAGAAGCCTTACCATAGGCAGAAGGGAGTTCAATAATTCATTTGGTTCAAACCAAAGGGAGTTACCCAAATAAAAGGTAATGGTTTCTCCCAAAATGATTTCTTTTATTTTACTTCTCCAAACCCTAATATCATTTTATTAATTTCTTTTGTAACAAAACTAGTATCCTCAATATACTAAAATTGTTTTATGAGAAGGATTCGAACTACACTTTCACACACCTCCATCTAATGGATGAAGAAGATAATGTTTTTGTGGATGGAAAACTAATGCCTCACGAAATGATGATTGTTCGATTATCTTCTACTGCCTCTCATGCTGTCCATTATGATGAAACATTATTTATATATGAAATATATTATGTTTATGTTTTCTTTATGATTCTGTATTTTCCATTTATAGCATTCCATTATGGTTTCCATAGTTGGTAACTAAGATAATCTCATTTGAGGAAGTACGGACTACAGCCCCTCAAAGTGATGTGACTCGTTAATGCCTTATGTGTGATGTATATAGGATAGAGTTAATGATGTTATATATGATATTATACTAGAATTATAATAAAAATATGTATCATTAAGTTTTAATTCCATTAAAATTATATATAGAAATGAAATTAGCGTTCATGTGTACGTACGGCTTACCGTCTCCATGAACGGTGCATTTAATTTCTTACCTCCAAATGTTATGTAATATTATAAATACATGTATATACTGGATATATATATGATACATAATAAATCTAAATCATGAATAAAATTCTGGATATAATGGACTATTGAACACATGGACAACTTGTAAATATAAGGTGATCATTTTTTACTCAAGTACCAAATATCGACAAAATCACTACGGGAAAAATGGGTATTTGCGACGGGTTATTTGCGACGGGAATAAATCCCATCGCAAATAGTCCCATTAAAAAATTATTTGCGACGGGGTTATTTTCCCGTCGCAAATAATTAGGCTTTTGCGACGGGATTGCTTTCCCTGTCGCAAATAGTTTTCCCGCGATGCACGCCAAATCACGGGAAACTTATTTGCGACGGTGGAATATTCCCGTCGCAAATAACCGGCGGCGGTAAAAGTTATTTGTGACGGGAATATTCCCCCGTCGCAAATACTATGTCGAGAAGGGGTTATTTGCGACGGGTCCCGTCGCAAATAACTATTTACCGGTTGACTGTAATAAATGTTGGCTAAGGTATTTGCGACGGGTACCGTCGCAAATAATATTATTTGCGAGGGGATACCCGTTGCAAATGGGCCCGTCGTAAATAATCTAACCTATAAATACCCCCATCCGTTTTTTTCATTTCATTCTCATTCCTTATCTTCTCCTTCTCTCAAAATTATATTTCTAGAGTTGAGTTTTTCTCCAGTTTAATTTTTTTCTCCGGAGCTGATATTAAAGTTTTGAAGAACGATCAGAACAGATCAATTTTCAAGGTATTTATGTTCATTTTAATTTTTTATTTATTTTTAATTTTTTATTAGTTTCAATTATTATTAATTAGTTGTAATTTAATTATCTTTACATTGTTTTATTACTTAATAAATTTAAATTATTAGTATTGTTTATAGTTAATGGTAATTAGGAATAATTAGTAATAATTTTTAATAATTAAGAATAAATATTAATAATTAGTAATAAATACCAATAATTAGGAATAAGAACATTATTACATTATTAGTTTATTTTATTATTAATATTAAAATAATATAATTTTATATATATATACAATTCTTTTTTCATCTGTGTGTTTGCTGTCTTCACATGTATTATTTGTATGTGGAGATAGAAAACACAAAGATGAAAGAAGAATTGTATATAAATTAGAAAATTATATTATTTTAATATTAATAATAAAATATATTAATAATATTATTATTTGTAATTATTGGTAATTATTTCTAATTATTGATAATTATTCATTTAATTACTAATAATTAGGAACAATTATCAATAATTATCAAAAATTAAGAATAATTAGTAATAATTAGTAATAATTACCAATAATTAGTAATAATTAGTAATAATTATCAATAATTAGTAATAATTACTAATAATTAGTAATAATTACTAATAATTAGTAATAATTACCAATAAGTAGTAATAATTACCAATAATTAGTAATAATTACCAATAATTTGTAATAATTACCAATAATTTGGAATAATTACCAATAATTAACAATAATTAGTAATAATTACCAATAATTACCAATAATTAGTAATAATTAGTAATAATTAGTAATAATTAGTAATAATTAGTAATAATTAGGAATAATTAGGAATAATTAGTAATAATTAGGAATAATTAGTAATAATTAGTAATAATTAGTAATAATTAGTAATAATTAGTAATAATTAGTAATAATTAGGAATAATTAAAAATAATTAGGAATAATTAGGAATAATTAGGAATAATTAGGAATAATTAGGAACAATTAGGAACAATTATCAACAATTATCAAGAATTAGTAATAATTAGGAATAATTACGAACAATTATCAAGAATTAGTAATAATTAGGAATAATTAGGAATAATTAGGAACAATTAGGAACAATTATCAATAATTAGTAATAATTAGGAATAATTAGGAACAATTATCAATAATTATCAATAATTAAGAATAATTAGTAATAATTAGGAACAATTATCAATAATTATCAATAATTAAGAATAATTTGTAATAATTAGTAATAATTGCCAATAATTACCAATAATTACAAATAATTAGGAATAATTAGGAATAATTAGAAATAATTAGGAATAATTAGTAATAATTAGGAATAAGAAGTAATAATTAGTAATAATTAGGAATAATTAGTAATAATTAGTAATAATTAGGAATAATTAGGAATAATTAGTAATAATTAGTAATAATTAGTAATAATTATTTATAATTAATTATAATTACCAATAATTACCAATAATTACCAATATTTACCAATAATTACCAATAATTACCAATAATTACCAATTATTACCAATAATTACCAATAATTACCAATAATTACCAATAATTACCAATAATTACCAATAATTTGCAATAATTACCTAAAATTAGGAAAAATTAAGAAAAATTAAGAAAAATTAGAAAAAATTAAGAAAAATTAGGAAAAATTAGGAAAAATTAGGAAAAATTCTCAATAATTAGTAATAATTAACAATAATTAGTAATAATTAACAATAATTAGTATTAATTACCAATAATTAGTAATAATTAACAATAATTAGTAATAATTAGTAATAATTAACAATAATTAGTAATAATTAACAATAATTAGTAATAATTAACAATAATTAGTAATAATTAGTAATAATTAGGAATAATTAGTATTAATTAGGAATAATTAGTAATAATTACCAACAATTAGTAATAATGATTATTAATTACCAATAATTAGTATTAATTACCAATAATTAGTATTAATTACCAATAATTAGTATTAATTACTAATAATTAGTATTAATTACCAATAATTAGTATTAATTACCAATAATTAGTATTAATTACCAATAATCACCAATAATTACTAATAATGACCAATATTTTTCAATATTTTCCAATAATTACCAATAATTACCAATAATTACCAGTATTTTCCAATAATTACCAATATTTACCAATAATTACCAATATTGACCAATATTAGGATTATTACCAAAAATTATGAATAACTACCAATAATTTGGAATAATTACCAATAATTTGGAATAATTACCAATAATTTGGAATAATTACCAATAATTTGAAATAATTACCAATAATTTGGAATAATTACCTTATTACATTATTTGTATATTTTATTATTAATATTAAAATAATATAATTTTCTATATTATATATAATTCTCTTTTCTTCTGTGTTTTTTCTGTCTCCACATGTAATATTGGCATTCTTTTTCAAAATTATCAACCTACTCGCCAATGGAGAGGTGAATGTGAATGCCAATATTACATGTAGAGACAGAATGTGAAACACACAGATGAAAGGAGAATTGTATATAATATAGAAAATTATATTATTTTAATATTAATAATAAAATATACTAATAATGTAATGATGTTATTATTATATAATTAATATTTATGAAAAAAATTATATTAGTATTATTAAAAAAATAAAAAATCAATATAATATTAAAATTATCAATATTTGTAACAGGTTTTTCTTTATTCTCAATATATTCAATCCTTGCTTGTGTTTTTTCTAACAAATTATTCAAACCAATAATGCTTTTATATTTTATAGAAAAATATGGAACAACGAGGTCGTCAACAGTCATTATTAGATGATCGCATATGGATAAATCAACGTAGAAATCCAAATGGTTCTGGTTTAAATCCAGTATATATAGAGGGTGTGGAGAGTTTTTTATCATTTGCGGCATCAAATCCAGAATTTGCTTCAGAAGGAAAGATAAAATGCCCTTGTAGAAAATGTGCATTGAGAACGTTTGACACGTTTGACAAAGTGGGGGAATATCTCTTGCGTTTTGGTTTTCAAGCAGATTATGTTTTTTGGTATCAACACGGTGAACGCATTTCCAGAGTAGGTGATACCAACTTGATTCCGGATCCATCCCAGTTTCAAGATTTAGTACATGATGTTGCAGGTTCATCTGTTCAACATACAGAAACTCCGGCTGATATAGCTTCAAATCCTGAGTTGGGACCGTCTGAATTTTATGAGTTGTTGAAGTCTGTTGACGATGCATTATATCCTGGCTGCAAGATGAGAAAATTAGAAGCAGTTGCAAAATTTATGGCTATCAAATCAGATAACGGAATGTCAAACACCTGTTTTGACCAGATATTTTATTTGCTGAAAACACTGTTACCCGAAGGAAATGTTTTACCTGCAAATTACTGTGAAAGTAAGAGGTTGGTTCGAAATTTGGGACTTACTTGTCATAAGATTCATGCATGTTCAAATGACTGCATTTTATATTCTGGGGAAAATGAGTCGTTGGATAGTTGTCCCACATGTGGGAAACTGAGATATAAAGAAGGACAACACGGGAAGTCTGGTTTGATTCCTGTAAAACAGTTGATATATTTTCCACTTACATCCAGACTTCAGCGTTTATTCATGTCTAAGAATACAGCGTCAATGATGTCATGGTATAAAGAGAATAGTTCAACCGATAAAAGCTTGAAGCATCCAGCCTATGGTGATTCATGGAAACATTTTGATAGAGTGCATCCATCCTTTTCTTTAGAAGCTAGAAATGTTCGACTGGGCCTTTCCACTGATGGTTTCTGTCCGTTTGGATCTTATGGTAGTCAATATTCATGTTGGCCTGTTTTTTTACCTCCGTACAATTTACCTCCATGCGTGACGCCATCCACGAGGCATGGGAGGTGGCCATGCGTGATCGCCTTCGTCAGTTTTTGTACAATTTAAGAAAAGATACGATGAAGAAAGCAGGAGTGTCAGATTTTGAGGAGTCATGTAGAGCACACCGACCAGAGTATATTTCATGCCATGTATGGGATGGATTATGTGCGCACTGGTTGAGTGGTGCCTTTCAGAGGAGATCATCGCTGGGGAGGCAGAATCGGGGGAGACAGGAGGTGACTCATCGAGCTGGGAGTCGTTCTTTCTGTACTCATAGACAGCATCTGGTGCGTACATTATTTATAGATATTTTATATAACTATAAATATTAACAGTTTATTTTTTATTCTTATAGGCTGTCGAGCACCCCGATATTACAGAGTACGACGTATATCAGAGGATGTATAGTGATCCTGCTACTGGGGAGCTCAGAGGTGATCGTAAGCATCACATCGTG
Source organism: Viscum album (assembly GCA_963277665.1). Classification (NCBI taxonomy): domain Eukaryota; kingdom Viridiplantae; phylum Streptophyta; class Magnoliopsida; order Santalales; family Viscaceae; genus Viscum; species Viscum album. Next base: position 1,338,161,660 of record OY728142.1, read on the forward strand.
GTCAGTATTATTCGTTGTCAAGTTTAAAAATTAACTGCATATAATATATTCACAATTTTAATTTTAAATTGCAACTATAGGAGTCATATGAGGCCGTAGCGTCACAGGCCCGGCCTGAGAGTCAGGCCGAGTCATCAGATCAGACCACTGCCCGTCAGTTTGATAAGGCGGCATGGATGCAGGCCACCCAGTATGCCTTCGAGAAGGGCCGGGTAGTTGGTATCGGCTCTCGACTGACTCCCGGAGATTATTATGGAAGTGCTGCGATGTCGGCATCCAGCTCGAGAGGAGCTCGTGCATCTTTTTCTACACAGTATGAGGATCAGTTGCGATCTCAGACTGCACAGATAGAGAGTCTCCGACAGGAGCAGGAGCAGATGCGTCAGCAGCATGAGGAGGAGCGTCGACGCCAGCAGCAGCTGTACGAGGAGCAGACGAGTCGGTGGCAGCAGCAACATCAGGAGCAGATGGAGTACATGCGCCGACTCACTCATGCTTTAGGGGTGGAGTTTCCTCCACCACCATCTGCAGATCCCCCACCTCCCCCCCCCCTCATTCAGATTAGAGTTTGTATTTCAGTTATAAAATTTGTGAAATCAAAATATATTTTTTTTCTATTCGTAGTTTCTGTCTCATTATAAAATATTAATAATATTATATTTTTAAATAAAAATATTAATATGAATAATAATATTATTTATATTTTATAATATTAAATTTTATATATATATTAAAATTTTATATATATATTAAAATTTTATAATATTATAATTTAATTATTTTTTTTGTAATACTTGAATTATTTTAATATTTGAATGTAAAATAATTCTATTATTTTTATATTAATTAAAATAACTTATTAATAATTTTTTTATTTATGAATTATAATTGTAATATTATTATATTAATTAAATTATTTATTAATATTCTATTATTTTTTATTTTTGAATTATAATTCTACTATTATTATAGTAATTAAAATAATTTATTATTTTCATTTGTAAATTATAATTCTATTATTATATTAATTAAAATAATTTATTAATAATTTATTTTTTTTTATTTTTTTATAGTATTTGCGACGGGATACTACTCCCGTCGCAAATACTAGTATTATTAATTTTTTTTATTTTTTTAAAAAACAGTTTTTGCGACGGCACCGTCGCAAAAGGGATTTGCGACGGGTCCCGTCGCAATAGGTATTTGCGACGGGTCCTGTCGCAAAAACTGTTGTAAATGTTTTTTACAAAAATACGGAATACTATTTGCGACGGGGAGAATGCCCGTCGCAAAAAAGGGCTTTAGCGACGGGCCCGTCGTAAATAAGTGTAGTTGCGACGGCGTTTTCAGCAACGGGCTATTTGCGACGGTATCCCGTCGCAAATAGCCCGTCGCGAATACCTGGTTTTCTAGTAGTGAATGATCGTTATTAACTTCAATGATTACATAATGTTTAAAACGTGGTAATGAGTGATATAAAAGGAATAATAATCTTGAAAAAGGTTCTTAATAAAGTATAAATTAACTTTATTTTATTATTCAGGATATTAAAGAACGGTCGAGTCAAGTCGGACACGAGGTAAGGGACTTCGTCTCAATCTCCTTTCATTGAGGTATATTTTGTTTTAATACACGACTTTCATTTATACGCTGTATAAACACCCTTTACGTTTAAAAGGGAATCTTTTTCTACAAATCATTTTACTAAATGACAAAAAGGATTGTTTCTATTAACATAAGCAGTGTCAATGAACTTTTTCGCCGCCACGAGTGTTATTTGATCTTTGGATTCCTCAACAAGACAAAATGTTTTTAAAAGAAAATAAATACCATATACTGTTTTATGTATTTTGGTATTGAAAATGGTTTTGATAATGGATTTATTATTTCAATATATTTCTGTGAAATATTTGTGATTTAAATGTTGAAATCTTTTATTTCCTTTATATTTTTTTTATGTCTTATGATTTTATAATGGTACTTGGACATTTGATGGGTGGTTACAAGATAAACCAAATGATGGGTAGTTCCGTGAATACCAGGATGGGTGGTTACGTTATAACCTCTAATGCATTGGGTATGGATGTGGGACGTATGGCTATTCCATTTACTAATATGTGTGGATGTCAACTATATGGTTATTCCATTTAAGTATGTTTATGTCCCAAGTTACCTTTATATGTTATGTGTTCTTTATATGGGGTTTTATAGTAATATTTTGGTTACAAAAGGTGATGTAATTATTTTTTATTTTGTGAAGAGTATTTAATACTTCATAAAGGTGAAAAGTATTACTTATGTTATATGATTTGTGGTTTAATTATTGTTTAGAAAAACTAATAGTTTTCATTCATTGTGTATCACTTACTGAGCTTTTTATGCTCATCCCAAGTTTTTGAAATGTTTTAACTTTACATAATGTGGAATGAGGTCAATGATGGGATCAAGTAAAGGTCATGTTGTCTTAAACATGGAACTAGACATGACTCTTTTTTTTCAAAAGTTGATGTTTTAAAAAATAAAATGGAAACTGTATAGAAGAGTCTACTTTGAAATCTTTTGAGATGTAATAGTTATGTCCTAATTCTCTAAAACTCTAAACGTGAAAATATACTCAAAGTGAATTATTAATTTAATTCAATATTATGTAAGGTTTAAGGCCAGGTCCTTATAGTTGGTATCCAAGGTCGGTTTAGACATCTTTAGGAGTTTGGGTATTGTTAAACAAAGGTCCATAAATTAATTTATAAAAACATTGAAGTGATATAGAATTTATGTATTACCATATTTCTTCGTCTATGATATATCTATTTGACGAATGGTTTTTCATAGAAGAAACATGGAAGTTGTGCTGGGAAGGTGTATATAGGGAAATGACCTTCTCAATCAGCATCCTGAGATAGTCAGAATCAGGGTTGAACAGTTTGTTGCACTGATGGCTCAGTTGACTTAGGTGATAAATGGTTGTTTTTTAATGATGATATTTTGGTTAAGAGGAGCATAAAATTCATTTAAGGGTTGTCTTGAAAACCTTAAAAGAAAGTAAATTGTTTGGTAACTTCATCAAGTGTGAGTTTTGGTTAAACAAATTTCTTTCCTTGGTCACATTGTTTCAAAAAATGGCAGAACTGTTGATCCTACAAAAACAAACGTTGTTGAATAATGGACAAGACCCACAAATATAACTGAGATTCATAGTTTTATTTGTTAGGAAGGTTATTACCAAGGGTTTGTTTTAATTTTTTCATGGTTATCTAGTCCAATGAGTACATTAACTCTAAAAGGTGTCAAGTTCATTTCGACAAAATAATGTGATGATTGTTTTCAGGAATTGAAAAGAAGATCGGTGAATGCTCTAGTTTTGGCACTACTATCCAAAAATGGTGAGTTTGTTATCTATAATGATTCTTCGTTGAAAGGACTTGGATGTGTCCTTATAAAGAATGATAAGGTAATTTCTTATGCTTCACATTAGTTGAAACCCCATGAGTTAAATTACCCTATACAGGATTTGAAATTAGCTGTTGTTGTTTTTGCTTTAAAAATTTGGAGGCATCATTTGTATGGAGTAAAATGTGAAATATATACTGACCACAATCGATTACAGAATATATTCATTCCAAAATAATTGAACATGAGATAGAGGAGATGGCCAGAATTAATCAAGGATTATGATTTTACGATCGATTACCATCCAGGAAAAGAAAATAAAGTGGATGATATTTTGAGTCGAAAAAGTGATTCTTCATTAATCATTTTAGGTTTGGAACAAGATCCTTCAATTTTTGATTTGATGAACTTTGGCATAGAAGTTGTTCGTGGAGAAAATTCTTATGTTTTGTACCAGGTGATAGTGAGATCATCTTTATCAGAAAAAATAAAGCCAGTGAAAAAAATAAGACAGCGAGTTACAAAAAAAAGGTAAAGTTGGTCTAGAAGGGTATATTGCTTGAATTTAAAATTGATAATGATTGTGTTTTGAGTTTTGTAAAGAGATTATGTGTGCCTTGTGATTCACAGTTGAAGAATGAGTTGTTATGTGAAGCTCATTGTTCTCCATTTTAGATCATCCTAGTTGTACTAAGATGTACATAGATCTTTGGGAGTATTATTAGTGGGATAGAATGAAATGTGATATTAGTGATTTTACAGTGAAGTGTTTGAATTTTCAACAAGTTAAAGCAGATCAGTAGTTACCAAAAAGAATGCTTCACCATTATCGGTGCCAGAGTGGAAATGGGAAAATATATCCATGGACTTCATTGTGAGATTACTGAAGACATCTTGAGGTAATAATGCAATCTGGGTTATTGTTGATCGATTGACTAAATCTTCTCATTTACTTCCTATTCGAGATATTTGGTCTCTAGATCAACATGCTGGGTTGTTTGTTAGAGAGATAGTCAGGTTTCATGAATTTACCATCTCCATTGTATCTAATCTTGATCCCAGGTTTACTTCTAACTTTTCAAAAGGCTTTCAGAATTCATTGGGTACTGAATTAAATTTTACTACAGTTTTTAATCCTCAATCAGATGGACAGTCAGAAGGAAAAAATCAGACCTTGGAGGACATGAAACATTCTTGTTCACTGGATTATCAGGGATGTTGGGACCATCATCTTTCTTTGGTTGAATTTTCATATAACAAGAGTTTTCATTCTAGTATACAGATGGCTCCATTTGAAGCATTATATGGAAAGAATTTTTGAACTCCAGATTTTTGGGATGAAGTAGGTGAAAGGAAGTTTATGGGACCAGAATTGGTAGAAGAGATGGTAGAGAAAGTTCAGTTTATTCAGAAGCACATGAGAACAGCTCATAGCAGACAAAAAATTATGCTAATAACCGGAGTAGGGATCTTTCCTTTGAGGTAGGTGATCATGTTTTTCTCAATGTTTCGCCATGGAAAAGTGTGATTCATTTTGGTAGGAAAGGAAAGTTGAGTTCGTGGTTCATTGGACCTTATGAAATTCTAGAGAAAGTTTGATCATTTTCATACATAGTGGCTTTACCTCCATGTTTATTCCAGTTATACAATGTTTTTCATGTTTCGATGTTGAGAAATTATATTCTAGATCCATATCATGTTTTGAGCCCTAAGGTAGTTCATTTGGATGATAATATATCTTATGAAGAACAACCAGTTCAGATTCATGACCATAGAGAGAAAGTGCTGCGGAATAATGTAATTCACCAGGTAATGGTTTTGTGGAAAAACCATATGGTTTAAGATGCAACGTGGGAATCTGAAAATTCTATGAGGTATAAATACCCCCACTTATTTTGATAAGTAAAATTGTGAGGACGCAATTCCCATAAGGGGGAAAGATGTAATATCCTAGGTAAATAAATAATAATACATATTTCAAATTTATTAATATTTGTGAATTAAATATTAATTTTACCTTAAATGGTTTTCCTTTATAGATAGCATACGCAATACACAACAACATGTTTCTTTGAAATCTTACAATGCACACTAATAATATAATATTATTATTTTAAATGGTAGTTATCTCATTGAATTTGTATTGACAGGAATGAAAAAAACTAACTATAATATGAATATAAATCTTTTTTAAATGTATTTACATTTATCCAATAAAAAGTTAGAGGCTTAAAATGTGAATGAATCTAATTTTAAGATTAATTTACATTAAAAAGTCGATTTACCGCCTTTTAATTGAAGACCCTCTTTAAATAAAGTTATGGTCAGATTAATACATTCAATATGACCAAAAAATTCTTCATTAGAATGGGGACATAAAAATTTACTTGGGGAATTTTTTTGGTATTTTTATGATGAAGTTCATTTATAATGAATAATGAAAAATACTATATTTTAATTCAAAACTGCATGTTAATCTAATTTATTTAAATGGTTAGATTATCTTTTTAATTGGTTTTAAAGTTTAATTAGAATATATTTTTACCATTTATTCTAATATTGGTCATTGGAATTTATTTCACTTTGAATGAGGACATGAACAAGTGTCAATCTATTAATAGTTATTGTTTCTTAAAAACACGCTATTTGTTTAAACAACAAAAATTAATTATAAATTAATTAATGCAACAAATATGTTTAGAATTTGGTAAAATAGAGAGCATTTTTTAATTCAAAATATCAAATATATCATAGTCTGATGTTTTGGTATTTTTCTGAAAAACTTCAAATCTTTATGAATAGTAAAACCACTTAGTAGTAGTTCAAAAAACTTAATTTTTCATTTAAATGAAAATTTACCAATTTTTTAAATTGAATTTCAAAAATCCGACATACATGGTTATTATGAATAAGTAAAATTTTGTTCAATAAGATAAAATAATTTTTGTGAATAGTAACATTTGACTTTTATTTACTGCTGTTTAAGGTAAATAGGGTAATTCAAGGTAAAAAGAATATCATAATAATACAAAATTACCTTGACACTTGTTCTAACCTTATCAAATAAGTCATGGACGTCCATGGACATTTGTGGGTCGATTTTGGGACCCCATGGAGCCACTTATGAAAGATAATGAAACTTTATATTAATTAATTTATTGTAAAAGAAAAAATGACACAAACAAAAATCTTTTAGTAATTTAATTTTTATATGGTTTTATGTAAATTATATTTTAGACTATAAATATTAATTGGAAAGTTAAAAAGATTTCCTAAATTATCGTATTTTTTATAATTATTAGACATCACAAATATTTATTTATTTATGATACAATAATGATGTAGTATTTACCTCCTTAATAAAATATTTAAATAAATAAGATTATAAATATTAAAATAACATCCAAAACCTGTCCAATTCCTACTGGATGATATTATTTATACTATTAGTCATCTTATCTTTGACTTTAATTATTTCTGGACATTTTGGAACCGAAGATATGTTTATAATGAAATAATGTTTTCACACATTCCAAAAGAGCCCCTCCTCTCCCTTATAAAAGGAGACCACTTCTACCAAAATCCAAACACCTCTAAAGCCTTTTGGCTCATCCAAACTCTACCAAATTAATATCCCTATATCCCTATCATCCTATTAGGATCCTTAACATTGGTAGAAGGCACTTCAAGAAGTCCTTTGGTTCAATCGAAGTGTGTTACCCAAATTAAAGGTAACCGTTTCTCTTAAAAATTTTATTTTATTTTACTTCTCCAAGCCTAAAATATTTTTATTATTTTCTTTTGTAAAAACACCAGTATCCTCAATATACTAAAAATTTCTTATGATAATTATTCTAACTACACTAACAAAAACCTCCATCTAATGGATGAAGAACATAATGATTCTGTGGATGGCAAACTAACGCCTCAAAAAATGATGACTGTTCGATTATCTTCTACCTCCTCTCATGGGGGCCATTATGATGGCACTGAATTTATATAGGATATATATTATGTTTATGTTTTCTTTGTGATTATTTATTTTCCATTTATAGCACGCCTTTATGGTTTCCATAGTGGGTAAATACGATAATATCATTTGAGGAAGTGTAGACTACCGCCCCTCTATGTGATGTGACTTGTTAATGCTTTATGTGGGATGTATAAAGGATAGAGTTAATGATATTATACATTACATTAAACTGAAATTATAATAAACCTATGTATCATTATGTTTTTATTCCATTAAAATAATAAATAGAAAGGAAATTAGAGTTCATGCGTACGTACGGCTTACCGTCACCATGGACCGTGCATTTCATTTCTTAACTCCAAATGTTATGTACTATTATAAATACATGTATATAATAGATATATATGATATATATGATATATAAATCATAAATTCCATTCTGGATATAATGGAATATTTATCACATGGACAACATGTAAATATAAGGAGTTCATTTTTGACTCAAGTACCAAGTATCGACAAAATGAACGTTATTAACTTGAATGATTACATAATGTTTACAAAATTGTAATAAGTGGAATAAAATGAATAATAAACTTAAAAATTGTTCTTAAGAAAGTAGAAAATAACTTTAGTTTATTTTTCACGAGATTATATAATGATCGAGTCAAGTCGGAAATGAGGTAAGGGACTTCGTCTCAATCTCCTTTCATTGAGGAAAATTTTGTTTTAATACACGAATTTCTTTTATAGGCTTTATAAACACCCTTGACTTTTCAAAGGGAATATTTTTCGACGAATCATTTTACTAAATGATAAAAAAGATTGTTTCTTTTGAATTAAGTAGTGACAATGACCTTTTCCGCCGCCGCGAGTATTATATGATCTTTGGCTTCTTCAACAAGCCGAAATGTTTTTAAATGAAAATAAATTCCATATAATCATTTATGTATTTTGGTATTGAAAATTGTTTTGATATTGGATTTTTATGTCAATATATTTATGTGATATATTGTGATTGAAATGTATAAATGTTTTCATTCCTTTATATTTTTTTTATGTCTTATGATTTTATAATATTACAAGGATATTTGATGGGTGGTTATGTGATAAACCAAATGACAGTTGGTGCCATGAATACCAGGACGGGTGGTTACGTTATAACCTCCAATGCAATGGGTATGGAAGTTGGCCTTATGGATATTCCATTTACTGATATGTGTGGAAGTCAAACATATGATTATTTCATTTAAGTATGTTTATGTCCCAAGTTACCTTTATATGTTATGTGTTCATTATATGGGGTTTTATGGTAATCTTTTGGTTACAAAGTAATGATCTTTTATCCAGTGAAGAGTATTTACTACTTCATAATGGTGAAAAGTATTACATATGTTAAAGTATTCATGGTTTAATTGTTGTTTTAAAAAACTAACAGTTTTCCTTCTTTGTGTATCCCTTATTGAGCATTTTATGATCGTCCCATGTTTTTGAATTGTTTTCCACAGGACATAATGTTAAATAGGGTCAAGGATGGGATTGAGGAAAAGTCATGCTGTCTTTAACATGGAACTAGACATGAATATTTTTTTCAAGAGTTAATGTTTTGAAAAAAATGGAAACTGGGTATAAGTGTCTACTTTGTAATCTTTGGAGATGTAATAGTTATATCCAAATTCTCTAAAACTCTAAATTTGAAAAGATCCTCAATGTGAATTATTCATTTAATTCAATATTATATAAGGTTTAAGGTCGGGTCCTTATATATATACTTCATAAAAAACCATTCATTATGTTGTGACCCTTACACATTATTAACAAGAATGAATAAAAACATTTTTTTTATGTTTAAACCTTGATTTAATAGTTTATTCACTATTATGATGTATTTTATCATTAGAATAATCAATTCTAGAAAAACAATATTTTTCACCCAGAATACAATGATATGGTTATCCATACATGGTTATCTCAATTTCAATCCCCATATTTTATGTGAATATTTTTAATTGAGAAAAATCCTTATATGGATCCACATAATCCATCAATAACTCTTATATTAGTCTTTTTTCATGGAATAGATTCAATTACCTGGGGAAATCACCCTTAAATCGATCAATAAACATATTTCTATATCCCTTTTCACAAATCATAAATGTGGTTACCTTTATGTAAATTCAGATATGTGGTGTTTCATCCCCTTTCATTGAGATCAGATGCAAGTCAATGTTTGTGATATACTTACTTAACCATATTTTGAAAATTCATCCAGTAATATCAAAATTAATTCAAATCAAATCAGATAGATCTTACAAACATCAATACATTAAAAAACATTTCACCTAAAATACTTAGCATTATGTTATTCGAGTTTGAACATGATTCATTTCTATAATATAGAATATAAAACAACAACAATTTCCACACAAGACTTCTCCCAAAAAAAATCTTCACATAATTCCTATATTCTTGAGGGAACTTCTTTTATAAAAAATAAACCCAATTACTCAAATAAAACTAAAAAACACTTAGGTTCAATAACGCAAAAATCATAATTATATATCTTCCCATTTGAAAGTATGTTACCATTAAATTCATAAAATACCCACTTTTTCATTTTTCATTAGTTTTTATGATAATAATACTTTTTGAATAAAAAATGAAAATTTTACATTTTTGAAATACATAAATAATAAATTGTTTGTTTATTTTTTCTAAATAAATAATTAATAGTAATCATGCATAATTTGGAAGTTAATGACCTGTTTAATTCATAGACATTACGTTGTTTGGGGAACTATTTATGGAAATATTGTAATCTCACACACTGACTTGAAACATAATTTTTATTTATCAACCTCTATAGATAGTGGGTAATTAACATATAAATGAATATAATTATGTAATTGGGAAAATATTTCTGCTTCAAAATTTTATTAATTTATTTCAAATATTTTATTTTTTATTTTTTGAAAATATTGTGTAAAATAATGTTGTTATTTTTATTATTATCACTACTAATGGTATTATTATTATGATAATACAATGACATGATATGGGTAATTCAAATATGTTTGTGTGTGTGGTTTTGAGTGTATTATTCTTATTATTTATTTGATATATTTTTTTTTGGATTTATATTTTTATAAAAAAATTAAATATAATTATTATTAGAATACCTTGAATAAAAGTGGAGGACCCGCCATCCTACCCTTTATTCAGAAAATAACAGAAGTGATAGGGGGATGTATCATTATATTTTTCCCTCCCATTAACCCTTCAACTATGAAATTCCCTAGATCATGGTTTTATATCCAAGAGAAAGTGTTTCCTCAAATCAATTCGATCATCATCTCCATCTTCTTCTTCCACAAAAATCACTTTTCATCATGTGTACATGGATGATTTGGGGATTTATAATGTCATTTAATATCCTGATAATTCTAATGTATATCTATTTTTAGAGGTTGAGAAACCATAATATAAATCTAATCTATTGGTCATTTGTGAAGGTTGTATGGTTTCATTATTTTAGAATAGATGATTTTATTGACGATACATTTTTTGATAATTTCATAGATGTTTGAAAAAATTTGAATGATTTTATAGATATAATATTATTAAATTTAATTTTAAAAAAATATTTATTCATGTTTTTAATATATAATTTATTAGTTTTTTATTACGTCAATGGAATTATTGTTGGATATGAATGTAAAAAATTTGAACATTTCTTTTCATACTAAAAGTGTGTTTAATTAAAGGAAAATATTACTTAAATTTTAAAAAACATTATGATTAGTATTTTAATGAACAATTAATTTATATATACATATATATTTTTTACAAAGATTATGATTTTTCATGCTATTTACATTTATTTTATTTTTAATATAATTTTAAAGAATTCTATCATACTAAATGTTAATGAAAATGTCAACAATAGTTTTTATGTGAAATAAAAAAATCATTGGAAAATATTAGATATAATATTATAATCTGATGAATAATTTTTTAAAGTGAGATTGAAGGAAAAAGTGGTGTTTAAATTACGTTGGAAAAAAACTTAATTTATATAAAATTGTTTTAATGATGAATTATTATGGCAGAGGTCATTCATATATTTTATTTTGATTTACTTAACTCCTTTGATGATGGTGAAACTTCATCAAATTTCATTGGGTATATAATATGTTCCTTAAGATAAGTTAAATGTTAGATTATGAGGCCACTCACAATATCATTCTAATAACTTTTGAAGATTCCACCTTGGATATCTGTTATTCTTGTTAGTGTAGGATGATAATATTGATATATTTATGATTAAGATGGATATAGAAGTTGATATGGTTATGTGAATTGATGTAAGTGTTTATATGAAAATATATTTGAGATATATTTTTTATCATAATCATAGGATGCCTACCTTAGTCCAATAGGCACCCTGACATGATACTTTGATATAGTCTTTACTATAAACAGATCCTTATTCATTCCATTTCATGTACTTGTATATTTTTATTAATTTTTACATTTGTAATTAATATGTATAATTAAGATAGTATTTAATGTAAGATTAACACACCACTCTAAATGTTTACTTTTTCGTAAAAAATAGAAATGCTATTTTTATAAATTAAATATCAAAATAACATGTATGAATTTTCAAAGAAAGGTGTTGAATATAATGTTTAAATCCATACAACATGGGTTGTGATCACGCCCTACATATATACCCTACATGGTATTTACCTTCATTTTACAAGATCAATTTTTTGTTTTGATAGATGATATAATTCATATATATGGAAAACAAGCTTAATTATGAAGCTATTTATAAGGTTATTTTTAGGGATGGATATGTAACACATAGAGTTGGAAGTTTATGTCACTCCATTTATTATTTTAGTATAGAATTCTATCCTTACATCAATAATTATATTTTTATTTTTTATTATTGGATATAAATTTTTTTAGTTAGTCTAATTTTGTTTAAAATAATCTTTTTTATGAAATCACTGGATAATAATCCCCATAATTTTATAGGTAGCACCCATTTGACATGATTTTATCCCTTGTATAATTGGAACACACATTGGGATTTTTGGAATGTTAGTTTTTAGGTGATAGCCATGTATTCAGACTAATATGTTAAAATTATCCCTATATATCAAAAAAATATAAGTGAATTAATTCTTGAAAATAAAACAATGTTATTATATAGATTTTGATAGAGAATTACCTCTCTTTATAAGCCTCATATATTGAAATACATCCTTTATTATGAAATTTTTTAGGATATAATCCACCTTCTCGTTTATAAAGACATGTTATAAAGAAATGTATCCATGATCCACCTTCAAATTGATGAAGTGGTAAATGATTTCCTTATTCTTCTAAATCAAATAGTGCACTTGATTGTTTAATAATTTAATTCCACTATGATTTCCACAGCCAATCCTTAATGGTTGTGAAATATTTACAATTATAAGACTTCATTTGCATCATTTTTATTGTGGATATAGATTCCAAAATATAGTCATCTTATATTATAATTATGTTATTTCTAAATTTATATGATTATAGTGTTATGAATTTCATATTCCTTCAATTATTAAGTCATATAGAGAATATTAATTTTGATCACTATCATCATTTTACAACTTTAAATCAGAATTTCTATCATGAATATTAGAAGTATCATGTTCAAACCTCAGGCTATAATCTAGAGTAATTTTAACATAGTTCTTGATTATTCTCCAAGGCTTATAAATATTAATAATTTTTATTACATTGGAATCACATATAAAGAGTAACTAAAATCATAGTGTCTGACATCTTTAAATGAAGAATCCCTTCTTTCCTATTATAATAAAATTGAATAGGACACAAGATATTTTTACCAAAATGCATAAACCAATGGAACTTAACTCGAATCATGTTTCATATCAAGTATTTTAGTGCTTACAATACCTTTTTCAATGATTAATCAATAATTTAAATGCAACTATAATACATTTTGATATCAATAATTATATACTAATTTCATTTCATGTGTGAGGACCATCTATTTTCAGGTATCCATGGATTTCCAACATTAACTACATTTCACTCCACATCAACCACAAATACATTACATTGATTACTCCACCTATAAATAGATTTTTAGTTACCATTCCTCTTCAGTTTTATTAAGATCATTTTCAAACAATTTTTTGTGGCATCTCTAGATAAATCACAGATCCCAAAATATTACTCAAGACAATAAAAATTATTTTTCAAGTATACCTTCAATTTTAGATATTTCCTCAGTTGAATTATAGGAATATTAAATTTATTCCCCCATGATTTATGTACTCTATTTAAATAAATGACTAATAAGTTTCACTAAAACATGTAGGATTTGTTCCCATGAACTCCGCATCACCAATATATTCATGAATGAGAAAACATCCACAAATCTAAATTGAATAAATCAAAATCTGTTCTCTGACAATACTATTATTGATAAAGTAATTGTTTATTTTCATCTTCAACATAAATATATTTTTTCTCTATTGTCTTAACCTTTACATTGATATTATCTATAAAATGTTTCATCATACACACCACATTGATTTTGGAATTTTAAGAAACACTAAAAAGAGTAATTATTTGGTTTTCCACATTCTGAAGTAAGGAAATCACAAAATTACCATTATTGTCACTAACGATACCATTTTGAATGTGATAATGATTGCCCTAAAAAATAAGACATCATAGTACAAAAAATGGTTTTTGGAAGAATTAAAACACTAATGTTGTGATATATATAACTCACCAATATCATTTATATAACTTTAATACTCATGATGATATTTGTTCCTAAGATTTCCATCGTTAACAAAATTTTCCTTAAGAAACATTACAACCTCATATATAGAAATAATATTTAGTAATATAAATAATCTTACATTCTTTTAAAATAATTTTATTGATACATTTTAATTTTTTTGGAACACCATTTTTATCTTCAAAATATCCTTGGAATTGTATTCATAAATTTTTTTCTTATTGAATAGTTATTTCTTTCCAACTCCTACATTTCTCTAACAAATTATTATAATTTCCTAAAACCCATTAAGAGAACCATTATAAAATAAAAACTATTTTTTGTCTTTATTTCAACTAATACTTTTTAACTACTGCATTCTTCCTAACTAGTGGGAATATTCAACTATTTTGATTTCATATAAATTAATGGAAATTCATCATATTAGTCCCCATGCTTATTTTTCCTTATAAACGGTGGTGAATCATGTTTCATGGAATGTTCCTTTTAATTGATGTTTTGGCCTTCCATTTTCCTTCAAATAGTATTCCTCCATTACATAGAATCAAGTATATATAACATATATAACTCTAATATCAATTTATAGAAAAAATGTATTTCTATTGAGTCGGGGAAATATTTTTTTATTGAGGTATTCATTATTTCCATAGATCATGTTGATAAAAAACTAGATAAAAAAATTACAACATAAAAAAGCATGGAAAATATATATAACTACATGTCTTGATAGAAAAAAATATGAAATAGTATTTGATCAATATAGAAATATTGTCTGAATCAACAACCATTATCAGATACCGATGATATTCCCAAGTGAGAGTGAACCACCATAGATATTAGTTGAATCATTGGTTCCAAAACATGATATCTCTAAATGAATTTTTCATTTTCATTTAGTTCATTAGATGAACCAAAAAGATGGTGATATGTGATAGAGATAGAATTCACATCACTCTAGTGTTTTATATAGTTCACTCACACTTATTATCAGGATTCAAATATTTATTGTTTAATTTTCATGATCTTAATATTAATTTTATTATTTAATTTTCAATAATAAAAAGTCATAATAGTAGGAATATGGTCTTAAAATATTTTTAAAAGAAATATATTTAAGATCATCAATATGATAGTTGATTTCATTAACCCCTTATGTTTTGTATGATATTTCATCATGTTTGGACCCTTTCTATTAACCTCAATACTAGATTAAACCACCTTTGAATTATTTCTAGAATATATGGTTATATAAATTATTATTATTTTTATAATTTATATTGGTGAGTTTCCAAATGTTTCATGAAATTTTATATGTCATGATATAAATATATTCATTGTACTCTAATCTATATATGAATAACTAGGGACCTATAAATCATTATAAAAACTCTAATGGTCCATTAAATTATCTTCTTCATTAAAATATGTCATGGTGTATTATTTCATACACTATGTATGTTTATATATATATATGAACTATTTTATCATAACCTTGTGTGATGTGATATGGTTGTTTTCCCATCTAAAATAGTTTCGAAAAGAAATCCGGATATAGAATCCTTACACTATAAACCTCTCTCCTTCAACATGAGTTATTTACTGTGACATGGGTATCTAAAGATCCCATGAAAAAAGCCCCCAAAAAATCACATGGTTTATTTATATTCCATGACATAGCCTTGTTATTTCTTGTATTAAACCCTTAATGGAGAAATATATTATGATGAGGCATGGTTTTATAGTGTAAGAATGAAATCTTCTTATAATACACATAATCATGGTCTGTAATTACACCATCATGACGTAGTTTGTTTAACTATTGAAAATATAAATTCTTTTTCATGAAAATCACCTCCAATTGGATTCTAACTCATCCTTGTAGATTTTTTGAAAAAATGAATCTTGAGAATTCCTTAAATACTTATGAATTATTTCTACCATGAAACAAGTTATATCATGCCTCCAATGTGTATGTTTTCTAAACACTAAACCATATGATATAATGATATTTTTTAAAAAAAATTCCATCTATTAATATAAATATCGTTAATACACTGTCTCTAAAATATTGTAGACATACTTTTATCTCCCTTTGGTAACTTTAGATGATTATATCTCTTATACTCTAATACCTATTTAATTAACTAATTATAAATGGATAATTAATATAAAAATAATGGATATACATTTAAATTTCTATTTTATAATTCTATATATCGATATCATATTTCTATACATTTTACAACCACATAAATAATCAATATTTTATATAAATTTCTATAAAATATTACAATCAACCAGCTCTTCCCATTGTCATGTCAAACCGTAATCACTAGATTACTTAATCCATTCAGAAATACAGATATATTGTATTTAAAATTTCATTTATATATCACGGAATATAAAATATCAATAAACATTAAAATTATATCCACAACTATGTCATAGGTGAGGACACATATTTTTCCTATCTTGGATGATATACATGATCAATTAATCTATAATACAATATAAATTTTTCACATTCCATAAACTATATATTCGTTTATATTATAATAATATAATAAAAATAATGATATGTTTCATCAATGTTAACATAAACAATACATCAAAATTCCCACACAATCACATACCTAATAATTTTATTTAGATAATAATGATAAACTAACCGCTCATATGAATTAAATCAAGATAAAACCTGTTGATTTCATAAATAATGGGAGTGTTATCTGTGCCACTTGCCTATAAAAATATTTAATTTATTTAATTTATACTCTATAATACAGTAAACCAATCCAAAATTCCTTATCAACAACATATAATATCTATGATATATCCATTAAAATCTAATCATAGTATAAATATATAATATAAATATCTTAATCAATTTATCATAGTAATATATTCATGACATCACTAATTGATGATCAATGATTAAATCCCATCACTCTTAATAGAAAAATAATTAACACATTATGAAAATATCTCTAAATATCTCAAAATTATAATTTATGTTAATATTATTGTTGATAATAATTCATAAGAGAAAAAGTTAATGGTTCATGAGATTTACATTATTTATAAAACACCTTCCAAATAAATAATAAATTGTTTTCCAAATAATGGTGTATTTTCTTTAAAAATGATTGGAAAATTTTTTATTGAAGATTTATTTACATTACATAAATTATAAATCCACAGAAAAAATTAAATTAGCACTTATCTTGTATCTACTATGATGTGTTGAAAAAAACCAATATGTGTTTGTCGAATTCTCTAAAACCCTTACATAAAACCATGGAATTTCCAAATTCTTATTTTAACCATCTAAAACACAAAAATAAGGTAATGTTAAATCCAAAACATTTTGTTTTAACTCCCAAAATCCATGTATTACTACTAAAATAATATTTTATTCGAAACAACAACGAAAACACTTCTAACTATTAAACATGTTTCTATATAAACCAAAACAAATTCTTAAGTCATATCAGCCACCAATCTCATCTTTTTTTATTTTTTTTCAACTATAATAAATTTTTAATAATAATCCATTACTAATACTATATAATATAAATTTTCAATTAAAGAACATTGTAGTGGAATTAGCACGTTATCAATGTTGTGCTATAATTATAAGGGGATAATGTTGTGTGGATTTTTTATTATGATTGAATGAAATGGTTATTATTTGATACTAATAAATGTTCATTAGATATATTATTCTTTCATTAGCTATTGGATCTTTATTCATGATGGTATTCAATTTTGGTGGTTTTATCTTCTATTGGATTATTTTGCGATCATTGTCATAGTCTCATGTTTGTATAAGATGTTTTCTTCTAGAATATTAATATTGATAATGTTTTTTTGTGATTAGGATAATATTGAACTACCTTATATTTTTAGCAGCCAGACCTTGATTATAGTAGGCTCTACATCACCTCATATGACTAAATCATTCCATATCAATTCATTTGTGGAGAAAGGGAATCAGAAGGTATGTTACCATAAATATTCCACCATGTGTAAATAAGAGGGTTCGTTTCTCATATGGGAGGTCCAAAACACATGTAATGACCTATCTATTTAAGTTCCCTTTACAGTGTTGTACTAATTTTTGGGGGATTTGTTTGATTTTTATCATTGTATTTTATAGGTTCCCACTAAACGCTAAGAAGTTTATTTTTTTTAAACAAAATATGGTTGAATAGAGATAGGAGGATCCACTGGTCATTATTTTTTCTCACATTCAACTCTACATGTACACAATTTTATTTTTCTTATTTATTATTTTGATTCGTTAAACTTACATGTTGATTTGAGACATATTTAGGTCTCACTTGTTTTTTCACCTATGGACCACCAAAATATTGTTCATTTTAATGTAATGAGAATGTTTAAACAGTAGAATTACATTTATAGCCTCTATGTCCACATTTATTAAATATTTTACAATTTAATTTTCACCTATCATAATCATATAATCACATTACTTATCATTGTAATTATATTAATGAAAATAATAACAATTATTTAATTTAATATTTTTGTAAATTTTATTATTATTTTTACACATTTCCTCTACATTATATGTGACTTCTATACACATTTCAGTATGTCATTTTGTTGTATAAATAATCATAAAAATTAAATTCATTATCTAAAAATGATACATGGTTATTTTTTCTATAAAATATAAATAAATCTATAATTTTTTTGAATACTCATAATTATTTTTTTAGAGTCTTCTTAATACCTTTTTTTATTTCTATATCAATCCTATTAGACAATGATTCACTATTTAAGACCCTGATGATTATGTTACATACTGAAGTTCACACTTCTTATAAATAATGGATATCATTTCCACAAAAATTTCTTATATTGTGATCATAATTCATTAACATTATATTTATTAATCTCATAATTTTAGCATCTAATTTTCAAATGTTTTCATAAATTTAATGATATTGTATCAACATAAAACGTTATAATTATATTGATCACTTATTCTCAATTATATTTAATTCTCATACATGGATATTCAATTGGAGGATTAATACCATCAATAACATTATATTGTCGTTCAATATTCATATTGAAATAATCTATATTGTCAACAAATATTATGTTACACATATCACTTTAATCGATATTTTAACCCCATTCACTGTAACTTCGTTTCCATAAACATATTTTGAATAATCTATTTTTTTATAAATTATCTGTTTTTTATTCATCCATTGATTTTAGAACATCTCAAGATCACTGTCACGACCAATATTTAAACTAAAAACACCAATATGTTATTATTTATCCTTAATTTTAAATTTTTATTAATACACCATTGTAATCAACACATATTATAAATAATATATGAATTTTGTCACTTATTAATTATGGAAGGATTCACCTATATATTCATATTCCAATATTTCAGCAAAATTACTTATCATATAATGATTTGAGTTTCTTTTTAGGTGAACTATTTTTTCCAAAATTGTGATAAATCAATTTCACCACTTCATTATCTTCTTATATTGGATACCTAATAGAAATAAGGCCAATATTTATACACATTAAATAGATAAATGATAGTTTAACTTCAAATATAATATAATCATTTTTGAATTTATTTTTTTTCCAAATTTATAAATTCATCACGAACATCATAAACAACATATTCATGGTTCAATGTTATGTTTTTAATTTTCATGAAATACATCCATTTTTTAGAATGAATAGAAATGATTTTGGATTTTAAACTCATCACAGATGCCATCAAATTTCATTATAAAAAATCACATTATACATAACCTAATAATAATTCTTAAAGTATTAAAAAATTTTGATTTTACAAGGGAAAAATATATCCCAATATATTATATAAAAAATTCAAATTTCAATGATTTAAAAAATATTTTTCGTTGATATGACTAAATAAATGATTTAATTGATGAATTAATTTATTTATATTTTTTGGTACATCCTAAAGTATTAATTTTTTTATAAATACATAATATGTGGCCTCCTTTGAAAATAAATCACCATCAATGTTTTAGAAAGATTGTTTCACATGTGGATATTAAACATTTTAAATTATGTAGATATGTTTATAGAGAGCATAAAATAACTCAATTTGATTCTATAAAATTAACATATGGTTTTTTATCTAACTATATAAGGTCATCGTTGTAGATTATGAGTTTGGATTTTAAAAATTGTTTTAGAAAATGAAGCAATGCATAAAGATAATTAATGAGATCTTACCATGTACGCTAATAAATGATATTCCATCCCATTAAAAATTTATAGTCCAATAAACAAAATTTCGATATTTCCTGAAATATTTATGGATTGATATCTCTAATTTAAATGCTGATGAAGAATAAAAAATTCATCTTTGATACAAATTGTAACCACCACGGTCTGAATAATCCTAATTGGGAAATGAATTATGGCGGGACACCATTTTTACTAAACATGTCTATTTATATTATATTACTATATTTGAGTAAATGGAAAATATGTTAAGAACATAATATAAATATTAAACCATATAATCAAAAATAAAATCCATGGTCATTGGATAATAACATGGTTCACCAAATGGGATACATATAAGTTCAATAAAAACTGTGATGTGCGGATGGACCAAAGAACCACTAATCCATCATTATATGATTAAAAGATTCATATATGTGCATGACTATGAGAACGTATCACTTTATATTTTTAATTAACTAATTAATATTTTGAGAAAAACTTATTAAGATAAATATGTATGAAATACTTTGAAATGAGTGGATCAATGTGAGTGTTACCCCAACCTAGATAGGGAATTTCCCATATACTTCCTGTAATTTTAAGGAATATCTATTTTTTACTGTGTTTTCTAGATTGTAAATTAAACCTAATCTATGTATATAATCTCTTTATATATACTATATCTAATTATCTATATGTGAATATTCATATTTACTTATCTACCGATATAATATTAATTCTTCAATATTCTTAAATATTTTTAATGATATAAGATATATTATATATCTTGTCCCATGTGATGAGTGCATTTAATATTCGTAAAAATTTTAAAAAATATTGAATCATATCTCTAATTCCTTTTCAAGTATTTCCAATATTGAATGATATATAAATTATCAAATTTCATTAATTGACATAACATAAAGTCATATTCATGATTCATAATAACATGGTTGTCTTGGTTAATCATTATCTTAAATATCGATAATGTCCAATATATTTATTTAATTATTATTTTTTATGAATTTAATAGTCCATTTTTTTCTCTTATAGCTTCTTAGCTAAATATTAGTCATATCAAATATTGTTTTTTGTTATTAAATTCAATAATTTTTTTCCTAAACAATTTTTTTATATTGACTTTTTAAAATATTTTTGGAAAAAATTATTATATGAGTGTTTAGAGTGAAATGGAAGAAAAGGGGAATTCCACACTTAGGGTAAATATATAGGATGAAAAGATAAATAGGGAAGAAAAATTAATCAAAATCTTATCCATCTTAGTGGAAGTAGTAAATAATATAGAGATAGAAATATTATAAGACAATTACAACATAGGGATGTTAAGGGGGGTATATCAAGAAATGTTCGGCACTTGGATGAAGAGAATATATAGAGAGAGGTGGTACTCTTGTAAGATATAGGTTTTAGTGAAACAAGACACCATGGGAAGAAAACAATGGGATTAAGAATGCTAGGTATTATTATGTGTTGGATTACAAAAGTGATGTCGGAAGAAGAACTCTAGAAACATGTTGAAATTTTTATGTTATGTAATGTGTTAAATAATGGCTAAAAAATGTTTCGGTAGTCGTCTACTTTTTTTATGGGTTAGGGATTAAAACATAACAAAATATTTTTACATACAGTCCACTATTTTAAAAGAGGATTTTTCAGAGATTCCCTACCTCTTTGAGGGAATAATTTTTTTTCATAAAGACTCACATCATATCAACCTGACACACTGAAAGAGTTTTACATGATAGATATACTAATTTTGGTACTATTGGTATCATAACTCATCGATGTCAGATGTGTAGGGAGGTTGTTCAAATGGGATTCTATTACGCTCTGTGGGATAGAGATCATGGAATGGGGGATATAAACATTGATGATGAATTTTTTTTTCAAGTTATTTATTATAGTGAAGTGGAAATTCACCATGGGTGGTTCGTACTGTGGCTATGGTTGAAATAACAATATGATAAGACTGGTATAAAATATTATTAATGCTAAATATATAATGTGTCATTTCCATGAGGTTATAATCTATTCCAAAAACATGAATTCAAAATATGTATAATGTTGTGGATAATTATTCACACCAAATTCATGACACTATTATGTCATGGCCATGTAGATGGTGAATGAGTATGTGATTTTATGTTTTAAATAGAAGATATTGGATTTTTTAATAAATGATTTATAAATATCATGAGAATAATTAACTCTGTTAAAGATGGATAATTTAATGATAAAATCATTAAAGTTGTTACCTATAGATCTGAATGATGATAGAGGAGTTTTTATACCCTCTCTTCTTGGATAATATTTGTTATATAATGTTGTGGAGATTACAGTGATACATTTTGATAGTTTTAACACTTATTTAAGGGGTTTTATTTTAATTAATGGAGTGATATATATTATGAATATTTTATAGTATATATATAGGGATGTTTATCTATAAATTTATCTCACCATTATAAACTAAATATCATTGAAATTTGGGGTAATATTTATAAACCATCAATGTAAGCATGCTACTATTTCTAGGGATTCTTATTTTGTTTTTTATTTTAGATTTTTTCTATCATTGATAGAATAATAGGGTTCTATTTGTTTTAATATTTTTTAATTAATTTGTATTATTTTAATGATTTAATTTTATTTTTAATGATTTTTCATGTTGTGTATTTTTAATTTATATTGTTTATATATATATATATATATATCTTTTTCATGCCTTAGGAATCACCATTTCCTTTTAAGTTAGAGAGTTTCATTTAATTCATTTAATATAATGTTGTTTTATTCTTAACCAATGGTTATATTTCATTATATGTTAAAATATAGGTTCATTTTATTTTGTTCCCTAAATATCAAATGTTCCTAACCATAAAAATTGGTGTTTGTGAGATAGAGAGTGATTACCCAGAGCAATAGGGTTATAGTGAACTAATTCTGACATCTTCATAAGTGTTCATTAATATATTTTCTGAATTATTACTCCATAATCATATATTTATAATAAATCAATATTCTCTCCATCAATATTGTTTCACTCAAACAGTAATTAGTTTCAACTTATCATCATTCATCTTAGCTATTGAGTTTGATAGTTTTTACCCCTTGACTTTATGGGATCATCCATGGTACTCATATTCCTTATACTAATCCATAGAATTTTAAATATATTTTTCATCATGTTTTTTAATTATAAACATCATAAATTATAGAAATTAATGATTAATTGTGGGTTTTTCATATTTTGGAAACCACAATCGGGGACAAAGAATAGTAGAAATATTTATTATGATGGATTAAGACACAAAATTTCTTTCCAATTTATATTTTTGGAATATATATTTTTTCCATTATTTTAACAAATTAAGTATAATTTTTGTTGTGATAGAAGGTAAAAAATTAATCAAATGTGAATACATCTAGTTTTATGTACAAGATATAGATATTGTACAAAAAATTGATCAACTAAAGGGTAAAATTCAAAATCATGGATTTATGTGTCCAATATCCATATATAGGTAATGATGAAGCACTCCTCTATATCCTGATGAAAAAATTCCATGTGGAGTGTAAAGATATATATATGATTTCCAAATAAGATAATCCATCAAATGAGGAACCAAAAATGGAAAACAATATCTAATAATGTCATAAGGTGGGATTTGATAATGATAGTGAGGTCATTTATTAATATAAGGTCACTATAATTGATAAATAAAAATATGAACTACCAATGGAAAAAACCCACAACTAATAATAACATTTTAAGGGTTGGTTTCACTCACCACCTCCAAAGGAAACAATTTGGGTTGTGACTACACGAGTGAAAAAATTAGGTATCCAGAAGAGCCTCGAGGAATTAAAAAGGAACTTGTAATGTTTTTTCACTCCCCATAAAATGTAATAGATTTGATTTTCTGGGTTTCATTTTTCCATAAAATTGAAATAAGTAATGTGTATCCAAATGAACAATTTTATCCAAAATACTATAATTTGTTTTGTTAATTTAATTTTATTTTAACTAAAAATAATTAAATTAAAATTGATAATTAATTGAACTTTATTCAAGAGGACAACTCACCATCCACCCCTCTTGATCATTCTATCATTCACACATTTGGATAAAAATATTTCTATCAATCCAGGACCCCAAGATTTAGTGTGTATCTATATATATTTCTATCTTTTTGGGCCAATAAAATCATAACCAAATAATCTATGGGTAAATATATTTTTTAGATGGAAATAAAAAGTCTAAATGAACGATTGAAACCTCAAATCCCACCATTAGTTTATGGAACATACTATGGATATTGGTAGTCTCTTATGGAATCGTATATTAAAAATCTATTTATTGATAGTTGGATAGTCAAAGTCAAGCCTTATAATGTTCTTAATGTTTATCTTAATATATTTACTAATAATGATGAAATTATATATGATCTAGATTACAAAGTAACAAATAGTTAATATTGGTCTCATAGTAAAAGTGTTTATAGATATGTATCAATACAAAAACACATTATATCTAGAAAATGTTATAAGTAATTAATATTTTTTTAGATAAGATAATAATGTAGAACCTGATAAATTTAAATTAACATAATATTAAGCTCTATTTCATTCTTATCATGCTACATCGAGCATTAAGTGAATAAGTGTATACAATAAAAATATTATTATTTAAACAGTACTATTATAACCTAACCATTAAATTGGTGGTATGGTAAAAAATAACCAGATTATGAATATATATATATATATATATTATGATATTATGTAATGAAAATTCAATGAATAATTCTTTATAAATATGTACCCAATTTTCAATAATGTCATTTTCATAATAAAAAATAATTTTTCTTTGTAATAGGGTTTTATTTTATTTTTTATGTCAAAATTAATATTAATTTATACTCTATTTTAAACTATATACTTTTTAATTTATAATTTTTATTTATATCATCATTTTAGCATTATATTTTGGTAAATTGTATAGATTTATTCCAAAAAAATTAATTTGTCCTTTAATATAGAAAAAAATAATTCGGTAAAAATGACAATTATTTTTTTAAATAATGTAATTTAAAAGCCCCATTATATTTTTTATTAGATTTAAAAGTAACTTGAAATCCATTTTTTGAACACTGTCTAAATAATTCCATATTAATCAACATTCATTTTCATTTTGGTATAAATTCTTTTTAAAAATAAAAACATATTTTTATAAACATTATTTTTCATTTTGTTATATGTATTTATATTAAACCTTATATCTAGATATTCATTTAGAGATAGTAATTATGACTTTTATATTTGGTAAACAAGGCCCTTTTTTTTCATTATGAACAATAACCATTGTAAATAATTCTCACCACATGAATGGGTAGATCGTGTAATTTAGGTTAAAAATAATTTTATACAGCTTCAAAACCTATCCAAAATTTTTATTTATTAAAATTTCTAAGATTATTTTGAAAATATCCATAAAAGTTATAATATATGGAATTTTGATTCTAATTTTCTTTTATTATTAGGTTTATATTATTTTATGTTTAGAAAATTCCAAAATGATACATTATTTATATTAATATCTCTAATTTATTATCATTATTATAAAAAGATGTTATCATTGGTGATGAATTTCTATTCATTATATGAAAAAAAAATTAATTTTTTATACTAAATAATGTTTAATTTTAATTCATTAATTAATTAACTTAAATTAATATGAAACATTGATATAGTAATTAAGAAAGCTGTAGAATAAATCTAGATAAATGATATTAGAAACACTTAGATTAATTTTCTTTAACTTAATTGTGGTATTCAATGAATTTAATAGGTAATTATAATGTAAAATTAATGGTAAATTATTTTATACTACAACTACCTTGTTTTTTATTTCTTTGAAGTTATAATAAATGAGTAGTCCCAAAAATGACATTAATAATATTTTATGATAACCAATATGTTATTATACAATTAAAATTTTAAAAAAATATCGGGACAATGGAATGTTAAATGGTCTAAAATTTCAAAAATAAATCATTTTTATCCAATTTTCACAATAAATATAATTTTTTAAAATTATAGTCTAAATAATGTGTTACCATGGTTATGTTTAAAATCAGTTAAAACGTGCGTAAAAAAAATGATATTGACTAAAATGTAACATATACATGTCTTACTTCTATGGGTATTTGTTATTTTTACCCTATCATTTCATACCATTGATATTTTGGCCATTAGGTCCCACATGAAATTATTGTGGTATATATATTACTTTTAAATATTTTAACTAATTCCAAGTGTTTTCTTTCCCACATTGAGAAATGGGAGCCTCCTATTCTCTTTTATTCACAATGTCTAATCACTAGTTCTCATCCATAATTTAACTTAATACCGCCATATATTCTTTACCCACATTCTATATCATCTATTCCTCTCATAATACAATCCTAATATGGTTTGATGTGAATTATAATTATGGTATCTCAGTGAATAATTATTTTATTCTATGACTCATTCCTTGTTTATTTTATCTAATTCTATATCTAAATATATTGTATTTATCCAAACAAAATCTACAAAGTTTATTTCATATAATATGTTTTCTAAATATGTTGTATCTTATATTCCATGTTCATTTATTATAATACTATATATTATTTATCTGGTGTCATAAATATTCTATGAATTTATTATATTTAAGGGACAAGAATTTTCCTCCTCCTTTCCGTCAAATGTGAAATGAATGGATCGCTCATGCGTACAAGTGGACTACCACATCCACAAAGCGATATGATTCATTTTCAAAAACATATTTCATGGAATTTTTGTATGAAGGATTTAATAAATATATATTATATTCAAGAAATAATAATTATTTTACAATTATAATATATTAATTACATTCTTATCCTTCCTCTCGTTGAAAAATGATAATGTTACTCATGCTTACGTGTAGACTACCACCTTCATGAGGAGACGTGCATCATTTCTCTTGAACAAATTTTATTTATTATTATATTATTGTATTTAATATTGAAAAATTATAAATATATAATGATTATGATTTTTGATATTATTTAACCATGAATCCCTTGACCATGGTCATCATATCAAAGATTTTCAATGATAATGAACTGAATATTCTAAATGCATCTAACATGATCATAACTGATTTAAATAATTTTAAGTAATTGTAATAAATTAAATAATATAGATAAAAATAAGGTAATATATAAATAAATAAATATATAATAAAATTAATAGATATTTTTTATTTTGAAGATAATTTTTTTATAGCATGTGAGACTTGGGGTAATGGGTTTCCTAATTCAATTTCTATTCATTGGGTTATATTTTTTCATCGTTAACTATCTTATACCAAATTTATGTTTTTAATGAACTCTTATTATTTTATATTTTATTTAAATAATTTAATTTTAATTTACCATTGTTACAGACATTCAATTTATTGATTAATTCCCACATCAATATTATAATCCTTATAATGATCTATCATATTGCTTTTGTTTCATTGAGAAAACTGCCATATTTACTACATTATTTATTCATGTGGTTTATATAATTCCCCTTTGATGTTCTATATCATTAAAATCATTAATTTATGGTATTTAATTTTTCATTTGCAATTATTTATTTTATGAGTTTTATGATTCAAAAGTTACCCATGTTGTAAGGGTTTATTCTATATTGAATTTTTTTGGGTTTATTTATAGTTAAATTTACTAGGACGGAAATTGTTTGGTCTTTTTATTTTAAAAACAATCCATTTTACTCACTAATTTATATCTATATATTTTACATGTTTTCTATTAATTTTCAACCATTTGGTACATAATATTATCATGTGATCATTTTTTCTGAAATTTTGACCTTATTATGCCTTTCCTCAATGGAATTTTTCTTTCCCTGACAATTTTTTCTAAGAAATATTTTATAATGTAATTATATAAATTTAAATTATTACTTAAGGTCCCATTAAAATATTTTTAGTTTATTTTATATGGTTATAAAAGGAATCCATTTACTATTATTGTGTGACACATTATGACTTTCCTAATAAAGTGCCAAAAAAATGTTTTTCTAAAGAATACCGCTTGACCCCAACTTTCTATCATTATGATTATTATTATTTTATTATTACTATTATATTTTCAATTTTTATTTTCAAATAAATGTTTTCCATCATATTTTTGATATTTTATGGTTTTAAATAATATATATCATAACTAAAAGGGGTTTTCCCCCAAGAATTGTTCTACTGATCTTTTAAAGGTATTTTTATTCATGTCATCATCCATTGTGGACTATTATTTTTTACTTGGGGCATATTTTAATGATACCATAAATACCTATTATATTGATGGATAATGATTATTTTGACAGGGGGAATTATAGGAAATTTGTACACATGTCCCTTCATTATAGAATGTTATTCATTATTAAGTCTTATTGATTAAGTTATATTTTATATTAAATGATGAATATGTTGGACATGTTAAGTGTTTTTTGGTTCTTGTAATTACATATCCCTTATAAGAATCATTAAGTCTTACTAGACATGTCATATAAGGTACTTAGAATACCAATTAAACATTCATGTGTGGTGTATTTGCATGAGGCCTCAACGGTATGTTAATCATGAATTGAATATTTCATTCCATCATTGTGAAATCATTTATTTATTTCCATGAATTTATTATAATAATTATGAAATCTATGGATATGTTTCAATATAATTAAATTATTTATATAAAATTAATTTATCACAATTTATTCTTTACATGTTATTCATTATTTATTTATTCTATTATAGTGTACATTGCATGTGCTCCCAAATTGATTATCTAAGCCCATCCTTTTTTCCCTTTCCATATGTTTCTTGGATGTTTTATATAAATCATATGAAAGGATGTGTAAGATTGAATAATTTTATTCTACGATAATATACAATATTGTTTTTAGGTTTTTAAATAGGAATTTAGATTCATGTTTGTATCTAGTTTTCATTCATATCTTATGATATTGTTTTAAAAAAACTATTGGATCAAGGATACTTGATTCATGGACTTATAGAAGGAATCAATAATTTTTTATTAGGAACCTTTGGGACTAGATATTAGAAAATATAGATTTTATAACATGACACTATGATATATTCTATGGATAATTATAAGTACATTGTAATATAATGAAACATTGATATGGTAGAGATTGTATTGATTTCATTCAAATACATCCCTATATTAATATTTAAATGTTTATGTGATTTTGGTACAAATGAATGATATGTTAATAAATTTTAACATTTCCTAATGGGTATTCACCCAATTTTCACTAGTGTATGATGAGTGATCTTATTACTTCATATATTTCATGAGGCTCCTCGGTGATATTCATGAGTTAAGTCACCTTCCATTATGAACCATCAAAAAAATGAGATGAAAAAAATTATTAAATCCAATTATATGTCATATTGATATGTGATGAACCAAAAGATTCATTAGTTGATAAGTCATATGTTTGTCATAAGATTAAGGGAATTATTGTAATTTTAATGTTTTGTGTGATGAGTTTTTAAAAGGATTAAGGAAATTGTTTTATACATTTATGTGAATGAAAAACATTGGTATAGCATGTGATTTAGTGAAATGGTAATTTCAGTAATAACCCTTTTATATTTTTTGGACCAAATTTTTATTTTATTGTTATTTTATAGGGTTAATATAATAGTTTCAGTAGAGATAATTATGGTTAATTTGGATAAAAGAGTTATTGCGTTTTTGGAAAACTATTTTTTCATTTTGATAAGAGTGGGATTGAATATTAAGTTATTAACAATGTGATTGAAGTTACCTTATAATATGTACATCATATTCTTTATAATATATAATATGGTAAAAGGAATATTATTTTCTAAGGGAGTGTTTTATTTGATGAATAATTATTGACTTAATTTTTGGAAGAGTATATAATTTTAATTGGGTATTTACGATGATTTTGGACGTTTATATAGCATATTTGAATATATTGATGATTATAAGATTATTGAATCTATATTTTTGTAGTGTGATACTATGATGGATTAAATGTTTTTGAATATAAATGTTAAATTAATATTTGAAGAATATATGGTTGAATATTTCAGATTATTAGGTTGTCAAATTATTCAGTAGTTATTTTCTAAGATTAAATGATAGATACTTATGTAATGGTATATTATTAATAATGGAAGTTGTTTTTTAGGATTTGAAGATTATTTTTGTATGTCTCTATAAAAATATTTGTTTGAATTGCAAATGATCATAACTTCTGCCAAAAAAATTATTTTAAATATATGCGGAGAAAATAATTAGTCTTTAAGGGATATTATAATTAAATTAATGATTATTTTATTTCTATATTATTTATAATTAAATTATGATTACTTATTTCATTCATTAATACTTGTGATAAAATTTGAAATTTATTCAAATAAAAAAAGATGAGATTAATATTATCCAATAGAAAGATATCAAGTAAGTATTTTTCTTGTTCTCTGTCAGGATGGTAAAGTGATACCTCACATCTAGTAGAAGGATCCTAAGATAAAATTGTGTATCATATTACCTTCCTTTCATATGATATTATATTCTTATATATCCCATACTAATTTATCATTTAGTGTCTCTTAAAATTCATTTATTCATGTTTTCTATCACTCTATACTACTCTATGGAAACGATATTTCTACTCGATGTCCATATATTCACATACTAATAATGTAAACCGTATATATTAAATTAGTTATATGTTTTTTTAGAAATAAATAATGTTTCTTAATTTCCCTTCTTATAATAATTTTTATTATCCGATTGTATGACGCATGCATCAATAATGGTTGTTTAAAATATTAAATGCACTATTAGTGAGAAAATATTGTGAGGAAAAAATCTATTAAAGGTGGCTATATTTTAGAATCCCAAAAAATTAGTGTAAAATAATACAATACTCATTGGATTTATCAAAATGCAATATGGAGCTTTATGTGAATAATAACATACTATAAAAATATTACAATTAGAATGTACCATTTTAACATAGCCATTAAATTAGATAAATAAATATGAATAATTACATTATAAAATAATATTTATAATGTATTTATATAATGATAATTTATTAATTCGTTAATAATAAATATTTACTTATTTTTTATTACAGTCATTTTATGCTTCAAAAATATGTTTCATCAAAAATTCTTTTTATTATATTTTCTATAACGAAATTCTAATTAATTTATACCATTATTGTAAATTCTAATTTATATAATGGATATAATTTTCTAAATGAGAATTTAAATATTATTTTTGGGTGATTTTATATATATTATTTCTAAAAATATTTATATTTTAGTGATTAGTGAAATATATTGATTATTTTAAAACATTCATTTCATTTGGATAAATCATGTGATTTCACATCCCCATTCCATTTAGGATTTTGTTTAAAAGTATAATGATATCCAATTTATTAAACATAAGAAAAATATTTATATATTAATAAAAAATATATTTAAATTTAATATAAGTTCATTTTTATTCTTAAAACATATTTTTATAGAAATTATATTTCATTGTATTTGACATATTTAATTTAAAATTGATCTCTAAATCTAATTGAAATTGAATGTAAAAAATTGATTACTTTTTTTGGAATGTGGAGCTTATTATTTGATAGTAATGTTTTCATATTTAATTCCCACATGGTTACCAAATTTTGAACGTTATAAACACGAAACAAACAAACCACTAAACTTCATGGTAGTATGAGGATTATTATTCTAAGTTCAAACCTACAGAGATAAGGTTGGATAAAATACAAATTTTGAAAAATAAATGTAAACTAATTACAATTTTTAAAAATTTAATCTTTTCTATTGACCTTTATATTTTTAAATAATTTTGGAGATAAAAATATAAATTATGTGTTATAGATAAATGAATCTAGGATTATAGAAAATAAAAGATGTGTAATAATTAATTAACAATCATAAAGTTATCTAAATTAGGTTCTAGTGAGTAGAATGGTCATGTAAAACACCCTACATCCTATGTTTTCTATTTCTCATGGTCAGTTACATTAGATTACAATGAATGGGTAACCTGAAACCTAATTTTAACATAGGTTAAGGAAAAACCAAATAGTTATAGAAAAAATATAAAACCTATAACTCATATTAAACAATGTTATTACATCATTTAATTTAATGCACATGATATAAGTATGAATTAAATAAAACCAAATTATTAATCCCTCTCAAAAGGGTCATCTAAGAGTAATTAAGAATATATTGAAATTAAGAACAAATACAAAATCCCCACATAAATAAAAATAATAAAGTAAATTCTTTATAAAATAAATCTCCATCAATCATGCACACCAATTCATATTGAAATAAAAATGTCATGTTATCTATTAAAGGGTGTATAAAATAATATGTAAAAATATATAGAGAAGACACAACAATTAAAATCTGTGGATGCACTAAGATATATCAGATGTCTGGGCATCTCCCTCAGTCGTGGATCATCTTTCTATGGTGTGGTTGTGGGGAGGGGATTTATAATGATTTTGGTGAAACCCGCATCTTCATAGATATATATATGTATCTAAATATTTTTAGTTTCCCAAAACTATCATGACATGTAATTGTTTTTACTTCATTTAATACATGTATGCACCGTGTTTTTCATATCTATCATGTCTTGAATTTTTATAATGTGTATTCTATTAAACAACGCATAACTCCTTCACAGA
Source organism: Viscum album (assembly GCA_963277665.1). Classification (NCBI taxonomy): domain Eukaryota; kingdom Viridiplantae; phylum Streptophyta; class Magnoliopsida; order Santalales; family Viscaceae; genus Viscum; species Viscum album. The sequence continues at coordinate 1,338,194,983 of OY728142.1, forward strand.
GTGTGTACTTCCCGAAAGTGTCCTAAGTGATGTAAACCCCATTTGACTCTTACGTAATTTAATTAAATACACAACATGTTAATAGACTTCCTTAAGTTCCATAACGCTTCTTTTCGTTTAAAAATATATTGTTCCGAATATATGTTTTTCCTACTATAAAATAAAAAATAGATCAAATCATTCCAAAAAATTGAAAAATTAATCAATTAAATATATAAATAAATATAGTAAAATAAATGCATGAAATACTTTCATAAATATTTGGAAAATATTTCCATTTTATTTTTAGTTATTATGATTAGTAACTATGGTAAATACACTTCACCACGATAATGGGTAAATCAGGTAATTAAGGTTTAAAATTATTTGAGAAGGATCTAAAAAAATAGAAATAACTTACCATTACTTCATTATATGAGATAAATTTGACTATATTCAAAATAAATTAAAAAATATGACTTTTTGATTATGTTTTCCTTTAGTAATTAAAATTATATTATTTTATGTTAAGACAGTTACAAAATCTCACTCTCTTTTTTTTAATATCTGTATAATATTTTTAATGAAAAAAAAAGAAATTATTATAGGTTATAATTTTTTTAATATTATTTAAATAATTTTATAATTTTATCCTATGGTTAATTTTTATTGTTGATATAATTGTCTTAAAAGATTAGGAAACTTCGATGTAGTGCCTAAGAAAGTAATATAATAATAAATGTAAATGAACTTCTAAATAATAAGATAAATATATTTTATATTATTTGTTATATTTCATGAATTTTATTGTTATTTATAATTTGTAGTTAACTATAAATGTGTTAATATTATAATTCTATTTTTTTGTTGATATATATTAAGTCAATATAAAAAATATTTCCATAAAATGACTTTAATGAAAATTTATGAAATAAATATTTAATTAACATTTTTTAAAATCATAAAAATATTTAAATATGAAAATGGAAATTTTAAATTTTCTGACATGTCATCCAAGGATCACTTTGAGCATATTTTCACCAAAAAATATAAATTTATGTCCCTTTAAGTCTAAAAAATGGGTTACAATGGTTAAGGTTAAATGTTGTTATTGAGCAGGTTAAACAAAAAGAAATAAAATTTAATTTAATATGTACATATCTAAATGCTACAGGTTGAAGTTATTTAGACCTTAAAATATACAAAAATTAAAATTATGTACATTTTTCCACTTTATGTAATTATTATATATAGTATATTTTAATATTTTAATATATTTCTACTGTGTCCTTTACCATAGTTATAAATACGAACCTCATCATATGAATTTTAATAAGGTTATACCACTTCATATCATCAATTACCTATACTAATACATTAATATATCTGATATAATCTTCCAAGAGATTTTGGAATTATTTTAATACCATCATATAAAGGATTAAGGTGTAATCCAAATGAGGTCCCTCAATGAATTGGTAATCATCTTACATGAGAATTTCAATGTTTAATTATTATTCTACCTACATAAACAATTTTTTATGCATTAAATAAATGAATCATGTATCATAAATATATTAAGATTTTTTTTGGACCACCATTTTCTAACTCCTTTCCATCAAATGGGAAATGAATATATCATTTATGTGTATATAAGAAATACCAAAGAGACTTAGGAATATGATTCATTTTCCATTTCCATAATTCATGGTTGGTTATTTTGATGGTTTCAATTAATTTATATTATTTTCATTAAATAAATTTAATTCATGATTATGTAATATATTACAAACATTTTTATGCATCATCCTCTTAGATAATGATAACATCGAACATGAGTTAATGTAGACTACCACCTATAAAAGAAAATTTCATTTTTTATGGATTAAAACACTTAGATGGTTCTAAAATTCTATTTAGTATATAATAATTAAAATTATTTCATAACTTAATTTTTTAATATGATGGAATGATGAACCGTTTGACCGTGGTCTTCTTACCAATGTTGTTATATGATTATGAACACAACGTCCTCAAAACAACTGAAATGAATTTAAATGATTTAATAAATATATAATAAATAGTAATAAAAGAAATAAAAATAATAATAACAAGGAGAAGTATTATATATATTATCTCAATAAATTGTAATATTAATATATGATTATTACAGTAGATATAATTTACATTTATATTGAGTCCGACTCATGGTGAACGGTTTTTTAACTCAATTCCTTTTCTTTGGGTTATATTACATCTTAATTGTCTATTTTATTCCAATATTATATGTGTAGTAACCTAAAATTATTTTATTTTGTAGTAATACATGTTTTATATTGTTTTAAAATTTTAATATATAATCACCTCATTGATTAATTCTCCCTTTACTATTGTATTCTTTCATATGGTTTTTCATATCATTTTTGTTTCTTGAAGTCACATTCTGTATTCAATACACGTTTCGTTCTAATGATGAATATATTTCACCTTGTATATTATATCTCTTGAATATGTTTTTATTAATGGTATTTAAATATTTATTTTCTGTTATTTCTTTCTATGGGTTTATGATCAATTTGTTACCAAAGTTGCATGGGGTTATTCTATAATCTCATTATTATTATATATTATTTATTGTTAAATACCATTTGGATAAACTATAGTGATATTTACCCTTTAAAATCATAAATTTTATTTTTCTAGGTTTATATATGCACTTATATAGTTTTAATTTCTTTTTTTGGTACTTAATTCAACCAAGAAAACATTTTTTATAAAAATTATTCCTTATTTTATATTTACTTGTTTGATTTTTTTCTTCCCTTTCATTATATTTTTATTTTTCTTGTGAATTTTATTGTTTACAATTCAATAATTTATTCAATTCATTTCAATTATTTTCTTATAGTCACATCAAATTATATTTGAATTTCTTTACAATGGTCTAAAAATGAATCATTTTAACATTTTGAAAGGGTATAATTTGACCTTATATAAATGTATAAAACAAAATTTATTAACATATTTTTTTGACCACCATGTTCAAAATTTATAACTATAATTTTATTTGAACATTGTATTACATGTTTCCATGATTATTTTCAAATAAATTTTATATCTAAATTTTTTTAAAAATCAATTTTAAATAAGTCACTTCAAAATAAGAAATTTATTTTCCCAATGAAATGTTTCATCGATCTATTAAAAGTATTTTCATATATGTCGATATAATATGATTAATTATTCCAAATATTAATGATATTATTTAATGTTACCATCGACAATTATTCTCTAGATGACTTATGATCATATTTATAAATAATTTATTGAAATCATATACACATTTTATTCCATTATGGATAATTATTTATTATTAAGTCCATTGATTCTGGTGTATTATTACTCATATGATTAATGATTTGTACTTATTATGTGGATTGTGGAACCATAAAATACATATCCCCTCAATGCATTGGTAAGCCTTATGAGATAATTTTTTTGGGTATTTGGAATATATCTTACCCATTTCTATATGATGTCTTTGAATGAGGCATCTATGGTATGGTTAAGATATTCATAATTATGAATTCTACCATTATAATGTAATTTATCGATGCCCATGTGATTATTTGAATAGTTATGATATACAATTATATGTTTCAAGATCATGTGATTATTTATATCAAAATATTTGAACTTTATTTATTTTTTCCATATTATTTCCACCTTACTTATTCTATGATGGTTTTCATAGTACTTTTTACCTAGTCGTGCATCTAATATCACCCATTTATCTTGTTTCTTTTCCCTTCGATGATTGAAATTGTACTATTATTGATATTCAAGGATATGATCAATGGAATAATAATTTTCTCCAAGAAAATACAGTATTTTATTTTATTTTTTCATATTTAAAGAGACATCTTATAGCATCCCAGATAAATAAGGAATAAGGCACTATTAATATTTATTAATATTTTTGAATTAAATATTAATTTTACATTAAAGGGGACGCTATGTTTGATAGTGTACCTGATACACAACAACATGTTTCTTTGAAATCATACGTTGTACACTAATAATATAATATTTTTATTTTAAATGGCCGTTAACTCATATCCATTGTATTGGTGGGAATGAGAAAAACTAAATACAATATTATTACATGTGGTTGTTAAATTTAATTATGTTTATCTAATAAATGTTAGAGGCATAAAATTTGAATGAATCTAATTTGAAGCATAATTTACATTAAAAGGTCGATTTATAGCATTTTAATGGAGAACCCTCTTTAAATATAGTTTTTGTCACTTTAATAAATTCTATATGAATAAATAAAATCCTTATTTAGAATAGGGATATGAAAATTTAATTTGTGTAATTTTATGGAATTTTTCAGAAAAAGTTCATTTTTTTATGAATAATGTAAATAGTGCATTTTAATTCAAAACTATGTTTTAATATAATTTATTTATATGGTTAGATTATCATTTCAATTGGTTTTAAATTTTAATTAGAATATATTTTTACCATTTAATCCAATGATTGTAATTGAAATTAATTTCACTTTGAAATTGGACATAAACAAGTGTCAATCTTTTGATAGTTATTGTTTATTAAAAAGCCGTTATTTGTTTTGACAACAGGAATTAATTTTAAAATTAATTAATGAAACATTTATGTTTTGAATTTTGTAAAATATACATCATTTTTTAATTTTGAAAAACAAATATATCTTAGGATTAATTTTTTGTATTCTTCTAAAAAACTTCAATTTTTGATGAATAGTGTATCCACTTAGTGGTAGTTAAAAAAACTGACTTATTCAATAAAATGAAATTTTACCAATAATGTGAATTTAATTTCTAAACTCCAACATAAATGGTTGTTATAAATAAGTAAAATTTGGTTCAATAAGATGAAAATAATTTTCTGTGAATAGAAACTTTTTACTTTTATTTACCGTGGTTAAATGTAAATAATGTAATTCAAGGTAAAAAGAATATTATAATAATTAAAAATTACCTTAAGACTTGTCCAAACCTTATTGGTTTAGTCATTTATGACAATGTGCATCTTTGGGTCAATTTCAGGACCCCCATTGTGCCACTTGGGAGTGACAATGACAATTTAGATTAATTAACTTAAAGTAAAGGAAAAAATGACAAAAGAAAATATTTTTTAGTAAATTAATTTTTATCTGGTGTTATATAAGTAATATTCTCAAATATAAATATTATTAAGAAATATAAAAATATTTCATACATGATAGTATTTTTTATATAATTTTGAGACATCGAATAATGTAAATTATTCATGACACAACAATGATACAATGTTTACCTCATTAATAAATCATTTAAATAAATAAGATTATAAATATTAAAATAGCATCCAAAACTTGTCCTATTCTTATTGGATGATTTTATTTCAAAAATTTGTCAAATTATCTTAGATTATAATTATTTTTGGACATTTTCAAACTGAATATATGTTTATAATAAAATAATAATTTCACACATTCATAAAGAGCCCCTCCACTCCCTTATAAAGGGAGACAGTTCTAACCAATTTCTCACACCTCTCAAGCCATATGTCTCGTCCAAACTCTACCCAATTAAGCTCCCTACATCCCTCTCGTCCACCTAGAAGCCTTACCTTAGGCATAAGGCACTTGAATAAGTCATTTGGTTCAAACTATATGGAGTTACCCAAATTAAAGGAGATTAAAGAACAATCGAGTCAAGTCGAACACAAGGTAAGGTATTTTCTTATCTCACTTTTAATTCTATGAGATTTCCATTGTTTTCCACTTATTAATTTCATGTGGTGTATTTTGTACTTACATTTGATATATATTATTATTATTATCATTATATTCAAAGTATTATATGATTCATTTGGTGGTCATTAACTTTTGGTCATACGAGTCAGTTGATTACAACGTGGTAAAGGGTTACGTCTCACTTATTTTTCTAGTAACATTCACGGTATGTTTTCCACTATTTACTTTTTTTTGGTGTATGTACTGCCCATTATTGTACTCTTTATGTAATATACTTTTATTTATGAGTATTTACATCTTCATTGTACGATCCTTCTTTCATGTGGTGTCTGTTTTATAAGTTACCAAATCGGTAAGCGAACTATTCACCCTCCTCTTTATAAAAGACTTATTTTTGTTATGTCTTTTAATTTACATGTTATTATGTTGGTATATGTTCTTCAATATCATTATTGATTTAAACATTATATCCAAGTGATTATATTCTCTTTTTTATCTCATCAACTAATTTTCTGAATTTTAAAGTGACATCGTTAGGCTGTCAAATTTTTGAAAGGGAACTTCTTAACCAAATTTCAATTCTTTGGGTTCAACTTGTACTTATTGAATATGTAATTTAATGAATATGTTTGAATGAACTCTAATTGTTTTACACTTAATATCCACTTATATTGGTTGTATTTATATTTTTCACACATAATTATGTGATTTATTTATCCTTAATTTAAGGATACCATCTTTATAAGGGATTTCATCTCAATTTACATTTCCATTGAGGCTTCGTTGTTGTTATTCACCAATTCCCTATTACATGGTGTATATACAGTACATTGACATATTATATCATGAATCCATTTATTCTCATGGTATTATAAAGTTATTATTAAATGTTATTCCTCAATTATTTGTATTCAAGTGTCTCTCTTTTTGTTAAAAAAACTCTTTAACAAAAATATTGTTTTAAATGTTTGAAAAATTTATTCATCAAAATATTTCTCATTAATGACCATGTTTTAAAAATGGGGTTTATGATTTCTTTATATGGAAATTAATGTTTTCAAATGACAATTCATTTAAAAACTTCAAAGTGGTGTGGGATACTTTGATTCAAAAATCCCTTTTAAAAGGTTTTGAAAATGTTTTGATAAAACATTGTTAATTTCAATATCTTGATTTGATATATTGGAATGTGGAAATGTTATCTTTCCTTTATAAATGTGTTATATTTTATTATTATGTTATGGTTATTGGGCATTGTTTATGTATATGGGTTGTTCTTTGATAAACCTTGGGCGGGTGAGCTCGAGATTGCTCTCAAATGCATTGGGTAACGTGACAGAGGTGAACGTGATGTTCCTTATAAGAGGTTTAGGGAATATATCGTGATGGGTATTCCAAATTTAACTAACTATGTAGCTGTGATAGATACAATGTAAGTTTTAAATTGATTCTATAAGTAACCTTTATGATTTATGATTTGTGTGTGTTATTCATAGATCTTATGAGTTCGTAAGGTTTGTTACGATTGAAAAGTATGGTTTCATTGATTTGTATTTATTTATGGGATAATTTTTTCTTTTCTTATTTTATAACACTTACTGAGCTTTTTAATCTCATACCAAGTTTTTGAAATGGTTTCCACAGGACTTAAAGATGAATAGGGTCAAGGATGGGATAATGGAAAAGTCATGTTGTCTAAAATATGGAACTAGACATGGTTATTTTCAACTATTTTTAGTTTTTGAAAAAAATGGATACTGAGTAGTAGTGTATAATTGTAATATTCAAGTTGTTATGTAATATTTATGGAATAATTCTCTAAAACTCCAAACCTAAAAAGATCGTCAATGTGAATTATTCATTTAATTCAATATTATATAATGTTTTATGGTCGGGTCCTTGTAGTTGGTATTAGAGGTCGGTTTAGAAAACTTTAGGGATTAGGAATTTTCGTTAGACAAATGGTTAGTCACTATCTGATATTTCAGTTAAATCATTGTTTTCTAACTTTATTAGATCAAGGAAAGCCAGTTTCAAATGGAAGGAGGATGATCTTAAATTACATTCCTATCTCTTCCTGATGACATGGTTGCCATAATTATTACAAAGTCATGTTCGGATGATTTGAAAATATTTCTAGCATACAAATCACTTGCAAGCAGTTTTTTGAGATACAAAAACCTCCACTATAGCTCGTTATCATTGTGGATCATAGGTTGAATTTTGAAAAATCTTATTTTCAAAATATTATAATATTTTCAAGAAAGGTAAATATTATCAAGGAAATTTAAAATATTTTACCTTATCACAAGATTTTGCAACATATTATGATTTTAAAAAAGGTGTTGAAGAAGGAGACCCTTATGCAACCTATTTATATTTGTTTTCGAAATATATTCTCTCAGAACATACTTATGGTATTTTAAAAGAGTAGTTAATTGAGAGTTTTAACTCAAATTCGGTACGAATGTTTTATAGAAATCATGTTTTATCAGATGTTTTGAAATTATATTTCAAACATGATTATTTTCCAAAACTGTTCTTCTGTGAATGCCCATATGTCCCATGTTGTACAAGGTGTATTTGGATGGAGGAAGAAAATGATTTTGAAGGATATATACATCATTTTTGCAATGCATGGACCTTCTACCTATGTGTACAAGATGACGATGAAACAAAATGAACACCATAATCAAGGAATGATGTTATTCATTTTGGGGATTGTTTTATTTTATCATATGGTGGTGAAATAAGACTTAAAGAATTAATATGTTGAGATCATAATGAATTTTCATGAAAATGAGAGGTAAAATCAAAACCTTTGAGGTTAAAACATGTTAGGGTTGTTTTTGCGTTTTATAAAAAGGACACCCCGTAAGACGGGTGACAACCCATCGCATTAGGCAAGGCTGTAGGAATCGAACCCACAACCAAAGTGCGACAAGGGTGCATTGCCTACCACTAGACTACATGAAGTCTCTCGTTAGTATGACTTATTATTTTAGTAAAATATTTTAATGGAAAAAGAATAAGTTTATTTTTGGAACTTAGGATTTATCAAAATGATATAATTTGTATAGAAAAATGATTTAGTGAGTAAGTGATAAAGGTTGTTTTGGAAGAAGTTCTCTCTTTTGAGAAAACACTATATACCTAAGTAAGATATAATACTATGGGATTTCAATTGTGGAATAATGGTTGAAATTTTAGTTTGGAAGAAACTATGTTTTTATTATGTAAACATGATGATTTGATTTATTTATGAAAATGATTAACCTATCATGTAGAATATGTGATTAGGTTAATTACTTATCAATATAAGACTTTATGAGTAACTAGTGTTACTTGGAGATAAATGTTACGATTCATCTTAGAAGTCTATGTAATTACATCCTTATGAGATTTGGGTTACAATCATAGTTTGGATTACTTTTGAAGAATTTTGGTGACAATTGTTTATTGAATGGTCTTGTTGAAAATCTGGTTTTGTTAGACAAATTTTGGAGATTAAGAGATGTTTTTATTTATGTAAAAGTTTATCCTTTTTGTGGATTTTCTGATCTTGTACTAAACGTTTTGGTTTTAGTTAATTTCTAAATACAAGGGAAATATATAGTTAATCTTTTTTTAGATTATTTGATTCTCTCAAAGTTGATTATAGCACTTTTAATGTAAACAAGTCATCCTGAATACTCATCGTATAGAATAAATATGAGTTTTGTTTGAAATCTAGTAAAGGATAAAAGTCTACCTGAAAAGTAATGGTGTTTCTTTATGTTTTTAGTTAATATCGTAAATAAATTCCTCAATGAAAAGTAACTTAAAACAAAAACCTTTTCTATTATCTTTTCCTACTGGGAAATCAAAGACTATTTAACCAATCACAAGTTTGTGATTTTCTGGTGGTTAATATTTTTCTAAACATGTTTTCTATCACTCTCCATCAGAACTTGATGGTTTGTTTTCTCCTCCATATACATGTTTTCATGGAATCCTAGTATCTGTTTTCTCGGGTTACCTTTGTACTTCTCTTTCTTTAGTTTAAAGTGATAGTTTCATTAACTCTTTTTCTAATGTGGAGATTTTAATGAAGTTTCCAAGCCCAGTTTTAAAATTGCGGGGATGCAATTCCCAAAAGGGGGGAGGATGTAACATCCCAGATAAATAAGGATTAAGACACATTTAATATTTATTAATATTTTTGAATTAAATATTAATTTTACATTAAAGGTGGCCCTATGTTCGATAGCATACCCAATACATAACAACGTGTTTCTTTGAAATTTTACGCTGCACACTAATAATATAACATTATTATTTTAAATGGTCAATAACTCCTAGCTATTGTATTGTCGGGATTGAAAAAAACTAAATACAATATGATTATACATGTTTTTAAATGTAATTACATTTATCCAATAAATGTTAGAGGCTTAAAATGTGAATGAGTCTAATTTTAAGCATAATTTACATTAAAAGGATGATTTACCACCTTTTAATGGTGAACTCTATTTAAATATCGTTTTGGTCACTTTAATACATTCTATATGACTGAAAAAAATCCTTCTTTAGAATGGGGACATATAAATTTACTTTCGATAAATTTTTGGACTTTTTCCGAAAAAGTTCATTTTTTATGAATAGTGTAAATATTGTATTTTAATTCAAAACTATGTTTTAATCTAATTTATTTATATGGATAGATTATCTTTTTAATTGGTTTTAAATTGTAATTAGAACATATTTTTACCATTTAATCCAATGTTGTTCATTGGAATTCATTTCACTTTGAAATTGGACATAAACTAGTGTCAATCTTTTGATAGTTATTGTTTCTTAAAAACATGCTATTTGTTTTAACAATGGGAATTAATTTTAAAAATAATTACTAACACTTCTATGTTTTGAATTAGGTAAAATAGAAATCATTTTCAAATTTGGTATATCAAATATATGTTAGGCTGAATGTTTGGTATTTTTCTGAAAAACTTCAATTTTTGATGAATAGTGAAACCACTTAGTGGTAGTTAAAAAAATGACTTTTTCATTTAAATGAAATATTACCGCTTCTGTGAATTTAATTTCCAAAAATTGATATACATGGATGTTATAAAAAAGTAAAATGTGGTTCAATAAGATGAAAATAATTTTTGGTGAATAGTAACTTTTGACTTTTATTTACCGCGATTAAAGGTAAATAAGGTAATTCAAAGTAAAAGGAATATTATAATAATTCAAAATTACCTTAAAACTTGTCCAAAACTTATTGGATGAGTAATTTATGACCATGTGAATCTTTGGGTCGATTTTGGGACCCTATTGAGCCACTTGGGAGTGATAATGTCAATTTAGATTAATTAACTTAAAGTAAAGGAGAAAACGACAAAAGAAAATATCTTTTAATGAATTAATTTATATATGGTGTTATATAAGTCATATTTTTTACAATAAATATTCATTATAATGCTAAAACTATTTCATACATGATAGTATTTTTTAATAATTTATAGACATCGATTAAATTAAATTATTCATGACACAATAATGACGCAGTGTTTACCTCATTAATAAATCATTTAAATAAATAAGATTATAAATATTAAAATAGCATCCAAAAAATGTTCAATTCTTATTGGATGATTTTATTTCAACCATTATTCATCTAATTGTAGACTTTAATGATTTTTTTGATCTTTTGAAACCGAATATAAGTTTATAATAAAATAATATTTTCACACTTTCCTAAAGAGCCCCTCCTCTCCCTTATAAAAGAAGACCACTTCTACCCAATTCCGTACACCTCTCAAGCCATTTAGATCATACAAAATCTTCCAAATTAATCTCCATACATCCCTCTCCTCCACCTAGAAGCCTTACCTTAGGCAGAAGGAACTTCAATATGTCCTTTGGTTCAAACCAAATGGAGTTACCCAAATTAAAGGACATTAAAGAACGATCGAGTCAAGTTGGACACAAGGTAAGGGATTTTCTTATCCCACTTTTAATTTGGCGAGATTTATATTATTCACCACTTATTTATTTCATGTGGTGTATTTTGTACTTCCATTTGATATATATTATCATGATTCACATTATATTCACGGTATTCTATGATTGATTTGGTGGTTATTAACTTTTGGTCATACGACTCAGTTGATTACAACGTGGTAAAGCGTTTTGTCTCACTTTTAATTCCCGTGAGATTCATGCTATATTTTACACTATTTTCATTTGTGTGGTCTATGTAATTCCCATGATTCTAATATTTATGTAATATAATTTCATTTATGAGTATTTACTTCTTCATTTTATGATCCTTCTTTCTTGTGGGGTATGTTTTGTAAGTTACCAAATCGGTAAGGGAACTATTCACCCTCCTCTTTATAAAAGACTTATTTTTGTTGTTCCTTTTAATTTACATATTATTATGTTGGGATATGTTCTTCAATATCCTTATTGATTTAACCTTCATATCCATGTGATGAGATTCCCTTTTTTATCTCATCAACTCATTTTCTGAATTTTAAAGTGACGCCGTTAGGCAGTCAAATTTTACCAAGGAAACTTCTTAACCCAATTTCAATTCTTTGGATTAAACTTGTACTTATTAAATATTTCATCCAATGAATATATTTGAATTTCCACTAATTGTTTTAAAATTAATATCCACTTATATTGTGTGTATTTATATTTGTCACACAGAATTATGTGATTGATTTATCATTAGTTTAAGGATTCCATATTTATAAGGGATTTCATCTCAATTTTCATTTCCATTGATACTTAATCGTTTTTATGCACCAACTCACTCTTATATGATGTATATACTGTACATTGACATATTATATCATGAATCCATTTATTCTCATGATATTATAATGTTCTTATTAAATGTTATTCCTCAATGATTTGTATTCAAGTGTCTCTCTTTTTGTTAAAAAAACTATTTCACAAAAATATCATTTTAAATGTTTTAAATATTTATTCTTCTAATATTTCTCACTAATTTCCATGTTTTCAAAATGGATTTAAGGATTTATTTATACGGAAATTAATGTTTTCAAATGAGAAATCATTTAAAATAATCAAAGTGGATTGGGACACTTTGATTCAATAATCTATTTTTAAAAGGTTTTGAAAATGATTTGATAATACATTGTTTATTTCAATAAATTGTTTTGATATATTGGAATGTGGAAATGTTATATTTCCTTTATAATGTGTTATATGTTATGATTATGTTATGGTTATTGGTCATTGTTTACGTATATGGGTGGTTCCGTGATAAACCTAGGGCAGGTGAGCCCAAGATAGCTCTCCATTGCCTTAGGTAACGTGATAGAGGTGAACGTGATGTTCATCCTAAGATATTTAAGGAATATACCGTGATGGGTATTCCAAGTGTAACTCCCTACGTAGCTGTGATAGCTAAAATGTATGTTTGATATTGATGTCATAAGTAACCATTATGATTTATGATTTATGTGTGTTATTCATAAATCTTATGATTTTCTAAGGTATGTTATGATCGAAAAGTATGGTTTCATTGATTTGTATTTATTGATGGGCTAATGTTTTCCTTTGTTATTTTATAACCCTTACTGAAATTTTTATGCCCATACCATCTTTTTGAAATGTTTTACACAGGACTTAAAGATAATTAGGGTCAATGATGAGATAATATATAAGTCATTCTATCTATAATATGGAACTAGACATGTCTCTTTTTAAGAGTTTTTATTTTATGAAGAAAATGGATAATGAGTAGTAGTGTCTACTTGTAATATTCTAGTTGTTATGTAATAGTTAAAGCCTAATTCTCTAAAACTCTAAACCTGAAAATATCCTCAATGTTAATTATTCATTTAATTCAATATTATGTATTGTTATAAGGTCAGGTCCTTATACATCTAAGAATGTTTCTACATTTCCAATTCTAAAAAACTATTTGATCTTTTCATAAATTTTTCTTAGTATATTTTTCTATTACAGAAAATTAATGATTGGATATGTGTTACTAGAGTTGGTGTGTTACAAATAAGAACTCAAAATTTCATATTAAGAAATGAGAGTAATGATTTAAATTTTTTTTAATAATAAATAGTTGATCAAATGTTTTATATATCTATGAGTATTGAAAATAAAATATTTCTTTATAAAAAACACCATATAATTTAATTTTTTATTTAATATTTGGAAGATATATATAAGGAAAATATAAACCATAGAATATAGACAATGATTAATGAATAACTTCTAAATAATATGATTTACAAGAGATTATTGGATCTTATTATAATATGTGTTATGATTTCTTTCACTAGATGGGATTTTAAAACAAAATGGTATTTATTTGAAATAAAAAATTCATATTACAACATATTCCTATGATTCAGAATAATAATGTAGTAAAAATGAAATTTTTTTTCTGGCAACCAATGGAAGAAGGAATGAAGTTCACTCAAGGATATATAGAAGGGATTACCCCTAAAATGATGATAGATCATGAAGTAAAGTTAACACTATATTTAATGATTCTTAATTTTTTTAATGTAGAAATAATGGTCAAATCGGTACTGAATTCCCACATATCATGAATGATATTAATAACTTAAAAAAATATATGAAGTAATTAATATCAATGTAATCCTCATGTATTTCAATAGAGGATTAAAATTAAGTGGAAAATACTTTTTAGTGAAGGTTAATGAAATCATTTTATAAGTGGAATCATTAAATCAGTCAAGTTAATTTGATTATTATCCATCTTCTGGAACTAATTCTGAAATTCCAACTAATGATTAGTTAAATCATGAAGTTAATAGATTAATTATTCAGCTATAAAATATGTCTAGTATACATGATGATCTTTAATTTTAGTATAATAAAATTTATAAGTAAAATGAAACATTATGAAGATATTTTTATTATTGTATAACCAATTTATAAATCAAATATATAAAAACTCAAAATTATGATACATTATTTTGAAAATGAAAAATTATGAATTAATCCTTCATTATACAATGATAAATTATGTTTGGATTAGAAACAGTAAAATATGAAAATATATAAAGTAAATATTATTAGTCTAAAAATGATTAAGCTCAAGAGATTATATCAAATAATATTTTGTAAGAAAATGAAAATCATTGAAATTAAATATATTGTTTGAATTATTTTATAATATTTTTTCAAGGAAGGGAAAATTACGACCAAATGGTAAGGGTGTTTATGGTATGTAGAAGTAAAAATGGTCATCCCAAGATAATATTTAACTAATGATAATTTATGTTTGGATTTGAAATTAATAAGGGTTCATAAGAATTCTTATACTTATACCATTAGACCACAATTTTCATTGGTAAAATCATTTTCAAATATAATTTTACAATAAACTTGTCTTACCATCATAAAAGGGGATATATGTTATATTAATTGAATATTAGTGAGAAATTTGACTTGTGATATCCCAATTTTGATAAATTTTAATAAATTACATGGTGGAAATGTAATATTTATAGATATTTCTGAAGGAAATGTAAAAGGTTCTGGAGAAGTTATAATTTTAAATTCAATATTCATTTCATACTTATTGTTTCTTAAATGTCTAAATCATATTTTAATTTTAATTTATCAGTTATGTGATAATATAGTGTTTTATAATTTTAAATGATAAGTGTTTAGTGATAATGGTTTAATCTATTATATTTTTTGAAAATAGAATAGAAAAAATTTATTCCAAAAATTATTCCGAGTTAACTAAATTTAATGATAAATATTTATATGTTGTAAAATCTGATGATATTTGGAGACTTAGAAAATTTGGACGTCTTCATCTCATATTATTTATCAGGCTTTCCAAAATTCAAAATATTCTAATTTTATCCAAACCAAAGCATGAAAAAAACTATTTTTTAATAATTTATGAAAGGATAACAACAAAAGATCTCTTTTAAACCATTTGATGAGGTATGCATTGTAATACCTTTTAAAATCTTTTATTTTTCTTTATTTTCTCTATTTAGTCATTTTAGTCTAGCAATAAATAAATATGATTTTTCCATTGTAGATAATTTTTTAGGATTTACATGGGTTTATTTTCAAACATATAATCCGGAAACACTATTTAAATATATGTTTTATTTTGAATCAGTGTAAATTTATAAATTATGTATAATTTTATCAATAATAAATTATATATATAGAGAATTACTAAATTCATAATTTTTACTATTTTATGAGGAAAATGAATATTCTCAAAATTTATCAAATCCTGAAAATCCAGACCAAAATAGTTCTATAAAGTGGAAAAAGTTTACTCTAAATGAAATGTCTTGAACCCTATTAAATAAATATAATTTTTCTAAATTAGTTAGACATGAATATCTAAATTCATATTTCATTGTTTGAAACATAACTATATTAAATACTATTTTGAAATAGACACCTAATAAATATTATATGGAATAGAACCCATGATTTTTTATTTTTGATTTTTCAAGTAATAAATAATAATTATCTTGAATACAAAGGATATCTCCTATGAATTAGTGTATTTATCATGATTTTAAATTTTATTTCATTCTAAAAAATATAGATGAGGCAATAAATAATTAAAATTTTATATTTTCAGTTCTATATGTGTTAGGTGTATTTATGAGAAAGAATTTATAGAGTTGAGTTGTTCAACCTATTTATTTTAAAATTTTGGGAACCAAATGGATATATAGAAATATGCTTAATAAATACATCCAAATCAATAAAAAACCTGATAACTAACCTAATGACATTCTAAAGAAAAATATATTGATAATAATGAATCTTATGAACAAGTATGATGTATTAATTCAATTAGAATCTTTTTTTTTCATATTCTTCTTTTAATGGTATAAAATAATTTTAAATGGATGTAAAATTTGAATTTTTTTTGTGGATAAATTTCCAATGATGTTTATCATAGAAAACCGCATTGATTTTATAATATAAAATATATTAATAATGTTTGAGTGTTTTTTAAATTATTATATGGTTTATAATAAGATCCTATATATTTTAATGAGGGGCTATCAAATTTTCTTCTGAAAAAGTTTTTTATTAAGGAAATGTTTATCCATATTAATTTATTAAAAATAATATTAAAGATATTTTGATTGTTGAAATTTTTAAATATGATATAATTTTTGGATATTCATGAGAAAATATTGGAAATACATTCTCTAATATGATGACTTATTAATTAGATATTAATATAATGGGGAAATTAAAATTTAGTCATATAATTTAAATATTTTAATGAACTGATTGTATATTTCTTAATCATTGTATGTATGATATGGACTTAGATAAAATAGTTGATTAGACTGAAGTAAATGCATGAATACCTATATGAGAACAATCTATAGTTTATTTTTAGATAATCCTTGAATATATATAGAAATTAATTCCTTTATGGGAATGATTATATGTTTATTATATTTTAATACATCCGGCCAGGATGTCATGTTTTTATTTTTCCTATGTGCTACATTTCAGTGAAATGAAAAATAATTTCTATTGAAGGCTAATAGAAGGATAATATATAGTGTTGAAGGGTTATTAAATCATTTGTTAATTTTATTTGAAAAAATATCATTTGATATTATTTACAAGTATAATTCTTCTTTCATTAAATCAACAATAAATAAAAGATCATATTAGTTAGGGTTAATTTACCCAGTAAAATAATAGTTTCTTAGGTTTCATAGAATCAAAATTCAGTTTCTCTTTTAACTACTTAATCTGATTACATAGTTAATGCCTTTTTCTATTTATAATCATTATATATATATTAATAAACAGATTTTATTTTTGTTTAATATTTTAGAAATTTTACATAATCTAGGATAATAGTTCTAATATTTCTATTTTGAAAAATACAATACAAAATTCCAGAACTAATAATAAGGATGTTAGATTTCACTATCTTATAAATAATTTTTAAAAATAAAATAAAAATGTATAATATTTTTCTCCATAAAATTATCTTTTTGTTATCTTAACCGATCCATTGGATTTAACAATGTTTTATAAAATACAATTTAAAAACTCTATGATGAATGATGAATATAATAACATATATTTAGGGAGAGATTGATTCTAATTTTTAGTTAAAATATTTAATCTATTTTTTATTCTTGGCCAATGTTTATGATACATATATTATATTTTATGGTTGAATATCTTATACATTAATATTATTTTATGATTTTATTCTTTCAATATAATTATATCTAATTATATAAATATTAGGAAATACATCTATAGCCTTTTGAGCCTTCTAAAATATTTTTCAAAAGGAGTTTGTACTATGGTATATGAAGATAATTTTAAATGTTCAAATAATATTTTAATAAAATACACTCTTCATGAAAATAATTGTCTTCTTATAAGAGGTATGATTCCTCACTTTTATCTCTTACCTTCTTGTTTTAATGGTTTTAGTGTATTTTATGATTAAGATGAATGAATTTATGGGTGTTCATGTTCATATTTTAAATTAATTAAATAATCAATTCTAAATATATAATATTTTTGTTTATTTCATATTAGTAGGGGATAAATACACTTTTACTATATTAAAAGGGAGAAATATTTTAAAAAATCCAAGATATGTTTTTATAGTTTTTGATCATTTCAAAATGTTGGTGAGTTTTTTAAATTTTATTGGTTTTTAAATTATCAAAATGTGAGAGAATGAATATTAGATCATTTAATCATCATTCACAATTATTTTATATTTAAAACAATATTTTTTTTCAGTTTCTATGTTCTCATAAATTCCATTAAATTTTATTATTTCCTCTAACAAGAGTGAATAAATTTGTTTGAAACATACACACCCAATGGAATAAATATAAATATAAATATTTTTCATTTATTTATTATTATTTTAAACTATTTAGGGAAATGATTTCAATGTAAAGTCCAATTTGGTATAACATGAGTTAATACTCACATAATGAATTTATCATAATTGGAAAAATAAGTTGGGATAAAAGTCACCTACAATTGATACCTTTCCACTTATATTGGTTGGATTCACACATATAAAGAATATGATTTATGATATGTGTTGAATGACACCAAATTTAAACCAAATCACATGCACTAATAACAAATTAATCCTTTGTTCTGATAATTGAGGCAGACAATAAGGGCTCCTACTTAAAAGATACATATTTTAGTTTTTTAAAACTATATATCAAAATATATTCCCAATTATCAATTAGTTTTGTAGTATTGGGTATTTCAAAAGAATACTGATACAAAATACCCATATAATATAAGCAGAAACATGTAATCAATATCCATTTATTCAATAAAACAACATTCATTAAAATGAAACATGATTTCTCATGCTAATATTTCTTCACATGATTCCCCTGATCTTATCCTTGAAAAAATTATTCCTCAAACCTTGTGGAAAATATTTTAAAACATGATATGAGTATAAAATATTAGTAAGGAAAATAAAATAAAAGAAACCATTATTATCGGGAAAACCCATAAAACATTTACTTAAACTATAAATTTTACCAGAAAAAGAGATCAATGTTTCCCAAAGATCATTATCTTAACTTTTAAAGATGAAAATATTTTCATTAAAACTCACAACCAATTATATAAATGATAATTTGGTAACATGTAAAATAATTAAAATTAATGGGAATAAGAATGCTTCTGACTTCCATTTATGTCACTCTTATAATTATGATATCCATTCAAAAAACGTCCACAAAATATACAATTACAAATGGAATAGTCATACTACCGACTTCCACACATTTCACACTTAAAAACAGATAATCTATATAGCTGGCATCCATACCAAATGCATTAGAGGTTATAATATAACTACCGGTCCTTTGTTTATCATATAAGCAAACATAAAATTTCTAAGTACCATCATATAATCATATCACATATAATTCTATAATTCTCCTCAAACCACTAAAAAATTCATTTTCACATATAATAATACATTTAATGTTTTTGAAATAACCAATATATTTTCAGAACCCATTTAAAACATTTAAAATGACAATTTGGATTCAATGTGTCCAATACCAATTTGAAAAATTGTATTGAAATTAGAAAACAAACATTTTAAATCATTCATGTTCATATAAATACGTTTATAAAAATTATTTTTAAAACATATAAATTAATGAGAATGATTTAGGAGGACAAATCCTTAAAGAATTGAATTTAAATTTTTTTAAATAGTCCCTTGACACTTTAGAAAATCATGAATAAAAATCTTTAAAAAATAACATTAAAAAAATAAATATCAAAGAATATAGTAGTTCACAATATATTGTGTCTAAAGTGTTTTATTCATAAATTATATGATAATAATAGTGTATAACATATGGATATGCCTCAATAAAATGAGATTTGGATGATGTCCCTTACCTTAAGTCAGATTCGTCACATATGTCCTTTATCTTCATGAATATTGAACATATGTTAATTATATAATTTATTGATAAAAATTTTCATGCTTATCATTCCTTTTATATCAGTTAATATATTTTTTATAGTTATGTAATTATTAATGTTCACATTGTAATTTTTGATGATATTTGTTACTCGAGTACAAAATAACATTGGTTTGATGACTATAATCAAATATGTATTATACCATCCTCTACAAAATAATATTCATGACGTCATAATAATTTTTATTCAAAAATAATAACTCTAAATACATCAATTACATTTGGATATTAAAAATGAACCATGTTACAATCATGGAGATCGTATGATTTACGTACTCATGAGTAACATTTTTATTTTTCAATGATCATTTTGAAAAAAAGGTAAGTATTATTTTATCTTAAGTGAATTATAATAATATAATTAATATCATAAAATTCATAAAATATACATATATATATCATCTATGGGATTTAGTGCAGTAAAATGATTCACATCACTTTGTGGAGGTGATAATTCAAACATATTCCTGAATGACGTTATTATGTTTATATTCATGGAAAGGTAAGATAACAAATCATATATTATTATTTAATAATTATAAATATTTTCCTAATAAAATCAATAATATATAATTCAATTTTTATAACCAGTATTTATAGGATGAGATAGAAAATAAATATTATCAGTTCCCGAGGAAATAGTTTATGTTATACACAGATTTCTCATTTTTTCATATTTGATAGAAGTGGATATGTATTTTTGTGATTATATTAACCTAGTAACATCTCATTATATAGGGTATAATTTTGTTATTATTTTATCATGATGGAAGAATATTTTAAGGATGTTTAAGAACAAATAAATAGAAACACTTAATCAAAAATGTTACATCATCTTCAGAAGATATCCTTTTATTAACCACTTAACACTTGTATGGGGGGTGTTATCCCTAAAATAAGGACTTTAGAATGTGGGATGGGATTATTGGAATGGATTTTGGATGAAATTTTCAAAAAAAGTTAATGTTATTATAAATGAGAAGAATGGGTTTTTATTTTATAGGGGAGGGTGGGGTAATTTTTGTTTTTTTAATTTTTTTTAATTAATAAACAATATTTTTCATATCCAAATGGATCAAAAAATTATTTAATTTAAATAATTGTTTAATTTGGTTTTAATATACATACATTAATCCAAAATTGATATGTTTTGAATATTTTTAATAATTATCTTTTTCTTTTATCCTTTATTAAGGCTTTTTAATTCTCAATATGATATTATGAAATTTACAAGTTGATGGGTTATACAGTTTCTATGTAACGCCCCGACCCTAGATACCCAGAGTCGGTGACTTATTACATAAAATTGGCATGATCACAATAAATATCAAGTCTCGAAAGGCCGATTAGTTTAGTAGCCTTAGAATAACTATATACATTCATAAAGTTTACATTTCATCATAAAATGAAAACTACAACAATATAGTCTCCATAGTCCACACTCTTATCCCCTCATACTATCCCTGTAGGACATTTATAAAACACTTCTTCACTTCCTGAGAAAAATAAAACATAGAAAGGGGTGAGCTCAAATTCCCAGTAACGATAACAATATAGTGGACGCTTTCATATTTAAGGCAATGTATAACTAAAACAAAAGCCTTTTAAACATTAAATTCAACAAAATATGGCGGAAATAAAATTAAATAATGCCATTTACTTATTCACATGTATATTCTACTAATCGAATAATCACATGCAATATCAATAACCACTTTCATAATAATGGAATGCATAATTCCAGAATATCATAACCACATAGCCAAGGCCTCGTGCCAAGACTAAAAATAAGATTTTGTCAAGGATCTATGCCAAGACACTAGTTTGTCTCATGAGACCTACCGATGCATCGAGGAGCTATAGCGGGCTCCACCCGTAACATATTAAGTCCAATACATTCCTCATATGAACAGGTTTAAACATAACATAAACATTCAAATTAAAACTAGCATATGAAATGTAAATAATTTTCCATAAACCATGAATAGTATAAAAATAATACATCCACAGTCAAAAAAATCACAAAACCTTCAATACAATAATTAATTTTTGTATCAAAATAAATCAATTTCAAATAAGCTTAAAATCCATCATAGTTGAAATCAAAACTATTTGAGAGAAATATCCTTTTTTAAATCATTTAAAAGTCACATAATTATAAAATAAAACATTTACTTTGAAATTTTTCTTATATGATTGTAAGGGAAGATTTGAATATTTTATAACGGTGGAAAATAGCCACACCCACCATATAAGTTAAAAAAATATTCTTAACTTAATTCTGTCGAAAAGGTTAAAAAGCACCTAGTTTGGAAAACGACGGAAAGATTCCTTTATAAACATCTTATAGAAAGTCAAACAAGGGTATAAATGACTTTAACCCATATTCTGTAAAATAGTAAGAATGTTTTGAAATACATTTTTAAGAAACATGGATGTGGATGATAAATAGGTCCCAATAGATAATTACGTATAAACAATCTCGGATAATGAAGAGATTGTGAAATAAACACTTACCTTGTACTTTTCCTTGGTTGGGGGTAGGTTAATCTCTTTTATAATTGTTAAATAATTGTTATTAAATTATACAATAATCATATACATTAATATGATATCATATATGATATTTTAACATTGCTTTGTTAATAATATCTTAATATTATTGTCGTTTCAGGAGTTAACTTAGTCATTTTATTATATATTTTTTGTTATGTAAGACATGTTAGTTATGGATAGGTTGTATCTTATTCATATCCAGAATTATATTAAGTCCTTAAAAATTATTATTAATCTTCAAATGAGAATTAGACTTGAATGGATATGATGGAGAATGAATCTCATCACGTTCATGGAGACGGTAGTCCGTACGTACGCACGAGCGACAATATCATTCTTTTGATATTAAAATAATATTTAATTGGAAGGTATATAATATATAAATAATCATTATCATGTTATATTTTTTATTTACATGAATTAAACATCATTATTATTACCATTCAAATAATAATGTTTTGAATAACAATTAAACCACGATGTGGAGACGATAAGCTGTACGTACACACGTATGGTGCCATGTCATTCAAAGGATGGATAGAATACAGAAATATGGTTGTAACATGTTTATAATAACATCAAAGTATATATAATATACTGGATTTATTATTTTATAATGCTAATAAAAATGAATGAAGATGTGGAAGATGAAAGTAACATGAAAAAGGGTGGTGAAATCATTACCACTTCTTCGGGTTCTTCATTTTGATTTGATCAAATGGTCTCTATACGTTGGCTTTCTGACTGAAGGAAGGCCTCTAAGATGAATTTCGAGATGTTGAGAGAGTATTTGGGTAGGGGTTGGCCGATCCAAAAGGGTTTGAAGATGTGAATTAATGATAAGGGGGAGTTCCCTTTTATAAGATGAGTGAGGGGCACCTTCGGAAAAGCTAAAAATATTATTTTATAATAAATTCATATTCGGTTTTAAATGGCTCAAAAGTGGATTATTTAATGGTTAATGTGAGGATGAGTTTAAAACCACTCAACCAATAGGATTTAGACATGTTTTGGTTTCTATATTAACGTTAGCATTAAGTATTAACTCTTAGTTAATTAGTTTCACTTATACAATGTCTCTTTGTATTTTTATATTACATGGTTAATAAACATACTATATTCATCCAAGAGAACCCCAAGTGGTCCATTAATGATACACATATCTTGATATAAGTCTCTTGGACGAACCTTAGATTTTTAGGAATTTAATATCAATTAATAATATAATAATTTTTTAAAAACTCTTTTATGTCAATTTTGACAATATTCAATAATTGATTTTTGTAAAAAGCATAACAGAACGATTACTTCGAAAAAAGTTATTTAAATCAATACTAACATGTCATATTATCCTATAAAATTATTTGTATTTATGAAAAGTCTCATATTACATTTATCTGGGAATTTATAATATCAATTATTCTAATTTTTCGTTAATTAGGTAAATACTAGATCACCATTGTGTCATAACTAAATTAAGTTATTAAATGTCTAAAAATTATAAATAAAATACCATTATGTATGAAATATATTTATATTTATAATTAATATTTATAGTCAAAAATCCAACATATATAACCCCATGTAAAAATTGTTTTTCTAAAACATATATGCTTATGTCATTTTTGTATTTATTTTAACTTAATTAAAATAAAGTATCCTTATCTCCTACAAGTGGATCCATGGGGTCCCAAAATCGAGAAAAATATGCCCATGGTCGGACATGTATCCACCAATAAGGTTAGGACACGTTTTAGTATTATTATAATAATATTTTTAACCCTTATTTACTAGATTTAACCTTTAACCATGGTAAATAAAATATTTACCGAAATAATTATTCAAAATGTATAAAAATAAAAGATGCCAATTTACAAAATTTTTACATCGTGATTACAAATATGGAATCCATTTTTCCAAATTTAAAACACATAAGTGGTTGAAATTAATTTAAAATTAATTCCCACTATCAAAACAAAAAGCGTGTTTTTATGATATAATAACTATCAAAAGATTGATACTTCTTTATGTCCGGTTTAATTGTGAAATTATATCCAATGACCAACATTGTATTAAATGGTAAAAATAAATTCTAAATATAATTTTAAACCACTAAAATTCATAAATTATAACTATTAATTATTTTGATGGAAAAAGTTGTTTTTATTAAAATTTACTACTTTTCACTATTCATCAAAATATTAACGTTATTCGAAAAGTACCAAAATTTCACCTTAGGATAAATTCGATACTCCGAATCCAAAAATGAAGTCCATTTTGAGGGATAAAATTTATAAAATTTTAAAAAGTAGGTATTAATATTCATAATGGCTAGTTTGATTGGTTGTGGTGCGTGTTAGAACTCGATGTTGCGTACAACACACGGTATTGCATTATTCAAAGAGAAGCGTACCGTAGAAGCTTGGTGTGTTACATTCTATAAGAATAAAAACGACCAATAAAAAAGTCTTTGATACCATTATTAAAATTATCTCAATTACTTTTTCTGAATATTATATTTTTTATTTATTTTATATAATTTAATAAAATATTATTTATTTTAAAATATCCCTTATTCCAATTTTTACGATATTCATTACATTATTTTTTTTTAAAATACCATTAAAACATGATATATTAGGAAAACTATATTACCTCTTCCCTAAAAAAGTCAAATTCCTCAATAAAATTCGTTTATTACATTAAAAATATCAAATTATATAAATTTTAGTAATTTTATTTTATTTCCTTTATTCTTCAATAAATTAAAAAATTAATGCGTCATCATTATGTCACCATATAAGGTTATCATTTTATTAGTGAAATTTATGTATAAATTACCATGATGTATATAAATATTTTACATTTCATATGAAATTTTATAGTAGAACATATCACCTATATAACTCCAAGTTAAAAATATTTTACTTATAAAAAATAAATATATAACAAAATTAACTTTCCTTTGAATATAATTTTTAAAGGTTTTATTAAGATCCAAAAGGCCATAAATGGTTACACTACAAATAAGTTAATTCCAAGGGTAGAAAAAAATTCATAATATAAAATTATTACAAGTGTTAGGTTAATTTTATAATAATTATAATATGTTTTATATCCTTACACACCTTATTTACCCTTAATCGTGGTAAAACAAATATTACTAAATTAAATAATCATAATATCCAAAAATAAATGGAAAGTATTTAATAAAATATGAAACATGAGTATAAATATAAAATAAAATTTTCAAAATTAAAAACATAAATTTTTTTATAATTATTTAAAAATTAATCCCATTGAAAGAATGTGAAAATATGTTTTTAAAGAAAAGAAATTCAATAGATCACAAATTTTTTATATCCGATTTCAATTTTGAATTGATTGAAATGACCTAAATTCTATTAAGTGACAAAAAATTGACTTAATTATTCATTAAAACCGTTTTAAATATAATTTAACACTATATTTAAATATTACGAAAATGATATTTTCAATTAAAAAGAATTATTTTTTGCACTATTCATCATAACATGAAACTTATCAGGAAAAAAAATCCAAAGTAAATCATAATACTTAATTTTCAAAAAGGACGCTTATTTTCCCAAATATTACTTATAAAACTATCAAAAACATTATTTAAAACTACTATGCACTTAAAAGGTGTTAAAACTGATTTTTTCTAAATATTTCATTTATTTATAAAATTGTATTAGTTTATATATTTTTTCTAAAAAACACATAAGATAAATGTTAAAAATTATAATAATATAATATATATATATCATTGATAAAATCCCAAAATTGTTTTTTTATATTTATTTGTATTAAATGCACTGGTTCTCATTTAAATAGATTGTTAGATAAAGATTTCAATTTATTTTATAATTTTTGTCATTTATAATTAATTAGTAAAAAGTTAAATAATTTTATATATGTGTGTGTAAACCATACCTTCATAATTTGGTTAATCTTATTCATTACCCTCATTTAAATGTCTAGGGAATAAATACCTTATTGAATACTAATATTTAGTAGTTCCTTTTAGCTCCATGTGTTGTATCATATATGATATTTAACATAATGATTCCTTTTAAAAACATTGGACGTTACCTTCCAACCCCATTAATATATTTCATCCTCTCAATTTCAATTTGGGACCAATAAAATAGGGATTGAATTTTCATAATCCCTTTGTTGAATTCCATCATAGGAAAAATCATTAATGAAACCACCCTTTTAAAATAACGAAATTGATGTACAAAGCTCAACTCAGATAATAAATATGATGGTTCCACGTATTAAAACAATCTTATTGAATAAAAAGTAACTATCATATTCTGATTGATATTTATATAGAATTAGGATGATGATAAAGTTAACAATCAGAATACCATAAATCTATGATGGTTGAGAAGGTTATTGATTCTGTAGTAAAAATTAATTTTTTTTGTTTTAATATCATTTTAATATACTATAGGATTTATCTTAATTTTGCACTTGGAACATAAGTAAATATACTTACA
The DNA here is from genome assembly GCA_963277665.1 of Viscum album. Lineage (NCBI taxonomy): Eukaryota > Viridiplantae > Streptophyta > Magnoliopsida > Santalales > Viscaceae > Viscum > Viscum album. Next base: position 1,338,222,372 of record OY728142.1, read on the forward strand.
TGACATGTATAGTATATTGAATTAATCAAATTCCAGCTGAAACTCAACTTTTACAACAAACAATGAGTATTTCAAATGAATATTTTTCACACATTTTGAAGTAAAATCAAACTTTATAGAATCACATAATAAAAAAAATATTAACTATCTATAAATCATGTGTTAGACATTAACCAAAAATATGGTTAGTAAAATGTAACATATTCCCAAAAAATTATAAACATGATTGGATGAAAAACTAAATTAATCATTAAAATTTAATAGTAATTCCCAACGTTAAACATAGATCATTCATCTATAATTAATAATTCATTAAAATTATTATACTAATATTGAATCCCAAGAAATGATTTGATAATATAATATTTTTAGATATGTATTTTGAATTATCCAAAAATAACATAAATTACTCTGGAAATCTTATAAAAAATGTAATTGCCCATGTATTATTCCTGGTAAGGTATCCATTTCCATTAATACCATAAATCCCTATAATACCTTATATAAATCAGAGGTTCATTCAAATGAAAAATTAACCTTTATACCAAAAATAAAATATAATGGTGTTTTTTTACCTTTATCACATATAAATCCAAAAATATTAAATGTCTCCCAATGTATGATTATTCACTTAATCACTAAATAATTTTCCAATTCCATGAAATTATATTTGATAAAAAAATATATGTCCCCAATATAAACTTATACTTCTACAAAGAAATAGAACAACTAAAAATAAAAATTCATTATTAAAAAGAATTTATGAAGGCTAATGGCATGTGATGCACCCATGATTACCTTTTTATGTGGGATCTATTTCTATATCACTGTCGGGCATGATGGCTTTCCACCCATCCTATTGTTTTTCCTTTATAAAACTCTTATAACATTACCAAAATATAATAATGGCCTATGAAATTACCATAATCTTTTTTAACATTAATGAAAATCTTATACTGTTGATTTGGTATCCAAAAAATTAATAACCGTTAATTACCTAAAAATGGTCTCAAAAAATACCATTACACAACATGATGATTCATTATAAAATTATAAAAAGGATTTATAAGATATTGTAATTATTATAAAACATAAAATTATAAACTCATGATGATATTTAAGACTTTTTAGAACACACCCTACTTTCCAAAGTACTCTAAATACTACTCTGATACCAATAGTTTGTACTCAGCCATAAATGTTACAAATTCACTTTTTTTAAAACTGAAAGTCAGATTATTTTCCTATATATATTTTCAGGTTAGTGTTTTTGTAAATTAGGACATGATCTTATATTCTAAACCCATAAATTTCAATTTGAAACATGCACCGAATATCTATTTTTTTCCACAAAACAAAATTATTTGAAATGAATAATGATTTCTTATACTGATATATCTTTACAATATTCCCTTGATCTCAACCACGATAAAACTCTTCCTTAATACTTATGAAAAACCTTTTCAAATGTGGTATGAGAATAAAATATTAGTAAAAAACTAATAAAAGAAACCATTTTTCCAATGAAAACCCAAAAAATATTTTATAAACAATACATTTTTACCAATAAAAATATATATTTATTTCAAAAAGAACATTATATTTCTATTTAAATATCAAAATATTTCCATGAAAACTCATAAAAAATCATATAAATGGTAATTAAGAATCCTATAACATAATTATACTCATATGTAATAACCTTTTAGTCGTCCTCCATACATGTCACTCTTACAAATGGAATATTCATGCAACCATCTTAGATATAAGTCACTCTTAAAAATGGGATAGCCCTAAGGTAGATTTCCATACCCAAAACATTTGATATTATAAAATAAACACTCATCCATGGTCGATTAAGTAACCACCCGTCAAATTTCCAGGAACCATTATATATTTATAACACATAATTACTTTTGATTTGCAATATATCACTCAAGAAAACCCCATTATCACACATAATAGAACATCTCATGTCATTTAATTAACAAATATATTTTCAAATCCAATTTAAAAATTTTAAAATATGTTTTTGGATTCAATGAGTCTAGTACCACTTTGAAACATTTGAGATAAATTATAATATTGGTATTTTAAAATGTTCGTGTCCATATAAATAAATTTATACAAACCATTTTGAATAATATACATTAATAAGAAATATTTATAAGAATAAATCATTAAAACATTTAAAAAATGTTTTAGTTAAAGGGTCCCTTACTGATTGAGAAACATTGGAATAAATATCATTACAACATAAACTTAAAGAAAATTAAATATCATGAGAATAATATAATTAATGATTCTATGTTTCAAAATAGTTTTATATACAACTTATAAGATAGTAAAAGTAAATAACATCATTATTTTCCACAATAAATGATATTGAGATAAAGTCCATTACATGAGTCTGATTAATCATATATGTTATCTATATTCCTGAATAATATACACATATTATTTATTTATATTGGTGATAACATTTTCAATGTTTATTATTCATTTATGTCACATAGTATCATTTTATAATAATTACATAATTGTTTATGTTCATTTTGGACCTTTGGAAGATATTCGGTATATGAGTCCAAAATAACGTTGGATTTATCTATAAGATACAAATAGTATTATTACATAATTTTTAGAATAATAGTAAGGATATAAAACTAACTTTTACTGAAAAATAAAACATTCAAATACATCCATTTTATATGTATATGAAAAATGAACTATGTTATAATCCTGGAGATGATAGTATGTACATATGCATGAGTAACGTTTCTGCTTTTCAATGATCATTTGGATTAAAGTTAGGTATTATTTTATCATAATAGAAAGGTCATAATATCACTAATATCATATTATTCATTTTAATATACTAATATATTTATATCATCAATGTGATTTGTTTTTGAAAAATGAATCACTTCACTTTATGGAGGCGGTAGTTCACACGTACGTACGAACAACCATATATTTTTTATGTTTATGGAAAAGCAAGAAAGTAAATGATATATTTTTTATAATAGTGAATTATATTTCATTAATCTAATTTATAAAGATTAATTTCATTATAATAACAAGTCTTGAGAGATGATTATGGAAAATAAGTTTTATCGGTTCACGAGGCACTATTTCGCCGAACACATTAATGATTAATTATTTATCCATTTGATGGATGTGGAGATAAATTTATGAGATTATTTGAATATAATGATCTCTAATTATATTTTTAATAATTATTATATTAATTTATCATAGTGGAAGAATATTTAGTGATCTGGAAAAATAAATAAATATAAAATCTTAATTTAAAATGACAATGCTTATTCGAAAGATCTCTTTGATTAAAATCTATACACATCAAAAAATGGTGTTATTCCAAAAATAAGTCCACAAAAATATTTTTGGGGACTCCATAAATGTATTTTGATATATATTGGATGATAAGAATAGGGTTTCAAGTGTATTATAATGATAATAATGTGTTTTCTTTTCTACTTGAGGGGAGGGTTACTCTTAGATTTTTTAAGATTATTAAATTAAGATAATTTAATATTATAATCAAAATAGAACCCAACAGATATTATTTTTATGATATAATTATTTTTTTCCATCTGATGTTCATCCAATTAATAATATATCTATATATATATATATATATATATATATATATTACTATCTTTTTATACTCATCCTTTTGGGTTAAACCTTACATAACCGTTTTAATTATTTCCTTGATACACAAAATTTACACATTGATGGTGAATATAATTACTATTAAATGTCAATAGACAAATAACAAGTCATTTATGAAAAGTTTAGGCTTATGAAAATTATTTGTATGTTTTTTAAATTTTTATAAATTTTATATTATTACATAAAATATTAATTATGTTAAAATATCGATAATGTAAATTTTGACAATATTCATTACCTAATTTTTTTAATAATATCATTAATACATTATATCATAAAAAATATATTATATAATCTGTAACATGTCAAATTGACCCATAAAATTCATGAATTTCATTAATTATAAAAATATATATATATATTTGTTTATTTTAAATATAATTTATTTTATTCAAACCTTAATTAAACAATTATTTCATTATCATTGTACAAATATTTATGTTAATATTTTTTCAATAATAATTAAAATAAATTTCCATGATGTATATAAATATTTTACCTTTAATATTATTATTTATAGTTGAATATATCTCCCATATAACATCATATTACAAATTTTTTACCTGTTAAAAAATAAAATGTGGGAAAAATTTACATTCCATAGAATATACTATTTTTATGGTTATATTATCATCCAAATGCCAAAAATTGTCTCATAACTAATAATATAATTATTAATGAAATAATGTCAAAAAATAAAATAATGACAATTTTTAGGGAAATTTTTTAAAATTTATAATATTCTTTTTTCCATTAAATACATGATTTACCCATATCCGTGGTAATAAAAAAATTACAAAACATACCATGCATAATGTCCAAAAATAAAATGAACATTTTACTAAAATTTTAAATTATTATTCTGAATATAGAATCATTTTTTTCAAATTTCAAACCCCTGAAATAGTATAAATTTATTACAAATTATTTATGATAATAAAACGAAAAAATATGTTTTAAAGTAAAAATGATCGAAAATCCACAAAATATTTTATATAAAATTTCAATGTGAAATTGAATCCAATAAACTATATTACTTTAGGTGAAAATAAATTTTTATCTAACTATATATTAAACCCATTGATAACTCTAATTTATCACTGTTAATAAATTTGATGAAAAAATAGATTTCAATTAAAATGCATTATTTTTTCACTATTTATAAAAAATTAATCTTATTAAAAAATACAAAAAATTCAACAAAATAAATCATGTTATTACAATTTCAAAATAGTATTTTATTTTTGAAAATATACCTTATAAAAGTTTCAAAACAAATGTTTCAAACAAGTGGGCCATCCAAAAGTGACAAAAGTGTCTTTTTTGAAAAATACGTCTTCTATTCCTAAATTTTTTTCCATTCTTCTGTTGTTTTCTTGAAAACACATAATATTAACAATAACAATTATGTTATATATTATATATATAAATATTCAATTGATTAATCCAATTGGTGTGATTTTATTATTTATTTTTATAAAACATAGTTGTGTGTATTAATATAGTTTTCAGTGAAATATTTCCTTTTAATTTTAAAAAGTGTTATATTTTCATTTTTAATCAATATGTAATAAATAATTATATATAAATACATTTATAAACCATATTTTTATAATTTAGTCAATTCCTTTCATTATCTTCATTCCAAATACTACTTGACAACCACTATATTAAATAATAAAATTTAGTTGTTTGTTCAATATCGATGTGGTGTATCATGTAACTTATTGAACATAATGCTTCCCTTAAAAAACCATTGATTCTATAAATAAACTATACTAAATAAATAAATATGGAGTTGTTAAAAATGGATGAGTATATAATGACACCAACATGGAATGAAAAATTACACATATTCCAATTAGATGACATTTTCGATGACTATTTAATGGTACTTATACTTATAGAAAATGACATGTTTGTAGAGTATTAAGAATAAGAAATAATCTGGAAAAAAATTTACCAAAATAATTCAATATTATTTTTTTTATTCTATTTTAATAATGATTTTATGTATGATTATTATGATTATTTATATTATTTTAATTATTTATTAATCTGATACTAATTATTTATATGTGAGGAAAAATTATTTGTATGTTTATTTTATACTATTAAATGATAATAATACAGGATATTTTTATACAAAAACTCAGAAAAACTATATTCTTGTAAATAATCATGTTTCTTATTTTAGTTTCCTAAAATATAAGGAACTTTTATCGCATTATTATGGGGTTGTTACCATAGAATTTATTGTGAAATATTTATTATTTTTATTACCAGTTTTTTATACATCATTTTTTCTATTTTATGAATATTAAGAGAATCCACATTAATATATTTTTAATGGTAATTAAATATATAATTTACAATAATTATTTTATTGGAAACTGTACTAAAAGAATCTGAAGAAGGTTTTGTTGTAACGAGAAAAATTTTCTTCATGAAATGATAAAGTGTAAAGAATTTTAGATTTTGAATTTTTTGTGCATAATGAAACTATTTAAAATGAAATTGGTAGAACCATTGCTACACATGACATACACTGGAGGTGAAGGATATTAAGAACATGATTGTTCTTCATTCATTTGATCACTACTATATTACTCTCAGTTGGACTACACTATTCTGATCCTACACTGCTGGAGATAATATTATATCCTTGACTATTACTGCTCTCTTTAAACAAATTATTTGAATGTGTTTCATTGGAGAAGACTACATTTTCCTATAATATTTAATATTAATGGGTTATACCACCCCTGAAAAAAGTTATGCTTACGTTCCCCCATAACTAGTATTATTCAAGGATATTTTTTTGTTACAATTTTTTTACAAAGGTAGGTTTTGTTTGTTATATGACCAAAAAAGTTTTCTTGATAGGTTTTGACTCTTTGTGTGAAAAAATAATATCATAGGATGATAATTTTTGGATTAAAAATTCCTTATTAACGTGTTGTGACTCTATATTAAAAACAAAATATTAAATTTTATTGGGTTCCATTTCTTTTTGTGTTTGCAAGAATTAAAGAGTAGACATACTATAACAACCAAAACATTTATAAATTAAATTACTATTTTAATGAATGGATTCATTTATAATAAATTATTCATAAAAACGTATGCCCGACAATATTTATTATTTACCATTATAATATTTAGAATTTTAGATTTAAAATATCCTTATGAATCATAGCATTTGATAATACAATCTTTGGAAAATTACTATTAGGATTAGAATATATTAAGGGTTTCTATAACGTCGAATTAATGTGGATCGAAAGAGAAATGGGATCAAATAATACAATCATACCCTATAAATCCCTTTTATCAGAGCTCCTATGTATGATGACATTAGATGTTTTTTGATTAACTAATCCCATGTTGATATCAATCATATGATTATTGAGTTAAAAAATCAATTATATAAGTTTACTCATATCGAGATAATGTCCCAAACCATATTTTTTAAGCACCCCAAGAAAGAACTACCATCACACACCTTACCCATAGGGAATATACTGTTGTAATAAGGGGTTACGAATAATCTTCCTACTGATATCATTTTTTATATTTTCTTTATAATGAAATAATTATCATATATATCCCTTTTTTACTTGTACCTTATTAACTATAATAAAATTAGTTAGATACTGATTGGATTTATGTATGAAGAAATTAATATTGAATTCATATAGAATTTATATTTTCACCTAAAACACTATGTTTGATAAATTTCAGGAAATTTTAAAATAATTTTCATTTTAATAATTTATTCTTATTAAATTATATTTATTATATATAAATGATAATGTAATATACTGTAGTCCAATATAAATTTTATAAGTTTCAGAAAGATGTTAGTATAAAAACAATTATTTTCAATTAAATATAGATTTTAATTTAATACTATAAATTCTGAAATTTGTAGCAATATTTTTATAAAATATATATTATTTTTAAATTGAAACATTAAAATTGTCCAATGGATAATTTTTCCTTTTTTTCTAAGACAATTGAATTTTTAGGTAATAATTAAATAAAGTATAAATATATGGAACATAATATGACATGATACTATCCAAAAATTTATATAATACGTACTATAATGGTAATCACAGACTATAAATAGATTTTCCATTTACAATAAACTGTTCTTTATGTTATTTTATTAATTTAATAAACCTTTAATGAATCCTCAAAAACCTATATTTTATTTCGTTTTTGTAAATCAATTTGTAGGTACATGAAAAAAATCCACAAAACAAATTATATTATTTTAATATGTTAGGTACTGGGCATTATAACATATTTAAACCCAACACTCTTTAGAATAAACTAGAGAAACCATCAGATGGTTTTTTATATTTAAAAAATTTATCATATAATTCCCAAAACCTATGTTTAGAAATGAATATATAATTCCCCTACACTCTAATTTAAATACCAACCCAAATAGAAATATTATTAAATAAAATACCATTGATAATGAATTTACTCTGAAACTACCTCTATAAATTCCCCCCAATGTGTTTATAATATTTTAAGAAGCTCATCCCATCATTTTAAAAGTGCCCACAAAAGCTAAGGATTATATCCATAACATTTTTAAAATACATTTTTTACAGTATACCGTTGATTTCCAATTTATAATTTTTAAATAAATTTTTAAAAATAAATTTTTAGTAATTATGAATCCCATTCAATTTGATATTACCTTTCACTATAATTAGGCCTTTCCATGAACCGTTCTGTACACCAATTGTATTTCCAAAATTATTGTGATATTTTAATTAACTAACATTTGTGTCATGAATACCTATCATTATTTCCACATAGGGTAATACAAATAGATATACATATATATCATTTATATTCTAATTCCATGATTATAACCCAAAATACATAAAATTTGAATTTAAATCTATGAATGGAGTTCTTATATTGCATGATCTATGTGGCACATAGATTCATTAACAAAATATGAATTTAACAGGTGGTACTAAAATTATATAGCCTCCATTACATTAGTTAAGCCTTTTATCTCTTAAGATACGTTGTATGGGGCATGGTAGGTTCCCCTAGGAACTCTATTTTATGATTTCATGGCCCTTATCATGGTCTAATTATTATGGTGGCATGTTTTATGTTGTTTTAACATTCATATGTTTTCATTTTTTTATAGTATTATATCATTTATAGATGTGCATTTTTATGATTATTACAAATTTTATTCCACATTGAAATTACTATTGAATCACATGTTGTACTTTCATCATGTTAATCGTTGATTATTCCCTTTCTGGGATTTATTGCACACCCCTTTCTTTTGTACATCTCTATTTTATCAAGTTTAGTATTAGAATTTCAATGCACTTTAAGGTAATACAATGGACTTTTAATTTCTTTTATTTTAATCCCTAATTCATGTTAATGTGTAGTTTACAAAATTTTCCAAATACACAAGACCACTTGATCATCTAATATTGTATTATGTGTCTCTTTATATAATAAATCATGAAATATGGTATATAAAATAAATCATTTTCATGGTCTGTATCAGAGGAATAAAGAGTTATTTATAGGTATTGGTATTATAAATCCATATGGAAAAAATAATTATAGTAATAAATAAAGGGTAATATAACTAAATTTTTTGGAAATTTTAGTGTAATTTTATTTCCATAAAACAAAATCCTTCCCTTGATGGTGTAAGTATGTGTGGATTTGGAAGTGTGGTACATAGGGGTAAAAACCCGAAAAAAGGTTCATTGGTTATTAAATCCATCATAATCTGGTGGATAAATTTTTTTTACTACACACCTAGTTTGGGACTCCTAAGGGATATTCTTGAGTAAATTCACAACATTTTTACCAAACACTATGACAGAAAAAAATAAAATAACATTTTGTAATATTTAAAAAAAATTATAACATGGATTAAAACTGTGAAATTCATAAATTATGGAAAGTATTTCATTTATGATTTATACCTTATATGCTCATTGATTACCTTTTATGAGGGTATATGTTTGAAAATTCCAATCATATATTTTTTCATCGTCTTTAGTAAATAATAGTAAATAGGAGGAACATAGTCAAAAACCTATGTCATGGGAAATGTAATGACATCCCAAATGATATTATTAACCCAATTGGAGAAGGTTTCATGATGTTTTTCACCATACATAGATAATAAACTCATGTTTTGAAAAAAAAAATTGGATTAGTGGGAAAATCCACATCCCCTAAGAATGATAAAAATTTAATTTCAACCTTCATGTGAAAAGGCCTCTTAATTTCAGTGGTTATTCCAATATTATAATCTCAGAATAATGGATCAACTACATTGAAAAGATATTTTTCTAAAAGATCTAAGTAGGATATGGTTGCGTTATCTCTCTTTTTTATAGAGTGATAAGCTAATAAATCATGGATTCTAATAAAAAATATGAAGCATAAGGATAATGTCAATGTTATAGAGTGGAAATAATTATAAAAAAAGTTGATAAATATTTCCCTCACACTCGTTTACTTATAATGAATAGACATTTCATTAGCCTCATGGAAATGGATGACTATGCCAATTAGCTGTTTGAGTTATCATTTAAATACATGAATCATATGCCCCAGAAATTTTCCGTGAACGTGAAAGTATCGCTGACCACTTATTTAGTGTTATAAAATTAAATTTTCAATAATATCTAGGGATTAAATAACTTTAAATCTATGAGGATATTTTCAAATAATACTGAAATGTTGAAATGTGGATCATGAAAAATCAAGTGTCTCATGGGTCTGGTGATAGTATGTTTATAATGGAGGATAATTTTTTTTGGATAGATGTATAAATCATATTGTGGGAAGAAAATAAAACTTCCCACTTTTCAAAAGTGTCAGAAGAATAATCTTAAAAATTACCTAAAGAGTAGAGGAAAATTATTTATGTGTGGCATGGAATGTCACCAAGCTAGAAAATATTTATGTGGTAAACCCACCAATATCATTGATAAAATGAATACTTAAGTCACCCCTCAGTATAGTTTCCAATGATTCAACTACAAGTAAGAATAATGCTACTCTAATCAATGTACTAAGCCAAGGACTGTTGAAGATAAACAGTGAAAACAACATCCAACACCTAAAGAGAATGGGTGAACATAGGATATCATAAATGGTGAGGTGGATTCTAATACTAATGTTGTAAAATATGGGCTAGTAATTCATCCAAAAATAGTGTAAATACTATTTGAATCTTGTTTGATACATTATTTGATATCATGAATTTATAATAGAAATATTCAATCGACACATAAACTAATGAATGTTGAGGTATTAGTGAAAACAAAAATGGTGAAATTAGTGCATCACTGGTTTATAACTTATTCTATTACTATATTTTATATTTTATTTTCCCATTAATACTTGTGATAATAACTTAATTACTTTTTTGGGAAATTCTATTTTTGGATTTTGTTTTCTTGTAATTCCCCAAAATAATTTTTTAGGAAAATGAAATTATCCTACATATATGGAATCCCCAATTAATTTTATATAATTTCAATGAATTGTATGGATCTCCTATTGAATTGTGATCTAAAAAATGGATATTATTTCTATATGTTAATGAATATCTATCCAAAATGTTAGCAACAATGAAAAATATCATCCTTGATGAAATTCTAATCATAATAGTATATTTTGATGTTTTTTCTTGAATAATTTAAATATCTTCATTCTAATTAATAGGTTATATTTTCAATCAAACATATACCAATATATTTTATTATTTAAGAGACACTCTATAGAATGGCCACTATTGAACATGGAGAGCAGATAAATCGACCACTGGAGAATTTAGATAATTTATTTGTACACCCAAGTGCTTTACCATGGGGTGTGCTAGACCTATACTTCAAAAATAAAAATGGTTCGATGCACCTCAACATTGATTATCATAAGCTCAAAAATATCATGATAAAGAAAATTTATGGTCTTTAATCGATTAATTACTTGTTCAAATAGTTATGTGGAGTTGAATACTTCTATAAGCTGTAACTTTTGTTGGGATATTATCATATAATGGTGAATAAGGAAAGACATACCGAAGACTTATTTTCATGAAATGTAATGGCACTACATGTTTATAGTGATTCCACTTAGTCCCACGAATTCATTAGAGAAAATTATAGAGATAATGAATTGTTTTTCTAGATTTCACAAAAATTGTTTTTGGTAGTCTTTACAGATTATATTCTTTTTTACTACAAGATAACAGATGATTATTAAGAGAGTGTTAATGATGTACTTAAGACCTTGGGAATATAAATGTTATCTATGACATACCCAAACTTTGAGTTTTGGACAACGTAAGTAACATTAATGGGGCCTTTTATCTCAAGAAAATGGATATTTACAGATCCTTTGAAGATAAAGGAAATTAAAGGATGGGATGGGACAATATCTTGGATGGAGATAATTCATTTCCTTATATTAGTTAGTTAATATGAATGATTGTTTAGAGAATTCTCTTGATTTACAAGCCCACTAACTGAGGTAATTAGTACGAGAGTGATGATTTCAATACTGATTAATGAGAGGAATGAATTGGTGAGTTACATAAGAGGCTATTAACTGAAATTATGCCAATGTTTCCCAGTTTTGGGGAAGCATTTGAGGTCTATTGTAATGTATCTAGAATGGTATTTTGTTCTGTACACATGAAAGAAAAATAACTGATAGCCTCTTACACTATCCAATTAAATATAATTTTTGAAACAACTTATCAAATTATTAGGAATTGGTTATAGAGTTCTTCATATTAAACACGTAGTGACATTATCTATACAAGGATAATTATAACACATATTTGGATTGTGAAATCACTAGGTATATATTCACATAAAATTAGATTAATATGTTCCATTAAAGGTGGTTATATCTAATCAATGATTAGGATTGTTCAATCCATTACTAACCTAGGAAGAAATTTTTTTCAGTTCCTTGAGTAGAAAAGATCCTAAAACCCTATCCATGGTTGGAAATGAAATTGATCCAATATCCATAGTCATTAAAAAGATATACAGGTGAATGATAAAGGGATATTCACGTAACATTAATCAAATAACTTCTAAACCATCTAATATTAAGAGGATGAATGAATCTTGAAAATATGATATGGGGATATAATAAAATGTAGAAATGATTCCAATGTCTTGATTTTTTAAAGATGGGGTCAAATGATTTTGAACTAAGATATGTGACCCACTAAAACCAGAGTGGAACATGGAACTTCTGGATAATGTGAATAGCTCATGCTTCTTTATTCATATAGGAATATCAAATATTTATAGATCCAATGATAAACTAATTCTAGTTTAACCTGAAGAGGGATAATTAAGAATTTTTATCACAAAATTTGGTATGATAAAAAATCATTCTTGAATGATGTATGTGTAACTATATGATGCAACCATTCCCATACCAATAATTATATTGGAAAACTAAACGTTTATTTATTCGTTGGACTCCCATGGATATCTGATGGAAATAATTTACCCATATTGGTAGTATACCACATTAAAAATTCAGAACATTTTATTTTGATAAAGGATAATTTCTCAATCAACTAGCTCGCTATGATAAATAGAATGAATGTGGTAACTATTTATAGAGTACCAATGTCTATTATATCTAATAGAAATATATGATTCACTGAAAGATTTGGGATAATACTTAAATAATAATTTTATATATAGTTATGTTTCATAAATTATTATCACCCTTGAATTAAATTACTATATATGAGAACTATTCCAACTATAGAGTTTATATCGATATTTTGTTCAATAAATATAAAAGGAGGATATGATTATCACCATTACCTAATGGAATTCTCATATAAAAAAATTACCAATATATCATTCAGATCACACCATGTAAGGATATGTATGGGAATGGGTGTGAGACTCCAACATGTTGGGATGAAGTAAGATGGAGGAATTTTATGGGACTTAATATTATCCCATATATGATAGAGATGTTTGAAACCATTAAATTTTATATGAAATCCAAATAAAATCTAATTAAAAGTCTATAAGAAATCATAAAATACACATTTATATTAATTTTATAGATATATTATTTATTTATATATCATATTTGAAGAAATTCATGAGGTTTATGAATGATGAAAATAATTCTTGAAGATACATTATCCCTCTTATGATTCTTGACTACATTATAGTAGTGGATTATAAACATGAAATATCAACTAACATATCTCATGTGCACGATGTGTTCCATTTATATTTCTTAAATAAGTACATATCATACACATGAAATTTTCCAAAACTAGAAGAGTTACAATTGGATAGTGATATTTTATATGTTGAGAAGCTAGTGATGAAATTATATTGGAGAGACAATTTTTTTTAAAACAACACAACTCATTGAGTCAAAGAGTTATTGAATGACCATATGTTTGAAGAGGCAACATTATAACATAATGGTCAATGAAATTAATGTACTATAATCTATTTTAGTTAGTGAAATGTTATTTCTTGAATGAAAATTATGAAGGAGACTAATTTAATGACCCTAAATTTTATAAATGAAACACAGTTTTGAAATAATTAATGTCTTATTAAGTAATGTACTTATAGAAAACACAAGAGCTTCTTTTTTTTATTTTGGACCATTAAAAATATAGCTCATCATAGTTAAAAACTATTATGAATAATAATATTTCACAATATAGCCATAGTGTAGTGACTATTAAATTAATATATATTTAGGGATATGATAAAGTAGAATTGACAAAAAAGAAAGAAGTGATGACCTTGAAAAGTAGGATCATACAATACAAATCTTAATTATAAAATTTTCCAAGGTAGATGGAATCACTAGTCCTACAATGAACATGTCCAAGTGAGGATTTGACAACTAATGCTCAAGAAAAACAACTGGTAGGAGAAGCCCATTTTTATCAATATTATGTCCCAATACATGTTTTTCGAACCATCATAAGAAAGAACTACACTTTCACACATTACACTTTGGGAATATAATTTTGTAATATATGGTTATATATATTCTATAATGGTAATGTGTGAAATTATAGTTATTTCTTGTGGTGGTTTGAAAAATGTGTATTGTGACATGATAATGTTATAAATGTGCTTCTCCTATAATTGGTTTTTCATGAACATCAATTTACAAATCCATGCATGGAATATTTAATGAAAAATCTATTGACCATAGTAATATGAGTATTAAATTGTCATTTATAATGAGATAATTATTATATTTGGCACATTTTATTTTTAATATATGAATAATTATATAATGAGTTTCAAATAATTTTATTTTTTATATGATTATAACAAAATTTTATTTTTTAGAATTATATAGTTTAAATTAAAACTATTTTTTGGTAAATTATGTAATTTTTTTTAAAAATATATCCATACAATATTCCTATGAAATAATAGTCATTAATATGGAAATTAGTGTAATTTAATTAATAATAATGTTCTTTTTATAAGGGTTAGAAAGATGTTATTATTATAAAAAAATTATTTTCTAGTAAATAAGGCTTTTAATTTGAAAGGTTGAATTCTAATATTTACAAAATTATTTTTACTACATAAATAATATTTGTTAAATCCACACCTCAAAATTAGTTAGTTGTTAAGTTTTCATAATTTTCTGTGAAATTTTAATTTTTTGTGAAAAAAATAAATATGGTATAAATAGATAGAACCTTATATTAAATAATAATAGTACAAAAAAATTTAATAAATAATATAAATAGAATCCATAAACGAAAATAAATTTCCCTATAAAAATAAGGTGTTTTTAAAATTATTTTGATAATTTTTAATCCAGTATTAAATTCGCCAAATCCAATATAATATTTTAATGTTCCAAAATCAATTCATTAAGAACATGACTCACATCCACACCACTAATAGTATTATTTTAATATGATATGTTATTGTTCATATAATATATTTAAAATCACTCATTTTTCTATAAAACATGTGAAATAATATGTGACATTTTTTGGTTGTGATTATTTTATCATATTGACTCATAAACTTATGTATTGAAATTAACAAAGAATTATAACATATTTTCCTATAAATAACCCCAAACACCCATATTCACCCAAAAATGATTAAATAATGAAGTTATTCTCCCTATCCACCTCTAACCCCCCCCCCCCAATTTGATCAATATTTCTTAATAGCTTCTTTTCATTTGTTTAAATATCCCTCTCAAAGGAAGGGATTATCTAATCCTCCTCTTTATTCAATTATATTATTTTCATTATGAAATTTAATTCCAATATATCATGGTGTGATATGTTTTTACCCATCCATTTACTATATTTATAATTACAATTTTCTTAGTGAATAAGAATTACTATCATTAAACACATTCATTAACAATTATTTTCACACGTTATGCTACAAACAATATCCTGATAATTATAATGCAAAAAAATGTATTTCAAATATTGATCCCCATTTTCACTCATGTATATACACCCATACGTAACTATCCTTTATTTATTGGGTAATTCCATGTATATAATCCACATTCCATAATACTATTATTATAAGTGATGAAATAAATTCTTATGTTTTATGATCCATCTTGCATAATCCTCAATATTGCGATTAATAGTAAATAATGTAACTCATATGTTGTATGACCTATATATAACACAAATGAATGTACATGATATAAATGTGAATGGTCAGATCAGAATGAAATATCCTCCCAGTGAATTGGGTGATGTTTTTATCTCATTTTATTCCATTTTTTCAACATTGGATTTTATCCTAGGAACACTATTTTATGATGTCTCAGTGATTTTCCTTGACTTATTCTTATGTTTTATGTTGTTGTAACATTATTATGGTGACATGATGTTATCGTCTTGTATCATGATATAATGTTCTCTTTTATGATTTTCGCCCACTTTATCTGACCATGAAACGTCTTTTGATTCACATTTATTTCATTAATCATGTTTTACATTTATTATTCCCTTAAAAACAATTTATCACAACCAATTTTTTATACATTTCTACATTATCCTATGTAGTGTTTGGTGATCTATTGATTTTAGGGGCATACAATACAGTTTTAATTTGTTTTTTTATATCAATGTTTCATGTTAATGTTCTATGTATCTCATTTCAAAAATACAATAGTTATATAATTATTTCGGTATTATATTATATGTTTCATCATGTATTAAATCATGAAAAAGGTATATAAAAGTTAGGGTTTCCATATGTAGTTACAGTTTTTTTGAACTACTATAAACATCATCATTTTAAATTTATTTATATTTTCAGTAAAAATAACATAATAATTATAATTATTAAAAATTTATTAAAGAGGTCAATTCCACCCCACAAAGACATTTTATCATCCTAACATTGGGACCAAGTAGTTTATCTTCAACAAATTATCCTAATTTCTTCAATGGGAGAAGGGTATATGCTTCACTTGATGTGTATTATTTTTAGACATCAGTGAATCCAAATATGGAAACAAGTTTACATTATCCTTTTAAATAATACAGGAGATATGTTCTATCATAAATAAGAAAACCCAATAAAATTGCAGTAGTCAATATGAATTGTCTTATTACTTTATTGATTTTGAGGATATTTTGGAAACAATAATTATGATTTATCATAATAATTTATAATATATATTTAATTGGGAGAGAATTTGATAGCTCTATGTTCTTGATAAATCCAAGCATAAGGTTTCAAGTGTGATGATTGGGATTGGAATCATCCCTTTCTAATCCAAGGATATTTAATATGCGATGTTCTAGTGTAGTATTAATAAAAACCCAAGTTCCTTGATCTAGACTGGCTTATTACTATTTATTCCCATATCATTTTGTGTCTACTTGATAAGGGACTGTTGTAATGATTTAGGCTTTGAAAATGATGTGGCATGATTTTTCTCTGATGATAACATGTCTTTTTTGGTGAGGAAATTAGGTTCCTTGGGAGAAACAATCAATAAGATGCTTCGCACTAATGTCCTTCAAGCACTACATGTATTTTCAGTGTGATGATATTGTTTTGAAGGTGTGATTTTGTGATAATGATAAACATTTTTTTGGTTGTGGGTCAAATAAGGTTGGTAGTTGGGTGGAATAAACCTTTAGTATCTTTTTATAATGGCTTATTGTGATAGTTTGAACCACGCTGACTAAATGAAATTAGCTAACTTGTGTGGAGATGTGATGGGTTGTGCTGGATCATGGATGCTCAACAGGTGACCCAGTTCTGTGGTGTAGGGTTTGGTTGTCTGGGTCTAAGCAACCAGAAATTTTATTTTAAAAATGAAACATATTTTGGACCTATTTTAAATGTATTTTGAGCCACCAATATTTTTTTTGGTTTTTGTATCTATAGGATTTAAGTCCACTTATGATAAAAGTTTATTCTATATAATAGGTTCCCATAAACCTAGTTGAAATTGGGATTTTATTTTTTCGTTCTTAATAAAGTGGGTTTACTATATCATTTTTATTTGGATATAGACTATATTTTCTTTCCGTTATTTATCATAATTACTGGTGTGGATTATGTTGTTCACACGGTTGTTAAGATTTTTCAGGTCGATGATGCAGAAGGCACATTTGAAAGGATAAAATGGGAGACAATTGATTGATCATGGAGTATATTTTTTAATTATATATATCATTTATAATAATTAATTTTTATAAATATGTTATTTTTTATCTAATAATATTTCCATGCCCCACAACCACTTTTGAATTTTTTTTCTATGATGAATTATTTTCTTACGAATCCCATCATATCATGTTTTATACATAATTTTCCATATTATTGGATGCATATGATTATATATGAATATGTGAATAAATGTTTTATATTGTGAGTGGGAGTAACCAAATTTTTTATTTATTTTCCATATTCAAACTAGTAAATCAATAATAAGTTATTGATCCCATAATTAAAGTGTTTCACAATTCCCAAGAAACAAAAAAACAAGAAAAATATATAATGCAAGAAATGGAATGTAGTAATTATATAAGATAAGTTTAGATTGGTGAATCAAGTAAATTTAAATATAATTGTTTAAATCATGAGAAATAATAAGTACAAAAATATAGTGAAATGTGGGTAATGGGAAACCATAATTTTCTGTATTATGGTTTATATTCCTTCAATCAATGGAAAAGGGCAATATTATAAAACATATTATAGACGAAACTTAACCCAACTATCAAGGGGTTGTCACTATACACTTATACGTAGTATATTGTTTATTAATTAGTATACAAAGTTAGTGGAATGGTTATATTTTCCCCACCATGATCAATTTTTTTTCATGGTTGGTTAATCACATGATTGAATCCACTTTTTTCAGAATATTATTGAAGGTAAATTCTTAATTTTCTTAAAATTGAAATCAAGACTAATTGTTGTTTGTTTGGATGTTTTAAATGTTTAATAGTATAATATAAAATACTATAGTAACAAAGTAATACCAAATTTCATATAACTATGTAAAATAATGAATAAATATCAATTTTATTTCCAACAAAAAGATTAAGCCAAAAACAATGTTCATAAAAATAAAACAAAATAAGGATATGTCAACAAAATAGTTAATTATAAAGAGTGTTAGAAGATGATCCTCTATCAATGAGACCCCATTCCATCTCAAGATATTGCATATTGTCTCGTTGTTTTCCTTCCCAATATCTTAATCACTAAATGAATGAATGATGAATGTAGATTCTGAATGCACAACGATTTTCCTCATTAAAATGGAATCATGCGGAAAAATATATCTCTAGAGATATATTCAATACCGCATGTTAAATTTTAGGTCTCTTTGTAGCATCCGTTATTATTAATTATCTTCCTTTATTGACTCTAGTAGAACTTCTTATCAAATATCAACATCCCTATGTGGGTTCTTGAATTTTCATTATATCTTCCTCATAAATCCCTAGTGATGAAATGATTGAGTTTACCTTTGATTTTGATTTATAAAAATACATGTTTCCTTCCCTATCATTGTTTATATATCCCTATTTGGTTTTATATAAATTCTATCTTTTTCTTGGTAATTATTTTCCGTTTATCACTCTCTTCTATCAAGTAATGATAATAGCTGGATTGTTGAACCATAAAATTCATATCATATTCTATGAACATATCCTTCCTACTAATTAACTTGTACTCTTAAAATAGAATCCATTCAATATTAATGAACGGTAAATATTGTTTTTGGAACTAGCTACATTCAATGTACAACTCAAAACATCACTGAAACCCAGCATCTTCATCCACAACCATTGTCTTGTACTTTTTAGTTTAACTGTGCTCAAACCACACTTCAATACATAATACCGATTCTCTATTTTTTTGATTCCACTAATAGAGTTTGTTGAAGTCACAATACCCTAACCGCATATTTTAATGACCCAGGATGTGAGCATATAACCTCCGTTTTCTAATCCCATTAACATGGGAATTTTATTTATCTTTGGTAGAGTTCTCGGACTAATGCCGCCAAATCAACATTTTACATATTTTCACCAGAGTCTCTATCATGTGAATAAAAAAATTCAAAAATACTATAAGTCATATAATTATTAATGTATTTGGCATACATCCTTTCTCATTCACATATTCGAAGCACTAATAAACAATGAGACCCCTCCATTTTTACCTTGTAGACAAACAATATCCAATAAACACATAGACTCATATTCAACATGTTAAACACAAAAGCTCAAAATTTTACATTCATAAAAAATTAATTTATTAAAATACCCACCCAATAAATTAGAACATGAATTTTCCATAAAAAATTAGTGATATGCCACGGATTATATTCATTGAACATGTATGAGAATCCATTCACAAAAAATAGTCATTAGCCTTGTTCGGCTATCATCCTCTATTTGAGAATGGGCACATTACATGATTCTTGTATGAAATAACTTCGATTGATTTCCATCATAGATGAGAATACGAGACTAGATATTCACCATTATTGAATGGGTTCAAAAAATATGATAGAGTAGTAGATTGGTTCCACAAACTCTACATAGAACAGTTTTTGGATGGTGATAGAAGATGATTATCCTTCAACATTATATTTCATCACACCGATTGGATTTAGATCATTAGATTCATTCAATTAGTCTACATCAGTTAGCATTGCATAGTTGATTAGAGTTAATTCCTTCCCATTAATACATCCATATCCCATTCTGGTAATTATGAACTTGGATTAACCAATTGGTTTTTTAGACTTCCACTACTAAATATTTTTATGCTATTTCAGTATTTAAACAACCTTAGTCATTATTGAATGGCCTTTGGTGTTATTCATTTAGGATTGTCATTCATGATTAGTTTTTTGTAGTTTGATTAGAACCATGGAAATGTATTTTGCACTCATTACAATATTCTTGATCATTCATATTCTATGGATTTGTTATGAGAATGGTTCATTTGATTCAACTTGATTCATTGATCCTAATATCAACTGGAATACTTTGGTGGCATGTGATTGTAGGAAATTATATATTCATAGGAGTTTTGGAAATACCGATCACATAAAAAATATTATTATTTTTTGTTTAATGATGTATTAAAATTGTCCTATTCGTTCAGATTTTAAAATTATCCATCATGGATAAATTTTGAAAACATATCCATGAGGGATAATCATTAAATTCCTTATGTGGCCACTTGACAATTTATTAAATGGGAACCTTATAAAAAATATCCTTGGTACATTGAAAATTAAATAATTCAAATAAAATCAATTCAATATGGTGTTATATATTTCTAGAGAAACAATCACTACAAATTTATTTAAATAACATAAAAAATCAAAAATTTGTAGAATAAAAATTCATGAATTATTATACTTCAGGAACATGGTTTAAAATTACTCAAACAACAAGTCTTTAAAATGAATTCATGGAATGAAAATATAGTCTCACACCATCTTATTCATGGATTTCCTAATTTAACAATTGAATTTAAAATTATTTCCAAGTAAATAAATTTCAAATAAAAAATAATGAAACATTGAAATGTTTCTTAATTAAAATTTTTTTCATATAATATTTGATTAAAGATGTATATAAATTAGTTTTAAAATTTTATAAAAATTAAAACTAATAAAATAATATTTTTAAACATACAAAAAAATCTGTAATTAAAATATTTTTATAATTACAATTAAATTAGAGACAAATAAAAAATAATTAATTCTCTACTTGAATAACAATTTCATATTGAAAACACATTAATTTTCTAATAATAGATGTGATAATTTTTTAAAAAAAAAATTCCACATCAAATTCAACTATGCATGATGAATTTTCTATCCTTGTTCAATTAATTAAAAAAAATCAATTGAAGTAATTTTTTCCGAAAAGAGAACGGTTTTTAATTCCAACAAAGTAAATATTTTCAAACATGTTTCCCCATGTATTTTCTATCCTAATTATAGAATATTTACCTTCTCAAAGGAAAATGGTTTGGAAATAAATTTTTTTATTTTTATAAAAAAAATTAGAATTATATAATTTAATATGATTTAAAAAAATATTGCATTGTATTAAAATGTTCTTATGAACTTATAATTTTCTCCAAGATGGAAAAATTAACAAAAGTAGGAATGAAAATTAGAAACAATTGGTGCATTACTGACTTTAATGAAATAATTAAATCATTAAAAAATAGATTAAAAAATAACATATTTAAATTTAATTGAAATTATTTTCATAGACTATTTGAATGAAAACATTATGAGTTTTAATCCAATAAAATGTTAAAACCCGATTATTATTGGAAATAATATTCACAAAAATTTATTGAATGTTGTTATTTTCAATAGAATAATGTAAATTTTGTTAATCAATTGAATCCAAACGATAATAGTGAATGTTTAAAAAAAATTATTTGAAATATATTCCTTAAATCCATGAAAATTTTACAACCACTAAAAATGAATATTATATATAAAAAAATAAATATAATTTTTTTAACAAAATTTAGGGAATAATAATGTTTGCAACATTTGAACATAGCTTATCCTATTAAGATAACCCTCCCCTCCATTTGGGATCTAAATTTTATCCATTGTTTAATATCAATGATGTAGAACAATTAAAATTTTCGAAAAAATGGATTTTATTTTTATGACATTAAAATAGTACAATTAAGGGTTATAATTTTTCTCAAAAAAATTCTACCCAACATAACCATAAAAAATCAATTTTTAAAACATTATTCCTATCTATCTACTATATACAATTTATTGTTCTCATGCATAATTATCATAAATGTTCATACTAAAGAATATATTTTTCAAAATGATTTTTACTCTCATAGAAACAATCTTAAAGTTTTGTAATTTCAACTATAAAATATTAAAAAATTGGAAGAAACTAGTAGGTATTTTTTTGAAATTTATCTCATAACAAACAATTTAAAGAGTTTTCATAATATTTCAATGAAATAAAAACTTCCCTAACTTATACAATGAGGATATTTTATGAAGAACAAAAAAAAAATCATGCAAAACTTTAATTAACTTTCTATAAAATGGAAACAATTCTAATGGAAATGATATGGGAATATTAATTTGATACAAAACCCATAACTATGGAAGGATTTCTATGCTAAATTCAATCAAAGAAACATTCTCTCTTACTTTTAGTAGGTTCCACATCATTAACAAATTATCAATCCCCAAAAGTTGTAATAGAATACCATTATGGTCTAATAGATTCATCATGTGTAAAGAAAACATATAGTTTCAATTTGAATAATCATTTTTTTAATATAGATTTATCCTGTAGTTCTTTTTGACTTCAAATAAAAATTGAGATTATTCTCTATTAAAATGAAAATAATATTTAGCTTCGATAGAATTATTTAGGAAATGAATATTGGAATCATCAAAGAAACAAATTTTTTATACATAAAAAAAAAATTGGCATTGGGTTGAATCCCATGAAGCTCTATGTTTATGTTCCCCATGTTAGACTCAGTGTATGCTCAATATTCATGGATGTAGATGGTATCCAATCCCTTTTATCGATGAATAAACTAATTCAGAACCCTCTATCATTAAGATGGAATCATTTATTCTCCCCTTCTAGCATCCCCACAAATCCATTCTCTTACACTCTAAATA
The DNA here is from genome assembly GCA_963277665.1 of Viscum album. NCBI lineage: Eukaryota > Viridiplantae > Streptophyta > Magnoliopsida > Santalales > Viscaceae > Viscum > Viscum album. Next base: position 1,338,246,321 of record OY728142.1, read on the forward strand.
TTTTGAAATGCCAATACAACCAAATTTTTTGTTTCTCAAGGAATATATTATGTATTATGTAAAACAATGTTCACCTTTTTACAACTATAAAAAGGATTTTTGTTGGTTGATTCATGAAAGGATTTTTTTAATTACATTGGTATTGTAATATTTACATAATATTGTATGTTAATCTCCCATAACTCTTGATTTCCTAGAAACCTTCTCACACCAATAAATTTGAATTTAAATATTAATGCCTTAATAGAAAAATATTATTTTCATTGGAGTTTCATATTTATGTGACATGATTTTCTAAAAATAATTATATGTGTAGAAATTGTTAAGTGAGTTTAAAAGGTATAAATATAGACCTTAAATACCTTATATAACATTAAATACCATTTCCTCATTGAGCCACTAGATATTTTCACAATGATTTATTTAATATCCAGATTTGAGAACAAAACTTTTCCACTATATTGATGATTTTAACATGTTCCAATCTTGTGCACAATCTAATATATTTTATTATTTCGATGAATATAATGTATTTAAAGTGGAGTCCATTATAATTTTAAAACATTTAGGCCCCCAAAATCCGAATAATATGTTATTATTATTTAATTTGATAACATTATTAACCTGATTTTATAGAAGTTCTACAACATTAACCCATTTGGAATCATAATCTACACACATTGAGAAGTACTCATTCTAATAAAAAATGTGAACATTATCATGAAAATAAAATATGCATACAAATCTAAACCTCTATAATTTTCTTTTTTGGAATCTCTTATCTTATAGCAAAACTTATTATTCATTAACATTTATCCTATTCTACCATGAAGCACCTAGTATCTATGAAAATTGTAGTATAATAAAATCCACCTTTAAAAGCCTTTTAGGATTTCCTTTCCCCTTAATATAACAAAAATAGATTCTATGAAATATTCCATTTAAAATAAATTAAATTCATTTCATATCATGTGTTAAAAAACATTATGTTGTTCTTTCACTACTTGAAACATAAGGGTAATGTGCATTACACATGGCAGTGAGTTTAAATATACATGATATATTACTAATATATTTAAATTAATGCAACTATTTCAACCTCCCTATTAAAAAAAATGATATGAACATTAGTAATGAATTTTTTATATTTTGTGTAGTGGTTTTATTTTATGAAAACATATTTATTGAAAATTAATTATTTTTTTAAATAAGGTCTTCATAAATTTTGAAAGTACTAGTTTCTTAAAAAAATCTTATTTTTATTTCATTTTTTGAAAATGAATAAAATGATTTTATGAAACTACTAAAAAGAATAATTTAAAAAAAAATAAAATAAATTTTTTAAATCGAAATATAAAAATATTCCTAGGGTTAATTCTTGGGAATTTTTTCAAAATGAAGAGTAACATATGATTAGTGGAAAATACTAAATTTTATTTGAATACTGTCATTTAATTTGATTTATATATAATGTAAAATTATATTTAAATTTGTTTTTAAAGTAATAGTAGTAAAAAAATATATTAATCCATTTTTTATTAATGCAATAATTTTCATATAGATTTTTGATATAAAAACGTGAAAATTTTTCTTTGAAAACCATTTTCATGTCACGACATCAATATTAATTTTAAATAAAAATTACCATTACTATGTATCTAGTTTGGAAATTTTGGTTATATATATGTAATCCTAATAAATTATATTTTCTAATAAATTTAAATTAATTTTTTTCTATAAATTTTGTCTGAAAATAATAAAAATTTAATTACCAATATGATAGTTAAATAGGGATTTTTGAATTACATGTGTTTGTGTGAAAATTTATTTTCCACAAACGTGGTATTTTTATTTAATAAATCTGATTTGTTACACTCATTTTCTTCGTTTAATTTAATATATTTCTCATATTAATTTTATCCTAAAATTCCCCCTATGTCTCCCCTAATCCCCCACAGATTTAGGTGTCTTTTAAAGTAGTTTTGAGTGGAGAAAGGTGGGGGCACGGTTTTGGTGCATAGTTTGGAAAAATATGCACACAAATAGTGCGCCCATGTCTTGGTCATAAAAATGTGTTAAATGAATTATTTTCCCTCTGGGTATTTATCCAACCTCTCCCCTTTATTCCCCAAAAATACCCTTTCATCCATTGTATCCTCCCAAGACCCTGAATCCCTCCTTGTAACTTTATTTTGAAGGGGGATATGGTGGACGAACATCACACATTCTCAATTAAGTGTTTATCCCTCTTAGTTCCTCCCCATTTTATGATGTTTCGTTAAATTTCCTTTATATACCAAATGACTAGGGGTAGGTTTTCTAACCTAGTGTTTATCTTTGGGTTTTCTGGGTCCAATCTTCAGATTTTAGGATCTACATACATTCCTTGAGGTTTCTGGGGTGGTGAGATTGATTTTTCTCACAAAGGATTCAATAGTTTAACAATCTTGGTAGGTGATACCATTTGTATGGAATCCTTGTGACTTATATTTCTATTTTTATAGAATTTTTAAGTTTATCTCATTTGATTATCAGTGTAAAAAATGGTTTTAGTGGTATTTGAATATAAAATTTTGTTTAAGATCAATTTTTATGTAAAATTAGGGGGTTTTCCTATAAATAATTTATTGGTTCATTTTGGGATTCTCTATAAGAAATTATTTTATTTTATTGAAATTTATTAGGGATTAAAGTTATATGATTAATGCTCATCTCCTTTGGTTGTTCTTTCAAAATCTTTTTTTGGTTATGTATGTTATGTAAATGATTTTTGGGTAACAATTTAGTGTTAAATTCGGTGTTTTACATTGATATTTAATGTTATGCCTATTGTGTTTGTTTTATAAATCATGTAATGGGTTTATATAAATGTTTTTATTGTTCAAATTTTTTTCTTGGTGAATATGAGTATGCATGTGGTGTTCAAAGTGGGGGTTTAATGGGATTCTTTTGTGGAAAACATTGTTGTCTTTTTTGACGTTTTTATTGGGAATCAAAAGGTTTTCTTGTGTATTTTAAGTAGTATAAATTTTTTATAGCTACTATATTGTTTGTATGTGACCATTAGTGGTGTTTTCATATGAAAATGGATGAATTTAGCATGCTGAAATTGTTTGAGCACAAAGGGAAAATCTGGGGTACCTAGGTGGGCAGATATGTACTAGTACGCTAGTAATCCGGATAGATTTTTTCACTATTACCCATAGAATTTTGGATAACGACTAATCTAAAAAAACTTTTTGGATGATTTTTGGGACCAATAGGTTATGGTTAGTCCCCTACTAGTGGATAATTCATAGGAAATGATTGTGACATTCATATTTTACACAGAGCTATGAGGTACATACAGCCCGACACTATCTAGTGTCTATGGGTGTTCCAGGTTTTGGTGCTCATTAGATTTTTAGTATTTACCCTTGTCTTAGGGTATGTTTTTATTTTAATTATAGTACGTAAAATTTCTTATTTAATGTTTTTAAAATTCATAATGTTTCATTTTTAAAACAGTTTACAATTGAAAGTTTCTCTTCATGGAATTTATCACCACTTTTCCTTACATATTAAATATGCAGGCTTTCACCTAGTATAATACTCATAAGAATATTTGGGTGGTATCCTAATAGGATAAGTCTCACATTTTACTAACACCCCTTGGGTTTAGGTAGACATGATTATGTTTTACATGGGTAAAGGCAAAGCCTCATGTGGAGGCGTTTCGGGTTGCTAGTCCCCTCTTATGGTGCAGTGTTGTGGATAGGGCTTAGGGGTGATGACCCCTAGTCAAGTGGAGTATTTGGGGTGAATTTGATGATTTCTTATTTATATTTGGATGAATTTTAAATTATATAAAACCATGTGTTCAGATATGTTTTCTATTAAGGATTGTTTTTTCATGAAAATTACATATTCATAGTATTGATTGTTTTTAAAGTTTTATGCTTTCATACAAGGGTAAATTGTTCCCAATCCTAATTTATTGATAACCGGGAACTTGTGACAACCCATGGGGATATGTAATTCCATTCGGTCCTTGACATTGGATGGATTTGGGGCTAGTATTAGTGGATACCAGATTCGGTTCATGAGAAACTGGTATCCGAGGAGGCCATTGCTTTGGGTTATATTACTAATTTGGGATGAGTCAGGATAGAAATGATCAAGGAAATTAAGGGATCAAGGTGTTTTTGTGAGTAGGGTTCATGGACCTCACCTCTTGTGGAAGACGTTGAGTCCCCCGGTGATGTTGTAATTATCTGATTGACTTCACTTTTAGGTGAGACATGTGGGCTGCAGAGCACACGTGGACATTAGGAGAGGGTGGAGTAGTGGTTTCTATTATTAACGTGATGTTTTTAGATTATTTAAATTTTATGTATTTGATTAAAAGTATCATAATTATGTTATTGAATATTTTTTTAGTGACTGTTTTATTTTGTAGAAACATACCTTCCCAGAAAGCTCCCATGCGGCCATGGGAGGAATCCTGATAGAGTTCTCCCATACCGATTGATTAGAAGCTAGTCGAGGTTGTGGTCTGGGGTTTCCAAGCTCTGGGAGAAAGACAGACACTTATTCTAATTCTTATTGGGGTGAAGAAAGAGGTCCTAGAAAAGATAAATCTTAGGTGTTTCTGAAAAACATGGCCTCTATCTTTTTTTGAGGTTGCTTATAACCCCATGAAGTAGAGGAATGCCTCAAGAAGATCGACTACATGTTCGATTTCCTGGATACACCCAAGGAGATCAGGGTGATATTTACCTCATTTTTGTGTGAGGGTCCCAGCCGCTTGTGGTGGGAATCAATACATCAAACTAGAAACAATGATCAAATACGATGGGGATATTTCAAGGCCATCATCAATGAAAAGTACTTCACCAAGGTCTTGGCATATGCTATGTCCTGAGAGTTCATGGATCTTGTTCAGGGGAATAATGTTTTCAAGGAGTATGCCAATCATTTATCTATACTAGTTCAGTAGTCCCCTGCAATTGTCTGTAATGGAAAAGAGAAGGCCTGGAGGTTTGAGAAAGGCTTGTGATCTTAGATATACTCATAGGTTATCATGTTCAATCTGAAGACCTATGATGAGGTCATTGACGAGGCATGTATGGTGGAGATTGATCATCGAGGTAGGGTTGGTTTCTTTTGGTTAGTATCATTAGTGGGCAGTGGAGGCTCTTTAATTAAGAAAAGGAAGGGGGAGGAATAGGTGATTAAGGGTGGAGGTAGTTCAGGCCACCATTCAAGGCAATTTTCATCTGTGGATTCTAATGGGAGATCAGTTGTGTGCCACCAGTTTGGGAGGAAAGGGCACATCCGAACAACTCTCCCAATTCCTATAAAGCCGTGTTAATAATGTTGAGGTATCTGTCACTTACAATGCTTTTTCGGGGTGGCATTCCCACTTTAGAGTGGGGTAGGTTCAGTGGCGTCAAGAGGAGTTCCAGCATAGTAAGAGACGTGGAGGATTGAAGATCTCAAATTGGTGGTTGTGGTGGTGGGGATGAGACATCATTTGGGAAGGGCTAGTTCATGGAACATCCATAGAATAGTAGTCATCCTCATTTAAAGACAAAACTTCTTTAGGAGTGGATCATGAACCAACAGGATCAGATGCGGGACTGTTAACAGTTCGCGGTATGGTTCTGATAGAATTTTCAATAGATGATTCACATTTTGATACTGGTTTCTCTATTTCATTCATTTCTACCCATTTTGTGGACTCACAGAATTTTCCTTCTGTGTTTTTGTCTTTTGTGATGGAGTTGGTGGCGCCACTGAAAATGAAAAAGGAGAAGGGTCTTAGGTGCTCATTGCATGTGCTTTCTGTGTAAATGTTTGAGAAGGAGTGAGACCTCTTGGTCATAGATATGGAACTTTTGGTCATAATAGGTGGAATTGATTAGCTAGTACACTTCCAAGAACATGTCGATTTCTACAAGTGGTGATTGAGTTTCATGGAACCTGATGGGAGTTGTTAGGGGTTTCGTGGAGAATGGGATCCTCAATATAGTCGCACAGGACCACCACTCTCAATTTTGTGAAGTCTTATCTTCCAGTTATCATTGATAGCGCAATAGGACGATGTTATTTCCCATTAAGTTGCACTACCTCATGTGGTGAATGTGTTTTCAATGGTAATCTTGGATGATATTTTTGGGTTTCCCCCAAAGCAGGATATGGAGTTCACGATTGATCTAGCACCACCAATATAGACTATATCACTTCCTTCATATCGCATCGACACCAATAAGTTGAGGGAATTAAAGATATAGTTAGAAGAATCTAAATCCAGTGTATTCATTCACTCGAGCATCTCTCCTTATTCCCCTCCTCTGTTATTTGCGAAGAAGGATGACAGATCCATATGGTTGGACATTGACTACAAGAAGATAAATAAGGTAATAATTAAGAACAAATACGCTTTTCTTAGAATAGATGATGTGTTTGATCAATTGAAGGGGGGAATGTGGTTCTCAAAAATAAACCTACATTCAAGATATCATAAACTCGGGATGAATGAGGATGATATTCTGATGATAGAATTCTGATGTAGGTAAAGCAACATTGAGTATTTGGCCATGCCCTTAAGATTGACCAATGCTCTTGAAATCTTTATGGAACTCAAGAATAGGGTGTTCCACCAATATCTTGTTTCATTCATTTTCGTGGTCATGGATGAAATTCTAGTATACTCTAGATCTGAGGAGGAATATGAACATCACTTGAGGTTCATCTTGGGCACTTTTAGGGATCACCGCCTCTATGAAAAGTTTTCAATGTTCACATTTTGGATCTAGAAGGTGAAATTTTTAGGACAATTGATCTTAGAGTAGGGAGTTTCAGTGGACCTTGAGATGATCAGTGCGGTAATTTCATGGGAGAAACCGAAGAATGTGTTCGAGATTAGGAGTTTCCTTGGACTAACCGGTTATTACAGGAGAATCGTTAAGGATTTCTCTCAGATTACTTCACTGATTACCGTGCCCACCCGGAAAGAGGTGTAGATTGTATGGGGCTCAGAATGTTAGGAATTCTTTGATGATCTAAAGCAGCCATTGAAAACTGTCCCCATGCTGATTTTTCTTGAGGATGCGAAGGGGTATGTAGTCTACTGCGACGCTTCGGGTATAGGTCTTGGGTATGTGTATATGCAGGAAGATCATGTTGTTGTTTATGGATCTATCCAACTCATACCACATGAAATTATTTACCTAACCCATGACTTGGATTTGAAAGTAGTGATGGATGATTTGAAGACACGGTATCACTACCTCTCTGGGGAGAATTATGTGGTATACTATGATCACAAAATCGTAGCCAATATCATTTCACAGAATGACCTCAATCTGATAAAATTCCATTAGATAGAGTACTTTTAGGGGTTTGACATTGTCATTTTCTATACCCCAGGAAAGGTTAACACGATGGATGACGCCTTGAGCAGAATTGTTCCAGTGCAGGCTTTGCGGAAGTCCACTGATGAGTGAAATTTTATGCGACTCTTTATACAGATGCATGTGGAGACCAGGAAGCACTATGAAGGTTCTCTGTTGGCAAACATTTTGTTAAACACTTCTCTATTGGAGATGATTCAGAGATAAAAGCCTAGTGATGATCTTTGTCTACTGTTGAATTAGTTTCTTCATAGTGGGGAGATTCCTCTTATTGGTCGTCATCTTCTGTGGGAATCTTGTGCTTCAAGGGCCATTCAGAACTGTTGTTTTCTCTTCAAAAGGTGGTTATGGGGGGTAGACCCCAGTCTTAGTGGTCTATCCATCCGAGTAACAGTAAGATACATTATTATTATCTTAGGATGTTTTGGTGTCATGTTATGAGATGAGGCATATAGGACATTGTGTCGAGATGCTACACATGTCAGCAAGTGAAGGCGGAGCACCAAAGGCCCTCCAGTTTTCTCCAAAAACTATGCATTCCTACTTAAAAGTGGGATGAGGTATCCATGGACATCATTGTTGTATTACCCTGTAAACCTTGGGGTAAGAATTCCATTTGGGTGATGATTGAACATATGAAAAAATCAGTGAACTTCTTTCTGATCAAAGATACATTTGATGTTGATTTGTTGGGATGTTTATATCTTCAATAGGTTGTGAGACTCTATGGTGTAACATTAGTAGATGTATCAGACAGAGACCTCTGTTTCACTTCTTTGTTTTTGGAAGGCCTACAGGAGTCCATTGGGTCACAGATTAATATGAGCATTGTGTACCATCCTCAAATAGATGGTTAGACATAACAGGAAAAGTAGATTATGTGTACATGTTACTTGAATGTGTTTTAGACATTGGATGTTCTTCGGATTGAAATTTGGAATTGTTTATGTTTTCTTATATTAATAGTTACTATTACTCGATTCGAATGGCTCATTTTGAGGAACTCTATGGTCATCCATATCGGCCCCCCTTGTGTTGGGATGAGGTAGGTGAGACGTCCCTCTTTAGACCGAGCCTTGTGCATGAGACTTCTAAGAATGAAAAATTTACTAGGTAGTGCTTGTTGACGGCTAAGAGTATTCATAAATCTTATGATGACCAGAGGAATCATGAAATATAGTTTTCTGTGGGTGATAGGGTATTCTTGAATGTGTCCCCTCGTCTAGGCCATTGTCGATTGGGGAATCAAGGGTAGCTGACGCCGAGATATGTTGACCCTTTTGAGAGCACTGAGTGTATTGGATATGTGGATTATAATTTGGCCTTACCTTATCAGTTTTCATCCATCCATGAAATCTTCCATGTCTCCCAGTTGAAGAAATACAACCCAAATCATTCACATGTGATGAGTTGGGATGAATTGGAGATAGATCCTAACATGTCAATTTTTGAGTGGTGAGTGCCAATAGTGGACTCCCATGAGAGGGTGCATGGAGGGAAATATATTCCATTAGTCTCATTTCATTGGTAGCATGGCAGTGATAAAAATGATACATGGGAACATAATTCATGGGTTGAGGATGTGTACCCATTCTTTTTTTTCTGATCAATCATCTAGTCGAATTTCTGGGATGAAATATTTTCATGGTGGGGAGAATTGTCAAACCCATGTTTTTCATTAAAGGTACATATATTTCTTATATTTCATTATCCTAACATTCCTCCATAAGTACCCCATAATCCACCACAAATTTTGGTGGATTTTGGAGATGTCTTGAGGGGCTAAAATATGGTTCACGGTTTAGGTGCACAGTTTTCCAAACCCTGCACACTAACTATGAACCCATGTCCATGTCATAATAAAATGTGGAAATGACTCCCATTCCCTCAAAGGATTTATTTAAACTCACCACATTAATCCCCCATTCAACCCATTGCAGCCATTGAAACTTCCCAAGCTCTTAAAACCCTCCTTTGAACTTCATTTTGAAGGGAGATTTGGTGGAATTATATTTCTAGTTTTATAAAATTTTCATGTTTATCTCATTTGATAATTGGTGAAAAATTGTTTTTAGTGGTATTTGTAAAGCAAATGATGTTTAAGTGCAATTTTTATGTGAAATTGGGGGTTTTCATAGATATATTTTATTTGTTAATTTGGGGATTCCCTATAACTACTAATTGATTTTATTTAAATTTATCAGGGATGAAAATTATTTTTGGAATGTTCATCTCATTTTGTTGTAGCGGCGAAATCTGGTTTTGGTGATGTTTGTTAAGAAAATGATTTTTGGGTACCAATTTCGTGTTAAATTGGGTGTTTTACAAGGAAAAATTATGTTATTCCTATTGGTTTTGATTTATTACACATATAATGGGTTTATATAATTTTATTTGGTGCGTCAAATTCTTTCTTGGTGAATGTGAGTATTCACTTGGTGTTCAAAGTGGGTTGTTTTATTAAGAATCAAAATGTTTTTTTGTGTGTTTTATGTTATATAATGTTTGAATAAAAAATGTATTGTTTGTATGTGATATGTAGTGGTGTTTTATATGAAATAGTATGTATGTAGAATTGTGAAATTTTTTGAGTACAAAGGGGGAAACCTAGGTTCCTAGGTCGGTTGATATGTACTAGTACGCTAGTTATTCGGATGGATTATGTCCATGTTTCACTTAGAAATTTGGATAAAAAATATCTATATAAAATTTATGAATGTTTTTTTAGGGAAAAAAGGTTATGGGTATGTTTTATACTAGTGTCTCATGCATGGGAAATTATTGTGACCTGGATATTTTAAACTAATGTACGAGATACACAGGGCCCGAGACTATCTAGTGCTTAGGGGTTATCATGGTTTTGGGGCTCATTGGATTTGTGGTATTTACCCTTGCATTTGGATGTGTTTTTATGAACATTAAAATAGATATCTTGTATTATTTAAATGTGTTATAATTCCAATAGTTTTATTTTGAATATTGTTTACCATTTAATGTTGCATTTCTTGTAATTTATCACTGATTTTCCTTATATATTAAATATGCATTCTTTTCACCTTTTATTGAATACTATTTGGAATCTTTGGGTGGTATCCTACTGGAATAAGGTTCACACCCTAGTTACACCCCTTGGGTGTAAGTAGACTTGATTATGTTTGACATAGTTAAAGGCAAAGGCTCGGGAGGAGGAAGTTTGGCTTGTTATTCCCCTCCCAGGATGCAGTGTTGTGGAGACAGGTCGGGGGTGATAACCCATTGTCATGTGGAGACTTTGTGGAAGATTTGATGATGTTTTTATTTATGTTTGGAATTCTTGTAATTTATTTGTAACAATGTATTCAGATATAGTTTCTATTAATTATTGTATGGCATAAAAATTTTAGATTCATATTATTTATTGTTTTTAATGTTTTATGCATTCATACTTAGGTAAATCATTTCCAAACCTAATTTATTGATACCTAGAACCTTCTGCCAGCCCATGAAAATAGGGAATTACCTTCAAACCCTGTCATGGGCTGGATTTTGTTCCATTATTAGTGGAAATAATATTTGGTTCATGAAATTATTTCATATTTAGAATCAGTTGGTATAAGTTTCCTAATATGTCTCATTTTAAATTTATCGTAATGGTTAATTTATCAAGGTTAAGAAAAATAAGTTATTGTAGTTAAAATTAAAATGGGAACAGTATAACATAATAGATAACGAATTAAATGTTAAAAAAAAGTGTTATTATTTATGTTGGAGGTGTTTTGAGAAGACTTAATATCACCCATACATTATTTATCATTTTTTACCCATGTGAGCTGAGAGGGACCAACCTTTTTTGAAATATTTGGTGTATTTATAATAACACCACTCCTGCTCAATTATAAATGGGAAGTCACTCCCCTAAAATATCCACAACTATCAAACAAAACCATCCAAAATAACTACCAAAATTTACCCCTATAACCCTAGATGAATTATTATTGGAATCAATCCATACTTGGAAGGATTCTCGTGCAAAACTAATGATGATACCTGAAGAGAAGGTATCTTTCATCAATGAGTTTTTTTTAATTTTTCCATCCACCTAAATCAATTATTATAATAACATGATTATATGGTAACATAAATGTATTCCATATAATTTGATTTTTTTATATTAATTTCACTACTTATAACCATATCCACTTCCATAACATGAGGTATGATATCATTGTTCATTGGAATTAATGACTACTGCCTCTAGAAAAGATGTCATTCATTTTTCCATTACCATCTATCTTGGTGGGAAATAATGATAAATTTATTATTTATATATGGTATTTATATTATTTTTATAATTCCCTAATTATTATATCATACATACCTTCAAACACTCCATTTTTTCTGAATATAATAACAACGCTCGTGTGTATAACGAACTACTCCCTCATGAAGCGATGTGATTCATTCACAACTTACATAGATATTAATAATGATCACGTAAATGATACTATGTGACATGTATTTCATACAAATGATTATGTAATGAAATTTTATCATTTATATTATTTCATTCAATCAAAAAATAAAATGGAAATACCTGTTATGCATACATATGATGTACAATCTCCATGAACAATGTATTTAATTTTATATCACTGAATATCAGGGATTACCAAAACTAAATATATAATGAATATATATGATATTTATATAATGTTTATATTTTAGATAATATTAAATCATTATATAATTAATAATAATTGAAATATAACAAATCCAAACATATATGAAAAAACCAAGAGGATGTTAACAGAAACATAACATTGGCAATGAATTATTTATAATCTTTTAATAAAAGGTCATAAATAAATAATATATGGTATGATATATATAATAATGGTTCATTAATATACTTTTATTAAAAAAATATTTATTATATAGTTTTTTAGTCATTTTTAATGAATTAGAGACCTAATGTAAGAGATTTCTAGTATATTTTTTATTTCTGGGAGACACAAGAAAATTTAACTCTCATTTATTTTGTGTCGTGTATATAATTAGAAATTGAGATTTTATATCATGAATATCCTAATTTTAGTGATTTTTAAATATTAATTTTCTTTAAATATTTATTGCATCATGTCATTAAAAATATTTGTCTGGGTTAAGGGACAGTTGTGTCATAATTTTATTTTTGTGAAACAGTAGACATATTCACCATGCGTTTCTTTTATACGATGCATATAATACCCATGAATGTATTTTATAATTATTATCCTTATAATTTTTCCTAACTACATATCCATTTTAGGTTCTCCCCATAATGGGGATTGTGGTTGAAATGTTACTAAAGCGTTAAAAGATTTCTATACCATTTTTCCTTCTTTTAGACATATGATATATTATCTGCATGTCTTATTTTCTGAGCTATATATAATAACCCATTGACATGTAATGTTACTAATATTGTAAGTGTCAATTAATTATATTAATTTATGGGGATGAATATTCAAAGTTACAAAAGTGTTAATAATTTTATTTTATAATCTAATAATATATTGGGATTGTTTCTGATTCAATTTCTAATGATAAAATCTTATTATGCATCTATTAATAAAATCATGAATTTGATTTTCCCCTATAAATATATGAAATTAATATTAACATTTTTTCACTAGTTTTTACATTAAATAATTTTTTTTATCATAATTTATCTCTCTCTTCTGTTATAAATCTTTTTTCTTCAAAAACCATGTTTTCCCAAAATGTTTTTAATTTTTTTTTCAATTCTCCTTTGATTTTTAAAATAAATTATTGAACATTTTTGAAATTTTTAAGAGTATTTTTAATTTTTTATTCATGTTACATTACAACTAATTCCCCTCTTTATTTTAATAATAATGTGAAAGGAATATTTTTTAACATGTATGATATAAAAAAAATTCATTCGTGATAACCATTATTTCTATTGATGAATAGTTCATAATTTATCATGATAATTTTAAAATAGAAGGATTTTCAATAGACATGAAATATTAAAATGTTTTTGATAATTCTGAAATGATATTTTCCTCAATAAATTTATTTAATTATCTTTAAAAGCAACCTTTATTATATTCCATAGTTATTTACAAATAATTATTTTTTTATAAAAGCTTCTATTTTTTCAAAATGATTTTAAATTAAAAGAATTTTTCTTCAAGAAATGATTTGAATGATTTTTAAGACTTCGTTTTTAAGATTTCAGGGTTATTATAAATTAAATGGATTATAAAAAATAGTTTTTTGTTATAAAACTGGGTTTCAATGAATTTTTTTTCTTCAATAAATGTTTTAAATGCGTTTTAAAAGATTAAATTATAATATTTAAAGGTTATTTTCAAGGAAATTGATTTCTAATACGGGTTTATGTTTTAAAATTGATTTTATTAGAAAAATTATTTTTCTGATTCAATTTTTTAGATGATTTTTCCAAATTAACATCCATCTCTCATGGCATCTTTTTTGGTTACATATGCTTTAATGGGGATATGAACACAGGATTTAATTATTATATTTATCTAAATGGTTTATTTTGATAAGTTGTTTGTGAAACTATTTCCTATTCCATGTCTTAAAAGATAAAAAAAATTATTATGAACCCTACTTATTTTTCAGAGGTTATGTTTGGATCTAATTATGAAATTAGTATGAAAATTGTATCTTTTTAATAGGTAATGATATGATTAAATATGTATGAAACCCATGTAATTTCATGTGTTATGATATGATTAATGTTTTATGATATCATGGAATATATATGTATTTTTTTCATTACCTGGTGGGTGGTACTTAAATATCCAACCAATAAATTTGGTAATTATTAATTTTTTATGAGTTTAAATGGTATAATATGGGTTATCCCACAGCTAAAAGAGAGTATATGGGAGCTCATATCAATCCCTGAGTAGTTACACATTTGTTTATCCCACACCTAATATGTTATGAATGTTTTGTGGGTATCGATAATGTAATATTTTCTTTACTTATATGTATCCCCAAATCGTGGTTGTATTCAAATGTTATCCTCCCATTTATCATGTTCTTTAATTCCCTTTAGAAAAATATATTATGAATATCCAATATATATACGATCACTCAAGATTATGATGTATGATATTTACTATATTATTTTCACATTTATTTTTTGGAAGGGGTTTAAATACTATATACTTGTTTATTTACATTAATAAATTATAATATTTATATTTAATTAAATACACATGTTTATTAAATTCTCAATTATTTTAATGATATAATTATTTTTTTAATTGTTTTCAAGAATGATTTTGTTCTACTTATAGTGATACATAATGTTTATTTTAATTTTTATTTAGTTATGATTAATTTTCTTATAAAAAAATTGGTCATCTTTAGCGAGGAACCATGGATAGCCCTCAACCACTTACACAACCCATTTGGTCAACCACATGGGAAGGCCATCCAAACGAATCCCATAAAGAAAATATAAATATTTGTTTTTATTGTGCACAATAAAGGCTTGTGATACCTTTTATAAGGCATAAAGAGCATGCCATAGGTGTATGGGTTAGGAATATGTTTCCTGCTAGGCCGTAATCCATTCTTTGTGCAGTGTGAACTGGTCTCAATACCTTATATACATATTAAATTGAGGATCATCCAGGGAAGCATGATATACAATTCAGTCACCACATTCTTTATTTGATATTGGATAATATTCTCTTTACAATATTCATCCATATTAAAAACCTGTATATAATTATGACCATCAATATTTTTTAATCTCATTATTTAAATTTTTTATGAAGTCCAATGAATATATAATTTCTAATTCCAAATATGTTCTTCATTTAAATATTTTATTCTCATATTCGTCTATGGATGTTCGTTGTTTCCCTTCACTACATCAATCATCGTAGTATTTTCTATGAATCACTCTGTTTTCTAATCATTTCAAGATAATTGGGTATCTAACTTGTTCTCAACATATTATTATCTTCTTTTTCTTGAAAATCATATGTCATCTCTTCTTATATAGTTTTAATGGATGGTTTTTTCAATAGCAATCACTCTTTCTTAATCCTCTTTGAATTTATCTAGTTTTTTATTCACCTTGGATGGTTTCTCATTAGTCAAATAATTGGATGAAAATAATAATTCAATTAATTATTGGAAACCCATGGGGACTTAAGTCACCATCGAACACTCTTTGTGAGTCAATTAACTATCGAACACCAACTCACCATTGGATACCAACAGTGAGTTGAGTCACTATTAGGCATAAACGATGAGTATTTTTCACTCAATTGTGGACATCAATCGTTGGATATTTCTATAATGAAGTTTTATTTCTTTCTATTGTATATATTCTTAATATAACCTCTTAAATCCATAACAGGAGATGCCCTTCCATGATGAAATATTTGCAGTATTAATTTATTTTTTTTATTTTTTTAATATTTTTATCATAAGTTTGTTAATATATTGTTTCTTCTAATTTTTTAGCAAATGCTTTCTATGACATATTTTCAGTCTACCAATATTACTTATCACATAATGTGTCTCCTTCAACATGATCTCTGTTGTGGCTTTGATATTATTTTCTTCACATGTTGTTTCATACTTATGATTAGAATTTTTTTAGTGAGTCAACATTGTAAATTTCCAATGGTAGGTCATGATTCACCATCAGATATATTCGATGGAGATTCATGAGTCACTATTGGACGTTTAATGGTAGAAATAATTTTTTTATTCTCTTGAATCATTTTGTTGCTAATTAGTGTGGAAAATGTTTTTTTTATTTGGTCCAATTATTTTTTTCTTGAGAATTTAAAGGTACTATCTACTCTATTTCTCCACTGATGGGGATTAACTAGTCTCTATTTTTTAGCGGTTGGGCATGGGTCACCACTCTCAGTTTTCAATTATAGGTCATGAGCCCTTCATCTCAAATTTAAGAGCTATCAGATATAATCAATAGTTATATATAGAAATATGTTTCAAAATTTTTCATTTATTATTTAAATTTTTGATATTAAAAATACTTTATTTGGACAATTTTTATTATTTTCTATTAAAATAAAATAATAAATTGGTTAATAATATTTGTATAATTATTAATGGAAATTTATTCATGAATATTGAAGTTGATAGCATAATATGTTTTACTACATTTTTTGTTTTCTATATAATCAATAAGAATATTTTATAATTTAAAAATTTATATAAATCTTAATTTTTTATAATTTCATTACTCAAAATATAAATTTATTTCTAATAATATTTCATGTAGAAACATAAGGTGTGTTTTTTATATTCTTTTAGCGTGGAATTGTCAAATAATGGTAATAGACATATTATTTTATTATTATTATGTAAAAAGTGTCACGTTGATATTGTAAATAGACATGCTCTTAAAGGACCTCCATTTTAATGATATTTGAGATATATTTAAGGAATAAAAACATATTACCATGTAGTTCATTCCACGCAATCATGTATGATAAATCTTTGATATTGTTACTATTGTAAATAGATCTAGAAATTCTAAAACTTATGTACTTTGTTTTTTATCACATCAGGACTTCATCTTCAACATTCATCCATTCCATGTGATAAAAAATCATTGATCTTCATCATCATCAAAATCTATGATCATCCACTAATTTACCTATATTATATTTATTCATGTAATCATGCTTCATTTAGTTTTTATTTCTTCATGTTTGGTTTATTATTTTCCCATTAAAAGTTTGACATTCTTTAATCTGGTTATTCCACCACATAAATTGAATTAACTTTTCTGAATCTAGATTGAAATTTAGGTAAATATAATATATTGGACTCCTATAAATGGAATTTCTTCTACCTCCAGAATTTCTAACGAGAAGGTTTTGTATAAATCTTCTCGCACCATTGAATTTGTGGTTCATAGTGGGTATTAATATCCTTGAGGAATAGTGGATGTTGAGGACTGGATTGGGACTTTAATTATCTGAACCACTGTAAATCCAGGGATTCTTTAAATTTTTTTCAACTACAACTCAATTCATGAGACCTAAAGTCATTATAAATTAATATTTTATAACATATGACTATTTTTTATTCATTTTTATTAATTTATATTCAACCCCATAGACATAATTTCCATCAATAACAATATAAAAATTGGTATATGAGCTAGCATAAAGGATCTATCATTTTTATATAAATCAATTTTTATCATGTCCTTTTATCAGTTAAGTTAGTACCTTTTTTATAGAATTTTAACTCTTTTCTAACCTGGTATCCTAGACATAACAATATAAAGAATATTTTTTTTATTTTGGAAATTTTCAATTATAAAGATGTTTGGATACCACAAAACCCCACATTCTTTAATAGGAGTGAAAATGGCTAAACTAATGGTAGAGTGGAATTATATATTAAAAAACATAGTTTGGATCACTTGGACATGCTGGATAATCCATGTTAGGTACCCATGGTTTATCTTGATACTATTTTAGGTAATGTCAAGGAAAAAATATGATTTGAATTACCATGTAAAAAAATATTTTCTATTATTCTATACGTAAAAGTCTATATAGCCATGTTTCATCTTGAAAAGAAACCAATGAAATGTATAGGTCACTAAAACTTACTAATTATGGTACTAAAAAACTAATGGGAACCAAACAAGGAATTATCAAAATAGAATATTGAATCCTCACGATGGTATATAATGTATTTTTAAATGATATATTACATCATCTCATATGTATAACCAGTAGAATTTGTTGTCTTAGAGAAGTCTTGGATACCATTTCTCAATTGTAATGAGTACTGAGAGATCATCTAAAGAGATGGCATGCAATAAAGGTGGCCATCAATGAGAATAGAAATTTTATGTTGTATATTTTAGATGCACATATAGGCTCTCTACCGCAGTATGAGTTTCAGATGATGAATATTGTTGATGAGGAGTATACTAAAAGAAAAGTTCTTTCAGTTTAATCAAATGTTATTGATACCTATAATTCCTCATAATATATCTTCTAGTAATGTGGAATTGATATTTATCACTTTAGTAATAGAATTTCATGTTCACAAAAAAATAAATTTAGAAATAGGTAGTTCAAGAGGATGTAAAGAAAAGACTATAAGAAGGATGATAATGCTAACAATAATGATTTTTTAGAATTAAAATATTATGAATCATGGCTGAAAGGTCAAAAAAGGACTAACTAACCTAATATTAAAAATAAAGGAAATAAAAATACAAAGTAGGACAGGGAAACAATCATTATTCTGATGTTGAGACTGCTCAAATAGTTCTGAATCAAGTTGTGATTCTAGATGTTAATAAGAAATATGGATTATTTTTTATAGGGATATTACATGTGATGTAATTGATTCATTATTCACTTAGTTAATAAAACCTTCAAATTTTTATCATAACTCTTTATGTTATAATTAAAATGAAATTTTTTCTGATAGTTTTTTTCTCTATTTAAAAAATTAAAAACATAATAAATTTCTTAAAAATTAAAAATTAAAGAATTATGGATCTAGAATAATAAAAATGTATAATGACATGAGTTTTTTAAATGGTTTATTAGAAAATAATAAATTAAAATGTAATATAATAATCTAAAAATCATTATTTTCTAGAATGATAAATCTAAATAGCTTTATACTTTTGACATGCCAAATCTAATAGATGGAAATTAAAAGATTAAAATCATTCCGGTAGAAAAACATAAATATTATGACTATAGATTAAATTTAGTTTTAGATGATCTTACTAAATTATAAATAAAATTTAATAAATTATTGAAAAAATTAATAAATTATGATACACAACATCTGGATCCAATGAATATATCTTTAAAGATTTAGAAACTATTCAAAATGAGTTTATGGATTTGAAAATTGATATCATTAATATAAAATTATACTTATCTAATTTTTTTATAGAAAAAAATTTGATAAGGTGATGTATTTAGTTAAACAAAATATAAATAAAATTGAATTTGGATACATTATTAAAAACCCAAGGTTAAATAAAATATATGACTGTTAAAAGGAAAAAAAGAATCATTTTCAGTGAAACCTGTTTTAAATGGACAATGAAATTGAATTATTAAATTGAGTTTCCAAAAGGATTTACAAAATCTATTGGTCATACTAAAACTTTAGTACCAAAGGTTTCTTCTACTAATCCAATTGTGCCTAAATTGACATGGGTACCAAAATAACATGTTTGGTTATTTATTCTCATAAAATCTACTGTATAAGTATAAATTAATAATTTAAATTAGATTTTGGATACTCCAATAATATGAAATCTGAAATTTCATAATTCATCTCATTTAATTCATATGATGGTGTTCATGAAAATTTTATATAGAACTCTAAATGACATATTATGTAATAGCAAAGTTGGATTTTCTAAAATATTTTTTATTTCAAAATTATTATATGTACAAGTTTTAAAACATAATATTATAATAATCTCACAATTTTGTGATGATTTGTTAAACGTTAATATGATAAATATACTATTTAAAAAAAATAAATTAGTTTTATTATACACACATATAAAACATTACATACATTCTATTGATTTTCCAGAACTATCCAAACAAAAGGTTAAGTGTGTGAATGTTATATAAGTAAATGAAATTTTGTTGAATATGAGTCTTGGGCATGAATGATTAAGATTGATACAAAAAATTTCCAATAATTAATATGTTCTGTAACATCATAAGATACATACATGAAATACAACATGTGTGATTCTTATTTAAAATGAAGACCACATAAAGAAATATTTAAATATGTAAATAATGTCAGTAATTTTTTTTAATTACAGAATATTGAATTTTCTGGACCTATACAACCTGATAGTTTTTTGGGGAAATGATATGTATATTTAATTTTATATGATTTTAGTATATTTTTATACATTATTTTTTATTCAATTAAAATTATACATTAACAAAAATATCATTTTCAAATATTATAAAATATTTCAAAAATGATTCAATCATCTATATCATATGTAGAAGAGGTTTTTAATTTTTTAATTCTTAATTTGATTATATTTTGGACTCAAATGGAAACAAAAATTATTTATAATCCCATAAGACAGTATAACATAATGGTGTGGTAGAAGGAGCGAATAGACCAATTCAAAAATGGTTATGTCCATGCTAATGGAATTTAGTGTACCTAAATATGTTTTGTTAGAGACTATAAATAGATCATTCCCTCAATTAAATATAATTCATGTTATAACTTTATATAATGACACACCTAAGACATTTTAAAAGAATTTAAACCTAAAGTTGTTTATTTTAGGG
The DNA here is from genome assembly GCA_963277665.1 of Viscum album. Taxonomy (NCBI): domain Eukaryota; kingdom Viridiplantae; phylum Streptophyta; class Magnoliopsida; order Santalales; family Viscaceae; genus Viscum; species Viscum album. The sequence goes on from OY728142.1 coordinate 1,338,267,061, forward strand.
TCTAGCTAAAATTTGATTATCTTTAATATAATAGATAATCTTGAAAAAAATTTACTCTAAATCATATTAATTGATATTTATAGGATAATCCAATACTGGTAAATCATATAATGTTACCAATAGTAAATCATTATTTATTAATGAATCTATGATGGTTATATATATTTATAAAAAATTTATTAATATTGTTTCTGATTCCTTCAATTAAAATGATAAGTATATAGAATTTAATTTTTGTGAAGATAATGCGCAAAATAATGATAATACATTAGTCAATTGGTAGTATTAAACATATAATAATGATATAAAGGAATGTAAAAAATATAAAGATCAACCTATTGAAAAGGTAATTTTTAATTTAAAATCTGGAAATAAAAATAGAAAATATATTTTACTTTATTATTCTAATTCAACTTTTGTTACTAAAATTGTTCCTATTAATGTTGAAAATTCCTTAATTCATTGAAATTGTATTAATACAATGCCTGGTGAATAAAATCAACTTCAAAGAAATAATGTTCTAGATTTATTTTCTTTTCCAAAAGGTAATCGTGTTATTGGGAAAAAATGGATTTTTCATAAGTAACTTGGTTATGCTAGAAAATATATAAAAATAAAGCATGATTAGTAGAACAAGATGTTCCTTGGAAGTGGGAGTTTCCTTTGATGATTCTTTTTCTCCTACTACAATGATTTATGTAATTAGAATAATATTATTTTTTTATAGTTTTCAAAACATCAAATTAATTTAATTGGATATAAAAAAATTTCCTTTTTAAATATAATATTTTTTTAGCATGTCAATGTTATCAAACCATTGATTTTTAATATTATAATTTTAGAATTACTAATTTTAAACTTAATAAAGAAATATATGCTCCTAGTAAAGATCCTAGATCTAGGTATGAAATACATACGATGTTTTATTACAAAATGTCTTTGTTAAATGTATGGATGATCCAAACTTTTTTATAAAAAGTGTTTCATGCAATATACAGGTTATTAAAATATATGTTGATGATATAATATTTTTCTCAAAAAATGATTATATATGTAATTATTTTATAGGATGGTTACAATTGAATTTTACATGATCATAATGGGATAAAAAAATTATTCTTGTTTTGTGAATTAATTAAACAAAATATGGTATTTTATTTAATCAATCTATTTATGCTAGAGAACAATTAAAGAGGTTTGGACATGGTTCTAGTAATACTATCAAAAAAATTATAATAAAAAATTAAAATTTATACATAGATAAAATTATTAATTTAGTTGATATTAAATAGTTTTTGGGTCATGATAGGTAGCCTATTATATTTCCTTAATTCTAGATAAGGCATCACGTTCCAAGTAGTCTTGCGTTTTAGGTTCCTGTCAAATCCCAAATTAAGTCACCGCCATGTTGTTAAAAAAATTAATTATAAACACCAAGGTAATTGTCCAAATTTTTCTGTTTAATTATAATGGTAATTGATTTGATTTACTTTCATACCATAAGTTTTACTTTGGCGTTTTCAAAATTTATTAAAAACCACTGTTTTATGTGTTACATTTTAGGAAAAATCTTAATTTTAGGGATCTCTAAAGAAAACAATCCATTAGCACTTTTGAAATTTGAGGCCAAATGTTGTATCAATCTGCTCATTCTCATGATAATAAAATACTCTATTTGTATTAAATTATTTCATTATAATTAAAATGGTGTATCTTTTATATATTAATTCTAATATAAATATTTGGTAAATTTTAAAAGGGACGAGATTTGTTTAAAAACATAATTGTTTTAATTTATAATATAAAAAATGGTTGTTTTTAGTGTTTGGAAGTGTTTCTAATACATTAAACATGTTTATTTAGTTTGATAAATTAATTTTTTAACATTTTTTTAAATTTAAATATTTTCTAAATATTCATTTGTTTTAATGAATTCAATAAAATTTTATTTTTTTTAAACATTTTTGAAAATGTAATAATTTTACTTCTTGTTTGTTTTAATTTTTATTTATATACGTATAATTATTTTAAAAAATGGGAAATCGACTTGAGCAATCATGGCCTGCCATCAACCACATAGGGAACCCATTAGGTCTTCCTCTTGGGAAGGCCTACATAAGGATTCCCACAATGAGGCTATAGAAAGCTTTGTTTTTAAAGGTATGACAAAGCATGGTGGGCCCATGTATATGGCCTACATAGTGTACACATAGGTTCATGAGTTTTTAATTGGTCCTCGTTTATCCCATTGGTTCGTTTCTGTGTATTATAATCTGGTATTGATCATTGGTAGCTATCTTGGACCAAGGATCTACACGATATTAATGATATACAATTCATTCACTAATTTACTTTTTGATGTGGTACAATATTCAATTTTCACTATTTATCTAAGTTAAAAACTCCAATATAATTATAGTTATCAAATTTATTTTATCTCATTTGTTAGATCTATTTGGAAATGTATTGTGGTTCATCATTTTAATTTTTTATTATTTTATTCTTCCTTAGTTGTCTCATGATCTCCCATACTCTAACTATCATCATGTAATCTTTGATAAATTGATATGTTTTTGAATTATGTTGGGATCATGGATTTTTTATTCTTGGTCTTAGGATATGTTTATCTTCTTGTTCAATGTGGTCTTCCATCGTATATTCTTATCAAATTTTCATGATTTTTTTTTTCAATAGTATTCTCTTTTTCTACTTCTATGTGATGGTTGTCTATTTTAGAATTCCAATTTTTTGTTTTCGCAATTGTGACATTGTCAGACAACAATAGGTAGCCATGTCACTTTTAGACAAAAATGGTTAGTTATGTCACCATTTTACACCATTATTGATTCGATTCACCATTATACATCATGTGTGAGTTAAGTCATTATTAGACACCAATGCTAAGTCTAGTCACCACAGAGTATCAATATTGAATCCTTTTATCTCACCATTGGACATCAAGAGTAGGAAATTTCTTACCCACCAGTTATTTTTTCATTCTATTGTATATAGTCTTTGAAGAAGCTCTTCAAGATCAAACAGGAGGTATTCTTCTTTCATCAATAAGTTGTAATAGTTATTTTTTAGTATGATTTTTTTTCTTATTTTATGTCATGTGTTTTTTCATATATTGTTTCTCTATGTTTTCCAACATCTTCTTTGAGGGATTTATTTTCAATTTTCCACTATTGGAATAACTAATTTATTGTGATAATGGAAGTGAATTTTCTATATCCGTCAGCATCTATTTTTATCCTTATATAGAAATTGTTTTTCAATGAGTCTCTATTGTATTTTTCCGATTATAATTCATGATTCCCCATTAGAAATATATAACGGTAGGTCATGAGTCACTATTGGACATCCAACAGTGAAATTTTTTAATTTCATATCTTAATGCTTTTATTTATTCAGTTTCCTAGACTAAGTTTTTCTTTAATTGAATCCTTTTATTTTTAATTGAAATTTCTACAGTGACATCTTCTCTTTTTTCCACCATTCTATTTCAACCCTTATATTTATTATTCTTTGGTCATGATCTAATGATCCCTATTTTTTTGTGGTATGTTATGATCCACCCCTCTCTATTTTAATTGCCAGAAAAAATAAGTCATCATTAGTTAAAACTAATTTGTGTTGAATTTTTTTATTTCTTATTTTAATTATTATTGTTAAAATAATTATCCTTAATAAATGTTTTATTTTTTTTGTTGAAAAAAAATTATAAATTTTGTAAAAATATTTGTAACATAATTTTATGTAAATTTATTGATGTAAATTAATTTTTATGCCCTAGTCTATTTTACTACGGTTTTTTATGTTTTCATAATCTGAAAGATTATATTTTTATTATAATTAATTTATACATTTTAATTGTTTACAATTGATATTCTAAATATATTATTTTTTTAATATTAATTTTGTATGAATAAATAGGAAAAAAATTTGATCTATGTTTTCATAATGGATTTATCAAATAATGATAATGGTCATATTTTATTATTATTATTATCTAACAATAGTTATTCAGTTATTGGAAATGAAAATACTCTAAGAGTTTTTTAGTATTCATGATCCAGGTGATATTATAAAGGAATAAAAACGTATATCAATTCATATCATTCCATATAATCACTTGAGATACATTTGTGAAGTTATTTTTTATATGAATTCTTCACAAACTTATGAAACATCTCTACTCTGGTTGTTTTCACAGTATGAATCCATCTTCTCCATTACTCTATTACATGTGATAAATGATCATTGATATTTAACATCTTCAAAATTTATGACCATCTTCTAATTTCTGTGTATTATTTTTATTCATGTAGTCTTGTTTTTTATTTTTGTTTGTCTCCACATTTGGTTAATAATTTTCCCATCAGATTAATGTCTGGAATTCTTTAGTTATTCCACAACCAAAAAGGATGTTAGGGATGTGGCTGCTGATAAAAAAATAGGTAAATAGACTAGGTTGGCCTCCTTTAATAATCATAGGTTTTTCATATGAGTTGTTCAAAAGGCAGTATCTATATCAATGTTCTCATACTATTAAAAATGTTGTTAATAGTGTGTAACAGTCTCCATGAGGAGTATTAGTGGTTGAGGAGTGGACTAAGATCATTATTATAAAAACCACTATAACTCCTTGTGATCTTTCTATTAATTTTTTAATTAACTCAATAAAAGAACACCACAATCACTGAATATTAATATTTTAAAATCACTTATTGTTTCTATCTTTAATTTTTTTTAAATGACTATATGCCACCCGTATAGTTATAATACCCATCAATAAAAATCCAACATTCAAATGTTATGATCATATTATTTTACACTTATGTTAATGTTTTTCCTATGTATCTCCCTGGATTACCATTATAGAGCATCTGAGATTAAACATTATTATGAATCCTTTCCTTGGGAAATGAAGAATTGTTTTATATAGTGTGTGATTGTGTAGCGTGTCGGGCTTGGTTAACTAGGACCAACTTCTATGTACATTATGTTAACATTTATTTCATGTTTTTAATATTAATAAACATATTATCACATCATCAATGTCCTTATGTGTAACATATTATGTAAAAATGTACAAAATGGTAGTTGTGTCACTAAAAGTACATAATAGTTCCACGGTATGATGAGAACATAGAAGTTACATGATATTTTTCATGAATAAATATTATATATTTGGTGGATATCTTTTCATGGAAATATATTATATAGAATATAATTGGTAGAAAATCATTGGACATTGAAGAACCTTCTCATTGTGTACGTCGTTGGTATTATCCAATGTAGATATTATTATTACGAGACATGACAATAAAAAATCCATATTTATATTTTTCATTGGAATTCCAATCAATGAATATATATATTGATCTTTAGACATTAATTTTACAATTAATGACTATTATAAGTCACATAAATTTATGTATTTATGATAATTGTTATGGAATATGTTCGTGTAACGTTAAGCTATGTTGGGTGAATTATGACATTTATTTCATTAATGAATAATAAGATAATGTATTTGATCCATTTTTACGTTAATTAAATATGGAATAGCTTGCCCTTTGATAGAAATTACATATCCTAAATAATTCCATGTCTATTTTTTTCAACAAAATTTCTCAATTTCTTAAAATTCAAAAAAATATCACTTTTTGATGATACCAATGTGCAACCAACATGTTTAAGATAAAATAATGATAATGGTATTATGTTAAAAATTCTTCATCCTTATGAGGTGTTATGTCCTTGTCATATTAACATCATTATCTATGATTTCCTAAGCATGTTTGCTAGATGAAAAACTAGGACTTTTGGATACTTCACCTAATTCCACTATGAAAGGGGCCATGTGGTACACAAACGAAGTGTATCTAAAATCTGAGTAATAATATTATATTACATACTATTTAAAAATTGGAAACAATATTATTCCCATATGTGGATTAATAATTAGTGTTTTTATCTCATATATTCTTTAACAATTTATTCTAGAGAATATTATGTGAGGGTAATATTAAATAAATATTTTTATTATATTATTTAATATAATTGTTATTTATTTACTAGCAAATAAATTTTGTAAAGTTTACTTCATAAATAAATATACATTATTAAAGTCGTGAATTTTTTTTGGGAAAAATGGAAGTTAATGTTTATAGGTCTAGTGAGAAATAATAAATATTGAATATTATTGGAATAAATAATATTTAATTTTAATTCACATGTTTATCACTTGTTGAGAAATAAAAAACTAATATTATAGACATTTAGTTTCATAGGGATTAAAATGATATTAATGGGAAAATTTTCAATATTTATCTCTAACCCTAGTGTTATACAATCACAAATATATTACTTTCATGAGATTCAATTCAGTTTTTTATTCACAATTATTCTAGATAATACTCTAAAATCCCTAAAGATACCCATTCTCCATGAATGCTACCAAGAATGGAAAGTGATCCTCTTACACCAGCCACTCTTGAGTCAATATTGATCACGAAAAATCCAATGTAATTGAATCCAAGGGAGACAAAAGCATATTGATGAAGGGGACAAGATCTATTGTGATAGAACCTAGAGATTACTATGGTGATGTTTGGAAATTTTTGGAAGACAAGTCGACCACTTCAAGAGGAAATATTCTCCATATTCTTACAATGCAGTGATGTTAAAACATTGATCCATTGTTAGCTCCATCAATGATGAAATAATTCATCCAACGTAGTTATTTAGTTGCTAAATTTTATTATAAATAATGTGTGATGATATTGCACTGTGGATCTAGAATTTTATCCCTTGTCTATTTTATTTTATCCAATTTGGATGACCATAGTGTTAAAATTCATTTAAATATCAGATTTATCAGCGATAATGACAAAAAGAATCTTTTTTCATGACCCTTGTCATGATTCTTCAACACTCAAAACCAACAAAGAGTACTATAGCATATGAAATTTATAGTTTTTTTGAAGATATATCTAGAATTAAGAATATTCTATTCCATGTTTCCAATGAAATTAATTATTATGGACCTCGGTCATCTATTTATGAAATGTAATGAATATTATTGTAAAAAGATATAATATCTGTGTATGATAAGACTTGGACTCTTTAGTTAGTATTATAGGATGGTTTAGTTAGAATTTCTAAAAAAAATTATAAAACATTAGTGATATCCCTAGGTATATTTCTAAGGATATATATAGGTATGTATCAATATATAGATTAAGGATGAGTCAAAATATTGACAATTTTCCTAGAATGTAGGTAAAGTATAGAGTTAGTGGTTCCCAATATATTACATCCATTTCAGGACAATATAAGTTGATGTGGCTCTAGCACAAGGGTACCTATGGGTAATAACATTGAAAAGGGAATGTTGAGATGGAATCGGTAGTCACCTAATGGATGAATACAAGCCTTGTTGCACACCTAGTTTGACAACCTCAGGGGATATACATTGTAAATTCACAAACCCTTGTTGAAAAATAAAAAATTATTTAAATAGATTATTGTCATGGATGAATTTTGATAATCATGATTTTTTATAGATTCAAAATATGGTGTAAAGATTTAGAAACCCTATATATTATTTTTTCAGGATTATGTGGTTTCCGCCTATGAATAGTGTCACAAACACTATGATCTTGGTTTTAATCAATAGATAGAACCAAAAGGAATCACTTTAACACTAAACTAATAGACAATTTAGTGACTATGATAAATCAAATTGGATGATGACTAGAGAGATATATATTTTCATTATTCCTAACCATCTATCACAATATATTACTTACAATGTGATCATTTTTCAGATTCATAAAACCTAAAATATTTGAAAGATGTACATTAAGGAAAGATCATGTGGTAATGAACACAACGGGAAGAATATTCAGATTCCTTCATGACAATAAGGTCGTATGAATAACCTAGAATAATATCTCAAACTAAGTGGTAATGTTATCTTCATTGAAAATATTGTCATAGAGTGACATATTTTCAAAGAGTTTATTGTATTTTATGTAGGGACCATGCAGATTATCCAACTGCATGCCCTGACATGGGAATTATATTCTAGACTAAGGAAGGACCTATTCTATTTCCATCTATGAAATGTAAGGATATATGTATCTATGTATTAGGAGTCGTGGATTATGTTTTAGAAGTATTTCCCTAATGGTATTTGGGATTTAAGTATCATGAAACATTTAAAGATTGTGTTATTTTTGGAAGAATATATGTCTCCATGTATTATTAACATATGATTCAAGGGTTATATCATGGAATTATATATTTGAGTTTGACCATAGATTCAATGTCGTAGAGACCCCTCATGAAGTTATACATGATGAGATGTTTTCAATATTAAGGGTATATTAGGTGACATTTATTATTATTCAACTCCTTGGTTTTGAAGTTGAATGAATTTTAATGTAAATATGAATAAGGGTATTGGTAACAATAATGGTTTATCATATATTTGATGTCAATATAAATATGGGTTACAGACTATAACATTATGAAATCTATAAACCTCGTTGTTATCAATGAATATTTGTATTTGGATATTTTTTCTACAATAAGCCTAATGAAGTGGTATGGTTATATATAGTACCATATTCCATTTTATTTGAACGTGATCTAAAGATTACCATAGGGTTTTGAAAAAGATATCATCAATTTCTTGATAAATAGATACGATTTAGCACTAAAAACAATTGTTCAAATCCAATAAGGTATGGTATGATTATGCGTAATGGATTTCAATGGTAATTGTGATCACACATTCCTATAGTCAAGATAATTAACAATATTATCTTTTACAGGAGAATTTTGTTGAATCATTATGAATCCGTTTTTAATTAATGGTATAATGATACAAAAAGAACGATATTGGTAACTGAGATAGCTGATGAGATGGTCGAGAAGTTTAGATCCATTTAGCAACAGGTAAGGACTACACAGAGTTCCTAGATATTTTATGTTTATAATCATCGATGTAATATTGATTTTTATATTTTTAATATGTATTTTCTAAAAATTTATCCATGGAAGAAAGAAGGGAAAACTTGACCTTGGTATATAAGTTACATTAAAACTCATGATCATTTCAGAATAATATCATATCGATTGGAACATACAACAATACTCTATCATGTCCACATTGTGTTCTATATATCTATCTCAAGGAAGTACATACATAACCCTTCACATGTACTTAAATTAGAGGTCACAACCAAGAGAAATCTATTTATTATAATGAATAATTGGTAGAGATTCTAGACTACATAGAGAAATTTCAATGCAACAAGACCATTGAACTAGTTAATATTTAATGAAAAAACCACAAGTTTGAGGAAGCTATGGGAGAACTTGGGGATATGATGAGGTATAATTACCCTAATTTGTTTTTATTTTTAGTGATGAATTATAAAGGTGAAATTATTTATAAGGGAGTAGAATGTGATTCCCAATGATTTTATGAATTATTTTATTTAGGAATGATTAAAAATTATTGATACCTTTGTAACATGTAACCCCAAGATATTATTTCACTACACGAAACAATGGGTTATCTTACATTAAAAACAACATTGACTTCTAAAAAACCATAATATATTATTAATATAGTTATACAAACACAACCATTATAACCTAGACATTAAACATAGTTATATGAATAGTAATAACAAATTTTAAAGCATTACATATAATTTTTATATATAAATAAATCAAAATGATAGGAAAATAATTATTTTGTCCAATAAAGTTTTTATATGTTTTAAAAATACTATTTTCTAAAAAATTATTCTTTTTTATTTATTTTTTCAAACCATATTATAATTAGTCTTCTGGATATTTTAGAAAATAAATATTATAAAATAATAATTATTTTTTAAATCATGATATAAAAATTAACTTTGGGTAAATTCTGTATAGTTTTTAGAAAAAGTATTTTCTTTTATAAATAGTGGAAAATGAATAATTTTAATCGAAATCTACCTATTAAGTTGAATTATTTACAAAGTTATATTATAGTTTAAATTGGGTTTAAATTAAATTTAATTCAATTATGAAAACATTAATACAATTTAGTTCATTGAATCATTTTTCTACTAAATTTTTATTTAAAAACATTCAATCCTTTAAAACATTTTCACTTTTCAAACCCGATTTTTCATCACATCTGTGATATTAATTATAAACTAAAAATTTATACCATAATGAATTTAATTCAGAAAAATAGATATAATATAATAAAATTGAAATTTTAATATTAACTAATAATATTAACTTATTATGAAAATAGTTAAAAAAATAATTACAACGATTAATGTTAAAACTAGGTTTTGCAACTTACATGTGATTGTGTTAAAATTAATTTTCACAGACCTAATAATTTTATATAATAAATTGGATTTCATCATATAATTAGTATCTAAAACTTTTATATTAATTATCATTTAATTTTATTCTTAATAAAAAAACCAAGGATAGAAAACATGTTATAGAGGAGAAAATTACAATAGTAAAAATACTTTATACATGAAGGATAAAGAATGAAATTTTTAAAAAAATCTGTTTTTTAATGTTTGATTCATTAGTATAATCTATCACATACATTTTTTGTCATTTTTTAGCCACATTAGGGGAGAGGTTCCACCCATTATGGAACTGTTTTGGGTATTTATATATATGTCTCTCTTAGGTTATAAAAGGGAAAATACTCCCCTAATTTTTTCACACATATAAATCCATTTTTCTCAACCAAAAACACAATATATTCACTTCCCAAGAAACATCCTCCCATTATATAATCCTTATTTTGGGTTAAATCTATCTTTGGAAGTCTTTTGGTGCAAACCTATGGAGGAAACCCGAAAGTTGTAACATTGATCCACAATCTTTTGTTTTCTTCTCCCACAACAATAAATTATATTTATCACGTGAATATAAAATAAATATGATATATTAAATATAAAATTATATTTATAAGTTTATTTAATGACCCACAACCATTTCCACCAGCATCACATGGGATACGAAATCAACATTCATGTGTACAATAATGAACCTCCTCATGAACCAATGTCATAAATTTTTCCATAACCACATATCATATCGGGACATAATGATGTATTTTTTCTTAATAATTGAAATTTATCAAATTATATTACTTCTAGATTTATAATATCACACATACCTTCATACTCTTCATTTAATTGGAATATGATAATGTAATTTGTTGGTACTGTGGAATACCGCCACACAAGGAAATGTCATTAATTCATAAATTACATGTAAGGTAGTGAGTATGAGTTTAATGAAAATATGAGATATATATTTTAATCATAATCTATCATATTCATTTTTTTTAATCATTCATACGAGAAAATTATAATAATTTTCAAACGAACATATGACCTACAGTCTCTGTGAACGATGTATTTCATTTTCTGTCCATAAATTAAGGATTACCATAAATAAATTTATAATGAATATATATGATATTTATATATTGTTTCAAATTCTAGAGATTTTAAATATTGATAAAATTATGAGTATCAGAAAAATAAAAAATCAAAACATATATGAAAAAGAAAGTGGTTATTTCATAAAACATGACATTAAAAAAGAATTGTTAACAAACATATAATAAATGTTCATATGTAAATATTATATTTTTTGATATATATATAATTATGGTTCTATAGAAAATATATAATAAACATTAATTTATTATATGCGGTTTTTGAATTTTTATAATGGTATTTGAGATTTATGGTAAGGGATATCTAGTCTCTATTTTATATTTTGGAGACATTTGAAATTCACCACTCATTTAATTTTTGTGGTGAATATACATCCCCATTGAAATTTTATGTCAACAATATAATGCTTTTAATTATATTTAATGTTTAATTTTTTTATTCTTTATCATGGAATATGATTATAAACAATACTAATGTAGTAAGGGATTTTTGTCACACATTTTTTAATGAGACACAAGTCAGATTCAAATGGCGTTTCTTTTATGTGGTGCATATACTACCCCTGAATGTATATTTTTAGAATTTTCTATATAATTATATATAATTATAGACCCATTTGAAATTATCTATTTCAATAGGTTTATGTTTCACAAGTTACAAAAGCTGTAAGATATTGTTGTCTAAATTATCCTTCTTTGAGACATATATTAAGTATGATCCTATCTTATTATATGAGGAGTGAATACTACCAATTTGAAATTTTATACCATGAATATTGTAATTATAATGATATAATATTTTTCATTTAATGTTACTATTTCTTGGGTCTTATGTTATAGATTTACTAATGTGTTAATTGTTCTACTTTATAATCTCATTGTATAAAGAGATTGTTTAGGATTATGTTTTCGAAGATAAATTCTTGTGATCCATATCATATAGATTCCATTAATTTTATTCCACTATGGATATTTCGGATATTAATAGTACCATTTTTAATCTCTTTGGTATAAAAAAGAATTGATAATTTTTGTATTTGGAATTATCTATCTTTTTAGTAAGATATATGATATATTACCAAACTATGTTTTCCAAAAAAAATAAAAAAATGTCTTACTATTACCATATGATTTATAAATGAAAATTTTACCAATATATAAATTTTTAATTAAATAAAAAAATATTCACATCATTCCCCTAATGATGCCAATTTGTCTTTTATAGAAAATCTGAAGTCATATTTGTTTTAACATGTAAATTATGAATGAAACTACCTATCCTAATGTCCATTATTTTATTTAAATATTTCTTTATAATATTTAATGGTTTTTTTCAAATAAATAGGTTTTCAAGAGAAAATAATAAATTATTCCTCAAAGAGTAAATGATATTTTCCTCAATAAATGTTTTAAATAATTTTTAAAAGTGTCCTTTATAATCTTTCACAACTATATTCAAAGAAAAGGATTTTCATAAATCATTTCTGTTTTAAAAATGATTTAAAAAAAATTATCATCCACAAAAAATTTTCTAATTTTATTAAAATCATCGTTATAATTTTTCATGGATATTTTCAATTAATTTCGTTTATAAAAGGATTTTTTGTTTTAAAGATGAATTTCAAAGAAATATAATTTTCCTCATGAAATTTTTTAATTGATTTTTAAAAGGTTTCTTAATAATATTTTGTGATTTATTTCAAGAAAATGTATTTTCCAAAAGATTTTATGGATTAAAAATGATATTCAAAACAAATATATTTTCTAGAACAAATATTTTAAATGATCAAAATATCATTTCTCTTATAAGATGACATTTATTAATGATATCTATGATTTACAATTAATATGAACCAAGGTATCATTCTTATTCATTCACTGAATAGTTTATTATAACAAGATGTTTATGAAACCTATTTCTATTTTATGTGTTATAGAATATAATAATTCATATGAATCCCACTTATTCTTCATCGGTTATTCTATAAAAAAATAATGATTTGATTGTGAAACCTACCAATTTTCCTTGGGTTGTGATAAGATGAAATGTTTATGAAAACCATTTCATTTCATGTGTTAGGATATGTTAAATGATTTATGATCTTGTGGAACACATATGCCAGTTTTTAAATATGATACGGGTGGAACCTATATCTCCATCCAATTCATTGGGAAATGATTGATGTTATATGCACTAAATGGGTACGTGGTAGGTTATACCATGCCTAAAATAGGGTACATGAGAGGTTATACCAAGCCCAAAGTCGGTATACAAGTTGTTAGTGTAAAAACCTTATTACTTTTCTAATAGAAATGTTCTAATCCCCTATAGTGATTTTCATTTTCTTTTGGATGGATATTACCAGGAAGGAACTGGGAGGATACCTATAATGATTATGTCAGATATTTTTGGAAGTTTTGGAAATAACATGTGGGTTTTACAACCTTCTAGTGATTGACACATCGTGTAATGTGGTTACATGATGAGTGATCCTCCCTTGCGAGATTCCATGAAATTGATAAACAATGTGAATGTTTAAATTCCACATTCGTATTCAACAATGTGTAAATATTAAAAATCTAATTTTAATAAAAGGAAATTATTATTTCATCATATATGTCATCCAAACAGGTACATGATGTGACCTATGGTTACACTACATGTAAAATAAGGAGTACCGGATTCACGTATAATGTTGGGATACAATCATTATTTTTCTTCCATAAGGCTTCCTTGAACTCAACATAGATCCAATCCTAGGAGATTCTGTAGCCGTTTAATCATTTTGTATCATTTTATTTAGAAATTGATCATTGTTGTGGTTATGGTTAGTCTCCCCCGATTAGCGGATTTCATATCACATTAATCTCACTCTATTTTCCTATTGGGCTTTAATATAACTTCTTCGGATTGATATATATAATATATTTGTCTTTGAATCATGATTCTGGGATAAGTTCAAAGAATTTTATGTCTTTTTATTACTTTTCAAGTCTTGTTTTGGGCATCTTGATTCCCATAAAAATATAGGTGGTTCTATTTTTAAATTTTTAAATGATTAAAACTTGAAGGACATGTTTTTTAAATTTAAATTAAATTTAATAATAATAACCCAATTTCATGTGAATTGAAATTGAATTTAGTATTTTATATAATTTTTAAAAAAACCATAATTCAAATTTAATTGTATATTGGGGCATATTTTTAAATGGAGGAAAAATTTTAAATTAATTGTGAATTAAATTTTTTGTAAAATTGATTAAACTAAAATGATAAAAACCTATTTTTGGTTTTGGTTTAAAAATGAATTAAATAACAAAAAACTACTATTTTTGTTTTTTTTTGAATGAAATTGGAATTTTAAAAATAGATGTTAGAAAATATTCTTTTAAATGTATTTAAAATAATTTTCCCACTATTGGTTGATTTAAGATCACATGTGATACATAGTAGTCCATGGGTTATTTTGTATAATAATTCCTGGATATCAATTCCAAAAAATGTTATTGCTAATTAGAACTCCAAGAAAACCAATTTTTTCATATCTTTTCCCTGATGGGATGCTGATGGTTTATATTCAGCCTTAGCCTGGGGGATGTGTGTATACATATTATTCATGATCACAGATATGAAATGTGTTAGGATCATATGTCTTGAAACTATTGTAGCATAGCGAATATGACCATGTTTCCTATTGTGGTGATTTAATTATATAACCCATTTATTATGAAAATGATTTACCCATTCCTTGTGATTTATATAAACTATTTTTATGAAGATTTAATTTATTCCATGTTTGAAATATTGTCTATTATTTGAAATTTAAATCACATTTTTTCTAAAATATGAAACTTTTCTTCCTAGATTGATTTAATTAAAATTGAAATTACTATTTTGTTTCCTTATTATTATAGAATGTTCTTATTTAATAATTAGTGAGACCCTACTAGCATCTTTATCTCTCATCATACTTTTAGCTTCAAGTGTTTGTAGAATTTATACATTAATGTCTGAGTAAAGGGAAAGTGACTCTTGGAGGAGGTAGATTTTCATGATCCCTTGGGTCATAGAGTGGCATATCCTTTGTGATGTTAGATTATATTGTATATTTTTTATTATAATTAACTATTTTTTTGGGTTATGATATGACATTTTGGTTACTAGTACTATCTACCTTTCAATTTTTTTAGAATACTTATATATATCTATTTTATTCTTATATGGTTGTGGAAAATTATTTCTAATATTTATTTTTCGTGATGTCAAGTTATAGTCACCATCCCATGGGTATAGGTACCTCCTTTTGGACTATGTTAGTGTAAGATTATTTATCTGGGTACGATGAAATTAGGGCTAGTTTATGATAAATTTGTATCAAATATGAGGGAAATCAATCATAACTGGTTATCAATATAAATTTGAAAAATGTTTTTCGGACTTATGTGGTATTCACGAGTAAGTGTCTAGTTATCTCTCAACATAATGATCCTTATGTTAGTAGGGGTTTTTTGGAAAATTTTTCTTGGATATTAGTTCTAAAATTTTCTTGGGTTATGATTTGTATAGGCTGAAATCCAAATATTTTTTATTTATCAAATGAGATTAATTTCTTTGTTTATCTTTTTTGAGTAATGATAACGGAAATATTTTTACGTTATCATTGTTGTTTTATTATGTATTGTACAATTATTTCATTGAGAATACATGTGAATAGGATCAAGGAAGAATATTAATGTGAACCCTAATGGGAAAATCTTACCTTGGACACGAATATGCTCGAGGATATTGTCTGTGTTGTCCATGCTCTGAGACAAGAGACAATACCCATTCTCATTCATGATTCATCTATGGAAACAGAGATTAAGGAATCATGGAATCGTGATCCGTAGTGACCTCCCCAGAATACTCATCCATTCAATGGTTCCAATGATCCTTCGGAGGTTGAGGATTGGATAAGAAATATTTTTATTATGTTGGATTTCTTGGAAACAACTAAATATTTTAAGGTAATGTGTGCTACCTTTGTGATGGAGGGACCTAGTAGGAGATAGTTGGATTCGATGGTTATGGTGAAGATGCCTGAGAGTTTAGGGTGGTATGACTTAAATGTTATTTTCACTGACCGGTTTCATCTAGGTCCTATGGTGTTGGAGAAGCTAATAGAGTTTTTCTTAATAGATCTAGCTGATAGAACCATGATAGAATATGTGAATTGATTTCTGGAGGTTATGTAGTTTTGATTTGATATTTTATTGAATGATAATATTAATACTAAATACATTTTTAAGGTACATTAATTGATATTCATTCTAAGGTTTTCAAGGTTAGTCACTATTATTTATAAAGGCATTTCATATAGAGTGTTGATGGTTGATGTAACACCCCGACCCTAGTTACCCAGAGTCGATGCATTATTACATAACATTGGCATGATCACAAGGAAATCATGTCTTGAAAGACCGATCTGTTTAGTATTATTTGAAAAAAGATTCATACATAAGTTTAACATTGCAGCTTGAAGAGAAATACAACACAAATATATTTCATTAGAAACATCCAAGCCTCCTAGATTATGCCTGCAGGTCACTCATAACTAATTACTTCATATCTTGGATAAATGAAACATAAGAAAATAGGTGAGCTCAAACGCTCAGTAAGGGAAAGTAATACAGCGGAAAATGACATAGATATTAAGCATGGTAAATAATTGAAACAACATGCCTTTACCAATAATAAACATGAATATTTTTATGGTAAGAATATGATCTGAGTAAATAATGCCATAATAAAACATAATCATGGGTATTCTATTAGTCGAATGACCACATGAACCATCAATATTATTTCCATAATGAGGGAATGTATAATGTCAGCCATTCTGGAACATTTTGTCCAGGCCTTGGCCAAGAGGTCTAAAAATGATTAAGGCCTCGACCAAAACCATAAATCAAATTGGGAAAGGTCCTCAGAAAATTCCAAGTCTAGTTGTCTCATGAGACCTACCGATGCATCGAGGAGCTATAGCGGGGTCCACCCGTCACTTATTAAGTCCAATGTGTTCCTCATATGAAAAGGTTGAAACATATCATAAAAATTCTATTAAAACTAGCATAAAAAATGTCAATACATTAACTATAAATCATGAATGCTATAAAAATAGCACATCCATAGTCAAACATATCACAAAACCTTCAATACAATATGGATGTTTTTTATCATAATAAATCAACTCCAAATAAACATAAAATCCATCAAAGGATGTTGACATAGATGAAATCAAAAACTTTTTTAGTGAAATATCTCTTTCTATTTTGAAATAATTTAAGGGTCAGATAATTTTAAAATAAAACATTGACGTTAAAAATATTCTTATAATCTTGTAAGGGATGCTTCGACAGGTTTATAACATTAGAAAATAGCAGCACCCGCTGTATAAGTTAAAAAAGGCATTCTTACTTTAATTTTTTTCGAAAATGTTAAAATGAAAATTGTTTGGAAAATGATAGAATGATTCCTTTATGAACATCTTATAAAAAGTAAAAAAGTGTGTAAATGAATTTAACCCATAGTCTATAAAATGGTAATAATTTTTAGAAATGACTTTTTATGAAACATGGATGTGGATGATAAAGAGGTCCCAGTAGATAATTACTTATAAATAACCTCAGATAATGAAGAGATTGTGAAATAAACCCTTACATTGTACCTTCCCTTGGTTGATGGCAGTTTAACCTCCTATATAATGGTTAAATAATTTTTATTAAATTATACAAGAATCATATACATTAATATGATATCATATATGGTCTTTTATCATTGTTTTGTTATTATTATCATCATTTCAGGTGTTAACTTACTCGTTTTCTTTTATATATTTTGCTACATAAACTGTGTTTGTTGTGGATAGGATATATATTATTCATATCTAGAATGATATCAAGTCCTTAAACATTATTTTTAATCATAATATGAGAATTATAATTGCATGGATACGATGGGGAATGAATCTCATCGTGTTTGTGGAGATGGTAGTCTGTACGTACGCATGAGTGACAATATCATTTTTTTGATATTAAAATAAAATATAATTGGATGTTATATCATATATAAAAAATAATTATCATGTTATATTTATTGTTTACATCAATTACACATCATTCTCATACACATCCAAAATAATGTTTCGAAGAACAATTACACCACGACATGGACACGGTAAGCCGTACGTACGCATGTATGGTGACATGTAATTCAAAGTATGGATAGAATACTGAATATGGTTGTAACATATTTATAATAACTTCAAAATATATATAAGATACTAGATTTATTATTTTAGAAAGGAAATAACAAAGGAATAAGAATTTGAAGAAGAAAGGAACTTGAAAATGGGTTGTGCAAACTTTACCTCTTCCTTGGGTTCTTCCTTTTGATTTGATCAAAAGGGCTCCATAGGTTGTCTTTATGACTAATGAAAGGCCACTACGATGAAGGGAGGATAGTTTAGAGGGTATTTGGGCCGAGTTTTTTTAGAGAAAAGTCTTTTAAGGTATGAATATTTGGTTAGAATTGGTGTCCTTTTATAAGGGGGACGAGGTGCTCTTTAGGCAAAACTTAATGTATTAGTTTATAATAAATTTTGATTCAGTTTCTAATGGCTCAAAAGTGTATTACTAAAAGAATAAGATGGTGATGTGTCTAAATCCTTTCAACAAATAGATTTTAGACAGGTTTGGGTCATTATATTAACTTATCTTTTACTTTTTACTCATAGTTAAATATTTTGACATTTACCATGTCATTTTGAATTTTTATATCATATAGTTAATAAACTTACTATATACATCCAAGAGACCCCCAAATGGTCCATTAATGATAAGAAAATCATGATATAATTCCTTTGGACGAACCTTAGATTTTTATGAATAGAATATCAATTAATAATATAATTCTTGTTTTAAATACACATATTTTTCAATTTTGAAAATATTTAATAATTGATTTTTTACAAGTTTTAAAAAAATTATTAATTCGAACATAATTCATTAAAAAGATAATAAAATGTCTTAATAACCAATAAAAATTAGTGGATGGCATTAAAACATTCAAATTATATTTATTTTAACTTTTATAATACCAATTATTTGATTCCCTTCATTAATAAGGAAAATACTGCATCATTATTGTGTCATAAATAAATTTAATTATTAAATGTCTATTAATTATAAATAAAATACCATTATGTAGGAAATACTTTTATATTTCTAATTAATATTTATAATCTAAAATATTACATATATAGCCCTATATAAATTTTTTTTTTCTAAAAGTTATAAGCTTATGTCATTTTTGTATTTACATTAACTTAATTAATATAAAGTGTCCTTATCACGTACAAGTGGCTCCATGGGGTCCCAAAATCGACCCAGAGATTCCCATTGTCAGACATGTATCAACCAATAAGGTTAGGACACGTTTTAGGGTACATTATTGTTATTATAATATTATTTGTTACCCTTATTTACCGGATTTGCCCTTTAACCATGGTAAATAAAATATTTACCGAAGTAATTATTCAAAATGTATACAAATAAGAATTACCTATTTACACAATTTGTACCCACTGATTGTAAATATGGAATCCATTTTTATAAATTCAAAACACAGAAGTGGCTGAAATTATTTTAAAATTAATTCCCATTGTTAAAATAAAAAGCCTGTTTTTAAGAGATAATAAATATCAAAAGATTGACACTTGTTTATGTCTGGTTTAAATGTGAAATTATGTCCAGTGACCAAAATATTAATAAATGGTAAAAATATATTCAAAATATACATTAAAACCACTCAAATTCATAATTTATCATTATTAATTATTTTGATTAAAAAATTTGTTTTCAATTAAAATTTAGTAATTTTCACTATTCATCAAAATATAAAAATTATCCGAAAAGTACCAAAATTTTACCCTAGGATAATTTCAATATTCCAAATCCAAAAATGAAGTCCATTTTGAGAGATAAAATTTATAAAATTTCAAAAAGTGGAAATTACTATTCATAACGGTTAATTTGATTGGTCACGGTGTGTTTGAATCTCGAAGTTGTGTACAACACACGCTACTGTATTATTCAAAGAGAATATTACCATGGAAGAATGGGGTGTTACATTATCCCCTCCTTCAAATATTTTCGTCCTCGAAATTTCAAGAAAATTACTGTATAAAAATACTCGGGTGGTTCTTCATCATTTGTTCTTTGGGTTCCCACGTTGCCTCTTCCGTGTTATGGTTCCTCCATTGAACTTTTACCAGATGAGTCATCCGGTTTCTCAGCACTTGTTCTCTCATATCATGAATCCTAATGGGATCTTCGCAATAAGATAGATCACGTTCCATTTCTAATTCCTCATAAGTGGGTACATGCGTTGGGTCAGGCGTGTATTTTCTCAATAGTGTTACGTGAAACACATCGTGAGCTGCGGAGAGATTTGGCAGCATTGCCAAATGGTATGTTACATCCCAAATTCGTTCTAGAATTCTTAACGTCCAATGTACCAGAGAATCAATTCTTCCTTCTTGTCAAAACGTATAACTCCCTTCCATGGAGATACCTTCAAGAAAATGTAATCTCCTACTTAAAATTCCAAATCCTTCCTTCGGTTATCGGCATAGATTATATGCCTACTTGGAGATGCTTTGATGTGGTTTTGGATTACCTTTTCCTTTCCATCATTTCCTCCACCATTTCTGGGCCTACAAGTTTTCTTTCACCAACGTCATCCCAACAGGTTGGTGTGCGACATCTCTTTCCATATAACGCTTCATATGGTGCCATCTGAATCACTGAAAGGAAGCTATTTTTATACGAAAATTCCACCACAGGTAAATATTGATCCTACATACCCTGAAAGTCATGTGAGCTTGATCTCAACCTGTCTTATAATTTTTGAATAGTCTTCTCTGATTGTCCATCTGTTTGAGGGTGGTAGGATGTTCTCAAATGAAGTTCAGTATCCAAGGCTTTATGAATACTTTTCCATAATCTTAAAGTAAAATGGGGATCACGGTCAGAAACAATCGATAGGGGTACTCCATGAAGTCTTAATACTTCATTAATATATAGTCCTTCTAGACATTCAAGTGTAAAATCTTCCCTTATAGCAAGAAAATTCACTGACTTGGTATGATGATCAACAATGACTCATATTGCATCATTCCTTCTAGGAGACTTTGGTAGTCACATGACAATTTCCATCGTGATATTATCCCATTTCAACTTAGGTATGTGATGAGGTTGCAATATTCCACCAGGCTATTGCCTGCCAGCATTAACTTGTTGAAAAATCATACAACTAGACACAAAATCAGCAATCTCCCTCTTCATGTTGTCCCAACATAAATGTTCCTTCAAATCACTATACATTTTGGTGCTCTCAGAGTGTATAGAGAAATTGGAACTATAAGCATCGTCCAACAATTCCCTTTTTAGATTAGGTATATCGGGAACACAAAGTCTCCTCCCAAATTTCAAAATTCCATCTTCATACACAAAGTCACTCAATCTCCCATCATTTACAGCTTTAATCTTCTTTTGAAACGCTTCATCATTGGTCTGAGAACACTTTATCCTTTCTATTAAAGATGGTTTGGAAACCATTTGAAAATCCATTGATGTTTCACCTTCCATGGTGATTCCCATATCTATCTTTACTAGATCAATGTATATAGGATCCTTTTCAACTCTCATGTTGTTCAAAACTCCATGATCCTTTATACTATAAGCATCTTTTACCTTATTTTCCTTCCCCAGGTGGTAGTGTATCATGAAATCAAAATCCATGAGTAGTTCAAGCCATCTCTTTTGCCTCATTTTGAGTTCTTTATGTGAGAAAATATACTTCAAACTCTTGTGATCAGTATAAATATCAGAATTTTTACCACAGAGATAGTGTCTCCAAATCTTCAAAGCAAAGATTATAGTAGCTAACTCAAGATCATGAGTTGGATAGTTTTTCTCCTGTATTTTCAGCTGTCGTGATGCATAGGTAATAACTCTATCATTCTGCATAAGGACACAACCAAGTTCTTTCATCGATGCATCACTATAAATAAGAAGCCTATCATTACCCAATGGTAGTTTCAATATAAGAGCACTGAATAATCTTCTCATCAGTTCTTTGAAAAATTCTTCACACTCTATTGTCCAAACAAATTTATCCCCTTTATGTGTGATCTTTGTTAATGAGTTAGCCAATTGGGAAAAATTCTGGATGAAATGTCTATAATAACCTTCTAAACCAATATAACTACGTACCTCAGTTATACTCGTCGGTGCTGGCCATTCTTGGATTGATCTTGTCTTAGAAGGTTCAATAGAGATTCCATTCTTAGAGACAAAATGGCCAAGAAAATAAATATCCTGAAGCCATAATTCACACTTGCTAAACTTCCCATATAATTCATGTCTTCTCAGAGTCTTAAATATAATGCGCAAGTTATTTTCATGATCTTTTTAGATTTTGGAGTATACCAATATATCATCAATAAATACCACTACAAATTAATCAAATATTCCTTGAAATATCTATTCATTAGATCCATTAAAACAGAGGGTGCATTAGTCAGCCCGAAAGGCATTACTGTAAACTCGTAATGCCCGTACCTGGTTCGAAATGATGTCTACAGAATGTATTCCTTCTTCGCCTACAGATGATGGTATCCAGATCAAAGGTCAGTATTTTAAATGTATTGAGCTCAATTCAGTTGGTCAAATAAAGCATCAATGTGAGGTAAGAGATACTTGTTCTTTATTGTTATAGCATTGATCTCCCTGTAGTCAATGCACAACCTTAGAGATCCATAATTCTTCTTAACAAAAATGATAGGGGATCTCCATGGAGAAACACTAGGGTGAATAAATCTCTTATTACTCAATTCATCCAGTTGTTTCTTTAGTTCAACTAATTCCAAAGTGGCCATTCTATAAGGGGTTTTCAATATGGGCCTTGAACCAAGAATTAAATATATGGAAAAAATCAATTTCTCGTTCTGGAGGATGTCCAGGTAAATCTTTTGGAAACACATCAACATATTCTCTTAAAATTGGTACATCCTCTATTTGAACATTCCTTTCCTCACCCATAGTTATTTCATTCTCTTTCTACCCGATAATTGAATTTAGTTGAGCTACTGGGGGTGGATCTAGATAAGAATCCGGTGGTGATGAGTCTGCTCTAAAGATAAGGTGTTCTTTATCATCATCGTCATAAAAAATCGTATCCTCCTTCTTCTTACAATAAATTTTGGCATCATAGTCCGAAAGGGAATCCATACCGAGGATTATATCAAATTTAGTAATGGGTATGACGATGAGATCAGAAGATAAAGAAAATTTATATGCTCTAATGGTGACTGATTCAGAAAACATCGTTGCAATGATACTTCTCTTAGTAGTTTTGACTAAAAACTCCCTTGTTAAATTAACTTTGAAATATCTAATTTTCATAAGAAATTGGGAAGATATGAAACAATGTGAGGATCCAGAATCAAATAAAGCATTTTCTAAACTTGAGGAAACCATTAAATTACCTGCCACCACATCTTTCGGGGCTTTAACCTCAGCAGTAGTGATTGCATAATCTTGGCCTAGATCCCTTGGCCTTTTCTGAGGTAAGATTCTCTGATGCTTAGGACATTCATTTTCATAATTTCCTATCCCTCTACAATTGTAGCATTGAGCATTGGTATCATCTTTGTTTCCTTTACAATCACTAGCTTGATGACCTTTCTGTCCACATTTGTAGAAAACTCCTTTTCCTTTTAGACAGGCACCAGGGTACATATTTCCAAAATTATCAAAGGGTGGAAATTCAATTCATCCCTTCTTCCCTAATTCCTTATTTCCTTTCACACATTGTTCATCAGATCCCATCTTCACTTTATTTGATTTAAAGTCAGAAGACATAGAGAATCCTTTTTATGTCTTGATAGAACACTAGGCAATATCTTCATATGATGAGAAGGATTGTGATACTAAATCTCGATGGATAAATGGTTTTAACCCATAAAATAAACAATCAATATTACTTCTTTGGTTACATATATAATCTACAGCATGCCACACTAACTTGGAAAGTTAGCCTCATACTTATGGGCATTCTCATCCTCCTTTTTCCTCAGACTCAGAAATTGTCTTTCCATATCCGCTCAATGGTCATGAGGAAAGTATTTTTCTAAGAAAATATCTTTGAACTCCCTCCATTAAATATTTGATACTTCATCATCTTTCTTTGGGTTTTGAATCAATGGCCACCATTGATCAGCATATCGAGTGAGGCGGTAAACATCCATGATAACTTCTTCCCTTTCACTACTCCCCAAAGCGTGGAATATTTTGTCTAAAAATTTTATCCATTTCTCAGAAACTAATGGATTTTTACTCCCATTGAATGTCAGTGGTTGTTTCCTCATGAAGCGATCTAACATTGATCGTCCACGCTGTGGATCTGGGTACTCCATACGGGTAAGTTTATTATTCATAACCGGAGTGATTTGTCACAATATGGTGATTAGGTGATAAGAATCAGTTCCATCACCGGCTCCACTATAATTATCTTGAGCATGAGGAAAATCCCTACATGGAGTTCATGCATTGATACAGTTTACGTTCCTTTCCCTAGGTGCCATTTCCTAACAATGGCATGAACTAGGTCAGTTTATGAATCAAAATACATAATTCCATACTTGTAAAACACTTATAATAAATTGAACTATTTATGGATATAATCCATAATCACAAAAAAAAACATTTTATAAAGAATTATATACTCATAAACCTTTCATAATGGTTTATACTGAAAATGAGAATTATCCTAAGCATATCGCTCGAGAGTGTCGTAACCAAGAGTGCAGCAAGGCCTGTTGTCGTGCACTAGTTCCCGTTCGAGTCTAGATCAATGTGTTTTTTCTGGTTTTACCTCTAGGTACATCTGTTCTAGAGCCACCTCTACCTGCTCGTATCCAGACATGGATGTATTTCTTGAAAAAATCACAAAATATCTATAATACCAAAATTCTAGGATGTTCTTCTATACCAATACTCAAAGTCTATCTTAGGGCTATGTGCTCTAATCAGAGTTTATCTAAATCTAGTTTCCAAGGTTTATAATAAACTTCCTATGATACAAACTATAATGCACCGACCCTAGTAACCTAGAGTGGGTGCATTATTACATAAAAATGGCATGATCACGAGGAAATCATGTCTCGAAAGACCAATCAATTTAGTATTATTGGAAACAAGATTCATATATAAGTTCAACTTTTCAATGTGAAGATATAATACGACACAAATATATTTTATTAGAGACATCCAAGCCTCCTAGATTATGCATGCAGGTCACTCATAACTAACTTTTTCATATACTAGGAAAATGAATCATATGAAAAGGGGTGAGCTCAAATGCTCAGTAAGGGTATGTAATACAGCAGAAAATGACATAACTATTACGCATGGTAAATAATTGAAACCAAATGCCTTTAACAATAATAAAAATGAATAATTTTATGAAAATAATATGATCTGATTAAATAATGTCATAATAAAACATAATCATGGGTATTCTACAAGTCGAATGACCACATGAACCAACAATATTATTTCCATAATAAGGGAATGTATAATGCCAGACATTCTGAAAATTTTCCCAAGGCCTTGGCCAAGAGGTCTAAAAATGATTTAGGCCTCAGCCAAAACCATAAATAAAATTGGGAAAGGGCCTTGGAAAATTCCACGTCTAGTTGTCTCATGAGACTTACCGATGCATCGAGGGGCTATAGCAGGCTCCACCCGTCGCATACTATGTCCAATACATTCCTCATATGAAAAGGTTTAAACATATCATAAACATTCATATTAAAACTAGCATACAAAATGTATATACTTTAACCATAAATCATGAATTGTATAAAAATAGAACATCTATAGTCAAACATATCAAAAAACCTTAAATACAATATCGAAGTTTTGTATCATAATAAATCAACACCAAATAAACTTAAAATGCATCAATGGATCTTGACATAGATGAAATAAAACCCATTTTAGAAAAAAAAATCTCTTTCTATTCTGAAATCATTTAAGTGTCACATAATTATAAAGAAAAAATTTTCCTTTGAAAATATTCTTATAAGCATGTGAGGTAAGATTCAATGAGTTAATAACAGTAGAAAATAGTTGCACCCACCATATAAGTTAAAAAGTCATTCTTACCTTAATTTTGTCAAAATTGTTAAAAAGGAAATTGTTTGGAAAACGAAGGAAAGATTCCTTTAGAAAAATATTATAAAAATTCAACAAGGGTATAAATGAATTTAACCCATAGTCTATAAAATTTTAAGAATGTTTTGAAATACATTTTTAAGAAACATGGATGTGGATGATAAAGAGGTCCGAGTAGATAATTACGTATAAACAAACTCGGATATTGAAGAGATTGTGAAATAAACCCATACCTTGTACTTTTCCTTTGTTGATAGTAGGATAACCTCCTTTATAATGGTGAAATAATTTTTATTAAATTATACAATAATAATATATATTAATATGATATCATATATGATCTTTTGACATTGCTTTGTTAGTATTATCGTCATGTCGGGTGTTAACTTACTCATTTTCTTTTATATATTTTGTTACGTAAACTATGTTTCTTAAGGATAGGATATATCTTTTTTATATCAAGAATGATATCAAGTACTGAAAACATATTTTTAATCATCAAATGAGAATTTTAATTGCATGGACATGATGGGGAATGAATCTCATTGCGTTCGTGGAGACGATAGTCCGTACGTACGCACGAGCGACAATATCATTATTTTGATATTGAAATAATATATAATTGGATGGTATATCATAAATAAAGAATAATTATCATGTTATATTTATTATTTACATCAATTAAACATCATTATCATACCCATCCAAGATAATGTTTTGAATAACAATTACACCACGTCGTTGAGACGGTTAGCCATACGTACGCACAAATGGTGACATGTCATTCAAAGGATGGATAGAATAATGAATATGGTTGTACCATATTTATAATAACATCACAGTATATAAAAGATACTTGAGTTATTATTTTATAAAGGAAATAACAAAGTAAGATGAAGATGAAGAAGAAAGGAACTTGAAAAAGGGTGGTGAAAACATTACCTCTTCTTCAGGTTCTTCCTTTTGATTTGATCAAAATGGCTTTATAGGATGGATTTATGACTAATGTAAGGCCTCTATGATAAAGGTAGGATAGTTTGGAGGGTATTTTGGCAGATTTTGGCTTATACAAAAGGCTTTAAAGGTATGAATATTTGGTTAGAAGTGGTGTCCTTTTATATGGTTAAGGAGGGTCTCTTTAGGAAAAACGTAAAGTATTAATTTATATTAAATTAATATTAAGTTTCTAATTGCTCCAAAGTGGATTATTAAAATTATAAGGTGGGGATAGGTCGAAATCATTTCAACCAATATATTTTAGATAGGATCGGGTCATTATATTAACCTTATCGTTTAGTTTTAACTCTTTGTTAAATAGTTTTACATTTACCATGTCACTTTTTATTTTGATATTATATAGTTAATAAACATACTATATACATCCAAGAGACCTTCAAGTGGTTGATTAATGATAAAACTATCATGATATAAGTCTTTTGGCTGACCCGTGGTTTTTTTGGAATAGAATATCAATTAATCATATAATACTTTTTTTAAAAACCCATTTATGTCAATTTTGACAATATTTCATAATTGATTTTTGTTAAAGTCTTAACAATTGTGTTAATTCAAAAGAAATCATTTAAGAAATCCTAACATGTCATATTAACCAATAAAATTCGTCTATGTCATCAAAACTTTAAATTATATTTATTTTACCTTTTATAATACCAATTATTTTATTGTTTCATTAATAAGGAAAATATTTCATCATTATTGTGTCATAAATAAATTTAATTATTAAATGTATAAAAATTATAAATAAATTAAAATTATGTATAAAATATTTTTATATTTCTAATTAATATTTATAATTGATAATATAACATATATAACTTTATGTAAAAAAAAATTTTCTAACAGATATATGCTTATGTCATTTTCATATTTACATTGACTTAATTAATATAAAGTGTCCTTATCACCTACAAGTGGCTCCATGGGGTCCAAAAATCAACACAAAGATTACCATGGTCGGAAATTTATCAACCAAAAAGGTTAGGACACGTTTTAGGGTAATTTATTAGTATTATAATATTATTTTTTACCCTTATTTATCTGATTTAGCATTTAACCACGGTAAATAAAATATTTACAGAATTAATTATTCAAAATGTCTAAAATTAAAATTTACCTATTTACACAATTTGGACCACCTGATTATAAATATGGAATCCATTTTTCTAATTTCAAAACACATAAGTTGCCGAAATTAATTTAAAATTAATTCCCGTTGTTAAAACATAAAGAGTGTTTCTAAGAGATAATAACTATCAAAAGATTAAAAATTGTTTGTGCCTAGTTTAAATGTGAAATTGTGTCCAATTCCCAACATTGTATTAAATGGTAAAAATATATTATAAATATACTTTAAAACCACTAAAACGCATAATTTATCACTATTAATTATTTTTATTAAAAAAGTTGGTTTTAATTAAAATTTAGTAATTTTCACTATTCATCAAAATATAAAAGTTATCCTAAAAGTACAAAAAATTTTCCCTAGTCTAATTTCGATATTCAGAATCCAAAAATGAAGTCCACTTTGAGATATAAAATTTATAAAATTTACAAAAGTGCGTATTATTATTCATAACAGTTACTTTGATTGGTCATGATGTGTTAGAATCTCGAAGTTGCGTACAACAGACGCTACTGTATTATTCAAAGAGAATAATACTTTGGAAGCTTGGGGTGTTATATTTGATCATGATTTTGATGGTAAGTCAGGTTTTATGTGAGTTTATTTTTCTTTTAGTGTTAGTTATATGGGTTCCCATGAAGCGAGTAGAATGTGTGATGTGTTTTATAGTGGATCTCGATAACAGGGTTCATCCAGACCTCAAACAGTGCCTGGAAGAGGCCATTTGACATTATTCTATTGTGGAATGACCGAGAATTCAATGTTAGTTTGTACTGAGCTTCCCATGATTTTCATATCCTATGGAAAATTAGTTATTTTTTACATATTATACTCCACATATTTGAACACTCTCATCAATACCTATAGTAACTGTGGTGAAATAAAATTCATTATGATCTAAGGGGTTCTTGGAACAAGCATCTAGAATGATTCTTTTTTCACGCAGTGGAAGAGTCTCTAGAGGAAGTAGAAATGGGTCTAGAAACTATGATACATACCATAAGTATAGATTTATCTTCATGGAATGATTTTTTACACTAGTTCATATCACTCATTCAGTTTGAATCATATTTTTAAATGGATAAATTTTCTTATGGATAATTTATCCTAGGTGATGGAAACTACATCACCCCTCAGAACAAATAAGGATAAATTTCTATGTTTTTCAACATGAATGTTCTCTATATCAAATATTTATCATACATGTAATTTAAATTTTCTGAACATGAAACCACTTGATATAGTTTTTAGGAAGTATTAGATCATTTATAATAAATCCAAAATTCATTGTAATCATCAATGGGACTCATATATGGTGGCTGATGGGGAGTGTCATGTCTTTCAGGGAGAATGGGACCTGAGGTCGAGCTAATATTGGACTTCTTATCATAGGTTGGGGAATTTAATATCATTGAGTTATTTTGATCCTTGACCTCTGGGAGGTTCATGTTCTATTTTCTAGGAAATATAATGGAACACTTCATATATATCTTGATTAATGAAATATCAATTGATTAATTTTAAATAAAAAATATATATTACCATATATTGATGATCTTTTTGGCCAACTAAAATGGAAATATGGTTTTTGAAGGTTGATCTTTGATCTTCTTATCACCAACTGAGAATAAAATAATATAAAATTCAGAAATCAATCTTCTGATATAGGTATGGTCATTATGAGTATCTTTTTAGTCCAATTTTTATCCAATTCTCCTAATATATTTAATGATTTTTTGAATAGGAAATTCCATGATTACCATGCCACTTTCCTTGTGTTTTTTGTGGATGACATCCTAGTTTACCCAATGTCCATGGAGGTTCAACTATATCATTTGAGAACAGTTTTATAATTTTTTAGAAATCACCAACTATATGGAATTCTAATAAAATATAATTTAGGTATTATATATGTGTATTTAATGGTAAATGTGTTCTTCAAACACGGTGTTTCAGTTGACTATAAGAATGTAAAATAACTAATTACATTGGTGAAAATAAATAATTTTTTCCATATTCAGAGCATCTAGGGTTTATCTAATTATTATCAACTATTGATAAAGGTTTTTCCAAAGTTTTCTTCTCCAATGACCACTCTTATTCAGAATGTAGTAAATATTTCTTGGGAAGATAAATGAGAGAGTTATTTTATTGAGATGAAATTTATTTTTTACATCAACACCGGTGTTCACTCTTCCAAGGGATAGGGAGGACCATGTGTTCTTCTCTGATGTATCCAATTTTGGTTTGGGTTGTTTTATTATATTTTTTGATCACATCATTTTTTGTGCAAATTTTAAACTTAGAACAAAAAATGATTTTTTGTCCCAGGGAATTTTATATAATGATGTGATGCATGTGCTTAAAAATTGGTGTCATTATCATTTATGAGAAAGGTTTAACAAATATTATGACCACAAGATCATTAGTTATATCTTCACTCAAATAAACATTCATCTCTTTCGGTGGAATTTGGTGGATAACCTAAATCCTTTTGATTTCATCATCACTTTTACATAAGGGGAATGGAATGGTGTTACTAATTTGGTGAGTAAAAAACATCAAAATCATGCCATGACTAAATCATCAAATGAGTGGAACAAGAGGTCTGTTTTTTATAGATTCATATATGTGTTTGGGAAAAAGTTTTGAGGATACCTTAGTCAGTGTTAATTTATCCACCACTCTTCTCAAGATGGTTCTTCGGGATAAATAGCTTGATTAAAAATTATGTGTAATTAGAATCTTTTATTCCTGGGGATATCATTTTTGAGTCTTAATATTCCATATAGGGTATCATATGTTTCCATAACTAGTATGTTTTAAATTTCTTTATGTGTAATGTTTTATGCGAAATTGTTATAATTCCTTGTGGGAAGTGAACCAAATAACCCAGAAGTATTTTTATGATAGGTATCGATGATTTTTGTGGATAGGAATGAGATGAGATATTATTGAATTTGTTTTCCAATTCTATAATTTCAAAAAATTCACGGAGAAACTTTTGAGACCTTTCGGATTTATTCAACCCTATAAAGTTCTAAATAGGAATTGGGATGAGATTTATATTTCTTTTTTTTCATTGGATTATATCAATAAATATAATGAAGAATTATATATAGGTTGTGATCATTAGGTTTCATATATCAAGTGTCTTCATACCTATTATTTATATAAACAATGTTGTGGAGCAAGAAAATATATTTTTTAGAGATATCATCTATTTTCACTTATTTCCATCTACTATAGTATTTTTTAGGTACCACATTTCTTATCTAGTTTTGAGAGTCCTTGAGGAGGCATTAGGATGTCATGTTCGTTTGTGTACAAAATACCCTCTAGTGATTGATTTCTAAATAGAGAGACCAATAGGAATTATTGAGGATATGTTACATGCATACTTCTTCTATCATGGTGTGTCATGGGATGACCATATAGGCATGGTTGAGTTTTTATATAATAATAGTTACTATCCTTCAATCATAACAGATCCTTATAAGGATTTTTATTGTAATCTTTGTAGATTTCTATTTTTCTGGTTAGAGATTTGTGAAATTTACTTGTTTAGAATAAGATTGGTCTAAGAGATGACCAAAAGATTATTTTGAATCATGATAGGTGGTTGAAAATAATGATATGATATAAATATTTTTTCAAATGATATTAAAGAACATTGGAATGTTCAATTATTGATTTGTTTTTCATGAAATTTCCACCTATTTTGGGCCATTGAATGCTTGGTAGCTAAGGGAATATTTCTCCATGTTTGGTATGGACTTTTTGAGTATAGTGATAAGGTGGGGAATGGGGAATACTATTTTGCACATCATTCACATTTAACATTGATACATAACCACTTCCATGTATTATAGGAATGAATGTATCCTTCTGACCCAATCATATTTTGATGTAGATTGATCTTTATATTAAACTTTTTTTGTTTGTGACTAAGCATCTAGTTAGGATATTTGATACTGAAACCAAGGTACATCATGTGAGATTGATACTTTTTAAATGAGTGTTATTGTATCATGGATCTTATTATCATGATATGTGAGAGAGTAAAGCACTAATGAGTATGTATTGGCCTCTCCTTTTTGATGTGGAAGTTTCTTGATATGCATTTTATAGATGTAATGTTATTATAAAGGGTAGGTTGTTACATCTCCTTACCTATTTGACATATATGTTCTAAAACATTCTGGTGTATTTATTTTTTCATTGGATGGGTAATGTCGAGATGTAATTTGAAGGATACCTATGGTGGTAAATTTATGGATTTTTTTAATTTTTATCATTAAACCTTTGGTTTTTGTATTCTGTTGGGGATTTACATGTTTTGTAATTTAGTCACACATCATGTTATCATTTTCAATAAGATTCCATTAAATTGTAACATATCATGAATTTTTACATGATGTGTATAATATAAACTCTGTATAAATGTTAAAATATGATTTTAATTAAAGGAAATTTCATTTTTAGAATATATGGAATTAGATAATTCATTAGATGTGAACTATTGTTACATATTGTGTAAAATCCCAAGTGTTAGTTTTAATATGGTATTTTGGAAGAAATCATTATTTTCCTTCCTACATGATCCCGATCACATGACCTAGATCCATTCCTCAGAGATTATCGATACCTAAAACCATTCTAGGTTGATATTTTCATTGATTTATCATTATTGCAGTTGAGGAGACTCTTTCCTGATAATAGGTTTTCTTGTCTCTTTCATCTCACTCTCTTTTCTCTTGGTGTTTAATATACCATCTTGGGAATGATGGATCATAAATCTATGTTGTAGAATCTTGATTCATGGTTATGTTTATAGATATACTGAAATTTATTCCCTTATTGTAATGTCCCATTGGAAAAAATGTGTTTTTTTATTGAAAAATGTATGTGGTTCTGTTTTATATTTTGCAATTAATTAAACCGCAAATTTATTATTGTTTGAAATTTCCTTCGATTGAGTTGTAAAAACCCAAATTGTTTTTAATTTGAATAAAAAAATAATTGTTAATTATTTTTGAAAAAAAACAAATCCAATGGTAGTAAAGATATAGGTGTATTTGGAAATGTATGGAAATTGTGAAATTAATTAGGAAATGATTTTGAGAAAAATGGATTCAATTGAAATGATAAAAAATATGATTGGATTTGGTTTGAAATGTTATGAAATTATGAATAAACTATATATTGGGTTTTTGTAATGAAATTGTAATATTAAAATTTTAAATGAACTTATTCAATTTTAATCTTATTTGAAATAATTTTCCAATTATTGTTTGATTTATGGGGAACATGTGAGATTTTGAAGTAATGGATTTTTTTTGGTAAAATCTTTCTAGGATGTAAATTCAATGAAAATATATAAAATATTAAAAATTTAACAAAAATATCGTTTGGAATATGTTATACCCAATGGTATGTGGATATTTCATATTCGGTGTCATTATGTGGGACGTGTCTAAATATATTTTTTCTGATCAATGATATGAGATTTTTGAGGATCCTATAACATGGAAAAATGGAACCGCATGGAAGATGGACATGCTTCTTGTTGTGATAATTTGATTATTTATTCCATTGATTATGATACTATTTTACTCATGCCTATAGATATAAATAAATTTTTCAATATAAAATTTTTATTTGAGCAATGTTTGAATTGTTTTCCATTATTTGAAACGAAAGGAATGTTTTGTTCAAAAACAAGGTTTTTCACTACCATTTCTATTATAATTGAAATGTAAATAATGATTTTGGTTTACTATTATTTTTTAATATTATTATGGAACACTTTTTGAGACCCTACTAGTCATTTTATGTTAGACGCTACCTTTTCTTTAGGGTCTTTTACATTTTCTTCTTCCATGTCTATGTAATAGAAATGTGCCTCTTATAGGAGGTGGATATTCCCAATCCCTTGGGTTATAGATAAATTACCTATGGTAATTTGTGTTATCTTTACAATTTCTTATTACTTTGATGATGTGTTGGTTGTCTGTTCATTTGTCTATTTTTTATTTTGTACTATATCGCTTTTAGGTTTTTATAATATTAATATGAACTTTTTTTAATCCACATTGTTTATAGAAAATTCATGCCCACATTTATATTTTATTAATCTAGGATAATGTCGCCAAACCATGGGGTTCAAAAAACCCTTCCGGATATGTTTGTGTTAGTTAGAGATTAGGGTATGAGAGTTTCTAGTCAAGTTCATGACACTTACCTAATCCTAACATGTTATGAATGTCATGGTGGGTAGTTATAAAAACTATGTTATTGTGCTTATATTTATAAAACAAATCTATGTATTTTTCCTATGATATTCTAGGAGGGATCATATTATTTGATTCAATGATTATTATTGTTTAATAAATTGCAAATATTTTTTCCATGACTCAAGATTTTGTTCGTTAATATGAAAAGTATGGGGTTTATTTTTTATTCTCATGGTCTCATACCCTTATAGGATTTTTATTATTAAATATCTCTTTTTTTACCTTAACTGATCATCAAATATCACCCTTTATTATTTTTATTTTCCCACATTATGATGAATTGTTTCAAGTAAGTTATGTTTAAGAAGAGTACTAAATATGACAATATTTATGGGAGAAGTTGATTATATTTCATTAGTTAAAGATATATATATTTCTATGTCTCTAATGAACTGAACAATTTCAATTCTCATATGTCTATTTGTAAGGTAATGAATATGCCTATAAAAACATTCCATACCCATGTATTAGAATCCTAGGTTGATTTACTCATGGTTTACTCTCTAAGGTGAAAGGGAGATCTCTCTCAGATGTGTAGTGTTTCTTCCTCGTGCACTTGAATCCTTAAAATACCTTCATCACATCTAATGAAGTATAGTGAATCATCCCAAAAATAGAAATTTGTCTCATAAATGAATTTATTTTTAAGTTTACATATAATATCCTTCAACGTCATTCTTATAGTAACTAAATTATAAAAACTATTATACCATGTTGTTTTATTCCCAATGAACTAAAAATATTTTTTCATTATGGATATTGTAATTTCTATCTCTTATATCATCTCTTTGGTAATTGAACATCCAAGATAGGTGGTCCTGTACTGGATTTTCAGATCCTTATTTACATCTAATTTCTAAATTAAATTCCTAAAAAAGGATCAACCTATTAAAATTAAGTTTTTCATCTTTCTTTGGTTGCAGATATTTTTGGGTATCATGGTTAGTAAAAACTATATCATGGGAACAAATTAAAGACTTCCTAACAATCTCTAGGGAAATCAATAAAGGTGAAATTTCAAATTTAGTGGTAGTGTAAATATATTGGGCCTCATCAAGAATCCTATTATCACAGTTCACCATTTGAATTATCTTTCCCTTCATATACCACAAAACATCCTCTTAAACATGATCACTAGAGTAACACCTTTACTAAAAGGGTAAACCCTATATGTATTAAGAGATTATGGTTTAGGAAGAGATTATTTCCTTGAAATGTTTGAATGACATAGTAGATATCTAATAAAAAATTAATTGTGTTTCCTTAACTAAAAGAAAATATCATGGCCATTTAACATTATTGATATATTTGAGGAATCTATGGTAAAAACCCACATTTATTAAAAAAATAATATTATATTATAAATTTCATGAAGGTTTTATTTTTAATTAAGTAAATTTTAGTCCTTCCACACTATATTTCCCTCATTTAAACCATAATATAAATAATAATTCCTACAGTAAACATTAATTTTAATATTTCCCAATTAAGAATCAATTGGTATCTTGAAATCATTGAAACAAAAATTAAAAATTTTCTAACTACCTATCAAATTTACATACAAAAATGTAAAAAAAATATGAACACCATTATAATTATCTCAATGATATTGGAAAATATAGATATCATACACCATTGAAAGGTGGTCTGGGAACCAGAGAAGCCAAAGGGAATTTTTCAGAATGTAAATTTTATTAATTGGTGAACAAATGTGGTATTGTAATGATATTTGTGTTTATAAATATATATTTTTGTTCAAAAAATACCTCAAAAAATTTAAAAATTAAATTCATTGAAATTATATTAATCATTTGATCTACGAAAAGAATTAGAAAATTGTCATTTTTTATATCATAATTAAGATTCAGGTAGCCCACATAAACTATCAATTTTGTTACACTTATCATTTTTAGCTGTTCAATATTTTCATTTATTATATGAGTGATTCCACTTTTCTTAGGAACCAGTTAGACTGGGATAACCCAAGCATTGTCTGGAGTATTGATACAAATTCTAACATCTAGCTGTTTTCTTAGAACATTTAATTCTACTTATTAAATGTTTGGGATGAGATAACATTTTCACTCAACTCTAGGATTTTATTATACATCTACTCGTAAATTGAGATTTTGGAATTAATGTTTAGTCCCTTTGGTGTATTATATATACCAACATATGGCTCTTTCTTCCATTTTAACAAACAAATAAAAAAAATTCACAACATTTCACTAATTACGCAAAGATAATAATTGTAATTAAAGAGTTATCACCTATAAAAGAGTATTTAATGCGATAAAGAAGTGGTTTGAGTTATTATTAGGTAGATTATTCATTGTAAAGTAGCCTCTTGAGTCTAGGTGGCCCAACATATTAAATTTATTTCCTTAAAATTTAATGGGATATTAAGAATGGATTTAATTCACTAATTTCTATATTAGATAGATCTTCAATTTCAAATTCATACCCTAGTGTTAGGATGTTTTACAAAGAATTTCATTTATGATATTTCATAAATTCACCCTCATTAGAAAATAATATGTATTTTTCATTAATTGAACTGATTCCCATTCAATATTAAATAGGTGGCGGTCTTTTATTAGTTTCCTAAATCCTTAATAATTTTCTTTTAAATAGTCATGAAATGTTTCTCCAAATTTTTGTGACTTATCTATAGAGTATTCTCTAGTTTATATCGTAAACTCGCATTTCTTAAAAACATTATACCACTAAATTTGTTCTCTAATATTGAATATTTAGTTTTCTTTAGAAATTGTTATGGTTTCCCATCATGTGTATATCAAATTCCTACCATGACTGATAGGGAAATCCTTATTATATTCCATATCATGATAATAATATAAGTGGGTATAAAAATTTCTATCACCCACAATTAAATCATCCAATATTATTATAGGGTCAATGATACAGCTTTCAACCAACTGCATGCCCACTGTGGTCGGAAATAATTCTCCATATCATCATTGTGAAAAAAATGAGTAAGGGTTCGGATATATGCTGACTCGATGATCAAAATGTTATTTTATATTCCCACTATTCCATAGAGTAGATGGGATTAAAAATCTTTTTGTATATGTATGTTTAATATGTATATAATTATGAATAATAAAACTACACCCCTAAGTTGAATTGTTAGTGAAAAATTCTACCATGGTTTTCAAATTTGAAATAATTTATTTCATCATTTAATGATATAATGGTACTTTCAATAAACCACGAAGGAATGGGATATTTCTCTATGTATTTTTATATAGATGGTGAATTTTTTTAAGGGTCATGGTTATTTTTATTATATATCTTTATGAAAGGGATGTGTTGTCTAGAGTCATTAAAATAGTATCCATCCAGTCAAGTTTTACCTAACTAATTTCTTTTCATTCATTCATCTTAAATTTAAAACATGTTTCATTTGGTTTTCCCCGTTGAAAATAATGTTTTATCTCAATTTTTTCTAGGCTTTCTAAATTTATATACTCATGGTTTTCTAGATTTTTTGTTTCTACATGATTTTAAAATTTTAATTTGGGTGGTCATAATATCATATTTATCTTCCAGGTGTGTTTTTAAACCATTATTGGTGATGACAATCTGGGAATAAAATCTAGGTTTAATTTTTGTTGTGATAGAAAATGTCAGATTATCTCTACCACCTAATTTTTAAACCATCCAACCAATCTATGTTTGAAGGTTGTATATATCAGTTATATGTTTTTATATTCATAATCCATTTGACGGAGCCAGAGATCAATCCTAAAATGCATTTAATATATAGAATTAACTAGGGGATGGGAACAACCATATTTTTATTTTCATTAAAATATTTTCCAATGATATGATGGGAATCTTGGAGAAATAGTCAGTATAAACACACCGTTCTTTCTCAAATAGAGATTTTAAAGATTCCTATAGCTTTGATTTGGATTGTTACAAACATTATCATCCCTAAAATATATCATATGGTAAAACCTAGTAAACTTAAATTTTTACAGGTATGGGTAGGTATATTGAAGTTATTATTGTAATAATTTGAAAGAAAAAACAAACCATTGTGACAAAATTTCCCCATAGGTGGATTTTTAAGATTTTTGTTATACAAACCAGAAACATGGAACACATCTAATTAAATTGTATTACTTTCTTTATAATGGATATCCCTTCATCTAGTGAAATTTTTATTTTTGTTTTGGGAAGTA
The DNA here is from genome assembly GCA_963277665.1 of Viscum album. Taxonomy (NCBI): domain Eukaryota; kingdom Viridiplantae; phylum Streptophyta; class Magnoliopsida; order Santalales; family Viscaceae; genus Viscum; species Viscum album. Next base: position 1,338,306,508 of record OY728142.1, read on the forward strand.
TTATTAAAAATATGGCTTAATTATTTATCTATATTATCAACTAATTCTATACACAAAGAATAATTTGATATTTTTTTATTCTTAGGGTGAGGCTGTTATAAAATGAGTCATTAAAAATTCTGGAATTCAATGATGATTTTGAAACATATTAATATACCCATAATCCAATTCCATTTCTCATTGGATAAATCCCCCACAACCTATAAGAAACCTATGAATTTGTGTCTAGCCTCAGTTTTCAATCTCCTTGTATAGCTAGATTTGGCTTTTCATGGCATGACATTTCCTTCATTTTCATCATAATATTTATCCATTTAATTTCTTAGAGAACCTATTCTGGTATACTTTTCATTCATTCCTCACCTATGTGACTATCATTCTCATATCTACAACATATTAACTATTGAAAAAAAGTTCTACTTTTTGGTCGATAGATTTTATGAAACAACATTAACTACATACCTTTTCGATGAATCAGTCCTTAGTTTCACTCAAAAATAAACATTGGTTCATGAATCATACCTACAATGATATAATATACCCTAAATAGTGATATTTTTAATTCACCTTCTAAAACACCAACATAACACTCTAATATATTATCTCCCACTCTAAGAATAAAATTTACATGAAAATTGTTAGGGTTATCCTACTTTAAATAGAGTTATATTTTTAAATGGGGTAATGGTATTTTTTAGATATTCATATATTCCATTGATTTGGACTAGTGCCTCCCACTTGGAGTTTTTTTTAAAAAAATTAAACATTTTTTATCACCTACACTATTAGAAATATTATATTTATTTTGAGATATATTACATGTATTTTTTTAATTCCAACTAAAACCCTTCATGTCACAAACACTAGAATATTATATTTTTACATCATAATCCATTGATAAGTAATCACATATAATATTTAACTCATATTGAGAATTAATATAAATAGATTTTTTATCATATAGAACTTCCTCTTTTCCATCCAACTTATCATCATAATCTCTCATCATTTTCACTTTCTCATCTATCATTAACTTTTATCCTTTTCTCATAAATTTATAAAACTAATTTCTTAATACATTCCTTATTTTCATTAGCCAATTTTTTTTATATTTTTCCATTTCTCTTTTCTCTTTAATTAATAGTATGATATTCGCATGATATAATTCTGACTCACATTTTTAGTTCCTCCCATGTTTTGTCCTTTTTCCTGTTCATAAATGATTAAGGTATAAAAACCTTATTAAAAATGAAAAGATATTGAATTCATCATCTAAGTGACTAAATCATTCATTATGTACTATTATACTTTTAAAACCTCCTTTTAGAGTGGGAATACTTATTTTTTATTTTACACTTTTTCTACTTTTTATATTTCTCATCCTCCAAATCATATTCAAATTATTCATCATTATTCATCGAGAATTCTGTGGAAAAATAACATATATCATTATAATAGATGATAAACGGGTTTTCCTTACATTTCCTTTCCATTTTAAATTTTTAAATTTCCCAGATATAATTTTTTTGATGTATTTATCATCTTAATCTTCATTAGAATCTACTGATTTTGTATCATATGCTTCTTCGAATTTTCCTTTCATGATGACCTCAAAAGGAACCTGTTATTTTTTATTTTATCTTAAATAATTGATCCTCTATAATTTAATAAGATATATGAATGTTTAAAGGATGATATAATGAAAAATATTCTTAATCTTCCAAGGCTAAAATTTAGGGAACAATATTTTTTAGAAAATTTCTCATTATCCTTTTGACAGTAGTCAAAACATATAGCAAATCAAAAAAACCCCATATGTTAAACACTATGTCTTCAACCCTTGAAAAGTATAATTTAATTTAATCATCATAATAAATATTTATAAACTAAAATATTCTCTTCCAGACTCTCAATTATTATTCATTGAATTTGATGTTTTAATCAAACATTATCCTTAATTTTGCCCAATTTTTTTTAAAGTTTGAATAAAAAAAATATTTTTTTCATACTATTACTGATTTAGTGATTAAAATTGAATTATGGGATTCTCTATCTAGATAAAAGTTTCATTTATCAATTACATTTTGAGATTATTTCAAAGGAATGGTTCTAAAACTAATATTTTTATTATATATTTCCCATATTATGAGATATATATGGTATATAAGAATCATAATCGTCAACTTGTGTTAATTAATGACATTGAAATTAAAGGTATTGTTTTTAATAAGAAAAAAAATTAACATAATTTGAAATTCCTTGAATATTTATGAGAGAACTATTATTTTCTTTGATACCACATGTAATTCTGTTGGCTAGACAGACCACCCCATTGGGGAGATAATTTGAGGATTTCTTTTTTGAATTATTCTATTTGAAATCAACCTATTGATCTTGTTAAGGTCTTGATACACTCTGTATATTCTAACATCCCCACCACAATTGTATTAGTAATAAAAAAACAAAATATTTAAATAGAATAGATATAAATACACAGTATTGTTAATGATTAGTTAGTTATTCTAGTATCTTATGCTTCCACAATATCCCAAAGTGGCTAAAACCATGTACCATTATAATCCTATCAATATTGAATCTATATGTGTCATCAAATACAGAGTACCTATTGATTAAATAACTCTAATATATTATTCAAACACCAAATAAATAAATATATCATTATACTCAAGCCAACTAATGTTACACTTGATATAGATATCCTTCATAAGTAAGCAAAAAATAGGTTTGTGCATTTTCGCCATCACATCCATATTCCCATGGATTCTTCAGAACATTTTCTACTTTTTTTCATTGAATTATATATCTTCACATAATATCATTTTAATAAACACATTTAATAATGTAGAATATAGGTCTCTTCCTCCTATGATGGCACCTGATGTTAATATCCGTTTATTTCACAATCTAATTATGTGTGTAAGAATACATTTTCATGTGGATCCTTAATAGTCACTAGTGTAGAAAACGTTTTTTACGTCGGTTATTTTTAATTTTTTACGTCGGTTTCTAGCCGACGTTAATACGTGCGACGTTATAAATAAGGTTTTTGACGTCGGTTATTTAAAACCCGACGTCAAAAAGCATAAAATCGCGATGTTTATCACGTCGGTTATTTAGGAACCGACGTGATAAAGGGCCTGGAGAATGGTTTATCACGTCAGTTATGTTTGAACCGACGTGATAAAAGGCCTGGAGAATGGTTTATCACGTCGGTTATCGAAGAACCGACGTGATAAACTGGGGTGAGGGTGGTTTATCACGTCCGTTCTATAAGAACTGACGTGATAAACCGGGCTGAGCGTGGTTTATCACGTCGGTTCATATAAAACCGACGTGAAAAACTGGGGGAGGGGGGTTTATCACGTCGGTTATTGACTAACCAACGTGATAAACCGGTGGGAGGGGTTTTATCACGTCGGTTAGTCAATAACCGACGTGATAAACCCTTGTCCAGGCCGTTTAGCACGTCCGTTATTCAATAACCGACATGCTAAACCATTCTCCAGGCCCTTTATCACGTCGGTTATTAAATAACCGACGTGATAAACCATTCTCCAGGCCTTTTATAACGTCGGTTATTAAATAACCGACGTGATAAACTAGTTTACAGGCCTTTTATAACGTCAGTTATGAAATAACCGACGTGATAAACTATTTTCCAGGCATTTTATCACGTCGGTTATTAAATAACCGACGTGATAAACCCAATTTTTGTTTTAAACAGAATGCAGTGATCTTCTCTTTACCAGAATCAACCAGAAAATAAATCAAGAAATCATACTACAAAAACAGAAGTACATCAAAAATAAGCATGTAAATAGATAACATATAAAACTTACCCACTAGACAGAATCGACCCTCATTTATACCCCATGGACAGCCCTCCCCCACCCCGTTGGAGCCCTCACCCTCATGTATACCCCCTGGACAGCCCTCCACCACCTCGTTGGAGCCCTCACTCTCATGTATACCCCCTGGACTGCCCTCCCCCACCCCATTGGAGCTCCCACCCTCATGTATACCCCTTGGACAAACCTCCCCCACCCCATTGGAGCCCCCACCACACTCCTGGACTACCCCCCGACCCCCGGACACCCCCAAACACCCCTCGACAACCCCCCACACTCCTGAACAGCACCTCCTCACCCCCCTCACCCCACTTGACAGCCCCCACCACACCCCTGGACAGCACTCCCACACCCCTGGACCGGCTTCCCACACCCCTGGACATCCCTGCCACCCCTCCCCCACAGACCCAAATCCATACCAGAAGAACCATCAAAAGTAGACCAAAACAAGAAGTAGTGCAAAATTAAACATTCACTTATATAACATTCAAAACTTACACTGTAAACTTCAAAAAAAACTAAATCAAACCTAAACAACTACCAAATATACAATTAAAACGACAATATTCAAAATTACATTTTACATTACAAACAACTAAAATTCAATAAAACCTGTAAAATAAGTTGACCACCCCACTTGTACGTGTTTGATGTCTTCAGCAGTATAGGGTTGAGGGTCATTAAAAAGCTACAAATGAAAAAGAAGATAGTTTACGTGTATAATGAATAAATCAAATTGAAATATGATGGAAAAGTTTAAGAGGAAATCGTACCAGGTCAAAATTCACAACTGTCCCAGTTGTTATTTTTTCATACATAAATCTTAACATATAATATCCGCATTCGATGAGGCCTTGTTGTTCATGACAATTTTGTTTTGAATGAGTGTAAATTCAATATATTATTTTTATGTAATAAATCAAAAAGTACAAATTATAAATGGAAATTTACCTTCACCTTTACATATTTGATCTTTTCATTTCTTTTCTTTGTGTTTTTTCGAAAGTAGGCCCATGCACTGTTAGAAAAATAATAAGAATGGGGTAAATTTAAAATTAATTATAATATATAAAACTATTGAGAAATTGAAACTTACTTTTCCAATATATTCTTAAAACTTTCTCGCACATCACCATGAACAATGAATATCCAATAAAGAGCTTTCTCCCTTGGGCAAAAAATCCCTAACATCCAATGATTACTGATAAAAGGAAATTTAATGTTAGTGGTTTTTTATGTTAAAAGATAATTAACTATTTGAGAGAAATGTGTTTCATACCTCTCACAAAAAGGCATCATCCAACATTGTTGGATTATATTCTTTTCAAATCTTTCAGCAATATAAACCATTCTTTGTTCCTCAGTCAATGCACATGCTTCAGGGGAAATCAATTGCGGGTCCATGAATCCATATACTTCTGTCAGTTCATTCCTCTCACAAATTTTATAAAGATACCTAATAAAAAACATATATAAGTATACATTTTTAATAAATATAACGCAGGGAAAAGGTGTTAAGACTTACATGGAAAAAATTTGCACCACGTTGATGCCCAACTTATCTCCAGTAACAAGCTCCATGATTTCAGATTTTGTAATCCCCACAGTTATTTCACGTCCACAAACATGAGATTCCATTGGAAACTCATAAAAACCCAACAAAAAATGTGAATATCTTGACAATCTTTCAAGACCACTAGAATCTGTATCTGATGTCATAGCATGTTGTCTTTGTTGTTGTCTATACAGTATTTCTTTACCTTTGAAGTATTCCTATGAAAAAAATTGAGAATTATAGTAGTTTTCAAATGAATAAACAACTTTAATAAACAAATAAAATAATAGATATAACATTCATACCTCTATGGTAATGAGTCGAAGAAGTCTGGATGGCCAAACTAAAAAATGGCCGATACTCTGTCCAACTATCGCCACCTCATCTGTAGGTATTGGTACCCTAGATGATCTATCTATAATATCTTGTACAGTGACCCTCTGATTCTCTACCTCTAATTGTTGATGATGAATTGTATCTCCTATACAGTATACCAACCTGTATGCTAGTATATGATGTTGAGAATCATTAACATACAACTCGCAATATGTAGGAAGCTGCGGCGGAGGCGTAGGATAAAAAATGGGGTCCGCAGGCTGAGGTGGGGGAGTGGGAGCTACTGGCGGAGGTGGTGGATAAATAATGGGGTCTGCAGGGGGAGGTGGAAGAGTGGGAGCTGCAGTCTGAAATTGTCTTTGCATTTCTGCAAACATAGACTGCACCGAATCTCTAATCTTGTCTTCCATCGTCCCATTAATATTTTGAACTTCAGCCTCCAAGGATTCAATTTTTTTAAACCCCCTCATTGTTAGAAGTTGAAGAACGTGGAAACACTTTTCTTACCGATACACCTGTTGGATATCCTCTTACACGACCAGGATGTTCGGGCCTTCCCAATGCTGCAAGTAAAATATCTTCCCTCCCAGTAGCTGTAAATGTCCCCTCTGAACTTTGCTCCTCAAGAGAGTCCTGTATTAATTAATTGAACATTTCTGTAATGATTGAAACTTATATGAAGAAAATATTTAACATAAATAAATTAAATATATATCTTACAATCCTCTCATCTACGATTCTCGATTCTTCCGAAAGATATTGCCCTTTTTTCCCTTCCGAGCTCTCTTCCATTTTTCATGTCTAGATGGAGGGGATGGAGGGGCCACCTCTCCAGAGCTTGAAGACTCAGCTCTTAGTTGTTGAAATGTTTCCGCTATCATTTTTTCTTCCAATAATGTATACCCTCCCCGAGATAAACTATGAGGGTATATATTTTTAGATTGGATCTCTTAATGAGCTTTCCTTGTTTGTTGTAATTTAAGAATAAGAAATCATTAACAAAACATTAATAAAATCATTTATATAAGAAAGTATATAAAAGTTTACATTGCCCTTACCAGAAATGACTCTTTTTTTCTACTTTCAAAAAATTGTCTCCATGTGTGTTCATCTATAAAAGGATATATACGACATGGATTGTCATGACTCCTATGACCATAAATGAAATCAGATGTGAGGTTTGATTTGAAATCCCTCCATCTCCTGGCAGCCAACGATAAGCATTTCTTCCTGACCCCTCCAGTGTCAGGAATATCAAATGTCATCTGATAAAGAAGAGGTTAAACATATTATATATACCAGAAACATTAAAAGAATGGTCAAACAATGACAAAAGATCTCACCAAAATCGTCTCCCACAACTGAGAGATAACCGCTTTATCCACACCTCTCCAATCATCATACAGAATGCTTACTTTGGTCTTAGACTGAATTGCAACAAAACTCTTAAAATCTTTGGCATTCGGACCTCTAGGAATATCATCATCATCAAACTCAACTACTATCCTCTGATCCTGCGTACCGGCAAGTGATAATTTTTGGTAAATGTGTGCAACCACGTTTACCAACCTTTGAACTCTTTGTCGTAATAGGAGCATGTGAATGTTCATCCCCAGAGGTATGACCAACAATATGCTCCTCCCCATAATCATGTGGTTGATCATCTGAATGATCTATCATTATCCTTCAAATCAAAAAAACAAACGTCAGTTCACAAATATACAAATTCAAATATTTTAATACTACTGTAATCAGAAAATAGAAAAGTGTACTAGGTTACATAATAGTAAACATTGGTAATATGGTAAGCATATTAAACAATGTTAAAGATGGAAAATATGGTCAAGATTGTCAAGATGGTCAAGATGGTAAAAAATGGAAAAAATGGTAAACCTGGTAAACATTGTAAACATGGTAAAGTAATTGTCAGTGAACAAAAATAAGCATGTTAAAATTCATGTAATGGTTATAAACTGTTGGGTCGTAGAGCATTTCCTTCATGTCTGGGTTCCACCGGCTGGCCGGTGGTCAGCCACCGGTTGGCCAGTGTCACCAGGCAGTGGGCAAGCCTACTGCCTGGGTCCTCCGGCTGGCCGGTGGGCAAGAACCGGTTGGCCTGTGCCCATACCGGCTGGCCGGTGCGCTCACACCGGCTGACCGGTGGCTCTGGCAGAAAGCAATGCTTCTGCCAGAGACGACCGGCCGGCCGGTGTCACCAGGCAGTGGGCAAGCCTACTGCCTTGCCCTCCGGCTGGCCAGTGGGCAAGAACCGGTTGGCCGGGGCCCATACCGGCTGGCCGGTGCGCTAACACCGGTTGGCCGGTAGACTCAGAGAGTCAATATCAGCCTTCTTGGGCCAACTCCTGGGCAACCTTTTTCCTAGCATCAGAACACTTCAAAACAAGTTAGAACACGATGACAGTGATTATCATCATTAAAATCCAAGAGATAGGGGTACAACAATAAACATGATAAAGTAAACTAAACAAACTTAAAACAAACAATAATATATACTTATTTCATTTTAAAACATGTTTTAATAAATAAAAAACTTACAATATCTAACATTTATGGAAAAAATAAATGTAAACAAGAAATAAACATATGTTACCTGTAATTTTAGGAATGTACAGATAGATTGTTTTCCCAAATTCCTTCGTTGTGATCGTTCCTTATGGCACAAACTATATCTTCAACATGATCGTCATTATGTTATGTTAATATTTCCATTGAAGTAGGGATATCACATAAATCAGCATATTCATCAAGTTCATCCTCACCAACATATTGTTTTTTTCCTTGTAAAAAAACAGCCCACTGCATATCTGATTGATCTACTACATAAAAAATTTGTTTTTCATGTGTTGCCATTATAAATGAATCAGCTGTGTCTTCCAATCTATTCAGATTAACAAGTGTCATTCCAAATTCATCGTTTCTGACACTGTTGTTACCATTAAACCATTTACAGTTAAAAACGGGAACTTTAATTTTAAAGTAATCAACCTCCCATATGTCTTCAATCACTCCATAATATGCATTTGATGCAGAAATTGAGCTTTTGTCCTTAGCACTCGAAAAATTCATTGCTTCTGCAGACACCAATACACCACTATTCTGAACTGCACTTCTGTTGTCCTGAGCTTTTGTATGAAATGTATAACCATTAATGTCCTAACCAGACCACGTTATCACATTTAAACATGGACCACCCACTATCCATTTTAATGTCTCTGATACATCTGATCTACCAAGAAAAGTATTTTTAATCCATGACAAAAAAGTTTTGTTGTGCTCATTCAAAATCCACATTTCTTTCTTCTTTGGATGACATTGTTTCAACTCATTAATGTGCAATGTGATATATGGTTGAGCATCAGCTATGTTCTTCAAGATGTATGATTCTAACTTCTTTATCTGTTCAGCTGACAATGATTTGACTTTCAAGCCGCGAATCCCCTTTACCTCATTATTAACTCATTCATGGAGAGATGGAGGCAAACCTATGTGTTTCGCCGCATCCAAGTAGCTCGTACAAAACTCTGCTACCTCCTCAGAAATATACTTTTCAATAATGGAGGCTTCAGGTCGATATAGATTTTTAACATACCCCTTTAATATTTTCATATACCTTTCAAAAGGATACATCGAACGAAGATATACATGTCCACAAAGCATTATTTCTTGAACCAGATGAATCATTAAATGGACCATTATATCAAAAAAAGTTGGAGGAAAATACATTTCCAATTGACAAAGTATTAAAATTGCATGCTTTTCCAAAATGTTCAAAGCATTCACATCAATCGCCTTGTTACAAATTGAATTGAAAAAATAACACAACTTCATTATAGTCTTTCTGACACGAATGGGAAATATTCCACGCAATGCAACTGGTATAATTTGTTGCATCATGACGTGACACTCATGTGATTTCATACCTATCAACTTCAAGTCCTTCATTGAGAAAATATTTTTTACATTAGAAGAATAACCTTGAGGCACTTTGGTATCATGAAGACACTGACAGAAGCTAATTTTCTCCCTCTTCGATAATGTATGACAAGCCGGGGGAAGAAATTTTCGTCTTCCTTTAGGAGTGGGAGATAACTCCAAACGTATTCCCATTGATAGTAAGTCTAATCTTGCATTCAACCCATCTTTAGTCTTTCCTTTAATATCTAACAATGTTCCAATCAAAGAATCACAGATATTCTTCTCCACGTGCATGACATCAATATTAAATTTAACTTCATGATACCTCCAATATGGTAGCTCAAAAAATATTGACCTTTTCTTCCAAATATGTCTATCATTACCAGATTTCTGTGTCTTTCCCAATGTCAGGTCAAGGTTTTTCACCCTCTCAAAATACAGATCATGGGATAAAGGTTTTGGAGCAGTATCAAATTCTTGTGAGCCATTAAATTCCTTTTTTAGTCTTCTATAAGGGTGTTCCATAGGCAAAAACTTTCGATGAACCATGTACAATGTTTTCCTCCCATGATGCAATTGACAATAGGACATCTGTTGTTCGCAAATTGGACATGCTTTATGCCCTTTAACACTGTATCCAGACAAATTTCCATACGCTGGGAAGTCATTTATAGTGAACAGAAGCACTGCATGCAGTTGAAAATATTCCATTTTATAAGAATCATACACCCTAATACCATCATCCCATAACAGTTTCAAATCATCAATCAATGGTGACAAGTAAACATCAATATCATTACCGGGTTGCTTTGGACCAGCGATCATTGTACTCAACATGAAATATTTGCGCTTCATACAAACTTCAGGAGAGAGGTTGTAAATTACCAATAAAAAAGTCCATGAACTATATGTGCTACTGAGTGTTCGGTATGGATTCATTCCATCTGTGCACAACCCTAGTCTGAGATTTCTTATTTCATTTCCAAATATAGAATATTGCGCATCAATTTTCTTCCATTGTGGAAAATTAGCTGGATGACATATTTTTCCATCACATACCTGCTCTTCATCATGCCATCTTAACCTTTTTGCATCATATGAATTAGCAAATAAACTTTTGAAACGATTAATTATAGGAAGATACCAAAGTACCTTTGAAGGGGGCTTTGTAATCTCTACATCACCCTGTGATTTTTCTTTCACCTTATACCGTGATGTCCCATATTTTGGACACTCTGACATAAATTCATATTCCTTCCTATATATAATGCAGTCATTCGGATAGGCATGTATTTTCTTGTATCCCAATCCCATCGGGCATAATATTTTCTTGGATTTGTAATGTGAATCTGGAAGATCGTTATCTTTTGGAAGAATGTCTTTCATCAATTGTAGAAGCTCTGTAAAACTTTTGTCACTCCATCCATGCTTCGCCTTTAGGTTAATCAATCTTAACACCGCCGACAGAACCGTAAAATCTGTACAACCGGGATATAATGGTTTTTCAGCATCGCCATATAGATGTGCAACTGTCGGTTCTATCTCAATTTGTTCTGCTACAATATCGAGAATCATTTCTTCAATTCCATCAGAGTTACCATCTTGTGAATCATCATCATCAGTGATATTCCGTCCAGTTTCACCATGCCAAATCCAAGGGCAGTAACTCGGATTAAAACCATGACATATCAGATGATCTTTTATCTCTCTACTTTTCATCTTCTTCAAATTCAAACATTTCAGGCATGGACAGAAAAAAATGTCACTACTTGGAACATTTCGTTTTCAAAATTCCAAAAAGGCATCAAAACCTTCCTCAAATTCATTGCTCATTCGATGTGCTGTAATCCAACATCGACTCATTATTACATATAACAAATATAAACAAAAAATATATATTTTTAAGATAAGACAAAACATGATTATATGAAAAAAATCATAATTTAAATGTAAAACAATTTGAAATATAAAACAAATCTTGAAAGTAGTAGTAGTTTTCATAAGTACACAACACCAAATAGCTATACATCGTAAGTGTCATGTTAAAAATATGAATATAGACCATTTGTTTTATGTTTAATAATATTGTCATATTATCTGATCATTCTGATTATATATTAGAATTACTATATCCTTTTGATCTGATATATAATCTAAGGAAATTAATATTTCTTTAGAAAAAGTAATGTTAATATCATGGTAATGTAAAAAAAGTATATGTCGAACTATATATATGTAATACCAATAAAAAAATACATATGTGTTTGGGATGGGTTTCACACATAAATCAACTCATCTCACAGATTAAATTTTTGAATCATCCTACATAATACTTATTTTTATAACTTAGGGAATGAAAATAATAATGTTGCTGGAAGAATGGAACGTTACAGTACCACCAATTATTTTTCAGATTTTGCTGAAGCTAATCCACAATGTTTTAATAATCATTTGCGAGTTGAATGTTGCGAGTTGAATGAACATAATAACCATTTGCAATAAAAAAAAATTCGACGAGATTCAAAAACGAACGAAAAGCACATCAAGAATCGAAACAAAAACGAACGAAATAAATTCGTGGAAGGCTTACTTGAATGTCGCGAGTTGAGATGATAGATCCGAGAGCAGTGATGAAGATAAACAATGAAGCCAAAATGAGTGTAATGCAGGCGATCGACGAGCCGATTAGAGTTTACCGCGCGAGAGAGAGACGAGCCGGCGACTGTCAATCGAAAAAATCGTAAATGACAGAACACGAGCTTTGATTTTTTTAAATGCTTTATAACGTCGGTCATTATATAACCGACGTTATAAACTATTTATATGCTTTTTTATGTCGGTTATTTGATAACTGACGTAAAAAACCCCCCGCGCATTGATTTGTTACGTCGGTTATCAAATAACTGACGTAAAAACCCAACAGGCGCGATTTGTAACGTCGGTTCTTAAAATAACCGACGTGAAAAATCTACTCGCTGCATTGTTACGTCGGTTATATATAACCGACGTAAAAAATGGTGACGTAAAAAACGATTTCTGCACTAGTGAGTTATGTCTGGCACTAGGAAAAACTATTTTATCATATATATAGTTCCTATTTGATATTGAGTTTCATCATAGTTTAATTATATTGATCATGATGTTAAAATATTTGATGAATAATCCTTGAGAATCATCAGTTTTAAATATAAGGGCACTAAAAAAACATAAGCATTTGTCATTTTTATATATGCTCATGGAAAATTTATAAGGGTATCATTGAAACGAAAATCATATTCTTAAATTATTATGGGATCATCTAAAAAATTATATGTTCAAATTCATATGGGTCCACCTTCATTCTCATTCCTTTTACATTTTTTATTCCTAGTATCAAATTCATGCAAACCTAAAAATTAAAATATAGTAGTGAATTCATAGAATTGTTTCAAAGGCATAAATTCCAATACAATGTAATATTACCAATTATAAATTTACTAAATATAACCAACAAAAAATATATATTTAACTATTCATTATTCATTCTCATTCACTAAAACTGTAACGTCCCAAGTTTTTAAAAAAGGCAATATTTTATATATCGTCCATGATATGCTACACCGAACATAAGAAAAAAATATTATTCTTTAATAACATAGATGATGAAATGAAGATAATTTAAATTATTAATTTAATTATTAAAATATTATATACACATTTTTATAATTAATTATTTTTTGCATAGTTAATTATAAATTATGTAAAACCATTTGTTAATAAAAAGAAATGTTTTTCTAAAAAACATTTTAAATTAAAAAAAGTGAATTTATAAAATAAAAAAACCTGTCTTGTTGGGTTTTATTAAATAATTATATATTTAATATACTAACTTTAATTTTTAATATTCATAATATATGTTTTCCTAAACTGAAATAAGAACAAATTCTAATTTTCTAATAAAAGAATTATTTTTCAAAAAATGAATTTTACTTCGATTTGATGGGGAAACCATTTTAAATATTTTTTATGATGATTTTATAATATATTTTTCAAATACAAGCTTATATATTGTAATAGGGGCATAAAATTATATATTGGATTAATTGTTTTTATTTTTCTGATAAAATTATTATTTTAATGAATAACAAGAAATACTACGTTTTAATTCAAAACTACATTTTCATATAATTAATTCAATTGTTAGATGATCATTTTTTTAAAATTTTAAAAAATATTTATAATATTTTTTATCATTTAATCCAATTTTGGCCATTAAAATAAATTTAAAATTGAAATTAGAGATAAAAATATTTCAATATTTTGAACATTTCACATTAAAAACACAATTTTTTGTTTGTTAAATTAATTATATATATAGTTTTTGTAACAGCCCGAGATTTTATGAAAAATATTCTTTTTAATTTCACTAATGTCTTGTGTTGTACGCTACACCAAAAGGAGCTTGCACAACACGCATCCTTGACATGCCTTGCATTACACGCAATCGCAACCTTCCTCGATAGCGTGTGTAGTACGCAATACTGAGTTTCACTAAACAACGATATTCTATTAAAATATTATTAAAACTAGACGTTATGTATAGTAATAACCACTTTTTAAATTTTAGAAATTTTAGCTCTCAAAATGGACTTCATTTTTGGATTCGGAATACCGAAATTAGCCTAAGGTGAAATTTTGGTATTTTTCTGAAAACTTTCAATTTTTGATGAATAGTGAAACCACTAAGTGGTAGGTTAAAAACTGAATTTTGCATAAAACTTAATTTTACCGCTTCTTTGAATGGAATTTCGAAAATCCGACAGACATGGTTGATATCAGTATGTAAAATGCGGTTCAATGAGATAAAAATAATTTTTTGGTGAATAGTAACTTTTTACTTTTTTTACCGCGGTTAATAGTAAATAGGGTAACTAAGGGTAAAAATGATATTACTATTACCCTAACACATGTCCTAATTCTATTGGATATGTTTAATTCGACCAAAAACAAACTTAGGAATAAAATATGACCATTTAGGCCCACTTGGGTTAGATTAGGACATTTATTATTAATTTATTTAAATAAGGGTTAAAATAGTTAAAATCAAAGTTTAATAAGTAAATAATTTTTAATATGGGGTTATACATAAGATAAATTCTACTACAAATATTCATTATAAAGATAAAAATATTTCCTATATAATAATATTTTATTTATAATTTTTAGACTTTATATAAATTAATTTATTTATGACACAACGATGATGCAGTAATTACCCTTTTAAGGAAATATTAACATAATTGATGTTATAAATGCTCAAATGAATGTAATTTGAGACTTTTTATGAATTCCACTAATTTTCTAGGTTACTATGATATATTAGTGTTGATTTAATCAACTTGGTTCGAACATATAATTCTGTTATGACTTTCACAAAAATCATATATCAAATAGTGTCAAAATTGACACAAAATAGTTTTTAAATCAAATATTATATTATTAATTGTTATTTTATTCCTAAAAATCTAAGGTTCGGCCAAATGACTTATATAAGGATATATATATTAATAATAAACAATTTGTGGTTCGTTTGGCATGTTATAGTAAGTGTATTAACCATATAGTGAAAGAAAACAAAAAGACACGGTAAAAGTTAAATTGATAAGCTTAAAATAATACCCTAAACTTGTCTAAATCCTATTGGATGATAGGATATCGACCCATCCCCACTTTAGCATCGAAATAAGACCCTTTGGAACAATTATAAACCGATTTTGACTTTAATATAAAATAATATTTTGAGATATTCCTAAGGTGCCCCTCTCCTCCCTTATAAAAGGACACCTCATCCCCCTCCTCCTCACACCAATTTGAGCACTCAAGCTCGGCCAAACCATGCCAATTTCTCCTCTCCACTTCCCTAGAATAATCCTAGAGGTCCTGGTCTTCTTCAAAGACCAATCTTAGTTCCCTAAGTGGAGGATTCAAAGAGGCATTCCAAAGAAGAGGTAATATCCATTACCGATCTTTTCAATTTCTTTCTTCTTCAACTTCTTATTCTTTAGTTGTTTCATGATAAAGTAATAACATCAGTATTACTTACATACTGATATGTTATTATAAATATGAAACTACCCTAATTTACCTTCTATCCATCCTACATAAAAAAATGAAATCACCGCGCGTGCGTACGTACGGAATACCGTCTCCACGCGGTGGTGTAATCTATTTTTCCACCATCACTTTACAAGGATGGGCATAATGGTGTAATGAGTAACTATTTATGATTATTATAAAGTAATATTGATACTGAAATAATATATATATACTCCAATATAGTTCCACGATCATAGGAACGATATCATCACTCGTGCGTACGTACGGAATACCGTCTCCACGATGTGATGCGGCTCGTTCTACATGATCATCATTACATAGTAATTATATAAATGAATTGAATGAATAAATATGATATATGTTACAGTAATACCATTCTGGATATAAGTTATCTATAACCATAAAAGAAGAATAATAATGTATTCGGCAAAACACGCATAAGAACAAAAGGCAATAAAGACCCGAGTAACAAGTAACAATGAAATATTACTAACAAGAAGCTAAGAATATGACCATATATGATATCATATAAATATGTATGATTCTGGAACAAGTCAATAACATTATTTAAACCATTATACAGGAGCTTCGGACACGTACAAAGCAAATCGGACCTAAGGTAAGGGAAATATCACAATCTCATTTTTATCCGAGATTGTTTATTTGTAAGTATTTACTGGGGTGTATTTTATCATCCACATCCATGTTTCATCAATATGTAATATTATTTCCATCCACCTACAATTGTTTAAATCCATTTTTTACCCTTCGGTGAGTTTTTAGTAATATCTATGAAAGGAATCTTTTGTCATACGAGGTACTTTTTGCCTTTTCCGACAAAAGTATGAAGAATGTTTTTTTAACTTATACGGCAAGAATGGATTTTTAAAACATTATTTCCAAAAAGCTTCCTTTATAAGTTTTCATGTTTATTTTTAATCAACTTCTTTTATTTTAAAATTGTATGACATGTTAAGAAAGGAAAAGTGTTTTTGAAGTAGAAAGGATATTTTCCTCAAAAATGAAGTTCAAGTATTTTATCAAAATTATTTTCCATCTAAGATAATAAAAGGGGTCTATTTTTATCCCTATTATTAAATGGATTTGATTATGTTGTGATGGAAACATTTTTTATGAATTCCTTTATCTTATATGAATTGTTTTATGATGTCATGTTGTTTAAGAATTCCATTTTTATTACACGGGTTACACTATGATGTATGGTTTATGATTATGTGGCACACATAAGAAAGGATTCATTATAAGATGGGTGGGACCTATTTCTCCCTCCAATGCATTGGGTAAAGATTTTATATCTCATGAGATAGACAGGGCTGGAACGGTAGGTTATACCGGTTCAGTGAAACAGGACTGAAACGAGGGTTACTCGATTCAGAAAGGGACTTTGTCCACTAAGATAGTCTTGGCAATGAGTCTTGACTAACAAGAAATGATTCTCTATGATTATGTGTGAATGCCACAAAGTTTCATGTTTTAAGTTATGATTATTGTGATTACATTTCACTACCATGATTTACCCCATGTTATGAAATTATGATCTCTTTTGCAGGTTAAGATTTACAAAAGTTATGTGCTTATGCATATGATGTGATTGATATTTCTTTTGTTTACCCTTACTGAGCATTTGAGCTCACCCTTTTATGTTTTCTTTTCCCCAGGATATAAAGAAAGGTTTTAGGTATAAAAAAAGGAAGATCTTTATGGGAGATTTTGAAGATCTTTCACCACAATTAGAAGATTATGATCCGAGTTTCCAAAGACACTAAACTATTACGATCCTTGTGTGTGTGTGTTTTTGTTATGTACTAAGTATTCCGCAAAAGTAATGTAAATTCTATGTACGTCAGGCTTCGGGTCTCTACAGTTGGTATCAGAGGAAAGGTTTATTCAACCTTTGGAAACTAGGATGTGAAAACGTTAGTGAGATCCCTAGAGATATTTCTAATGTATGTCTAGGGATGTCCCTAAGGTTAAGTATACGTATAGGTTATAGTACTAGAACTACGCTAACGATCATAGAATTAAACCTAAGATGTTAGATATTGAAGGTACTTCCCCTTTATTATGTTGTTTTCCCTAGCATGATTTTTGCCTCTCACACTATTATATTTGGGTTTTAGACGATGGCTGGAACCCGAAGGAACCGTGTTGATCAATGCAATGGAAAATGCAATGATTTCCCTCCTGAACAAACAAATGTTATGGGAGATGGAGTGGAAAATCTTATTACTATACTTACACAAGCTATGAATCATTCTGGACTTCCAAATGAGCAGAGAAGGGAACAATATTCTATTGAGTCCTTCATGAGGCAACGTACACCTTCTTTCAGTGGGTCTTCTGATCCACTTGTTGCTGAACAATGGATCAGTACCACGGAAAAGATATTTTCAGTTCTTCAATGTTCTGAACATGATAATGTCATCTTAGCAGTATATCATTTGGAAGGTGAAGCTGATCAGTGGTGGAATCTTATCAAGAATACAAGGCAAAGAGATGAAATTGTGTCCAAGGAATGGGACGAGTTCAAGAACTTATTTTTCAATAAGTACTTCCCTCGTATTCTTCAAACAAAGATGGAGAAGGAGTTTCTTGAACTAAAGCAAAATGATGATGAATCTATTGGTATATACGAAGCGAATTTTACAAGAATTGCAAGGTATGCATCTGGCATTATCATCCAACCTGAAAGTAAAGTTGATCTATTTTTCAGTGGCTTAAAACCAAGTCTTCGAAAGGAATTAGCTATAAGAGACTTCAGTAGCTATGAAGAAATTGTCCGTTGTGCTATCAAGGTAAAAATGGAAGTTGGTGTTACATATCCATCTCATGGTTTTGACAAGAAACGAAAGATGGAGTTCAAGGAGAAATCGCAGAATAATGGTGAAAAGAAGATTAATGTTTCCTTATGCACAAAGTGTGGAAAGAAGCATGGTGGAGATTGTCTTAAAGGGACTAGAAAATGTTTTATGTGTGGAAAAGAAGGTCATCGAGCAGCTGAGTGTCGAAGTAATGGAAAAAGGGTTTCTAATGATGTGAATAAAGCAAACACTGCAGAGAACGCACCACCAACACTTCAATGATTCAAGTGCAAGGAAATGGGGCATTATGCTAATAAATGCCCTAATCCAAGGGTTAGTGATGATTGACATGAGCAACCGCTTAAGGCAAAGGACAAAGGGAAGTCACATGCGATCACCATTGGCGATGTTGAATATGATAATGATGTGGTGGAATGATTAAGTGTTTATGTAATGGGATTCCAAAATAATGTTGTATCATAAAGTATTGGAATATTTATGTATTGGTCTATTGTGGTTTTCAATAATTTTATGGTACCAGTAACCATGGAAAGTGATTGAGATATTTTTTGGAAAAAGAATTATATGCGCATAATGAAGGGAAAATGAGAAAATTAAATATTGGACAGTATTCATGAGCTCATGATTGATATAAGGACTAAGTAATATCATGGTTTGAGTATATAGAATTTTGAGGGTTTTGGTATGTGGAAGGTGTTAACTTTTAACTGCATTCATGTTTTCACTAAGGTATTCAAGAGAATACATGATTAAGGACTTTGAATGTTTGGAATGTGACCAACAAAACATATCTTATGATATATGGGGATCAATGATGGTGTTAAATCTCTGGTAATCGTTTTCACTATGTTATGAGAGTGGACTGCAGTATTATGGATAAGCCTAAAGATTGGAATAGATTATGTTGGACATAAGTTAGTATTGATTAAGGATAGAATTTTTCTCGATATTATTGATGGGATGTTATAGTAATATAGTTTTAGAAAAAGGACAACCTGCAGGACGGGCGACAGCCCATCGCTTCGAACAAGGCTGTGGGAATCGAACCCACAACCGAAGTGCGACTGGCCTTTATCGCCTACCACTGGCCTACAGGAAGTCCCTGTTTAGTAGAAACTAGTTTTATTATATTAAGCAGTATGATATATGAAGTATATGTCCATTTTAGGAACCATATGTGATTAATCTCACTATAGATCGACTTATGTATATAATTTTTTTTTGCTAACCTTTTGTTTGAGACAGATGGAATGACCCGTCATTCTATCACATGATATGCTAACACTTCACGAATAACAAATTCAACTTCATTTATTTAAGAGATAAAGTGGAAATTGTTCAAGGCATGAACAACAGTGAGATTGTACCAAAATAAAGAAAGTATTTATTCTAATTCAAATTTTCAACTTTAGGGAAATGATATTGAAAACCAAAAATGTTGTCCTAGTGATCTTATACCTGATGAATCGGATGGTACCTTAGATCGTCACAAATTTATGGATTTGTGATTGTTGGCTTTTCCATAGCCATGTTCTATACCACTCTCAATTAGAACATGATGGTTAGATTTTTCTTCCATATCCATATTTTCACCTATGTGGAAACCCAGTGACTAGTTTGTTTGGGTAATCGTTACATTTCATACTTTAGTTTTTAAAGTCAAGTTTTGGTATTCCTTTTTACGATGTGGGTTTCTATTAAATAAACTTTCGAATAGTAAACCATATATAACCCCGACGAATTTCGAGGGCGAAATTCATTTTAAGGGGGGTAGAATGTAACAGCCCCAGATTTTATGAAAACTATTCTTTTTAATTTCACTAATGTCTTGTGTTGTACGCTACACCAAAAGGAGCTTGCACAACATGCATCCTTGACTTGCCTTGCATTACACGCAATCGCAACCTTCCTCGATAGCGTGTGTAGTACGCAATACTGAGTTTCACTAAACAACGATATTCTATTAAAATATTATTAAAACTAGCCGTTATGAATAGTAATAACCACTTTTTAAATTTTAGAAATTTTAGCTCTCAAAATGGACTTCATTTTTGGATTCGGAATACCGAAATTAGCCTAGGGTGAAATTTTGGTATTTTTCTGAAAACTTTCAATTTTTGATGAATAGTGAAACCACTAAGTGGTAGGTTAAAAACTGAATTTTGCATAAAACATAATTTTACCGCTTCTGTGAATGGAATTTCGAAAATCCGACAGACACGGTTGATATCAGTAAGTAAAATGTGGTTCAATGAGATAAAAATAATTTTTTGGTGAATAGTAACTTTTTACTTTTTTTACCGCGGTTAATAGTAAATAGGGTAACTAAGGGTAAAAATGATATTACTATTACCCTAAAACAAGTCCTAATTCTATTGGATAAGTTTAATTCGACCTAAAAATACTTAGGAATAAAATATGACCATTTAGGCCCACTTGGGTTAGATTAGGACATTTATTATTAATTTATTTAATGAAGGGTTAAAATAGTTAAAATCAATGTTTAATAAGTAAATCATTTTTAATATGGCGTTATACATAAGATAAATTCGACTATAAATATTAATTAGAAATCTAAAAATATTTCCTACATAATGATATTTTATTTATAATTTTTAGACTTTAAATAAATTAATTTATTTATGACACAACGATGATGCAGTAATTACCCTTTTAAGGAAATATTAACATAATTGATGTTATAAATGCTCAAATGAATGTAATATGAGACTTTTTATGAATTCCACTAATTTTCTAGGTTACTATGATATATTATTGTTGATTTAATCAACTTGGTTCGATCATATAATTCTGTTATGACTTTCAAAAAAATCATATATCAAATAGTGTCAAAATTGACACAAAATAGTTTTTAAATCAAATATTATATTATTAATTATTATTTTATTCCTAAAAATCTGAGGTTCGGCCAAATGACTTAGATAAGGATATATATATTAATAATAAACAATTTGTGGTTCGTTTGGTATGTTATAGTAATTGTATTAACCATATAGTGAAAGAAAACAAAAAGACACGGTAAAAGTTAAATTATTTAACTTAGAGTTAAATCTAATTGATAAGGTTAAAATAATACCCTAAACTTGTCTAAATCATATTGGATGATAGGATTTCGACCCATCCCCACTTTAGCTTCGAAATAAGACCCTTTGGAACCATTATAAACCGATTTTGACTGTAATATAAAATAATATTTTGAGATATTCCTAAGGTGCCCCTCTCCTCCCTTATAAAAGGTCACCTCCTCCCCCTCCTCCTCACACCAATTTGAGCACTCAAGCTCGGCCGACCCCTGCCATTTTCTGCTCTCCACTTCCCTAGAATAATCCTAGAGGTCCTGGTCTTCTTAAAAGACCAATCTTAGTTCCCTAAGTGGAGGATTCAAAGAGGCGTTCCAAAGAAGAGGTAATATCCATTACCGATCTTTTCAATTTCTTTCTTCTTCAACTTCTTCTTCTTTAGTTGTTTCATGATAAAGTAATAACATCAGTATTACTTACATACTGATATGTTATTATAAATATGAAACAACCCTAATTTACCTTCTATCCATCCTACGGAAAAAATGAAATCACCGCGCGTGCATACGTACGGAATACCGTCTCCACACCGTGGTGTAATCTATTTTTCCACCATCACTTTACAAGGATGGGTATAATTGTGTAATGAGTAACTATTTATGATTATTATAAAGTAATATTGATACTGAAATAATATATATATACTCCAATATAGTTCCACGATCATAGGAACGATATCATCACTCGTGCGTACGTACGGAATACCGTCTCCACGATGTGATGCGACTCGTTCTACATGATCATCATTACATAGTAATTATAAAAATGAATTGAATGAATAAATATGATATATGTTACACTAATACCATTCTGGATATAAGGTATCTATAACCTTAAAAGAAGAATAAGAATGTATTCGGCAAAACACGCATAAGAACAAAAGGCAATAAAGACCCGAGTAACAAGTAACAATGAAATATTACTAACAAGAAGCTAATAATATGACCATATATGATATCATATCAATATGTATGATTCTGGAACAAGTCAATAACATTATTTAAACCATTATACAGGAGCTTCGGACACGTACAGAGCAAATCGTACCTAAGGTAAGGGAAATATCTCAATCTCATTTTTATCCGAGATTGTTTATTCGTAAGTATTTACTGGGGTGTATTTTATCATCCACATCCATGTTTCCTCAATATGTAATATTATTTCCATCCACCTACAATTGTTTAAATCCATTTTTTACCCTTCGGTGAGTTTTTAGTAATATCTATGAAATGAATCTTTTGTCATACGAGGTACTTTTTGACTTTTCTGACAAAAGTACGAAGAATGTTTTTTTAACTTATACGGCATGAATGGATTTTTAAAACATTATTTCCAAAAAGCTTCCTTTACAAGTTTTCAAGTTTATTTTTAATCAACTTCTTTTATTTTAAAATTGTATGACATGTTAAGAAAGGAAAAGTTTTTTTGAAGTAGAAAGGATATTTTCCTCAAGAATGAAGTTCAAGTATTTTATCAAAATTATTTTCCATCTAAGATAATAAAAGGGTTCTGTTTTTATCCCTATTATTACATGGATTTGATTATGTTGTGATGGAATCATTTTTTATGAATTCCTTTATCTTATATAAATTGTTTTATGATGTCATGTTGTTTAAGAATTCCATTTTTATTACATGGGTTACACTATGATGTATGGTTTATGATTATGTGGCACACATAAGAAATGATTCATTATAAAATGGGTGGGACCTATATCTCCCTCCAATGCATTGGGTAAAGATTTTATATCTCATGAGATAGACAGGGATGGAATGGTAGGTTATTCCGGTTCTGTGAAACAGGACTGAAACGAGGGTTACTCGATTCAGAAAGGGACTTTGTCCACTAAGATAGTCTTGGCAATGAGTCTTGACTAACAAGAAATGATTCTCTATGATTATGTGTGAATTCCACAAAGTTTCATGTTTTAAGTTATGATTACTGTGATTACATTTCACTACCATGATTTACCCCATGTTATGAAATTATGATCTCTTTTGCAGGTTAAGATTTCCAAAAGTTATGTTCTTATGCATATGATGTGATTGATATTTCTTTTGTTTACCCTTACTGAGCATTTGAGCTCACCCTTTTATGTTTTCTTTTCCCCATGATATAAAGAAAGGATTTAGTTATAAAAAAAGGAAGATCTTTATGGGAGATTTTGAAAATCTTTCACCACGATTAGAGGATTACGATCCGAGTTTCCAAAGACACTAAACTATTACGATCCTTGTGTGTGTGTGTTTTTGTTATGTACTAAGTATTCCGCAAAAGTAATGTAAAGTCTATGTATGTCAGGCTTCGGGTCTCTACAGTTTTACCAATTTTTTGAATTCAATTATGTGAAATGAATTCCATATTTGGAATAAAATGATCAAAAATTATTTTTTAAAGTTACTTTAATTTTTAGGTATAAAAATATTACAATGGTAAAAATATTATTTACCATAGTGAAAGTAAAATATTGACAAGGGTTAAAATTAAAAGATAAATGAATAAAAAAACTAAAAATAAAACATTTAAATTGTGTTCATGGTGTGACTCGACCCTAAATAGACTATAAAACATTAATTATAATCCAATCTCTTGTAATTTAATTCAACCACTCCATTGTTAGTATTTAATATAAAATTATTAATTTTTAAATCACTTGAACCCACCTCTCCAGAAGTATAACTAACATCCCTCAACTACCAATTTCAACCCAAAAATCCCTACTGATCCTAAAATATCATAAAAACCTATCCTACTCACTATCCCTACATCCAAGTCCTTTATTTCTCAAAAAGTGACAAAATGCATCGTCCTTGAGGGTCTTTAATGGAGGGGATATTCAAGATATATTTTTCTCAAAGTACCTCTCTTAATTTATTTTCTTTTTCTACTCCCCCTAGCCTAATTCATCCATAAATGCATGAAATCTCCAAAATAATGAAAATATTAGGTTTTTATGTTTCAAATGGAAAATATCATATCAATGGCATTTCTCACTTCCTCTTATTCAAAGATTCAAAATTGTTTTCTAGGTTATACTAGCTAATCACCTCTGTGAATAATGTTTTTGCTATTTTTCTAATATCACGTTAATAGATGGTCTTTGAAATGTTTTCCTAGTAAAATTATTTCTCAATTTTTATATTATATCCTATTTAATATTCTTTAAATTTTATATTAAAAATAAATTCATGCTTTCTATATTCAGGTCGTATGATTACTCTATTTTGGGATATGTGGACTACCACCTCCTCAAAATGATGTGATTTGTTCAAAAATGACATGGAATGTATTTACGGTTTTAATGAAAAAGATATATTATATAAATTTCATACTAATTATAATTTAATGGTATTATATATTTATTCTCATTTATATACATTTCTTTTATTTATTTCTTTCAATACAGCAGGAAAAATAAAAATTATGTTCTTTGTATGTACGACCTACCATCTCTTGGAATGGTGTTTCTAGTTTTTATTCAAAAACTTTTATAAATAATTATATATTAAATAGATAATACATTTATATCTTGTTATATATTTATTATATTATTTACCTAGGACTACATGGGCTATTGATATCATACCAAGTTAATATTTCTCTCAGGAACCGAATATCGAAAAAATAACTCATATTAACATAAATATTTATGTAATTGTTATAATATGATAATAAGTGAAAAAAAGAACTAATAAATTTGGAAAAATTTATCAGTAAAGTATAAATTAACACAATTGTTTTATTTAGGAAGATAAATAACAAAGGAGATGAATCAGAATCAAGCTAAGCGATTTCGTCTCAATATTAATTTATTAAAAAATTTCTTGATAATATCAACCTTTATTATTTAATTAGTTGTATATACATCCGGTATGAAATTTAATATCAATTTTTTAACTATTATAATGTCAATTAATGTGTTTGTAAATTTTTTAATTCAAGGAAATTGAGATTTAAGTTTTCAAAGTGGTATGGGACACCAAACATGTTAAGGATTTTATTATCATATATTTTATAAATGATATTAATTGGTAGATGTATTTATATGGTCATAAAATGAATAGACATTACATTTTTGGTCTATAATTTCATGTTTTGAAAATGATATATTTTTATATAAACCATTTTACATTCATTACTAAATGAAAAAAGGAATTTTATTTTAACGTACGCGGAATAAATGGCTTCTACATCACTATAACCGTTATTTGATGTTTGGATTCCTCCATAAGACTTAATATTTTTTAATTGAAAATATCATAATTATTACTTTTTGGTTTTTTTTGTTTTTGAAAATGTTTTTGGAAGCATATTTATTAATTAAATACCTTGAAAACATTTCTGGTTATTGCAAATCAAATTTAATGTGTAAATTTTTTAAAATTTCAATATTTTATGTGTTATGATTATATAATGATAATTATACATTTGAAAGGTGGTTATGTGATAAACCAAACACATCTAGTTACATGATAAACCAAATATGGGTGGTTCTTGGATAAAAAAGGACAGGTGGTTATGTTATATTCTCCAAGGCATTGGGTACGAAAGTAGGTCATATGGAAGATACATTTATAAGAGTAATATGTTTGGAAGTCAGCTCTAAGGTTATTTCATTTATGTAATATTAAATACCCTATTACCGTTATATTTTATAAGTTATTTTTTGGGATTTATCATAATATATTTATTATAAAAAAATTTATCATTGATCTTAGATCCAATGAAGAATATTTACAACTTTTTAATAGTGGAAATTATTACGTAATGATAATGTATTCACAGTTTACAAGTTTTCAAAATACTAAAAGTTTTCCTACATTGTGCATCCCTTACTGACCTTTTTATTCACATCTCATGTTTCAATTATTTATTTCATTAGATTTAATGGATGATATAAACAAATATGGAATCATGGAAAAATATGTAATGTTTAAACATTAATGGAAACTATGATTCTTTTTAAATGTTTTGTTTTATAAAAATGTATGGTTAGTAGAGTTTCCTACTTTAAAATATTTGA
Organism: Viscum album; assembly: GCA_963277665.1. Classification (NCBI taxonomy): domain Eukaryota; kingdom Viridiplantae; phylum Streptophyta; class Magnoliopsida; order Santalales; family Viscaceae; genus Viscum; species Viscum album. Next base: position 1,338,333,267 of record OY728142.1, read on the forward strand.
GTTTTTATGTATGAGTTATGGCCTAATTCTATAAAGCTCTAAACCTGAAAAGATACTCAAGGTTAATTCTTGAAAAAACTCAAGATTATGTAAGGTTTATAGAAGTGGCCTTATATTTGGTATCAGAGGTCAGTGATGATAACATTAGTGGTTAGTGTGTTATTTAATAATAATTTAAAAAGTTTTATATAACCAAATTGGTTAGAATATTATAATGATTTATAGTTTTTTTAATTAATTTGAATAAGTTTTGGATGACATTAATAAGTATATCTTAGTATTTATGTTGGTACTAAAATAGTACGGGATGATTTTATTTATATATTCATACTAATGTTTTTGGTTTTAGTAAATGGGTGGATCTAGCTAGCACCAAAGTAAAACAATTAAAGTGAATGAAAACGTGGTGGTTCTATTAATAAAGAACCAAATTAAATGGGAGATACAATGAGTACTCTCTTGGTTATTCGAATATTACTATTGGGAGTAATTATTAACAACTTGAGCCTTAGTGGGTTTTATGATGGATCATATATGAGGGAAAGTAATCCATGTGGAATATCAAGAAATAATCATAATGGTATGTATGTTCAAAGAAATATTTTTAAAGTATGTTGAAGTAAACACCTAGGAAATTTTTTTAAAGAATTAGGGAAGAAGTTTTAGATGTTGTAATGAAGTTCATAATGTAATAATCTTCCAAGGAAAAATGAAGCATATAGTTGACTCTGGGAAAGGGAAAGAATTTGTTTCCAAGTTATCAATTAAAAGATTTAGGTGGGGGGATTATACTCATTATAAAAATAAATTTCATATAAAGATTTTTCAAGAATTGGATCTATGTATTTGTATAAATATATGATTCTTGATAAATAATTTAATTCTAATTAATTATACGAAAAATTAAAATTACATATGAAAGGTATGTTTTATTTCATGGTTCTTGTTATGACATTATTGAATCATAGAACATTATTTATGTTATTTTTCAGAGAATATGTATTATGGAATAATATAAAAAAGAATGGTGGGAGGGTCTTTTTGAATTTGTTAATGCCTAAGATGTCTACATTTCAAGAATTTAAGAGTTATGTCAGATCTATGGATGACGAAATGTTTAAAAGTATTAATTATATTTTGATGATGAGATTAGTTTTGAAGTCTTTTTGTGTGTGTTCCCTAGATGTTATTTATCTAAAAAATTTATTCAAGGAAGAATAATAATTTTTTTCTGTAACTATAAAATTTGTGGATAACCTTTACAGTTCATATGATTATGAGTAAATTATGGATTTTTTTATTTTGGGTCTCAAAATGAATTGTATGAGATAAAAATTAAGGAGAAAAAATTTTATGGTTATTTTAAAGGGATTTTCCATACTTTTAGCAGTGTTATATGAATTATATAATATTATAAAAAGTACAACTATCGGGATGGGCGACAACCCATCATGGATAGAACAACTATGGAAATCTAACCCACAATTAAAGGGAGAAACAGGTGCATCATCTACCACTAACCTACGTGAAGTCCCTAGTTATTATGAATTTATATTTTTTAGTTAAATTATTTATGGAAATAAGAATTAGTTGATTTGGGTAACTTATGGGTTATCAAGTTGATATAATTGGTACAAAAAAATTAATTAGTGATTAAGTGAATAACCTTATTTCAATAGACATTCACTATTATGGGAATCTTATATAATCACGATAAATAGAATACTATGAAATTTTATTTAAGGAATTAATGAAGAATTGTATTTTGGAAGAATATATGATGAACTTATGGTGATTTTAGTCATCTGTGGAAAAAATTAACACCTATTAATGCTTATTTGGACAATCCCATTTTTTTGTTGGACATCAAGAGATGTTGATATTTGGAGATAAATAATAAAATTAATATTATAATACTATATTATCAAATCCTTTCGATTTTGGGTTTCAATATTATATTGAATTATTTTGTTGAATTTTAATGACAATTTTTTATTTTATGTTCTATATAGAACTTGTGTATTACTAATGAATTTTGGATATTAAAAGTAGCTTTCTATCACACATTGGTTGATTAATTATGGTAATTAACCTACCTTTTATTAACTATTTTGGTTTAGGTTAATAAAATAGGTCATGAAAAATATATAGTTCATATTTTTTGGATTATTTGATTCAATAGACGTTTTTATAGTGCTTCACATGTTACCAAGATATCTTTAATACTCATAATTTAGAGAAAGAATATGAGTTTTGGTGGAAATTTGATTAAAGGATGAAACTATACTTGTCAATTATGTATATTTTATTAAGATTTTAGTCCCTATGTTAATATAATTTTTCAAATATATGAATGTTTCTTGAAAGAAAAATGTTATACACCTAATTTTTCCCTATATGAGATGAAAATTAATGTATTTAAGAAAGTAATACCTTAGTTACCGACATGGAATTAAAATTGTGAGGATGAAATTTATTAAATGGGGGAGGATGTAGCATCCTGAGTCTTTTTAAAAGACACTATGTTTCATGACGTACATGACACATTACATCAAACTAAAGAGAAAAAACTAATATTATTATTTAATAAACTATTTTTAAAATATAGATAATTATCATTAATAATTGCATCATTATATTTGGGTATACACATGTTTATAATTATTTTTTTTATATTAATGTTAAATTAATGTTAAATCTATTTTTAATAAAATGATAACTTTTTAAGAAAAACTATAAAATGAAAATAAGTGATATTATGAAAGAAAATAAACACTCTTCTAGGGTTTTATTAATTATGTATATTTTATATATATTAAATTTATTTTTTAATATTCATCTAATATTTTTTCTATAAATGACATAAAAAAATTCTTTTTTTGGATAAAAGAAATATTTTTCAAAAAGGCATTTTTTACTTCGTTTTGGGGGAGAATAAAATTAAAATATTTATTTTAACACGTTTTTATGTCCTTTTAAAAAAAATAATATTATTCATTATAACTGGGATATAAATATTTACTTTGGTTTAATTTTTGGTATTTTTCTGATAAAATAAATATTTTAATCAATACTGATAAATACTGTGTTTTAATTCAAAACTAAATATTATAATAATTTATTTATATTACTATAAGATACCTTTAATTTGTTTTAAAGTATATTTAAATTATATTTTATCATTTAATTATATTTTGGTCATTTTAATCAATTTTAAATTGTAAATAAATTTAAAAATTTCAAACTTTTGAATGTTTCACTTTAAAAACCCTATGTTTAGTTTTTTCTGCAGAATTAATTATAAATCTTATTTTACCAATTTTTATACTGGAATTTGGTAAAATAAATTACATATTAGGAATCATAATTTCATAAATATGGTTTATATTTAATATCATTTTTTAGATATACAAAATATACCATGGTAAAAAAATTATTTATTATAAAATGTAAAATTTTGAGAAGGATTAAAATGAAAAGTTAAAAGAAAAAACACCTAAAAAAATTAAAGATTAAAATTGAATTTTAGTTATGTATTGACCCTAAAAACATATAAAAAACTGATAAAAATCCATTTTCATGAAATATAATTCCACCCCTCTATGCTTAGCATTTAATATAAAATATTCAATAATATAATCGCTTCAACTGACCCATACCCAAGTATAAATAACCACCCTGAACTCCCAATTTCGATCCCAAAATCCTTGTGGATCTTAAAATAACAGAAAAAATATTCATCCTCACTATCTCCATGTCGAAGTGCTTCTCATCTCAACAAAAGTCAAAATCCAACGTCCCCTCTTGTCTTTTAAGGAGGGGTTATTCATGAGGTAATTTTCTCAAAGTACTTCTTCTAATTTCGTTGATTTCTCTTATATATTCACACCTCCTTTGTCCATCAATTCATGGTAACCCTATAATCTTGTAAATAATGGAATTTTATGTTTCTGATGTGATATATCATATCCATTTTATTTATCACCTCTTCTTATTTAATGAAATGAAATTATTGTCCAGGTTATACTGGTTAATCGCCTCCGTGAATAAGGTTATTCTTCTTTTTCAACTTTCATCTTCATGGACTTTATTAAAAATATTTTTCTGGTCAAATTATATTTAATTATGTATATTATAACATATTTAATATTCAATCTATGTTATATTTAACATACCTTCACTATTTCTATATTGTGGTTATACGATAACTTCTTTTTGGGACGTGTGGACTACTACCTCTTTAAAATGATGTTATTCATTCACACATAACATGGAATGTAATAAGGAATGTTTTATTAACCCTATATTATAAAAATTAAATAGTAATGTTACAATAATATAACAACATATGTAAAGATATTTACATAATTTTTTTTTAATTTCCTTCTTTCATTATGATATGAAAAATGAATGTAGCGTTCATGCTGATTCATGGTCGACCATCTCCAAGAATAGTGTTTTTATTTTGTCATAAAATACTATTATAAATTTTTATATAATTAATATATAATATATTTTTATCTTGTATTATATTATGTACATGATGGACTTATAACCACATGGACTACTAACATCATACCAAGTTCAATTTCAGCTCAAGAATTGAATATCGAAAAAACATCATATATGAACATAAATAATTTAATAATTATTATATCATGGTAATAAATCTTATAAAATTAATAATAAACATGAAAAAATATTCTCATGAAATTATAAATTAAACTATTTTTATTATTCATGAAGATAAAGACCTCACATTTTGAATCAGACTTGAGGCAATGGTCTTCTTCGTAATCTTCTATTATTAATGAATTTTTTTATAATATGGACATTAATTATTTTATTAGTTGTATATTAAGCCACTATTACTTTAATATCCATATTTTATCAATAATAATTTCAATTAATTTTATATTAAATTTATTAATCGATTTAGATTATGGTTTAATTGTTCAAAGTGGTATGAGACGTCCTAAACTGTGAAATATTTAATTATCATATCTTTTATTCATGATATTAATTCACATATAAATTTATATGGTTATAAAATAATTATACAAGAAATTTATGCATATATTTTAAAGGATATAAAAATGACTCTTTTTATACAAAACATTTTACTTTAGTTACAAAACAATAAGACACATGTTTTCTTAACATATACGGTGACAACGAATTCTCTATCACCATAACCATTTTTTGACATTTGGATTCCTCTATAATCCTTAATGTTTATCATCAAGGAAAATATATCCATTATTCCATTTTTTGGTGTTTTGGTATTGAAACTAGTTTTGGATGTAGATTCACTACTTCAATATCTGGAAATTATTTCCTGTGATTGGAAATGTAATTTTATGAGTGAAATCTTGATAATTGAAATATTTATGTGTTATGATAATATAATGGTACTTGGACATTTTATGAGTGGTTACGTGATAAGCCATGAATGTTTGGGTACATAGTAAACCAAATTTGGGTGTTTCCATGATAAATCAATAATGGGTTGTAACATTATAATCTCTAACGCATTGGGTATGGAAGTCAGCCATATGGCTATTCTATTTGTAAAAGTGATATGTGGGGAAGTAGACCATATAGTTATTCCTTTAAAGTATAATTATATCCCAATTTACCTTTATATGTTATATATGATTTTAATGGTTATAATGGTAATATTTTTAATAAAAAATGGTAATCAATAATTGTTATAGGTGAAAATTACTACTTTATGATAAAGTATTCATGGATTCCATGTTTTTTGATGACTTAAATTTTTCATTCTTTATATATCCCTTAACGTGTTTTTTATGCTCATCCAGTGTTTTAAAATATTTTTCATACGATTTAAGTGAGTATTGTGACAATGATGGAGTTAAGGGAATGGTGGTGATGTTTAAACATGAAACAAAACAATTTTCTTTTTAAAATATTTTCTTTTAAAAAAATGGATAGTGAGTAGATGATTTTACTTCATAATATTTATGTTTTTATCTATGAGTTATGCCCTAGTACTCTAAAGCTCTAAACATAAAAGTATCATAATGGTGAATTCTTGACATAACTCAATATTAAGTAATGTTTAAGGCTCGGGCATTATAAAAAATTCATCTCAAATAATATCCCAAACATAATTATGTATGTTTATAGAAACTGATCATTGAAACATAAATAAAAATAATTATTTAGGATTTTTTCTCACAACCTTTAATCTATTATAACCTGTTATATAGAGTTCTTCACTAACCTATTTAGGCAACACATATACAATATTAATTAAACAAAAGTAAATATCATTTATTCTATTCAAAAATTTCTATAAGATGAATATCATAATTATGAATCATCAAACTAAGATTTTGTTTCTTTACAAATGAGATCTCAATTTATATGATATCATTTATTTAGGAAAATCATTATAAGGAACCTTGCAATGTTCTACCAAATGTAGCATGTTTACCTACCAGAAAAATATCATCATAAAAAATAAAGACATATGAAAAAAATAAAATGATGATCAAATTAACCATAAAATTTTGGGAAAACAACCTTTTAAAGTTACCATAAACCTTACAAAATTACAAAAATGACCTTATGAAATGCATTGTGGCTTGACCATCCATTTTCAAAAATATGAACAGTAGGGTGTCTAGTGATCAAAATAAAAATATGATTAAACATAATAAATTTTGTATATGTCTTATGATTTTGAATTATATAAAAATAAAATAATAATATATTGTTAAATACAACCATAAAACTGAAAAATTAGCTAAAAACACCTCCAACCAATAATATATCAGTATCACATCACTTTTTAGTTAGTCTGGGATGTTTCATAAATATCCATTTTTAATAGAAACAACAACAAAAACCATTACAGGGTGATTTTTTAGGATATATAAAAATAACTTATTTCAATTAGAGATAAAATACACAAATAAATAAGTGTTATACAAGATTATATCACTCTTGTAATTGAGAATATAATGATTGGAATTCAATTGTCTCAAATACAGAATATAAATTCTAAATTTATTATTAAAATTAAAATGGAATATGTGTATAATTATGATCAAATATTCTTAGAATAATGAATAGTTATATGATTATTAATAATGATATTCATCTAATGTATCATCTTAATGTACACTCAAAATATTAACCAAGCATGTATCATTATTCTTCTATTTAATCCTGTAAAAACCTACATGGAATAATCATTGAAATGTATGGTCATTTATTAAAATATTATGATATATATTATTATAGTGATGGACCTCATATTTATATACCACTCATGTATCTTGGAAATATGCCCCCTGTTATAGAATGCTCTCTAGATCTGTAATTATTTTCATATATCTCTTTCAAGACACTAAAAAGATCTTAAAAATTAATTCAACTAAAATGGTTTAACCATATATATATATATTGGTGTGGCCTTTATATGTTTTAATATATATATATAAGATTTATCTTTTCATTACCCTAATCCTTATAGTGTGATAGTATTTTCTTGCAATAAAACAATGAAAAAATATATCAAATATTGTTATCCTTCTGGTATGAGTTCATCAATAGTAGTGTGATCTATTTCATATATCAAGGTTAAATTCATATCACATGAACATCCCCACAAAAAACTTAGGGATTTAATTTATGGAATGATCCAATCATATGATTCTTCAAATTAATCAACTTTATTTCAAATAGATAGGGATTAAACATGGTTTTCTATATAATAATAAACACTTCTTCAACTTCACTCTATTAAGGCATGATAATTACTTTTCATTTCATTGTTTTATAAAATTTAAGAAATATTAAATTTCCTATGCAATTGGGTTCTAACTCATTTTTTTCATATTGTAACTAAATGATACATGATAATGCCTTTAAAACTCATTAATTAATTTTATCAAGAATTGAGTCCTAGTCTTCTCCCAAAGTCGATGTTACAAAACCACCAAATTATATGATAAAATAATATTCATGATAATTTTATAACTCATGGTGTAATGTTTAGTTATACATTAATAATGGATATTAGTTTAGATTAACTCATTTTTCTAGCCATTATTAATTTAATTAATGAGATATCTTAAACTCCAAGACTCATTAACATCACCCATCATCAAGTGATTTTCAATTTCTACTACAGTGATCATTGGTCCCCCATTTTACTTTTTATAATGTATGATTCAATACATGATCTCTTATCTCAGATTAATCTACCAAAACATCATGTATCTCAATATAAATAAATACTATTTCACTTCACCCTTATGAAAATCACTAATGTGGAACCACATGTACGATCTATAAATGATAATTGAGAAGGACTGGATTAGTTATACTAATCTTTTTATATTTATACAACATTTTCCTCCTATTAAAGTGAGTGTTATTTTCTGGACACTCGCATCAAATACATTCCAACAGAAGGTGCCGAATGATTTATAAGGCTAACCACTAAAAATTAGATAGATAATCTTAAATTCGAATTTTATTTCTCATGATTACATGACCCTATAAAATCTGCATGGTGTACAAATCAGAATGTAATATCATGAACCTATATTACACATATCTTGATATATTTTTTGTTGAATACAATACATAATTTCACCTTATATTTTACAATGATTTATATTATAGATAACAATTGAAGATTCTTCAACCAATTTGACTCTTTTTGAGTTTTTTGTACTATGTTTTCCTTTTTCTTCTTCTTCATCACAGTTGAAAGGTTTCACTTCATTGTGTATACACATTATAGAATGAAACCAAAACCTTTATTGTCTATATTTTCTTCATGAGTTGTGTTCTTGGAAATAAATATCCTCTATAAATTATCCCACTCTCTATTTCATATATCTAATTTCACGATACCTCAATAGAGAGCCACACATTTTTATTTATTTCTTGTCTAATTTTTAACATATAACATACAACATCAAAATTCATTTAAATTTACATTTGAAATTTAAATTTATACTGATTACTTCATTCAAATGTATCTTAATTGCTTTTTTTATTCCATATTCATTATTTTTTTAACCTCTATTTCATATCAAAGCAGTATAACTGTAGGGGATAAAAACTTTACTTGTTGTCATGTTTTGGGAAAATCATCCTTTTAATTGATGTTTTAGAATTCCATTTTTCTTTTAAATGAGTTTCATCCCATACATTTGGGTGATATGATACAATATATAGAACCATCATCTCCTTATATAGATAAAATTCATTCCAATTGAATATGGGGACTCTTTTTATTGATGGTATTCATGGTTTCCATAGATCTTGCTGATAAAAAAAATATATTAGAAAAAAATTACTAATATCATTTGGAAAATATATAAAATTACTAACCATTGTAGAAAACTATTATTAGAAACCAATGGATAAATATTTTAATAGTATCTCAATGAATAACCATTATCTAATACCAACTATAAGCACATGTGAGAGTGAACCCCCATAAAATGGTGGTGAATCAATGGTTACCCAATAAACTCCCAGACACATATTTTTCAATTTCAATTAGTGTTTTTATAAAAAATACATATGGTATTGTATATAGATATAATTAACGTGACCTAATAATTTTATAAGCTTCACTCAATCTTATTATCGACAAATTAATCCTTGATGTCTAATGGTTTTGATATCATTGTACATTTTTTAATATCGTTTTCATCAAAATAAATTCCTAGGTGTAGGGTTATGTCACTAAACATTGAGCACAAAAATGATATATATGATCATTAATAATAAGTTTCATTTTATACACCCCCTTATGTTCCTCCCTAAATTGCATCAAGTGTGAACTATTTCTCTTTTCCTCAAGAATAGCTAATACCACTATAAAATTATATATAGAATAATTTTTTATTATACCAATTATTTCGTATAATTTATATTGGTGGGTGACCACATATTTATATACATTTTATATATCATGAAATAAGGATCCTAATTATATCCTGATCTCTATATCCAAAATTAGTGTCTTGTATTGCTTTCTAAAAACTATAAAGGTATATAAATTTTTTATTTCCAATTCAATAGGTATTGGGGAATTCTATCATAGTATTTGTATCCTTTAATATATATATATAAATGAACTATTTTACAGAATCCATATTCGAGGAGATGTGGGTGGTTATCCCTATATAATAATTTTGAACACTAATTTCTTGACATTGAATACTAAGAGAGTTATCCTCTCTTCAACAACGTGAGTTCATTCCTATAGAATGGAATACTTCAACCCCCATGAACAACCCCTCAACCAAAAAAATTGTTTTATTATTATGCCATTATCTCGAACTATAATTTCTCATAGTAGACTCTTTATAGAACAATATATAGGGATAAAGAATGGTTTTAGTGTAAGAATAAACTATTATTCATCTCCACTTCAATGTGGTTTGAAAGTACTCCTTCATGAAGTGGTAGTTTTCACTATAATAAAAATTAATTCCATTATAAAAAACTCACCTAAAATTGGATTCCAACATATCCTTGGGGACATTTCCAAAAAAATAAAACCTAAAACAATCCGCAATGATTATGAATAAATTATTTCAAGAAACATGTCATAGATTGCATCCAATGTGGATACTATTTAAAGCCCAAATCATATTATAGAATGATATTTTTTAATATTTTCATAATATTTGTGTAATGATAAATAATACAATGAATGTTCCATAATTTATATCTACAAATATATCCAGTGGTTCAATTTTCTTATGGAGGTCTATTTTACTCTAAATCTTACAAAATTCCCTATTTATCAAGGGATATTTAATATTTTCATAGTGGATCTTCATTTACATTACTATATTCCCATTAAATATATCATGATAACATTTTTATAAATTTCACAAAAACCTAAATACCCAAAACTTCCCACAATTTTCTAGTAAATACTATAATCTATCACTTCTCCCAATTGTTAGGTCAAGTCATACTCACTAGAATACTAAATCATGTCGTGAATATAAATATATCATAATTCCACATTTACTTATATATCATGGAATAAAAAAATTTAATAACCATTACAAACATATATATAAATATTTAATATAGAATTCAATATTTTTCCTTATATATTTTGCAACACGTGATCATGCAATCTATAATACAATATATATATATATATATCACATTCTATAAACTACGTCTTCTTTTATATTATAACATCCTAATAAATATAATGATATGTTTAATCAATTAGATGATAAATAATATATCAAACATCATACTCAATCATGTACCCCATTATTTTATTTAGATAATTTTCTTTAAAATATCCACTCATAACGATCAAATCATGATAAAACCTCATGATTTTATAAATAAGAGGAGTGTTATCTGGGTAACAAACCTTTTAAAATTTATAATTTGAATACTAAATTTTATTCAATATACTACTCAAATTCAATATTCCTTATCCACCACATATAATATCCATGATCCATCCATTAACATATAATGAAAATAAAATTGGATAAAAGAGGGTGTTTCATCTGGATATAACTAGAATATATTCCTGAATTCACTAACTAATGATCAAATCATAAATCCAATCACTCTTACTACTAAATCTATCATAATATATATATATATATATATATGAATATCACAAAATTAACCCCTGAATCAACATTAGGGTGGATGTTAAGTCATAAGTCAAAAAATGAATGCTTTTGGGAATTTACAACATTTGTAAACTACCTTTCTAAAAACATAACATGTTTTCTTAAAAATGTTGTATTTACTTTTAAAAAATATTGATATAAATTTTATGAAAACATTTAATTTCATTAAATAAATTATAAATCAACTTACAAAAAAATTCACACCTATCTGGAATGTGAATTTTCTTTTTGAAAAATAAAATATGTGTTTAGTGATTTTTTAATACCATTGCTTAAAACTATGGAATTTCCCCTTCCTTATGTCAAATAAATAAATCAAAAAAATATAGTAATTTGAAACCATGTTGTATTATAAGCTAGAAACATCATCTTTTAATAACCAAAACACAAGTATCACTACTAAAAACAAATTTTAATTCTAAATATGAACTACAATATTTCCAATTAATATAGATGCGGCCATATATACCAAAAAAAATAAATCTACTTATATCAGCCACCAATCTCATTAATTAATATTTTTATTATACATTGAAGAATTATATATAACCATAATTAATACTAAATATATTATTTTTTTAAAGACACATAATTTATTTCAAGTTAGAGAAAAATTATATAAACTCAAACATTCCATTTTTTTAATTCATTCCTCAATACCCCTAAAACACCAACAAAACATAATCACTAATCATTTACATGCATAAAATTAGATATCACGTGAAGTAAATTCGGACATGGGCTTAATTAATTCTAAGTTTCTTTTTTAGGTAATGTTATCAAAGACATCACATGGATATTGAAATTTTTTTATCAATGAGATAATTTATAAATATCAAAAGGATATGGTATGTTTGTTTTGTATTTAAATATATGGTTTAAATGAAAATATAATGGTTTATTTGTATTTCATAAAAAAAGTAATAAACTAATAATATCTATAGAACATGAATAATATTTCATGTAATGGATTTTGACTAACCTATATGATATAATTTATATGATTAGTATTCAAGGAAAATATTTTTAATCAAATCAAATATTGTTTTTCATGATGGTGTGTGAATAAATATAACTAGGGAAATATAAATTCAAAATAAAAAAATGAAATATATTTTTGTTTAGACCAAAAAATGGGGAATAATTGTTGATGTATATATTCTTCTATGTTATTTTAATTTTATTAAGTCACTAGAAAGTAATAAAATGTCATCATCTATATGAATAGGAGTATGATGCTTGAGAGAGTTTGAATTATTCAATCTATTTGTAATTTTTTAATTTCCAATAATTAATTTAAGGGAATTATGGATTAATTATTTTGTTAGGTTATCTCTATTGAACTATTCTTTCTCAAGTGAACTCTATCATTCTTTGTAGAAGATAAAAAACAAAAAAGTGGACTTTAAGATAAAATATTTTATCTATTTCGTATCCCTGTAACAGTTTCAATAAAAAGGACAAAAATATATTGGATGCCTTTATAATTATTGGGGGATTTTTAATAGGGTTCGTAAATGATATTATACCTAATTTATTTTTATATAAAATTTCAGAATATTTTTATTATTCTTGATACCCATCACACTGATGATATATTTAATAATATTATAGGAGGATCCTTATAACAAATTATCTTTTGTCTTTATTTAATTTTTAAATACAAATTAGTTTTATGTGTATAGATATAGAGATAGAATATATTTTAGTAAGTGGTGGAGATTTTGTTCTTTGATGATATTTTATGAAGGATAAATTTGGAAGATTATTATAAAACACTAATAGAATCCCCCCCAACCTCATGTTTATTATGTTGATTTAGGAACATTAATTTTCATCATTTCAAAAATGTTTCCACTTCATAGTTTCTCCACTTGAGATACAAATATAAATTATATAAAAATAGCTTACACTAAATTTTTTCCACTAAAATCAAGAATTAATTAGGTTTTATCCATCCATTATATTCTATTGAATATTTCTCTTAATTCAATATACACATATATAATTATACTAAAATTTAAATATATATATATATATATTCTTTTTCTCCTCGTGGTATCATAATTTTCATACTATCTTATTATGCTTAAATATTCTCTAATATACTAAACATGGGACATATCTTATTTATCATATTCCATTTGACATATATGATAAAGGGTAATCAAAATAACCAAAAATATAAAATCATTTCTCACTTAATTGTATTTAATATTTTTTAAATCAATTGGGATAGAAGTTTCTAATTTTTCAATATATAAATAAACTATCATGGGGATGTAATTTACTATTTGATTATCTTAGTAGGTAATTTGATCGAAACTATATAGAAGGAGGTATATATCTCGTATTGATTGTTGTTTATTTATGTATTTTAATTTTTTCAATAATATCCACAATGAAATGGTTTCCCTACATAAGTATTTATTTTCTAAAAACTCTATTTTTTCTTCTATTATAAATAAAAAATGTTCTCAAAATATCATGTTTTTTTCTAATAAATAAATTCATGTTATGTAGTGTTGTTCTCTTAATCTATACATGGTATCTAAAGAGTGTATAAATCCATTATTCTAAATAACTTATCACTATTTCATTATATCCAAATAAATATTATTTTAGAATGTATCTCATTATCTAAATTTTTCCAATATATCTTCACTCTACAAAATACATATTTTGAATATAAGTTATCAAGTTACTTTTAACATTATCTCCTTACAAATTACCAAGGATAAAATATAATACATTTATCCATGGTGTAATTATAAATAATTTTATTTGGGATTATAATTCCATTTCATATATAACAATCACAATTTTATAATATTTCACTCATAAAACTGTGGCCATCAAAATAGTAAATACAATAGAATGGTTTGGCGAGTCATTGAAAAAACACTTACTATTAAATTTTATCTAAGTCAATAATTTTATAATTATATTCCAATAAATATATTCATGTATGAACTATATAATTAGTTTTCTATTTTGAATAAATAAAACATCAATAATATCTCTTATTAGGTAAGTATATAATTCATACATTCTTAAAATGAATCTGGAATTATTCTAATTTGGATTTTTAAAAAACAATTATTGGAAATTTTACTATGATTTCAATCTTTCTCATATTAAAAAACTATATATAAATTATGATATATTATTTATCAACGTAATGTGTAGGTTGGAAGATTATAATATTTTCACTTTTTATTTCATAATCATTAAGATATCAACTCATTAGACTATACCCCTTATCATTTTAATGGATTTATAATGTGTTATAATTAATTTTAATTATTAAATACAAAATAATAAATAATGTTAATATATTCCATAATTAGATTTTTTCATACTCACAATAAATGTGTACCACTTATAGACTACAACAATACCAAAACAAACTATGTACTCCACCTAGACCATATCACTACATAGTACATTACAACTTTTTACCCTTAAAAAATCAATTGTCTTATCCCAATTTACCAATCCAACCAAAATTTAAATAT
This sequence comes from Viscum album, assembly GCA_963277665.1. Lineage (NCBI taxonomy): Eukaryota > Viridiplantae > Streptophyta > Magnoliopsida > Santalales > Viscaceae > Viscum > Viscum album. Next base: position 1,338,348,466 of record OY728142.1, read on the forward strand.
AATATATTGATAAGTAAAAATATTTATTATAATTTAAATTATATGGGGTTGGTAGTTTTATATATCCTCATGTTAATTTTTATTTTTGAACTCAACGATTCAACATTATATTCAAAAATATCTTCATATCTATTAGTTTTTTTAAAAATATCCACCAACTGATAAATCATGGAAATATTTTATACACTAATAAAAACTTTCATTACCTTTTTATATAATGAAAAATTAAATCTCATTATTTTGTTTCTGTATTTATTTTAACACGTTTTTCATGATATTGGATGTAATTTTATGTAACATATAATAATCAAAATAAAAACAAAAACATATTCTCTAAGAGTCTAATTAATGAACCCATTCCTATAAAGGTACCCCACATATGTTTTAAATGAAGATAATAGAAAAAGACCCCCTAAACCCTTCCTTAAATAGGCCTTGGTATGTTGACTAGCATCAAGATTATAAAAATCACAAATATGGATGGCCTTACAATCAACGTAAATAAGGATCAGGGGAAAGGGTAAATCAACAAAAAAGAAACTGTATCCAATAGTATAAAAATAAAAATAAAAGTATCCCATGTTGCAAGAAAATTTTGAATGAATGATGATAAAGGTCTCAAAATGATACCAAAAATAAATTTTATATGGCAATGAATTAATGGATACTACCATATCCTAGGTATAATGTATATCTTAGTCCCAAAACTCCTCCTGGAAACTTGAAAAGTGTTATATATATATAATTAGTGTACATCATGTATACACAGTATGATCACACCCTATTTCCCATGTGTACTTGGGAAAAGGGCATAATAATGCACCTGTTAATAAAAAAATCAATATGCACAGAAACATAGAAACTAATTTTTCCCAACTTAACTATAGAATGATCAACAAATAACGAATCCAATATAAAAGAATAGTATAAAATAAAAATATAACAAAGGCACACATCAACTACGTCCCAAATAGTTTTCCACAATTATCCACCAACATAGAACATCCTCTTTTCACTTTCCTTCTATCCTTATCTCATCAAATATTTTCCATATTGTATGGTGGTCGGAACACATTCTTATCTAACCCAACCTCCAACCTGATCTAGAATTTAGTGAAAAAATAAACAAAAAATACACATCACAAAATAACATATCATGTCTATGGTATTAGGGTATCAATAATATTAACAACATCAACTTCATTCCCTCTACTTATAATGAATTAATTATACCACTTATCATATCGTCATTTTTATTGGGTGATATAAAACACCTACCCATATCATACATTGATAATCTCTGACACCAACCCATATCATCACTAGAAAATATCTAACAACAATCCTTATCATTACTGCTACTGAAAGAAGAGAGGAGAAGTGTGTGTATTTATCCATATGTAACAAAACCATCCCAAATGTTGGAGAAAACTTTTGAACCAAAATAATTGGGGTGTTAGGGATGTTATCTAACATGAGTGGGGAGTATAAAGAAATAACATTAAATGAAATGATTTTTGGACAACACCAAAAACCAAACTTATGGGTCAACATCAACAAGAATATATTGCTCAACATCATCACTAATACACCTAAAATCATCCATAAAAAATAAAACAACTAATAAATGCATCCCACCTCAAAACCATCACAAGAACCACACAAGATTCCACTTTTATTTATAGGTTCCACCATATCTAGTTTTTGGGGTTTCCAATAATTCTCAATTACAATCCTTTTAATTTAAAATTAACCAGACAATTCATTTACCATTATAAAAATTTAAACCATTCATCATACATTAATTTCATCCCATTCATATATTTAATTACTTAGCAGGCAAATTTATTTACCAAAACATGTCATTTTCGTTTAATCATTTAAAATTCATTCCACGGATAACTGGGAAACAAAAACAACCACACTAAATGATGCACCATCTATCCTATATTGACCATCACCACAATATATTATATTCCCATCCATTACCATAATTGACATAAACCAACCATCAAACATCATCCCAAATCACATCTCAAGTCAACTATCAACCACCATTCTACCCAAAAAACTCCACTCCAAAAATGGTCACCACTATCACTGTATGTGCCTCAATAGGGTTCACATAACCACATTATACTCATCAAAAGATCATCAACACAAAATGAAATATTTCAGATTATATATTTTCAAAATTTTCATTTTTAACTGATGCCGCCTAATATAAATTCTTATTTAGCCTGGTTTTTATCACCCAAATCCAAATTTCTATGGGAAACCAATTCAATAGACATATATAAGTGATTTTCTATTTCCATCAAGTTGAACTCACTAAAACAAAACATAGAGTATCTCTTCATTAACAAAAACTCCATTTTAAACCAGATTCACAACTACTATTATTTCTAATAGTGGAAATATTAAAGCATCATAATGTTGGAAATATCACCGAAATAGTAAACAAATATAATTAGTCCCTATTCCAAACAAATGTTGATATTTTCAACTAATTATCTTCTAAATACATCACTTATTATTCTGTAAACATATGAAAAAATTATGAAATCACTACTCATTCACAAAACTGGGAGAGAAATAGGATCCCCTACATCAAATAAGGATAAATAAACTGTTGTGTAGGGATAGAATGAAGAAAACATTTCCTCACAACTAATATGAAACCATAGATAGATCATAAACTAAGAATAAAAAACCCCCAATCAATATTCAACCACCACACCACCCAAACCGTTCATTTTCCCAAGATCAACATCATCTATAATGATAAAATAAGAAAAATATAAAGAATAAAGAGAAGACAATAACATTCATATTTTCAATATCCAACCTATAGATTCCAAATATCAACCATCACAATGGGAGTGTGGAAGGCCTCCAAAAATCTCTTATAAACCACCCAATAATCAATAATAAAAACTATAGAAAAAAAAAATTCAAAAATGGTTCTGGAATTTTTTAAAAACCTATAAAACAAAAGACTATGGAAAAACACCCTTCACAATAAAACATGGTTTTCAGAAAAGTGTAGGACTATAGAGTAAATTTAGGTACTAAACAACAATATTGTAGGAAAAAACAGCATACAGGAATCATTAATAGTCTCAAACTAAATATCATTTCAACTCTGATATGGAACACAATGCAGGAGACAATACTATACTGAAAAAATTGGAATTCCAAGAAAAAGGTTATGTAACAACTCATATCTAGGGTAAAGATATTTAAATGTTTTTAAAACTAAAATAATCCCCCTATAAGACTCTATATCACATCATAGTAACCATGTCATGGCTATTTCAAAACGAATGATCAATTAAAACACTACCTCTAAATATATATACGATAGTTGATCTCTCCACACCAGAAGAACTCACGTTACGAGGCTGTATATACCTCCACAACATAAATCCTTCCTCATCTTCTATTAAGATACAACTCCACCATCAAAAACTCAAATACATCATAAATTCCCTTGTATTACACCATAACATGAATTACCACAAAGTAAAATATTAGAATGTCTTGACCACAACACTATATACCTCTCAAAAAATTATTATCCTAGTGAATCATAACAAAATTAGAAATGGAAAAGGAACGGGGTTCGAAGAACCTCATCATGAGTTACCTCATAGGGATCTTGTTATAACTGAAACACAACCAAAAACCATGTATTTAATTTCAATATATAAACTACCATATCCATCACTTAAAAATTACATAAGAAGAAAAATCATGTATGACCATACTCCATATCAATATATTTTCAACTTTTTGTGTCATTGTCTTGACTGCACAATTCAAAAACATGTCGTAAATATAATGTATCATTATTAGGAATGGTCTTCTAATTTTTATAAACAAGGATCCATAATGAACCCCACCATAAGGGTAACAAATAATATACCCTATACCAAAACAAATATATAAATCACATCATCCATGAAAAAATTGATGAAAAACTCAGAAGAACTATTTTTACAGTTCACAGATTATCACTATATGCTCCAAAGTACTCTCCTCTAGGACACCATGCCTCTATAAAATATAAACCAATGGAATAGTTATACACACAATATATTCTCCAACCAATATTGTATCTCTACTGGTCCATATAGAAAACTACACATCATTCTTGATATCTAACTCTCCTAGGTCATGGATTTGGGAGTAATCATGATGATACCAACAATGTTGGGACACATGGAGGATGTTATGGATCTTGTCTAGTAATAATAAAATTTTCAACCTATATGTCACCTCTTCAACTATCACCAATGCCTTAATATTATTGAAGAACTTGAGAGATTTCAAACTCTATCTACTAAACATATTTAGAACCCAAAAGGGGATACTCTAATGAAAAAATGGCACCAACCGCAAACTCAATGGGCCGCCACCTACAATCAACATAGGACTTCTAAAGGTCCTATACTACATTCATCTATTATCAATCCATTTGGAACATTACCAATGGATGGTTACTCACTCCTAAATAACAAATATAAAATAATCAAGCTTCCATCATTTCCTCCAATGTCTGGATGGTCCACTCCATCTTCCCATTTATTTGAGGATTAAAATCACTATTAAGGTGAAACTATGATCCAAAATAGTGATTTAATATTCTCTAGATACATGAATTAAAATTTGGAACCCAATAATAAAATATGATCCCAGACATCCATTTAATGTTAACCATCTCAATCACATAATTCCTTCACAAATAATACTTAACAATAAATTTTATGATCTCCAGAAGCTGAGATAACTTCATCAGTTAGTTTATTATCACACTAACTATATAAAAACCTCTTAGAGCCATAGGTGACCTGGTGATGACAACGACTAATATATCATATCTCTACCACTCGGGAAAATCCAATGGCTGTAACAACCCTCCTAGAACATATTTATAAAATTTCCTATATGAGAAGACCAAGCACTCTTCCATGGACTCTTCCACTGACTTCATTATTCAAGACAACCTAGGATGTATCCTCAATCCATAGTAGATCTTATGCATAATAAGACATATCATAAATGGTGATATAGGGAACTATTGAAGGAACCCCTCAAAAATTACTATTAGAAAAAATATCATTCCTTGAAACAATATATGGTTTTAACCGTCCCTTTAGAGTATCACCATGTAAAACACTCTCTTGAATCTCCTCTTCCTCTAGGTCTCTCATTTGAGACTTCTCTACCCGATGCATTAATGAAAATCACACCATTATCAGATAATGATTATATTTGTCACCAACTTTCTCAGAATCTAGATGCATCATTTCATTCTCTTTTACCACTTTTCAAATATTTGTGGAATCCCAATCCACTTACCCTTTGGGATTCCAAATCAACACAGTAGCAACAAACTTCCCTTTATGATGGTGCTGGATATCTCAAAATCATAATCATAGTGAAACTCCATCCACATACACAAGGGATCTTTTAAATCCCACAAAGAGAATCATATTTCTGTCTCTTTTTTTTTCATGAAAGAATCAAAGTGATTCCTGATGTAGTAATTCCACCATAGATTCAGTTTAAAAATAGTACCTGCTAACTCCAAATCATGGGAGGTGAAGTTACATTCATGGGAAAATATTTTCCACATACCATAAGTGACTAATACCATCTCATGAATTGAGAATAATCAATATAATTGATCATTAGTTTCACTAATAACATCAAATATCATAACCTTTTTAAAATGAACAACTAGGGCACTGGTTAGTCACTACTTCAGGTAAATGAATGTCTCATTACACTAATAGAACCAAACAAATTTTTGTTCCATCATAGTGAAAGATGTATGTGGTGCTACAATCGGTAAAAAAATATAGACTGATAACACTAATAATACCCCCCCATAAGAAGGAAACTATGAACTAATCCAAAAACCCATGGAACATGGAGTTCATGAGACACATGGGAATAGATGGTTCATTTGTGACACTAAATGGAATGAATAAAAACTAAAAGTTCCCATACCAACATAAAAATATAGTCTTCAAGATATCCTCATATTTCCCCTTCATCTGGTTATATCTAGACCACATGTCGATCTTCTAAAACCTACAAGTTGTGTTCATATATTTGAAAAACATTATATTCTCCTAAGGGAGTAATACTTCATGAATATCACCAAATTCAACCTATGGTAGTCCATGAACTACTAGAGAATATATTATTATATATGGGAAAAAATAATTGGAGAACCCCAAGGAGATTCTATGGATTAGATGAAACACCTCTACATAATATCATCAACCATCAACCTCAACTCATACAACTCGGTAGTAATCATTCGATAAGGATCCATTGAAATAGAAGATGCACACAATTGAAACTCTATTCCAAAAATGGTGTCTCATTAAAGGGTTATAGTAAAACCTCATCATAAAAAACATAGTGGAAATATTCCAAAATGCTATGTATATGTCATACCTCAACATGCCCTAATATCTCAACCAAATGAGATAAAAGTTGTTCCAATTTTCTAGAACCAATATGAAATTTCATCTCCCCAATGAATTCCACTCGCTACCATCCACATCAGAAAATGAAACTGTCCCACAAAAATAATTGATGACTATATAGAAAGTGTAAAACCGATCCATGCTAAGGATAAAATCATGTGGTTTTACATTTAGTGAAAATGAATCCCCAACTGACTGGTTTTTCGCAATCACATCTCTAAATCCCTATAACACATTAAAAAAAGAATCATGACATTTAATTTTCATAGAAAACAGTATGCTGATGAGAAATCTATCCACCTCATGACCAAGAGAAGAGACCAAACAATTAGAAATAAAAGAGTGTGACATTCCTGAATCAAACAAACCACAAAAACTTGTGTCCTATAAATGTAATTTAACTAATACAACCTATATGTCATTAACCAGCCTTGGTCGACCCCGAATCAAGCACTCGAACCAATCCATGGCATGACTCGAAGTGCATTCCTGATCCCCATGGGAATGAAACTAGTTGTGGGAATCATTAGAGTAGACACATGAATGATTTCACCCATATATAAATAATAAAACAAACAACATAATAAAATGGACATCCCAACACAAATTTGTAAAAACTAAAATGATAATCATGTATAAAACAAGAAATGAAGTATAACTGAATGATAAAAGTATATTGACCTGACCTAATGACCAACTATCACCATGTGAGCCATCTGGTCACTCTCCAACACAATGATTACAAATCGCTCAATGTGATAAATCTCAAGCTGAAACTTGTACAAGGGACAAAAAAAGAACTATATGCATGAGTATTAAAACTTAGTAGAATTTCCCAATTAACTATTCCTAATGCATAGCCATTAAAATAAAAGAAACACCAATTTTAATATTGAACTAAAGTATATAAAATTTCATTTCTCTAAATTATTACTGAAATCAATGTACATCCCATTTCCCTCATTTATTTCCAAATATCGATTTGTTCAACTACTGTGCAATTAGAATTCTCTAGGGGAAAGTGATGTTTACATATTCAGATTTTTACAAAGAGGATAAAACACTTTCATTTGAAAACAATTTTGCATAAACTTTATCAAAACCATCCCACTACCTTCCAAGAAAACAATACACAAGAAGGCATGATAGTGATCACACAACAAGGGAAATGTAAATGTACATACAAGAATAATATTCATTACTAAGAGAAACTTAAATCAAAATAGATATGGGTGAACCGAAGAGATCAAGAATAATATAGAATACAGAAATTCATGAGACCTCATCCTAGTTTTCATGTCATACACAATGAAAAAAACAATCAATATACATGGAAATCCTTTCTCAGGCATGTCTATGGAAAATCTCATAGTAATAAGCCCAATATATCCACCTACTATGGGCCCATGGTTAGTACCATAACATACTAATATAGAAATCATTCATAGAATGTTCTCCCCATGTTCCAAGTTCCCATGTCTCAGGTATATTAAAAGGGGGTGAGCCAATAAAATCTTGCCGATCACCAATCACAACATATGTATAATGATAATTCACAACAGGCATCACCCGGAGTCACTACAAGGACTGATCTCATGCCATTAATCAAAATGAACATAATAAGTCCATCTAGAGGATCTCTTATAATAGATCACAATGATTCAAAATTAATTACATACCATCCATTATATAAATTGAATCATGGTATGAGAAACATCCACATGAGGTTTTCATAATAAATAATATCACCATTTTTTCACAAAGTAGCCCAATTGGCCCTTTAGCGTTTCTCAAAACTAACATTTTAAAAAGGGAAAAATTTATATTTTAATAAACAGGTCTATATAAATCATTTATAGAAGTATTCTACTTTCTTAAATTCCTTAAAACATTTAGTTTACACATCCAATGCACAACCATTTATATAAAGATGCCAAACAGGCCATTTCCCGGCAACTCGGGTCGGAAGATGTTATAAACCAAAAACCCCTAGGGTTTTACAACCAAATTCATATTTTACAGACATATAAGGCCCCAAAATACCATTTATCATGATTAAAATTCATTTATAAATCCAAAAAAATCATTTCAAATCACACTGAAAACATAAAAGCCAACAGGGAAATTTATAGAGCATGTGGACATGCACTCTATAACAACACAATTCATTTTATGCACCTGAAATGGAATAAAACTAATAATTTCATGGCATAAATTTATTAAATCTACTAAACCATGATCAAAATACCCTAAACTAGGTTCTGAACATCTCAATCTAGGTGAAAAGGATAACAGAACATTTGAAAAAACTCTTAGTGTCCACTTTTATAACAAAACAACACTACTTTTCACAAAACAAGGTAAAAACACCCCATTTCACACCAAATAATGTAATTTAAGTCTTATAAAACAATAAAAATAATTTTCATATGGTTAAAATACCATGAAAAAAATATGAATATTAAATAAAAAAGACATGTGTAATTGGAAACCTACCTCAAATCCTTGGCAGAATGGAAACGCACACCTGATATCTCCATCTGAGGGTTTAAAAACCCTAAACATTTTACCAATAGCCCCAAATGAACAAAAATACAATAAATAATCATGTTATAATAGATCTGTTGATTTATCATGACCATGGAATAAGAGAAAAAACTATGGATGGAGGAGGAAGAGGGAGGAGAAAGAAAAATGAATCTGACCATTGAAACAAGAAAAATCTTCATATTACCTTATATCTACACCCATATAAGAAATTTAATTCCTTGAAACTCCTTTGGTCTGGAAGAACATGGGGAAGAAGACTATGGATGAATAGAGTAAAAAATAATAGCCTATGAAAGCAACAATTTACCTCTTCAAATCTGGACAGTTTGAGAAACCAAGAAAATTTTGACCCAAATATCAAATGAAAATGATCTCCAAAGAGGTGAAATGGAACATGGAGGGGAGACTAGGGTTATTGGTTTTGAGTGAGAGGTATAATCATTGATTTTGTTTTGAAAAATAATATGATATAAAATATAAAAATAATTTTTTAAACTGCAAATGGGTTCACACGCTAGCCTAATACCTGAATAAATAACCCAAATCCACCATTATTATGAATTAATATGGAGTTAAAAAAGTTATTGGAATTTTAATAGATCATGTGAGGAAATTTGGGTTGTTTAATGAGTGAAAATTATTGAAAATCTAAGGATTAATAAAAGAACTTCTTTTTTAATTTTGAAAATGTGCTCACGGTTGGCCCAAATCTTGAGGTAACCACACTTTTATCCAAAACTCCCAAACAAGCTATCAAGAACCCATTATAGGATGATTAGAAATATATTTAAGTTCATAAATCAACATTTATCTTACCCAAACCCCTAGAAAAGGATCATAATTTCCAAAAAACTGTATCAAAGTCAATGCATGGAAAACAAGGTGTGACAATTTTCCACACCATTAGAGCATTTCACCCCTAGAAAGTTGTAACACAATCCAGCTAAAATATCAACACCTAAGGGTTCCTTATCAACATGGTCCAGACAATAAATACAGGGAAGTATCATCCACCATCTCTGTAACTAATGACCATTTCTTAAATAAAACACCAACTCACAATAACATCCCGATAAACAATAGAAAGTTCGAGTAACTACCTCCAAAACAAAGCTAAGAACTAGATTATTGTGCCTCCTACCCATGAACCCAATGATCTCCCAAACCATAGAGCACTCAATAAAACCAAATATTCTATTGGAGTTTATAATGGACTCCACACCATTATGAAACAGCTGGAAATCAATAAATTCATTGGAGGAAACTCTATGAGAGCCCTGGTCATTATCCCCCCATTAAGAATCAACGATCAATTTCAAAATTATAATTCAACGAGAACTATGAATGAGTCTCTATCACAAAAGCCTGCCAAAACTCTACCATAATAACCTAAAAATCCTAGATAAGAGTAAAAAACATGATCACTTAAACGTCCCACTACCACACAGAGGGGACATGAGCTGGGACAACACATTCTGTACGGATTAAAATATCCCACTATAAGGTTGGAGGAACAATACATTCCAAACTGCTTAAACCTATGAGATTCATGACTACGCTCTATCTTCACTCCATAACCTATGGATAGAGAACTAAAGGATGATGTGTCTACTTCATTGTATTCAGGAACTGCTAATTCCAAACTAGAAAATTTATCATATGATTAGATAAAAGAAAAAGATCCGAAAGATATGGAATAGAAACCAAACATCCCTTGGAAACATGAGTTCATAAAAGAACCACTACATCCCTTATAATAAAAACACCAAAACAACATCAGAAAAAACCCCCACCACAAATTATCCCTTACACTAGAAGAAAACATAAAAATTTAAACTTTAAACAACTCCCAAAAAACATGTCACTTCTGGGACATTCCACCATTACGCTTTCTAGAAACACCTCGACAAAAGCGATGCAATTGACCCATGCATCCACAAGTATGGAATGGCTTAGGATTACTTGTAAATGATGGCCTCTTGGGACCCAACGTTTTACACTGATAACATGAAAATACATCCCACCTAGAGGAGGTTGATGAAGGATCACTAGACCTCTTAATTCCATGACCCACTCCATCAGTATTCATATTATTTCTCATCTCCTAACTAGATTATTCCCCATTACATCTAGGGATTGAAACTGGGAGTACTACCTAGATCACTCCTTCCATAGTGGCTTACACATGAACGTCTTGCCTCACCACATCAGAAAGTGATGTTATGTTGAAATATGACACCATTGAATGCAAATCAGTACAAATTCCAACTTCAAATTGTTAAGAATTCGTGGAATCATTTTCAAAACAAACTGAATCAGAAGGTACTAGGTCTAGAAATCGATGGAAAAACTCTGACATAGATGAATCGCCATACTGTAGATTGCAAATATCTATCCCTTTCCCCACCCTTTCACTCAATGAGAAATATCGATGAATGAACAAAGCCTGTAAGAACTCCCAAGTATGATTTTCTCGGGGCTGGTTCTGAGACACTGACTACCACCACTTCTATGGTGAACTTTCAAGCATGAAATTTGCAAACAAAACCTTCAATAGATTAGGATACATGATGAGGCTAATGTTCCATCTAATATTTTTCCTCGACTCCTCCAACTTGATAGGATCTGATTGTCTATAAAATAGATGTGGATATAATCTAAGAAACTCATGAGTGAAATCCATAATTTGATTAGGTAGAAATTATAGTAATGGGGAATCGCCTGAAACTGCACTAAGATCATCCATTGATTCTTTTTAAGGATACTTACTAAAAAAAAGGAAAAACCAATAAAAAAATCAAGACTAACTCAATAATAAAAATCCTCATGAACAAAAACCTTACATCCGATAATATTTGATCATAATAAATCAAGAAACTATTACATCAATAAATTCTTTTTTAAACATATTTTTTTAAAACAATCATGGTGGGTAAATCAATCCCCATCAATATTCATTAGAGTCTCACTCACAAGTATGTTTCAATTCCACCCTGGTAACCCTTCTGCAATGCCATACTAAGCATTCATCCACATTCCCATATAAAACTATGCATGCGATAACCAATTAAAACACAAAAGGCTAAAACAAACAACCTAATTTTTCAAAAAAAACCATTCAACCCACTTCAGAAATCATGTACCATTGAAATTAACACTAAACTCCAAGTTAAAATTCATTTTAAAAAATTCAGCAATATCTCATTTCAAAACCTGATAGACAAGAGGACATAAACCCTTTTAAAAAGCCTCTCAAAAAACACTTTCCAAAACCAATGCATCATATTCAAAAACATTTCAATTGCCCAAAATATAACATTTACAAAAAAATACAGAATCACTTTAAAATAATCCAAGTGTTCCCAGAATTTCATTTTAAAAACTCAAGCATTTAGATTATGGAATATAAATAATTTTAAATAATTTCTACTTTATCCCAACAATTTGTTTCTCACAAAATCTACATTCCATAACTGTTAAAATATTAAATTTTGAAAACCCATTTTCGACATTTCTAAATCAAACCACCCCATTGAATCCCATTTCCTCAATTACCACAAAAATATTTTCAAAACCATTTTCAGAATTCTAGAAAGGTCCAAAAGGCCAACAAAAAGGGATATAGTATCATTGGGTGACCGGACCATATGGTTGGTGTCCATATGTCAAACATACCACCAACCTAGAGAGTATTATTAGGACCATTCCCTAGCTCCAAATGGATTTCTAGGCCCTGTGACTCATAGAAACCATTTTTCCAACACCCTTATTGTGTCCCAATAACAAAAAATCAACACGAACCAAAGACAAAAAAGAATCGAGACTTCCCATGGACACTTGAGGATCATAACGAGAAATATTTCGAAATGATCATCCCAAACCTACCCTTTATATCCCTAAAATCATACTTTATCAACCTTGACATCTTAAAATAACAAATAGAACTCAAAAAATAACAGTCTTCTAGGACCCAACTTACCTTTGATAAAATTTTCTCACGATCATGGTCGGGTCAACCCCTAAATTGGGCACCCAAACCAATACTTTGCATGACCCGAAGGGTGTTCCTGATCCCCATGGGCTAGAAACTACTACAAAGAATTATTATAGTATACAATGGAATGGTTTTCGTAAAATAAAAAAAAATAGTAGAAATAAATGGACATCCAAATAAAATTTTATAAAAAATAAACTGGTCATTATTTATGCAACAAAATATGATTTACAATTTAACGATACACCTAAATAGACCTGAAATGATGACCAACCAACTCCATGTGACCCAACTGGTCACTCTCAAACACAACGATCACACGTATCTCAAGGTGATGGAAGTCAAGTTGAATCCTGCACAATGGATAAAAACTGAAAATAACTATAGGCAAGAATATTAAAACAAAGTAAGTGGTCCCGATACTCTATTCCCAATGCACACCCTTTAAAATAACTGAAACATCAATTTGAGGTTTGAACTAAAATATATAAAATAATGTTATTTACAAGATTTCTCAAAACAATGTACAACCAATATCTCTTATTTATTTCCAAAACTAGATTTGTTTCAATTATTGTGTGAATAGCATTTTCATGTGGAATGTGAAGTTTGTATTTTAAGATTTTATCAAAGAGGATAAAACACTTTCATTTGAAAACCAGTTTCAAAAACCATATCAAAACCATCCCACCACATACCTTGAAAAAACAATACACATGAAGGCATAATATTAATCACACTATAAGGGATATGTAAATGTAAAAACAAGCATCATATTTATCAATGCAAGAAAATGAAAGAAAAATGAACATGGATGAACCTAAGAGATCAAGAACAATCTATAGGACAAAAATACATGATGCCTCATCCCCATTTACATGTCACTCATGATTAAATCAAAACACTCAATAATATCGATAATCCTTTCTTAGGAAGGCCGAGGGAAAATATCATAACAATAAACCCAATATATCCACCTACTATGGGCCACTAGTCTATACCATAACCTACCAGTGAAAAAATAAATCATAGAGTATTCTCAAAATATGATAGGTACAAATGTATCATATAAATAAAAAGGTGTTTATTCAATCATTTTCATCCAACGATACAATTACAATATATATATAATGATAGTTCACAAGATACATCACACTGAGTCTCTCAATGGACCAATGTCATGCCATTATTCAAAAGGTACATAAAGAGTCCATTACGAGGAAGTCTTATAATGGAAAACATGGTTTACTCAGTAAGTAAAACCCATGCATTATATACATATAAGCATGCTATGAAAAATAACAACATGAGGTTTTCATAAAAAAACAATTTCACTATTTAACATGCCCTTAATCATTTTGTAAAACTAATATTTTCCAGAGGGAAATTTTCCAATTTTAATAAAGAGTTGTATGCATGCCAATTATATCAGAAATAGTACTTTATGAATCCCATTAAACATTTTTGTTACACATAAAAATCACTTCCATTTTTATACGGATGCCATATATGACATTTTCCGGAAACTCGGGCCATAACATTTTATAGGCCCAAAAACCTTTTGTTTGTACAACCGAATCTATATTGGAAAGAAATAGAAGGAACCCAAATATATTTTTTTCATGATTCCCATGAATTTATAATTTGAAACAAATCATTTTAAACCACACATATCACATAGAATCCAACTTGGCAGTTTACGGAACACATGGCATGCACTCTTTAACAACATAATTCATTTAAAGCACTAAAAAAGGAATAAAATAACTAATTTCAAGACATAACATTATTAAAGATACTTAACCATTTTTTAAATACCCTAATAGAGGATATAAACATCTCAAACCATTTTCAAAAGATAATATAACATTAAAACAAACACTTGGTGTGGACATTAATAACAAAGCAACACTATATTTCACAAAACAAGGCATAAACACCACGTTGCACACCCAATAAAGTTATTAACGACTTATATAATAATAATAATAATTTGTACAGGGTTAATATACCATGAAAAATATCATATTATATAAAAATGACATGTCCAATGGGAATCCTACATCAAATTCTTGGAGGAATGAAAATGCACACATGATATCACTATCTGAGAGATTATAAACCCTAAACCTATGAAAAACATCCCAAAATGAACAAAAAACCCCATAAAAAATTATGGGATAACATAACCCTTGGTAGATCAGGACTAGGGGGAAGATAAATCGATAAATAATGGAAGGAGGGGGAAGAGGGATGAGAAAGGGGAAGGAATATCACCTTTGAAACAAAAAAAACTCATGTTCTTCTCTTTGATCTACACCCTTAGAGGAAAGGGGATAGCATTGAAATCCTGGTGGAGGCTCTTTAAATCTATAATAACTAGGGTAAGAAGATTTGGTGGAAAAATAATATACTAAGAATGGTTTACAAAAGCAACATATTACTTATTCAAATATAGACGATTTGGGAACCAATGAGAAAGTTCTTCCTAATCCCCGATGAATATGAGCTCCAAAGTGGAGAAATTGAATATGGGGGGTTCTCCAAGGGTTCATGATCTCTAGTGGGAGGTGTAATAACCTAAATTTAATAATAATGTAATAATTTATAAAATAATAAATTTAATATTTTAAAACTAGAAATGGGCTAACGAGATAGCCCAATATCTGAATAAATAACACAAATCCAGCATAATTATGAATTCTTAAGGGGTAAAAAAGTATATTGTGTTTTTAATAGGAAAATAGAGGCCATTTGGGAAATGGAATGAGTTAAAAAATTTGAGAAACAAATCAGTTTTAAAAGAAACAAATTTTGTTTTTAAAATGGAAAATTGGCTCATGGTTGGCCTAAATATTGCTGTAACCATCCTTTTCTCTAAAAATCCTAAAAAAGTTGTCGTGTATCAATGGGAGGATGATTAGAAATAGATGGAAGTTCTAAAATAAACATTCATGTCACCCAAACCCCGCTAGAAGAATCAGTATTTCCAATGAAGTGGATCGAAACGAAGACAGCAAAAATCGGGTTTGACATTATAGCCCTTCTAGTGTTGGAAACACCATTACATGAATATTTATACACTAACCTCTTTTGTCTCTCTACCAGTAGAATAAATTAATTAACTCGGGTCTTGGGTGCTATGGAAAAGGATAATTGTGAGGATAACCTATAACAACTCATTATTCTATCTGTTGAGTAAAATATTTTTTCCCTTACTACTAATCAGATTTCTTCTCCCCCTACTTCTATAAATGATACATAGACAACTGTAGATGCTATTGAAAAGCTGTATAAGAAGTAACATGATTTTATTCTTTATGAGATGTCAGACATCATCCATGACTATAACCACAACTCCTGTATCTATAGAAATAAAACTATCAGCCCTATTGTGGTTTTTTTGGAGAGACACTACTCAGAATAATGTAAAATATTGTTTCTATGTTAGTTCCCTATTGGTATGAAGACCGACAGTCTATATATAAAAAATCAACTACATCTGGTCCTTCTCTATAATAGGACATGTTAGAAAAAATCTTAAAGATCAGATCACTATGAATGAATACCCTATGTAACCGCCACCTTCTTCTACACCACCAAGTACTCATGAATCATAAATTGGGCGACCACATATCTAATCATTGGGAATAGAACCTACTCAAGAAACAAAACTTGTGAGTCCTCATCTATGAAGAATTCAAGGTAAATTGCAAGAGGTACTTCATCATGATACCTTATTCCAATTCACTTTGGCTCTCATACTGAATAGAGATTATATCATTCCACATTATCACCTTCATCGTGAATGGCATGAACTCCAGATTAAACTCTTTATCAAATTTTCCCCATAAAACATCAATATCCATTTGATCAACAATATAAATTTCACACCACTAACATTAATCAAAATACAAATTATTAACTACATGAGAAAAAAAACTCAACCCAAGTTCAAATAATGAAGAAACAAGTAACGTCCCAACCCTACTTACCAAGAATCTGTGCATTACAAAATAACATAGGCATGATACAAGGAATAGTTTTCTGAAATACTAATCAGTTTAGTATCCTTAGAAAAACAAGATACATATGTAATTTTTACATTCCATCATTAAATAATAAAACAACACTATGTCCCCTTTGAACACTCTTATATCCCTTATCATATTCTTGTAAGTTAATCGTAATATACTTCCTTTCATCCTTGGAAAAATAAAACATAAGAAATGGCTGAGCTCAAATTCTCAGTAAGGATAACATTATATCAGAAACTATCATAAATAATAATAAACATTTAAGTCAATGTATAAGACTAGAACATATTCCTTTTAAACATAAAATGCAGCTTAATATGGAAAGGATAAATCAAATAATCCCATTTACTTATTCACATGGATATTCTACTAGTCGAATAATCTCATATAATATCAACATCCAATTTCATAATGATGGAATGCATAATTCCAAATATCATAACTACATAGTCAAGGCCATATTCCAAGACTAAAAATATGATTTTGTCAAGGCCTTATGCCAAGACACTAGTTAGTCTCATGAGACTTACTGATGCATCGAGGAGCTATAGCAGGCTCCACCCATCACTTAATATGTCCAATTATATCCTCATATGAAAGGGTGAAACATAATCTAAACATTCTTATTAATACTAGCATACAAAATGTCAATACATTAACCATAAACCATGAATGTTATAAAAATAGGACACCCACAGTCAACTATAACTCATTCAATACAATATAGAAGATTGAATTATAATAAATTAACCTCAATCGAGAATAATGAAGGATATTGACATATATGAAAATAATAATCAAAAATATTTGAGAGAAATATCCCACTTTTTCTAGAATGCATTTAAAAGTATCCCTATTTATCAAGAAGCTATTTAAAATAGATTTTTGAATCAAAGTGTCGCATACACTTAGAAACATTTAAAATGAATTTTAATTTAAAAACATTAATTTCCATATAAATAAATTCTTAAATCCATTTTTAAAACATGTACATTAATGTGAAATATTTAGAAGAATAAAATTTTAAAACATTTAAAATGAAATTTTCGTTAGAGTTCCTAACCAAATGAGAGATGCTTGAATAAAAATAATTGTGGTAATAAAAACTTAATAATATCATGAGAATAAAGGCATTCATGATATATTATGTCAAAGTACAGTATATAAACCAAATAAAAGTAAATTGGCATATAACAACAAAGAAGTCTCAATGGAATATATGTTGAGATGAAATCCATTATAAAACTGTATCCTTAGGTTAAAGATAAATCATTGACATAATTATTTGTGAAAAATATAAACACACCAAATATGACTGGATATTCAGTGTAAAACAATCAGACTACATTTACACTGATTCTTGTAACAAGAACACCAATGACTTTTATGTTTAACTCAATGAATGAAAATTGACTTAAGATTACTCTTATCAAGTTCATATCGATGAATTATGCTTTTATAGATGGGGTGATTATGTGTATCAAATGAATATCCACACAATGGGGAGTGGAAATTACTATAACAATATATAAATATTTATTTCAGAGAAAATATTGGAGAAAAATAATCAATGAAGGTTGCATAAAACTGAATGAGTGGAAATCGAAATTAGAAATGACCTTACCGATTTTGTGACTTACGAAATATACACCTCATGAAAAAATGATCATACAATGAAGATTT
Organism: Viscum album; assembly: GCA_963277665.1. Classification (NCBI taxonomy): domain Eukaryota; kingdom Viridiplantae; phylum Streptophyta; class Magnoliopsida; order Santalales; family Viscaceae; genus Viscum; species Viscum album. Next base: position 1,338,367,236 of record OY728142.1, read on the forward strand.
AAATACCCATAATGACTATATTACATAAGTAATACAATCATTGTTAGTACATACACCACACAAAAGAAAATGGTGGCAATATAGCAGGAATCTCACGAAAAATAAGAAGTGAGATGAAAACCACTTACCATGTTTTAATCAATCGAGTCGTATGAATAAAATTAAATAACCACCAAATGAATCACAGAATACAATGAATATAAATAAAATCATGATAATATATATAGAATGGTAGTAAACAATACACTACATGCAATAAATAGGTGGAAAACTATGGAAATCTCACGGAATTAAAAGTGAGATAAGAAACCCCTTACCCTGTACTTTTCCTTAGTATAGGCTAGGTTAACCTCCTATATAATGGTGAAATAATTTTTATTAAATTATAAAATAAACGAATACATAAAATGATATCATATATGATCTTCTAATTTATCATGGTTTATAATATTTCAGTAGTATCATCGTTTTGGGTGTTAACTAATTTGTTTTCATTTATATGGTTCGTTACGTAATCCATGTTTGTTATGGATATGATTTATTTTATTCATATGAAGAATTATATTATGTTCATAATCATTATTTTTAATAATAAAAAGAATTTTATCCCTGAATTATTACAATGGGAATGAATCTCTTCACATTTGTGGAGACTATAATCTGTACGTATGCATGAGCGACAATATCATTAAACTGATGGTAAAATCTTATGTAATAGGATTGTTTATCATATATACAGAATCATTAACATGTTACATTTATTATTTACATCAGTTATACTCATTATTATACCCATCCAAATAATGAAGTGTTTGAATAACACACTGTACCACGATGTGTAGACGGTAAGCCGTACATACGCACGTATGGTGACATCGTCATTTAATCAATGGATAGAATAATGAATATGGTTGTACCATATTTATAATAAAATCACAGTATATATAAGGTACTTTATTTATTATTTTGGTATGTAAACAAAAAAGTAAATAGGTAGTGGAAGAAGAAAAGAACTTGAAAGAGGGTGGTGAAATTATTACATCTTCTTTGGGTGTTTCCTTTTGAGTTGATCAAAAAAGGATCCTTAGGTTGGGTTTCTGATCAATGTATGGACTCTAGGTTTATTTCTGGGTAGTTGGGAGGATATTGGGGCCAGGGGTTCCAGATCCAAATGTATTTGGAGGTTTGAAATTAAGATAAGGGGAAGTACCCTTTTATAAAAGATGTGAGGGTCACACTAGAAAAACATAGAAATATTATTTTATAATAAAATCATTTTCGGTATACAATGGCTCCAAAATGATTTAGATAGAATATAAGCTGTGGATGGGTCGCAAAACTCACAACCAATAGGTTTTATACATGTTTAGGTTACCATTTCAACCTTATCTTATAGATTTAACTCTTAGTTAAATAGTTTAACTTTTACCGTGTCTTCTTGTATTCTTACACTATATATTTAATTAACATAGTCTAATCTTCTAAGAGAATCACAAGTGGATCATTAATGACTTATATAATATTATTTAATCCCTTTTTCTGAACCTTAGAATTTTAAGAATATTATCTCGACCAATAATATAGTATTAGTTTTAAAAATTCATTTATGACAATTTTTACATTATCTAGTATTTGGTTATTTTGTGAAAATCATAATAGCATGATTATGTCAAAAAAAATATTATTCAATCAACCCTAACATGTCTTATTAACCTATAAAATTAGTGGAATTCATCAAAACTCTCAAATTAAATTTATTGGGATATTTATTAAATCAATTATATTAATCATTCATTAATAACTTAATTACATCATCATCATTATGTCATAAATATATATAATTATTTAATCTCTAAAAATCAATAATAAAATACAAATATGTAGGAAATATTTTTATCTTTTTAATGAATATCTATAGTCCAATTTATCCTATGTATAACCCTTTATTAAAAATGTTTTAGTTATTAAACATTGAATTTTACTCTTTTAAATCTTCTTTAAATACAATAATAATAAATGTCCTAATATAATAAAAGTGGACCAAAGAGGATCATATTTTATTCCTATGTTTGTTTTTGGCTGAATTACACTTATCCAATAGAATTAAGACATGTTTTAGTGTAATTATAATATCATTTTTACCCTTAATTACCCTATTTTCTTTTAACCGTGGTAAATAAAAATCAAAAGTTACTATTCACAAATTATTATTTTCACATTATAAAACCACATTTTAATTACTGATGTTAACTATGTATCTCATATTTTTTAAATTCAAATCACTGAAGTTGTAAAATTATTTTTTATGCAAATTTTCAAATTTTCCTAGAACGTGGATAAAAGAGAGTAAAAAGTTCAATAAAATTTTATATATCTAATATTATTATAAAATGACTTAAATGAATTATATTGAGCATATATAGGTATTATGTATCTATTTTGACATATAATATATTTAAATAAAGTAAATAATTATTTAAATAAAAAGTTGGTTTTAGATAATAACACAATGCTTTTCACTATTTATCCAAAATTGAATATTTTCAGAAAAATACAAAAAATTCACCCTAAACAAAGTTTGAAATTCCGAATTCAAAAATGATATATACATTACCATATTAAAAACATATAAGTTTCATTAATAAATTTAAAATTAATTCTTGTTTTCAAAACCAAAAATTGGGATTTAAAAACTATCAAAAGATTTACTTGTGTTTATGTCAAATTTTAACGTGAAATTACTTTAAATGACCTACGTTGTATTAAATGATAAAAATATAATATAATTATACTTATAAACTATTATAATTCATAATTTAACACTATAAAATACTTCTATTTAAAAAGTGGTTTTCAATTAAAATTTAGTATTTTTCAGAATTCATCAAAATATGAATGTTATTAGAAAAGTACCAAAGATTTATACAAAATAAATTTTTATGCCCCAATTATACATAAGTGTTTAATTTCATTAAATTTAATATATAAAAGTGTAAAATATTGGTTTTAAAAAGGAATTTCTAATAAAAGGTAAAAAAATTGCATTTTTTTTAAAATAATTCATTTATTTGAAAAATTGATTTGTACTTATATTATGTCTAAGAAACAGATAATTTGGATTCTAAAATTATATAGTGTATAGAAAATTAAAAATTTAGATAATACTATTCATAACCTCTTTCGGACGGCTAGTTTGGTAAGACGTTGTGTGCTCAAACATAGTGTAGCGTGTAGCACAAGATGTTGAATTACTTTAAAGAAAATAACTTACTATGAAATCTTGGGGTGTTACCAAACTGATATAAATATTTCCAAACAGTACGGTAGATGCCAAAAAGATCTTATGTGTTGAAGAAAGTTTCGAAAAGAAAAAGTGATGTCATCATCAGACCCGGAGACCCGGTGCGGGGGGCCTGGAGGTGTTTCCCGAAAAAAATGGGGAAGTGCGCGGAAAAATGTGTCCCACACGGAAAGTGTCGGGATTTGCGAAGAGTCCTCCTCATAAGCACGAAACAATTTCTCACCCATGCCCGGCGCGGTTCACATTTCGTACCGCCGCCTATGTCGTGCAACTATTTCTCACAGACCGGTATTTCACACCCCCAGTCGCCTATAAATTGAAGGTGACCGCTTCTTTTTTGGAGCTGAAGAATCTGAACCGGCTCTCGTGCGCATAATTGGCATTCCTTGCACACGTAAAATGGCCTTCTGGTATGGTTATTTCATGCCCAATCGCCCCAGGGTCCCCTTTCTCACGACATCCCCTTTGGATTAGACTTAATTCTATTCCCTTCGGGGTCTTCCCCTTGCATGCAATTCCTTCTATTTCACGTAGGCAGGCCGATTGCACACAATTCCTTCCATTGCACACACCCCATTCCCTTTCACGCAACCTCTTCCAATTGCGTGCAATTCATTCTCCTTGTGCACAAAAATTATGCCCCCCAATTCATGCAAGGATCCGCTATTTCACATAGGCCAAGGGATTTTTCACACCTGGCCCCTTTATTTAGCACAAACCTTATGTTCTGTGTGCAATTCCTCGGGGCCCTTCATGTCGGTGCTCACTAGGCTCCCCGTTGTGCGAGCACCTGATTCCCTTCTTCCAGGTGCCATTCGCAGGTGTATTTTTCACCCCAGGCATCTGTATCATACATGGTTTTCCCATAAGACCTTCTAGGCTTGTACGAAGTAAATTCAATGTCCCATGGAAAAATCTTCTAGTTGTGTTGCTTCGCCTCATGCCTCTTTGCATAGGCACGCTAATGACTATTGCTTCTTCACATAGCCACGCTTGCATGGACCCCTCGATGGTTAACTCAATGACAAACCCTCACCACGGCCTTGCCGATTCCTTCCCTCCCACAAGGGGTAGAGGGTACCGGTCATATAAGTCCTAGGGGTGCGGAGAAAACCCACCTTTTCCAAGCTGTAGAACGTTAAACTGCCAAGCACCTCTCCCTCAACAAATGACATTAAACTATGACATGACGCTATGCCTTGCACGCAGGGTCCTCCCTCCTTGGACATTATCCATGACCACACGTCTCCACAGTGAAGAGATCACCCCTCACAGAAAATGACATCTTCCGTATTGGAGTGGTGTTTGTCCACGGGGAAGGGCAGCCACCATGGTGTAAGCCCCTAACCTTTATTGCAGGAGGCAGCACCCCTGGTCTTCATCACTTCCATAGTACCAAATCCAGCCAAGGACGTGATGCGCAATGGTTCTCCTCCTTTCGTCTTTAGTCCCCATGGCCAGCGAAAGGCGTGATAGGGAATGGGGCCCCTCCTTTCTTCGGTCCCAAATCCTCTCTTGCTACACTTTGTCGCCACGTGCCTCCATCCTGAAGTAAGCCCAGTCATGTTGGGTTGCCTCATAGCGTAAGCCTCGAATACCACATCTGATCCGCAGGACGTTAAACTGACAGGCACCCTCGTCCTCCATGATGTAAAACTATACAACCGAACTATGGGGACTTTAATCCGTGCTAAGGCATTTTACATAGGAAGCCTCCACGAGTTTTAGGCCCCACCACCATGGGCCGCCTCAGAATGTACGCCCCAATCCATCCCGAACTATTGGGACATTGATTCGTGCTAAGGAATGGTACGTAGGAAGCCTCCATGAGTTTCAAGCCCTACCACCATGGGCCCCTCAGAGTGTAAGCCCCAAACACCCCGTCTGAGCTGCAGGACGTTAATCTTCCAAGCACCCCCGTCCCGCATGACATTAAACTATACACCGGATCTATGGGGACTTTGATCTGTGCTAAGGCATGGTATGTAGGAATCCTCCACGAGGTTCAAGCCCCACCATCTTCGGCCGCCTCAGAGTGTAAGCCCCAATCCATACCGAACTACGGGGTCTTTGATCCATGATAAGGCATGGTATGTAGGAATCCTTCATGAGGTTCATGCCCCCACCATCTTGGGTTGTCTCAGAGTGTAAGCCCCAATCCATCCCAAAATAAAAAGACTTTGATCTGTGATAAGGCATGGTATGTAGGAAGACTCCACGAGGTTCAAGCCCCGCCACCATGGGTCCTCTCAGAGTGTAATCGCCAACCCATCCTGAACTACAGGGGATTTGATCCGTGCTATTGAATGGTAAGTAGGAAGCCTCCATGAGGTTCAAACCCAACACCTAGTCATTTCGACCCCATTCACGTTGGTTTCCCAACACCATGGGCCACCTCCGAGTATAATCCCAATACCTATCTCGCATGATGTTAAACTATATTCTCCATCTGAACTACAAGGTCTTTGATTTCCTGCCACGAAGATACGTAGGAAACCTTCATGAGGTTTAATCCCAACACCCATGTATCACCCTGATATCTCCCTCGATCCCATGTGTCTTAGGATGCTCATGCCCAAACCCAGAGGTTCCACTTCCCCTGGGTCCCATCCATGCGTCTATTATCGCATATCCCCTCTTCAGGTGTCCCATCATTCTGCCAAACTACGCGGACTTTGATTCCCCGCCACGAGGATACGTAGGAAATTTCTTCGAGGTTCAAGCCCAAGACCTTCATCTATCTTGATTCTTACCTGGGCCGCCACATCCCGATGAGATCATGGCACCTCATTCCCCTCCACAACATTTGGGAAGCCGCCCATGTTCCAGCCCCGATATCGTTGTTCCCTCCAGGGGGTTCCTTAATATGATCCACTAAAATTAGTGTTCTGATCAGTCTGATCTATCTCTGATGGATGATAAACTTGCGGAATACCCTATGTTAAACATGGGAAGCTGAGAAAAACCTCAGTTACATGCCCACGAAAAACAATTCCCCGCATCCTATTTGGGATGCATCGACCTTCCGCGCCCTCGAGAAGCCCTATAATAAGGGTCAAAACGCAAACATGTCAATCCCTAGCATCAAGACACGCCAGTGATTTTCCAACGTTACTACTCTCCTAACCGAAGGATTCATCCCTGACTAGACCCCTAGAAAGGTTCTGAAAGAAGTGGCGTAATTAACTTGTGTCTTTTAAAATATGGTGCCGGGAAGAGTTTCACGAATTACGTCTTAAATCTATGAGGGAGACCAGGACTAGGTGACAAGATCCGAGGAGGAATCCATGGAAGGAAGAACCGATATCCCATCATCCTGTTTTGATCAAAGAGTAGACGTCCCTGAATAAGGAGCAGATGCCTCCTGCCTTTGGAATGTCGGACTGTGGGGTAACAGTAGTGCGCCCTCTGTGTGACAGATTAGCACGCCCCGATGAAAGCATCAGAAACAAAAAATAGTGAACCCGACGTGATTTTCTTCTCCTCAACATGGAGGATAGTTGCATTCAGGGCATCGATGGTTTAGAATTTCATCTGACCCCGTCATCCGGTATCAGGTCCCACCAAAAATGCATGATGTGAAACTCACCAGAAGTTGGGACAATTAGAACGTTGAGCATTCCATTCAGAGACGTTGCCAACATGGATCCATCTTTCCTAAAATGGAAGACAGAAAGGTTTTAGGGCACTGGTTGTCGGTTTCTTTTACTATAAGTGTTAATGAGTTCATCTCCCTACTTTTAGGAACCATGTTTTTAATCTAGAGCTCATTCACCTTACCACCGCCGTAGGGGCAGGCGCAATATCGGCGCAGCTACCCGACATGGTTCGGCCTCTTCCATGACTTCTTCGATCACCATGACTGCTGGGTGCACATGCCCCCTCTCCCCATCAGATGTTATCCATTGAAGGGTAATTAATGATCTTGTACACAGGTACAAGGAAGAGGGGGTCATCCCCACCAAAAGAGATGGCCTGCTTGGATCTCAAGCCCACAGCGCCTCACCGTCAACACCGCCTGTGAGGGCCGCACAGGGAGCCGCTGCTCCCCACCCCAAAATTCAATCGTTTTGGGAGCTTGTCCCCGGAACGCCTTGACATCTCCCTCCCCTCATCCGACGAGTTAGGGGTTGTCCCGGCTGGCCCGATCAGACTCCCGCTTCAAGGGCTCTCGGAGAGGACTCCCACTAGGGTGTGCCAGCGCCGCCCCCCTTTTCCTCGAGCCAAGGCACATGTAGTCCATACACCTGAAGCATTGGTTCCAGTTCATCTGACCCGAAGCTATCATCTGGTGAAAATGGAAGAGGGGGCCCGCCATGTGGCGTTAACTTCAGTGAATACTATGGCCCGAGCCACCGCTGACTCATATCACCAACTCCCCAAACACGTTGAGTAGTGGGAGCTATACTCCCAACTCGGATTGAGGCCCCATCCGCCCTATGGGAAGGTTTGGTAGACTCTCACGGTCACCGACACCGGTGATGGCCGTTGCGGACCAATCCACAGTAATTCCACCCTGTGGAAAGGACTACACTGTGCCGCCATTACAGAAGTTGTGGGCCCTCCCAACTTCCAAACTCAGCAAGTAGGTCCCCCGGGGCCACCATCAGCCCATGTAAGGGTCTTCCCCATGAAAGCAACACTCCATGTGGGGGTCTCTCCTATGATCACTACACTGGGTATGAGGTCACTTCCCCTACCGAGGACCTCGTGTATAGAGCCATTACATGTCCGGTCACTCGCTAAAATGGATGTCATCCCCATGTCACTGTGCTAATCGGAAAAGGTCCTCATCACGCCAGTAATCAAAGAGGTGGAGGCCAACCCCACTTAACCAAATCCCAACACTGAGGTCCTCCTCGTGTCCCTTTCGACATTTGTCTCGATGCACCTCGCACCCTGACTTTTTCTAGTGGAAACCCTATCCACCCCAGCACCGGTGGACCCCTTGTCGAAAATCAGCCCTACCCTGAGGGGACACCCATGGTAAGGATGGCGGGTCGCCACTGCCGCATGAGGAATTATGGGGATTGCCAGACATGAATTAGATCAGTCTGCTTCTCAGACTCCGAGGCAGAGTACGACTCGACGCTAGATCCCTCTCCTCAGCCCTCCGAGTCAAGGGCTGGGGCAGGAACGAGGGGAATCATCTTTGTACTCCTAGAATACGATATCCATATGGTCCCCACCTCCCTCTGAAGGTATATCCAGGAGGATTTGAAATTGGAATGCCCCTATTGGCCGACTGCCCAGTCACCATCGGCATCTCCGGAAGCGCCTTCTACCACGGCCAGAGATGGTGGAGAGCTATTCTGGGGGTCAATGGTGAAGGAGCCGCGACATAGAACACCCTCAGCAGATTCAGATGCTGCATCAGGATCCCTGGTTGTCGGTCCCTCCTATCGTGATATGGCGACCAGGTCAATACATTCATTCAAGGACAACCCATGATTCGGTGGCCAATCAGCCCACTCGTCATATTCTCCACTGGCCAGCCCACTGTCCGAGTGGTCCACCTCGGTGCCAACACCGGTTTCTCAGCTAACCTCAGTTGATGAGTGGGGAAATCAAAGACAAGACCCTGAGTCTGATCCGATGAGCTTCTGGACCATCCTCGCAGCGGGCCACTTCCATGAGATTTCTTGGCTAGTCGTAGGACCAAATTTTGGCATGCCAAAATCGCTCACCCTGGGGGAGTTTGAATGTTTCTGCCTGACCCTCTGGGTGAATCACTTCCGTCTTCACCACCGACGAATGACTTAACTGGGGATCCAATAGAACCATGAAGACATCCGTGGAAAATGCCGTTTGGTTGACCTGGCCACGCTCCCTGTGGTCCATCACCCTAGGTCACATCGCACCACAAGGCCCTCCAACAGCAATGCGTTGAGAGTTTCCAAGTACTTCGCAAAATTATTAAGCAGGATACCCCCCACACGAATGTCCATGGCTAGGGGAAGTACGCTTCCCTCCTCTTTTTTGTGATTCGTCGTCAACCCGACTCGCTTGGTGACGTCGAGGATATACCCCCAAGAAGAGTAGCGGTCAACATAAATGATCTGACAGGATTAGAGAATGAGATGGAACTTCTCGAATGGGATCCTCACCCATGAGGATGTTCCCCCACTACTGGACCCATCAGGGAGAGTTACTCGCCAGCAGAGAAACCTCCTAGGTCTCCCTCCGCCCACCGAGGCATTGGTATTCAGCTGAAATCTCAGTAAGGGCAAGGAGCATATTGGTGTCACCAAACAATCCGACCCGTCTGCCTTAGTGCAGAAGATAGAGGAAGATCCTAAGAAGGCCATGCTGCGCCAGCAGCTTGTTGAGAAGAATAATTTGGTCGATGAACGTCGGGTTGAACGCATTGCAGATCGGCGACCCGACTATGGTGATCCTATGTCGGGGAAGAAGGGGCAGGAACAACCACCCTTCGATGAGATTCTCCCAAGAAACCTTGATCATGTCATATTCGCTGACAGGGTGGAAACTATATCTCCTCGAAATAGGGAACAGTAAGTCACACTGAACCCTCCTGAATGGCATGACAATCCAAGGAACCCCGCTCGGGCTCCTCCGGTTGCCCCAAGGGTCGATTCACCAGCCGATCCAAGATCCTCTTAGCTTGGATACCACATTGAAGTGCCCGAAAATGTGCTTGTGGTTAGGGATCCTCGTCAGGACAGGGACCCACGTCCAAACAATCCAATGGGGGCACTCATCGCCTGCCTCAAGGCCTTAGAAACGCGACAGGTGGCAATCCCACCTGATGGAAATCCATACCCGGCATGGGTGGATGACATGCTAGCACCCCTGGGATTTGGGAATCCCACTTTCTCCCCATTGATTGGGGAGGGGGACCCGCTACATTACCTGGACCACTTTAACTCGAGGTGTGTGCATATGTTAGGGACCCCAACACAGGAGGAGGCCGCCAGGCTCTGTTGTTTGTTCAGACACTATAAGGCACATAATTCGTTTGGTACAGCCAGCTCCCCGTTGGATCCATGACTAGCTGGGAAGATCTTCGCAGGCAGTTCCTTTACCAGTTCAGCTCTACCACCCGGAATACGAACATCACAGACCTCATCAGGTGCAAGCAAAGGCCCGATGAGCGAGTTATAGACTTCATCGCATGGTGGAAGTGGATAACATACGCCCTTGACATGCCATTGACTCAGGAGAACTTACTGATGATGTGTTTAGGGAATATCAGGATAGAACTCGTTCACTCCATGATCACCTAGAACTTTTCCGGAGGGTTCCAAGACTTCCCAGTAAAGGAATAGAGCCTCGAAGAATCCCTACAAGAGGCTAGTAAGGCACGTCCGCTACCACCTCTTATCTCAGCAAGGAGGGCTGCCAGAGCCGTGCCCACTACAGTGGCCTAGGTAGAGGTCTATATGCAGCTAGAATTTCTACCAGTGGAGCCAGCTATGCAGCTTCGCTGCCCCGCAGAGGTCCACCGCCATGAGCATAGTATCCAACCCAGTAGCGCCCACCCCAAAATAAATAGGCGCCCCCACGTAATGCGTCGCCACCGCTTAGGAGAGATAATCAAGTTCCTCCTCCTCGACAGGCTCCTCCGGCCCCCCATCAGGGACCGGCTCCTAGATCCCCTTTCCGGATAGATGAAATCAGACCTACTCATTCGATGAGGCTCAGGTCTCGGGTTACATCCGCAGCACCTTAGAGCAGAGAATTGTACGACTGCCTGAGTGTCGGATGCCAGAAGAGGTGCACCTCACTGATCACCACAACTACTTCCCTTATCACCGGATCCTGGGGCACACCATCAAGCAATGCTATGTGTTCATGGACTGGCTCCAAGACCACATTGATGGAAACATAGTCAGGTTGGGCCTAGCCCTAGCACAAGTGGTGGGTGTCTTTGTAAGATCAGATAACAGTAGCGACAACGAAGGTGAGTGGTAGCATGTCTATGACCACGATTTCTAGATGTATAACGACTGGATGAATCGTAGGACGGTCACCCACGCCCATGGCATTATCTGTGCACTCCTGAATCAGCCGGAGCCTTTAGAATCTATGACCACAATAACTGTGTCATAATCTTAGCCATCCTCTTCCCAGAAGAGAAAGCATCGATGGTGCAAGAAGAAGAAAAGTTCCCCACCATAGCCTCCATTTTCCCACACTCTCGGTGACTTTATTCCCATGAAGATGGGAATTCCTCCCAGGATTCTCCTAGTGGTGGAAGATTCATCAAGTGATATCCAAGGGTACACTTTGGACAATACCGTCTAGTTGTTAAACCTCTATATGACTCCCGATGAGGGGAGAGGCCAGGCGATCCTCCCCGACGTCCCTAGATGACACCAACGTCGACGGATCCGCTGCCATATAGGTCATCAGGGCCCATCTATTTTCACCTCCAGGCCAGTTGTACATGCCACTAAGACTAGACAGCAGGCCCAACACAGAACTCAGCACGTGAAGCCTATTCATCTGGTGTCGACAGGTCCACCACCACCACCGTTTGTGCTACTGGATCAGGAAAATCTAATTCAGTCGTACCACGACTACCTTCACCCTGCTATAGGCAGATCTTAGTCTCCCAGTCCTCACCCAACAGCTAATCTCTGAGCATCGACTAGCGAGCAGCGGGATATATCCACCACCAGTCAGCCAGTAGTCCGGCTAGTAGGGCCCTCCATGTTTTCTATTGCATAGCGACATCCTGTAAGCAGAAGCTCATGCCTGGCGCGGAAGTATGATGTTCTCAAGAAACTCACCAGCATCCTAGCAAGGATTTACATCCTTAAATCCCTTCACCTATCACCATATATGTGCAAAGTAGTCAACGAGTCTTTAAAGATCCCCCTTCAATTTGAGAACGAGATAGAAGTTGCAGAAGCATTCCATGTTGAAACAGTTGATGATGTAGAATGCTAGGCCATCATTTCATTCTCTGGAGAGGATGAGGGCTCCCCAATACAGGGGCACATCTGCCCACTATATATCACCAGCCAATTTAATGACATGGAAGTTCGTCGTTGTCTCGTTGACACTTGATCTGGGATCCACCTTATCCCAACATGAACACTGCAGAATCTAGGGTTATTTGAAGATGACCAGACTCCCTATGATTTATGAATCCAGGGATGTGACAGGACAGAGTACACCCCAGTCAGTAAGATCTATCTAAAGACCCAGTTTGCTGGCCTAGTTGTCAGCACCGAGTTCATGGTTGTCTCCCAGGACACCTAATATAATGCATTAATGGGATGACCATGGATCCACATATATGTGTAGGTCCCCTCGTCATATCACCAATGCCTCAAGTACTCCCTTAATGTTCTAGTGGACATAATACAAGGTGATTCATATCCTTTATCCTCTTTCGAAACCCGCTAAATGGATGTTGATTATTACAAGATCAAGGATAAACAAATCCAGGAAAGTGAGTTTGAGCTTGTCACCACTATGACTGACCCTTGGGCAGGCCTAAATGATTCAAATGTCTTCACGATCCATCGGTTAGAGGCCACAACCCATGATATGTGGAAATGTTTTGTCATTTTCAGGACAAGGGGGAATCATGCTCCCAAATCCAGATAGTGTCAGAATATCACTTCGTATTCTTATACGAACCAGCCACAGTGATCCCAGAGCCTCCCACTCCCATCAGGCATCGGGACGTCCAGATAATGGAAAAAATAGTATGCCACACCTGTCTATTTATCCGAGCTAGAATAAGTCGACTCCGGATTACGCACCACTAATGCTTCAATATTTTCAAGCATGGTCCCTTGGGCCGGGGACCAGATGAGATTGGGTCGATAGCCTTCATAGCCATGGCCTCGGCAGTGCCAGAGTTCCCCGATGAAATAACCACTGCCTCACAAGCTGGTAGTAGCCTCTCATCAGGGATTGGTATCTTAGAAGCACCTCCACCCATGGAGGATCCCTCTATAAGCGGAGAAGATGATCTGGAGGATGCTCCCCCCACCTTTGAAGAAGGCGTCTCTGCCACGGTCAATGAAATGGCACAGTTGAACCTTGGTAGTGAGGCAGATCCAAGACCAACATTGATCAGTGCTTCCATGTCCCTCGAGGAGATGTAGTGGTACATGGAATTCCTTAAATATCACTGTGACGTATTATCCTAGAGTTATGATGAGATTCCGGGACTAGATCCTCAGGTAGAAGTCCACCGCCTCGGTCATCCGGCGAATCATCGATAATTCAAGCAGCCTCCCATAAAGATGCACGCTTCTCACGATGCCATGGTCGAGGCCGAAGTTTACAATCTCATTAGAGACAACTTCATCAAAGAGGTCAAGTACCCCAAGTGGATAGCCAACATCATGACAGTCAATAAGATGAATAGACAGATCAGGGTCTTCATCGCTTCCATGATCTCAATTGTCACTGTCCGAAGGATGATTTTCCCCTTCTGGTGATAGAATTGTTGACCGATGCTACGGCTGGGTTCCAAGACCTCTCCTTAATGGATGGTTACTATGGATATTATCAAGTCCATATGGCCCCTGAGGATGAGATGTCTACAGCTTTTAGGCGCCCCAAGGTACTTTCTATTACCAGGATTTTCCCTTCAGCCTGATAAATGTAGGTGTCGCCAATCAGCGGGCCATGCATCGCATATTCAAGACGATCCTCGGGATGTTGGTGGAATGATACGTGGATGATCTGGTAGTCAAATTTCTCCAATTCCAAAACCATATCAAGGACTTTGAGAAAGTGTTGAGTTTCCTCTATTCCCACCACCTGAAGATGAACCCATTGAAGTGTGATTTCAGGGTCACTTATAAAGAGTTTCTTGGCTTTGTATTCTGATACCAAGACATCAAGATTGACCAGGAGAAGATAAAGGAAATCAGCCAGATGCCTCCCCCATGCAATATTCTGGAGCTTCGAAGTTTCCAAGGTGACTTAGCCTACATATGCTGACTCATTTGGAATCTGGATGGAAAGTGTAATCCCTCTTCTCAGCTCATGAAGAAGGGCACCACCTACGAGTGGGATGATTAGTTCCAAATTGCTTTTGAGGACATCAAGCAATATTTTCTCCAGCCTCCGGTCTTGATGCCACCCATCTCCAGGAAGTGGCTGGTCCTCTATGTCACTACCCTGGAATGGTCCCTCGGTGCCCTTCTCTCCTAGAAGAATAACGAGGGGATGGAGAATAGACACTATTATCTCAGCCGCATGCTCTTGGATACGGTAACCACATACTCGGCCATAGAGAATTGATATCTTGAAATCGTATTTGCTATGCAGAAATTGTGGCACTACTTATAGAAACATGAGGTACAACTGTTCTCTCGGGTAGACCCGTCGAAGTATATTCTGAACTGCCCCTTGTTGATTGGAAGACTATGGCAGTGGGTGGTGATCCTCCAGCAGTTCGACATCAGGTATATGCCTCAGAAGGCTATCAAGGGGAAGGCATTGGCGGACTTTCTAGCCACCCATCCAACCCCTGCAGACTAGTCCCTGTACATGGATTTTCCTGATGTGGCAATCCTCTCGGTCGATCAATTTGTCCCATGTTGGAAAATGCACTTCGATGGTACCTCCCAGAGCCCCACCGATAGTAGGCTCAGTGATCCTAGGCTCAACAGAGTAGGTCTTGGTATCTTCTTTATCACCCCAGTGCAACCCATTGTGTCATACTCATTACTGTTGTTAGAAGGCTGCACCAACAATGAGGCAGAGTATCAGGCTCTTATCACTAGCCTCGAGATGGCTCTCGAGATCGATGTGCCCCATTTTCATGTTAAAGGGGACTCCGAGCTATTTATTTAGCATGTCAATGGCGACTATGTTGTTAGGAAGCCAGAACTTGTACCGTTGTTAGAATGCACTCTCCAGCTAATGACCCAGTTCCCTTCTCGGCCAGAGGATATCCATGTTTCTCGGTCACCAAACGGTCGAGCAGATGCTTTGGCCAGCCTGGCTGCATCACTTGTAGAGCCAGAACAGGATGATCTAATTATCCACATCGCGCACCGGAGAGTCATAGCTCCTGTCACCCCAGAGGGTGAGTGTGGCCCTTAGGTAAGAGATCATACCACAGGTACCTCTGCATTAAGAACCCCAAGTCGTTCGGATGTGGTGATCGAAATGGTTTCCAATTCTTGGAAACCCTTGGTTGAATACCTCCAAAACGGTAATCTTCCATCAGACCGGGTCGAGCATGAGTGAATCCAACATCGCGCGATGCAGTTTACCTTCCAGAGTGGTCTCATTCTTGACCAGATCCTCTATAAACACCGATTGATGGTTTTATCCTCTGTTTCATTTAGGGGGTCGAGATTCCACAGGTCAGGGAAGAAGTTCATGCTGGTTCATATGGTGCCCATCAGGCTGGGCCGAAACTATCTAATCAGATCTGGAGAATAGGGTATTTTTGGCCCTCCATGATCCATGACTGCATCATGTTCACCAATAGGTGCCATGTGTTCCATGTTTATACTAAATTTGTGTATCAGCCACCAGATCTTCTCCACACTACCAAATACTCTTGTCCCTTTGCAGTCTGGGGGTTAGATGTCATAGGGCAGTACCCACCAGTGACAGCTCACCAATGCTGATTTATTCTGACCACTATAGATATCTTTTCTATGTGGTCAGAGGCAATTCGGATCATGGAAGTTAAGGAACATTCTATCGTTTACTTCATGAGTTCTAATATCATCTATCGATTTGGAGTACTTCATGATATCCTAACTGATAACTCCACCAACTTACGAGAAACCGAGCTAATGTAATTATATTCCAAGTACAACATTCACACCAACCATACCTCCAGCTATCATGGGCAAGAAAATGGATAGAATTAAGAGTTCAATAAAACCCTCTTTAACATTCTGCATAAAATGGTTGGTCAGAACAAGAAGAGTTGGCTGGATATGCTCCCCAATGCCCTCTGGGCTTATCGGACGATGACTTGTAATTCCACCCAGGTGACCCCATATTCCCTGGTGTGTGGAACCGAGGCCGTCGTGCCCATCGAGAATCAGTTCCCCTCATTGCACACATCAGTCCATGACCAGCAAGCGCCGAATGGAGTGGCTAGGATCCGTCTAACTGAATTGGATGTATTGGACGAGTATAGGCTTCATGCCCTGCATAACCTAGAAAGGCATCAGTGCAGGATTGATCGAGCATTCAATAAGAAGGTTCGCCTCCGCTCTTCCCTACAAGGTGATTTTGTATTAGCCCTCGGGGCACCAATGATCCTTGGCAGGAAACCACCCAAGTTGGAGCCCAAGTGGGAAGGACCTTTCATTGTTCATAATGTTTATCCCGACGGAGCATACTCCCTAGTGACCATGGATGGTGAGTGTATAACTCCTCCCACTAATGCCAAGTTCCTAAAGAAATACTTTTCAAGATCATTTGGTACTGCATGACCTTAAACTACATTTGGTCCTACATTTTTTTCCAATGGTCCCCCATGACCTTAAACTGGCCTACAATCCTGCAAGCCCCTAAACTCTACGCTCATCCCAAATGACATTAAACTGTAGGCCGTCCCACATGACGTTAAACTGTATCTTCGAGAACTACATGTGGCTTGATTTCCATCCTTATTGGATACTTAGGAATTCCTGAAAATTTAGATTTTAGGTCCAGTCCCATTTCTTATAGATCTCCTGATCTCCCGGTCACCTAGGCCCCTTGGCATTTTCCTCTCTATGAGGGGGATATATAGGTGTGGTATAGGGTTATTCCCTCCTTCTCATTGGGTTTTTGGCACCATACCCCCTTCTCCCGGGAATCAGCTATCTCTTGTATGCCCTAAAGTCAGGTCCTTCGACCACTTGCAGTGGTATGGAAATGTGTTCAGAGTACTCTGGTCTAGGACATAGTATTTTAGATTCAACATTGGAAAGTTTTCATCCGCTTTTCAGGATTCATGTTCCCCTTCATTTGGGCCCCCATTATCTTTCACACCCGAAGGGACCCCAAAAAATTGCAAGGATACCATGCCTAAGGGATCTCCTACCATTGCGGGCCAACTCCCCCGAGGGTTTCAGAAAATAAATTGATAAAAATCATGCCTTGCGATCATGGTCAGCGGTCTATGATCATTTGTTTGACCCCATTTCTGGATAACATGATAGGAATGTGTATTGAAAACATGGTCAATAGTAATCCTCCATCATCACACCATCCCCTTCAGGCATTAAATGTTTGTTGCATGATTCAAATTGTGTTCCACCCCATCATGTCCAGGTGGAATATTGACACTTTTTGAACTATCCCTCAGTGTACCTCCACATGTAGGGGGGACAAAGATGAAATACAATGTCCTTCGGGGCTCCCACAGTCCGAGATCTAAGACCATATACTAAGATCTTCATTAAGGGATATGTGAGGATCGATCCCCATCCCCAAGGGATACATGGGATCACCCAGACATCATGCTTCCGGGTCTAGCTCAACTGGGAGCTAGTTTCTCCTACCCCTTATCCTCTAACACTCGATGGCCTCTTGGCCCGAGGCTCCTTTCCCAGAGGGGCGCACGATGATGATCTCGACCTCGTCTACATTCACACCAGGTTTGATTTATTATGTTGTCTGAATTCCACCATGTCAAATCCATATGACTTTTAACTATGTTGTTTGGACCTACCACATGACCCTAAACAGTGATAATATCATCCCAGCCACACGACAAAAAACAGCCCTTCATTTTGATGACCTCATCATAGGGGACTTCACGTTGGGTATCATCCATTTACCATACCATCTTTCAACACCTTTATATGGCTTGATTATTGTGGCGATGCCAGGAATTTCTAACCTAGGTCGGTTGCTCCACAAAAGGAAAACCATTCACCTTAAAGGACAAACAAGATACCTCAAATACCAGTTCTCTTTGTGCGAGGGCTTGACCCGGACACCCCTTTCATCCTTGCACTATTACCTTACCGTGCCACTTTACAGAACTATGTGTGGATTGATTCTCATCCTTATGAGATATGTACGAACACCCGAGAACTTCCCCGTGGGCCCATCCAACCTTTCATGTTCATTCACATGACCTAAACACTTCCCCAAGGAGCACATGGTAATCTGAAATCTTTTCCTCATTCACGTAGGGTTTCACAATCACCTTAACATGTGCCTCCTGCATTCCTTACTAATCCCTGGTCTGAGTTCTAAGACCTTAAACTAAGACCCTTTCCAAAACTACATGTGGCTTGATTCCCATCCTGATGGAATAGGTACAAACGCCGAGTCATTTCATCTTGGGTCCAGCCCCGGGAATCACAAATCCCATCCTTTTCCCCACCATCGGCCTCTTGTCCTGACCCCCTCCCCGAGGAGTTGTGTAACATTAAAATTTTCCCTGAACAAGTTTGGAATTCCCCATTATAATAATGGGAAGCGACGGTTCCCTCACTAGAGAGGTCCTGTCTTAAATTATGTATGATTCATGATCAGATTAAGGCACCTTCCCAATGTGATTCCACCATGGAATCATAATTTCAAGAGTGTTGGATTTTTTTCGAACAAACCACCACTTCACTTTACACGCTTTGTGGGCCCCTTTATTCAGATCCTCATCCTATTTCACGTTTTAAGGGACCCTATAACAGTATGGATGCTTGACCTATGGTCTGGCTGATGTCCTGGGCCAACATTCTGGAAGACTGATCATGTTTTAAGGGACCCCCTAACAGTGTAGATGCTTGACCTATGCTCTACTTTCTATCTTGGGCCAACATTCCAGAAGAATGATCGATGATATTTGAGTTAGGTCCCGTGTTGCGAACATGGTCAGCGGTCGACCCTCATTTATTGTCCCTATTTCAGGCTAATGCAATAGGGATACTGTGTTTTGACCATGGTCAATAATCATCCTTTATTTCCACTCCCCTAATATAGTGTTCCGAATTTGGGTAACGTGATTCACAATTTTCATTTCACTATGTTTGGACTGACTCCAATGCCCCTCGCATTACCCTCCTTGTGCATTAGAGCACATTGAGAAGAGGATACATCGATTGGTCTAAGGTCCTCGTCCTTTTGATGGGCCTCCCTCTTCTCCTCGGAATTCCGGGTTCAAATTTCGAATGCCCAAAGCTTGGTTGATTCTCACACAATCAAACGAAGTGATAATACGATGCTCCTTTGTTTCTCACATCAGGTACGACCCATGTGAGCTTAGGGATGGAATTCTATTTATTTTGGGATTATGGTTGAGCATGTTAAACTAAAGGGACAAGTATGTTAAGCAAAGGGGAATGTAAATAAATTTTTCGATACATACAGTTAAAAAATAGAAGGTAGTAAGGCATGATAGGTTTATGGGTTAGGCCAAAATAGGGCCCCTAATGGTCGAATTCTTGGATAGATCTCTCCAGTGCCGACACCTTTTCGCTTGTGGCCTCCAAGACTGCCTCCCGTCCCTAGAGGAATCTTTCATCATCGGTAGCTATGGAGTGCAGTTCGCTGACCCTGGCCTGTGACCACGTCTTTTCAGTAGAGAGCTCAGTTATCAGGCTACTCACTTCCATGAGTTGCTTTTGGGCATCTTCCAGTTTGGCCCTCAACTGCGCCATGAGCTCAGAGAAATTTGTGATGAATATCTCATATTCTTTCACATGTTCCTTGATGCGTTGGACCCCGTGCTGCACCCTCAGAAGTGCCCGGGTACTCTTCGACTCCTCCCGACACTGGGGGACGTCGGCGCGCCGGCTGATCTCACACATCTTCTAGGCAATGTAATCACAGACCGCCAGGTAAAGGCATTGAGCATCTGCCCCTCCAGCAAATAGGAAACGCAGCCATGTGTGGAGTGACCCCATCTCCGTCATCCATTCTGCCTAAGGATGATTGAGAAAATTCCAGATGCGCTTCCATCCCTTGGGTCGCGTCATTCAGCTCTCCTCGATCGCTTCTGAATCTAAATTGTTGATTTCTTCAGGATCAGCGGGCCGATAGACAGGGAAAACATCCAACATGGCTATGGCCTGGTCTTCCTTAGAGATTCCACCCAGGGGAATAGGATCCTTAGCATCTGGGTGAACTTCCTCTCTCCCCTCGATCCTGGTGGAACCCTCGTCGACTTCCGGCCCTGCCCCGACGGTAGCGCCACTACTGTCAGCCACTCCCTGTTCACCAATTGCTAGAGCCAACTTAGTTTTGCGGTAGAAATGGGATTAAGATTTCCACACCTCCTCAAATAGACCAATTTTATGTAGCTCGTCCCCAAATTGGTCTCCGGTATGGCGAACCCAGTACACCCAGGCCTATTCGCTGGTGAAATTGCCTCCAGACCGCAGATCTTAGTCCTTTTGCTAACCTTTGGTCTCGTTAGTTATGCTCTGACGGAACGTGCTTGCATAGAGGGTTAGGGAGCTCTCTGTAACAGCATCACCCCCAGTAATGCTTATGGTCTAGGGATTCATGACATATACGTCTGTGTGCCTCATTTCTCTGGTAGGGTGTCCATTGTTGGTGATGTTGTACCGAGGAAGGTTGTCTTCACAGGTCACCCGTGACCGTGGTCTGTCAACCTCGAAACCTGGCAAAGGGACCTCCTCGAGAATGATGAAGTCCCACAACAGTATATTGTTAGACAAGGCGTAATTTTTTTGGGAGGGGGTTAGCATGTTGAAGAGGGTGTGGTTATTGGAGACAACCCTCTTTGCACCATAAACCTCTGGGATTGCATCCATTTTAGCTCTACGAGCAGCGGCTTCCCCCTCATCAACCCAGTTTGCAGCCATCTTCATCCGAACAAGTGTTTTAGTAGATGGAACGAAATCTGTAAGGATGATGTGAAATCTAGGATTCTAGATCATAATATTAGCGGGTGGCATGAAATTTCAGGTCGTGGCGCTAAAATCCTTGGGTTTTTACGTAAAATTCCACCAAGTGTTAGTGGAATTACATGCTTCCGATGAGGTTTTTCGCGTAGGAGAATAAGCAATTTGGCGCACGAGAGCTCTATGATTATCGTGCGAGAAACTTCGTACGGAGAATCATACCCTCAGATGCTTTTATATGCTAAGCCGGGGATCCACGGCAGTGCGAAAAGCATATTCCGTGCCTGGTTGAGTTTTGCGCACGACTTCACATTTTTGCGGGCAGGGGACCCACGAAGCCCTACATTTCGGTGTTTCCCTCTGAATCCGATAGTTGCAACCCCTCACCGATCCAATTCATAGGGGGGCATTTGTAGAAGCCTAAAAGAACTTAAGTTTTGAAGAAAGTTTCCAAACAACAAAGAGAAGACATATTTAGACCCGGAGACCGGTGCCGGGGGCCTGTAGGTGTTGCGTGAAAAAAATGGGGATGTGTGCGAAAAAATGATTCCCGCGGGAAAAGTGTCGGGATTCACAAAGAATCCTTAGCACTGGCGCAAAACAATTTCATGCCTGCACCCTGCAAATTTGAAATTTCACACCGTCTCCTCTATCTCGCAATTAATTCACATCGACCTATATTTCGTGCCCCTGGCCGCCTAAAAAAAGAAGGTAACCCCTTCATTTTCAGGGCTAAAGAATCTGATCCGGCTCTCGTGCATGTAATCGTCTTTCCACGGATGCACAATATGGCCTTCAGGTACGACTCTTTTTCGTGCCCAGTATCCTTGGGGTCTACCTTGGCACGAGATCCCCTTTGGCTTAGACTAAATTATGATCCCTTCGGGGTCTTCCCCTTTTGGGCAATTCCTTCTATTGCACACTGGCCGACCGATTGTGCGGAATTTCCTTCCATTGCGCACACTCCTTGTCCTAGCGCGCATCCTCTGCCACATGCTCTCAATTCATTCTACTTGAGCATAAAAACTCTGCCCCCAATTCCGTGCATGCATCCGTGATTTCTTGCTGACCTGGGGCTTTTTCGTGTCGGGCCCCTTTATTTCACGCAAACTGTAAGGGCTCCGCACAATTCCTCGGGGCCCTTCACCTCGGTGCTCCCCAGGGACCACCTTATGCGAGCTCCGAATGCCCTTCTTTCGGGTGCCATTCGCGGGTGTCTTGTGCACCACGGACATCTGCATCATACATGGTTTTCCCGAATGACCTTCTAGGCTTGTACGAAGTAACTTAAAAGTCCCTTGGACAAATCTTCCTGTTGTGTTGCTTAACCTCATGCCTATTCGCATAGGAACGCTAACATCTATTGCTTATTCGCATAGCCACGCTAATGTGGAACCCTCGATGGTTCACTCCACGAAACCCCCTCGCTATGGCCTTTTCGATGCCTTCCTTCACACAAAGGGAAGAGGGTACTGGTCATGTATGTCTTAGGGTTGCTTTGCAAACCCACCTCGTCCGATCTGCATAACGTTAAACTGCCAAACACCTCGTCCTTAACACATGATGTCAAACTGTGACCTGATCTCATGCCTTTCACGTAGTGTCCCCCCACCTTGGACATTCTCTATGCCCAATCATCTCCACGGGGATCGGATCACCCCTCACAGGGGATGATATTCTCCTTATTGGAGTGGCGTTTGTTCGTGGGGAAGGGAAGCCACCTTTGTGTAAGCCCCTAACCTTTCTTGCAGGAGGCAGTGCCCCTGTTCCTCCTCACTTACTCGGTGCCAAAGACATCCAAGGACATGATGGGGAATGGTTCTCCTCCATCCATCTTCATTCCCCAAGGACAGTGGAAGGCGTGATAGGGAATATGGATCTCCCTTTATTTGGTCCCAAATTATCTCATACTGCGATTTTTCTCCACAGGCCTCCATCCTGGACTAAGGCATGACCTATTTGTCCACCTCAGAGCGTAAGCCCCAAATACCACATCCGAGCTGCAGGATGTTAAACTTCCACGCACCCTCGCCCTCAAGATGTTAAATTGTACTCCCGAACTACCGGGACTTTGATCGGTGCTAAGGCATTGTTTGTAAGAAGCCTCCATGAGGTTCAAGCCCCACCACAATGGGCCGCCTAAAAGTGTAAGCTCCAAACCATCCAGAACTACGAGGAATTTGATCCATGATAAGGCATGGTAAGTAGGAAGCCTCCACGAGGTTCAAGCCCCACCACCAAGGTCTGCCTCAGAGTGTAAGCCACAAACACCCCGTCCGAGCTGCATGACGTTAAACTGCCAAGCACCCTCGTTCCGCATGACGTTAAACTGTACACCCGAACTACAAGGACTTTGATCTGTGCTAAGGCATTGTACATAGGAAGCCTCCACGAGGTTCCAGCCCCACCATCTTTGGTCACCGTAGAGTGTAATCCCGATTCCATCCCGAACTGTGGGGACTTTGATCCATGCTGAGGCATGGAATGTAGGAAGCATCCACGAGTTTCATGCCCCACCATCTTGGGCCGCCTTAGAGAGTAAGACCCAATCCATCCCGAACTATGAAGAAATTGATCCGTGCTAAGGCATGGTACATCGGAAGCCTCCACGAGGTTCAAGTCCCACCACCATGGGTCGCCTCATAGTGTAAACCCCAACCCATCTTGAACTACGGGGACTTTGATCTGTGCTAAGGCATGGTACGTAGGAAGCCTCCACAAGGTTCATGCCCACCACCCGGTCGTTCCGACCCCATTCACATCGGTTCACCAACACCATGGGCCACCTTAGAGTATAATACCCATACCAGTCACGCATGATGTTAAACTATATTCACCATCTGAACTACGTGGCCTTTGATTCCCCGCCATGGGGATACGTAGGAATACTTCACGTGGTTCAAGCCCACCACCCATGTCTCATCCTGATCTCTCCCTCGAGCCCATGTGTCTCAAGAATCTAATTCCCTAACCCGGAGGTTTCACTTCCCTTGGGTCCCATCCATGCATCCATTCTCGTGGGACGCCTCCTCAGGTGTCCCATTGTTCAGCTAAACTACGCAGACTTTGATTCCCCATCACATGGATATGTAGAAAGTCTCTTCGAGGATCAAGCCTAAGACCATCATCCATCCTGATTCTTACCCAGGCCACCACATCCCTGTGTGATCATGCCACCTCATTCCCCACCACAGCATTCGAGAAGCTACCCTTGTGCTAGGCCTGATATCAGTGTTCCCTCCAGGGTGTTCCTCAATCGGATCTATTATAATATGTGTTCCGATCTATCCGATCCATCTCCGCTGGATGTTAAACTTGTGGCATACGCTATGTTAAACATGGTAAGCTGAGGAAAACCTCAAATAAATTCCCATGGCATAAAATTACCCACGTCCGATGTGGGATTCCTTGGGCTTCTGTGCCCTCGAGAAGCCCTATAATAAGGGACAGAAGACAGACATGTCAATCCCCAGTGTCAAGACACGCCAGTGATGCCCCAATGTGACTACTCTTGTAACTGAAGTTTGCTACCCTGACCGGATCCCTTGGAAGGTCCTGACACAAGCGGCGTAATTAACTAGTGTCCATGAAGATATAGTGTCGGGAAGAGTTTCCCGAACTACGTCTTAAATAGATGAGGGAGACCTGTACTAGGTGAGAATCTCCGAGGAGGAATCCACTGAAGGAAGAACCGACATCCCATCATCCCGTTTTTATCAAAGAGCAGACATCCCTAATTAAGGAGCATATGTCGCATGCCTTTGGAAAGAGTTACTGTAGTGAAACAGCAGCGCATCCTCTGTGTGACGGAAGCACGTGCCCTGGTGAAAGCATCGGAATCAAGTACTCTCTATAAATCAAAGATTTTTCCATCATAATTACAGAAACTCTACTATTGAAACATACCCAAGGATCTCTACCATGTTTTATTCCCTACAATGGGTTAAATCATTCAATGATCAACCAAATATATTTTCTAAACCAATACTACCTAATATTCAGATGAAAAATAACCAATAGACATTTCTAAAAATTAATGGATTAACCCTAAAACCAGTTGAATTTAGTTTTAAAAAGAATTATCTAATTATTTTTCATTTCATTCACAAATTCATCAAAATTTAGAGACGAAAACCTTATATTATGATTCATCTACCTCTCCTAGTTTTTCATACTATAAGTAGAAACTCCTCACTTAGTCATTTAGTAAACTCAAGGTCCTTACATCAGATCCTAGGGGGAGGTAGAATCATGTGTCCTCTCTAGTCTCCTTGGACTATGTAATATTCTACAATTAACTGCCATTTCTTCCATATTAACCAAAATAATACCCATATATCTAAACTCAAAACTCCATAATATCTCTAAACCCAACCATTTACAAAAATAATTCATATCATAATACCTAAAACGGTACCTTTAATGGGTAGATATTGAAGGATGATAATTAATGACTGATGAGTCCAACCACTAGTATTCCCCAGACTGGATAATATCCCTCAGGGTATATAAATATCACATATATAACATATTACCCTGAAATACAATAAGGATTGGGAGATTCGGTAAATAAACTACCATGAAACTACATCAAATAATATAAAATTAAACAAAAAAACGAAAATTGTGTGAAATTTATCATGAAACATTGATAAAATTATCTATATAATATAAAAACAAAAGTTGTAATATTGTGATAAGCCACATCTCTAATATCCAAGATAGTAATGTTAAAGTTTTTCCTAAAAACCATTATAAAAACTAAAATGAAGTTTATATAAACAGAAAGATAGGATAACATGTATTCTATATATAATCATACCAATGGTCTCAAATGAACATGTGAAAAGAGAATACTAATGCACCGATGAGTAAATAGTAAAACAATATAACCAAAATAGAGAATCAAACCAATCCCAACCTCACCATCCCATGATCTCAAAATCCCATATCCAATGTAACAATATAGTATCAAATCAATATAAATCATATCCCCCCCACACAATTGATTCCCCAACTATTTGCACTCTCACACTCTATTTTCAAACATCATATGCTCCCATATCTTTTATACATATCTCATCACATATCAACCCCTCTCTAATGTGGGTTGTAACATGTCACAACCTATCCCATCATCCCATAGGTTTTAACATATAGTTATATCATTAGTCAACATCAAATAATCATTTCTCATATCTCAGTAAGTAGGGTATCATTAATGTGAAGGAACTAAACCTCTTACCCATCTCCTACTATGATTGAATCCCACCATATATGATATACATATCATTATATGGAGGTAACAAACACTAACCCATATAATAATTGGGTGATCTCCGATACCAACCCATATCATCAATGGGTAACCTATAACATCAAACTATATCGTCGCTATAATTGATGGAATATTGAGGAAGATGTAGTAGACATCCATCTAACAAAACAGTATATTGGATGTAGGGGAAAACATCATTAACCCAAAACATTTGGTTACTGGTATGTTTTTCTAGATTGGGAGGGGAGTGTCATGAAATAAAATAAAAACACATGATAGGTGGAATACAACATCCAAACTACGAGTTAACATCAATTTCACTATTGTACTACACATCATCACAATTTCACCATAAGACATCCATCCAAACCATTTCTACCACTAAATGAATCACATTGGAGGACCATAACTCATAACTAAATAATGATACATTCTAATTATAGGTTCCCTCACATCAAGGATTATGAGTTTCCACTAAATCTAATTTATGGTATATTTCATTTTACAGTAACTAGATGATTAATATATAATTCATATCATTAAATCTGATTACTACATATAAATTACAGAAGGTTAATATATATAATTTTATCTTATTCATATTCTTTTGACATACCATATCATTTCCCTTTCTTTATTTCTAATCCATTCCATGTATTACCAATAAAATAACACAGCCAAACAACATAATGATTATTCCACACCACATCAATCATTACCACAACACAATGTATGATATTATGTTACCACTACATCCATAAAATGACTAACTTAGGTCATCCCATGTCACATCTCATGTCAACCATAAATTTCATCACATCCCAACAAACTCCACACCCAAATGTGAAACCACCATAACTGAAAAATCCCTAAAAGGGCTCAAATAGCCACATCAGATTCATGATAAACACATCCACACACAACAACACTTTTCAACATGGACATTTTATAATTTTTTCAGGATTAATTGATTTTTCATACATCAATTCATATTTATCATGGCTATTGTCTCACAATTCTAGTTTTCAATGGTAATCTAATTCAATGTCCATATATAAGTTACTAACTATTTCATTCAAAGAAAACTCAGTCAAACAACAAAGTAAGGGTCCCATAATTCAGACAAAAAAATGAAAACATGGTTCCAAAAAATGATTATGTTCAAAAATGGAAACAAGAATGATTCATAATGATAGAAATATCAAAAAAATAAAAAAACTTGTGATTAATCCATGTCACCATAAAATTAATATTTATTAATTAAATTATCGTCTAGATCCAAAAAATTGGATTCACCCAAAAGATGAAAAAAAGTTTTAAATATCCACATATATTAATAAATAGGGAGATAATGGGGTTTCCCAAACATAAACAAGGCATCTCAAATAGTTCTGAATGGATGAAATAAATAAAATATATCCTCAAGACTAGTATTAGATCAAGGATAGATCAAAACTATGTGAGAAAACAAGTTATATCATTATTTATCCACTAAATGACTCAATCATTCCATCTACCAAAATGAACATCCCCCAGAAAGAATAACAAAGAAAAAAATATGATAACAGACAAGAAGAAGACTGTATAATCCCCATTTCTCAACCATTTAATGCTAATGACCAATGATTGAAATTATTGGTTGAAATATCTACAAAAATATTTAGGATCTACCCATGATTCAATAGAAAATATGAAAGAATAATTGGGTTTAATGTGGTTCTGGTATTTATAGTAAACCTTATAAACAAAAGGCCACAAATCAATACCCTTCATTATAGTGAAATGGTTTCAACATAAGTCAAGCCTGTGGAAAAATGTAATGGTATAAAATTCAATTGTGTTGGGAAAAAACCTTATACAAATATGTTTTTGTTCATTTCTTAGATCTTATAAACTATGAGAATGGACATGACACGAGAGAAACTATTATGCCATGGAATTTAAATTCCGTAAAGAAAGCTATATCGAAAACCAATAATTTTATGCGAGAACCCCAAAAATTGAATAACCACATGAATCCCTCCTTTAGGATTACACAACATAGATTAGTCACTAGGCCACAACTATTCCTTAAATGTATGAACTATAAAAACTGCACCTCTATGTCTCTACACCACAACTAATCTCTCCCCAATACAGACACCCCCTTGGCTGCGCAATATATGAATTCATGTTGCAAAATCCTTCCACAGCAAAAATATAACTATAAATCCACCACAATCACCTCAAATCACAAAAAACATTCCTCAACAAACCCAATAACCAATATTCACATAATGTAACGAGTTGGAAATTCTATACCATTACACTCTCTAACCTCTACTTCATTATAATAAATTAGGTAAATTATCTTATCTTTATGATATAATCATGTCTTTTTATACAAATACAATTACTCCATTTTTCATTCTCAACTGTCAGATATACTTATTTATAATATATAATGATCTGCCAATAATATATTTTCTTTAAATAATATATTCATCACAATCAATGTGATTGTAATCCATCATTTTTTATTAATTATATTCTTTATATAATAAATAATAATTAATACTGATTTTTTCATACCATATGACTATCTTAATTTCATAATGTTTTCCTCTTATTGATTTCATTGAAATATATCCACAATGATTTTACCATATACTATGTATGATCATATTTTTATCATGTAAAAACCATCTAGTAACACCTCAATAATATTTCATATCTATCTATTTTTTATTTTCTTTCATCCAAGATTAATTACATTCATAATGGTAGTTAAAAAACATTCCCTTTATAATTAAAAATATTTTTAATATCTTATTTGTATACTTCACATAAAACATAATTGTATCTTTTACTCAATGGTTTACTCACAAATTGATAAAATAAATCAGTTGTATAATTGTTAAAATCATGAAAACTGATCTCATCAATCATAAAAAATATGCACATGATTCAACTATTATTCTACAAAAAATTATTTCATTCACATATATGAGTTCCATGAATTTTTATTTATTTATTCTCTTTATATAAAAGTTATTTTCAATATTACTTCCATTTAATTCTGTCTATTTCAATTATTTGTTAATCAGGAATACCAATTTCATGGAATTTACATTTTTTATTTTAAATTATTCTTCAGATTGAATACCCTTCCCTAACTGTCATCATAATGAAATCCATTTCATTTTTCAATGTATGATTCTATTTTGATCACTATAGTTATTAATTTCATCCTCACGTACATTTGGTATATTTTGAATTTTCTTGGGATAGACTCCACCAATAATAAACATGTTGGATTAATCCATTCCACTAGGAAAATATATCAAACACATTAATATCCTTGGTTTGTGTATAAAAGTTTTATAAAATTTGAGCCTTATTTTGAATTACAATTCGATTCATGTAAATTATTTTACACCTACCTTTTTTCTAGTAACATTTTCACCATGTATGTAACGCCCTGACCCCAGTTACCCAGAGTTGGTGCAATATTACATAACATTAGAATCATCAGAAAAGATCAAGTCTCAAAATACCGATAAGTTTAGTAGACTTGGAAATACTAGAAAAATTCATAAGTCTTACATTACATCAAAATGTGAAAAACTACAACAACCTAGTCTCCATAGTCCACACTCATATCCCCTTAGACTATCCCTGCAGGTCAGTCATAAAATAATTCTTCACATCCTGGGAAAAATAAAACATAAAATGGGTGAGCTCAAATTCTCAGGAAGAATAACAATATAGTGGAAACTTTCATAAATATGTATAAACATCTAAGGTAATGTAGAACTAAAACAAAAGCCTTGTAAACTTGAACTTCAACATAATATGGAAAAAATGAAATGAAATAATTCCATTAACTTATTCACATGGATATTATACTAGTCGAATAATAACATGCAATATCAATAACCACTTTCATAGTGATGGAATGCATACCGCCACACTATCATAACCACATAGTCAAGGCCTTGTGAAAGGGTACAAATAAGATTTTTTCAACGCCTTGTTCCAAGACACTAGTTTGTCTCATGAGACCTATCGATGCATAGAGGAGCTATAGAGGGCTCCATCCATCACTTACTAAGTCCAATGCATTCCTCATATGAACATGTTTAAACATAACATAAACATTTGTATTAAAAATAGCATACAAAATGTCAATAATTTATCCATAAACCATGAATGGTATTAACAAAAATATCCATAGTCAAACATATCTAAAAACCTTCAATTCTATATGGAAGTTTTGTATCATAATAAATCAACTTAAGATAAGTTTAAAATCCATCAAATGATGTTGACAAAGAAGAAATCAAAACTATTTGAGAGAAATATCTCTTTTTTTTAAATCATTTAAATTTCACATAATTATTAAATAAAACCTTTA
The DNA here is from genome assembly GCA_963277665.1 of Viscum album. Taxonomy (NCBI): domain Eukaryota; kingdom Viridiplantae; phylum Streptophyta; class Magnoliopsida; order Santalales; family Viscaceae; genus Viscum; species Viscum album. Next base: position 1,338,397,985 of record OY728142.1, read on the forward strand.
CATTGAAAATATTCTTATAAGATTGTAAGGGAAGCTTCGATGATTTTATAACGTTGAAAAATATACGCACCCACCGTATAAGTTAAAAAAGACACTCTTACCTTAATTCTATAAAAAATGTTAAAATGGACCTTGTTTGGAAAATGAAAAAATGATTCCTTTATAATCATATTATAAAAAGTAAAACAAGGGTTTAAATGACTTTTAACCATAGTCTATAAAATAGTAATAATGATTTGAAATACATTTTAATGAACCAAGGATGTGGATGATAAAGAGGTCCCGATATATAATTACATATAAACAACCTCAGATAATGAAGAGATTGTGAAATAAACCCTTACCTTGTACTTATCCTTGGCTGAGGGTAGGTTAATCTCCTATAAAATGGTGAAATAATTGTTTTCAAATTATACGTGTATCATATAAATTAATATGATATAATATATGTTCTTTTAACATTGCGTTGTTAATAATATCGTAGTATTATCGTTGTTTCGGGTGTTAACAGATTCGTTTTACTTTATATTGTTTGTTATGTGAGTTATAATAGTTATGGATGGAATGTATCTTATTCATATCCAGAATAATATCAATTTTATAAAAATTATTTTTAATCATCAAATGAAAATTTTTCTTGAATGGATACGATGGGGAATGAATCTCATTGCTATGTGGAGACAGTAATATGTACGTACGCACGAGCAACGATATCAATTTTTTGATATTAAAATAATATATAATTGGATGTTATATCATATATAAAGAATCATTATCATGTTATATTTTATTATTTATATGAATTACACATAATTATTATACCCATCCAAATTATAATGTATTGAATAACAATTACACCACGACGTGGAGACGGTAATCCGTACGTACACACATATAGTAACATGTCATTAAAATGATTGATATAATAATGAATATGGATGTACAATATTTATAATAACATCATAAAATGTAGGAGATACTGGAGTTATTATTTTATAATGGAAATAACAATGAAAGAAGAAGTGGTAGAAGAAAAGAACTTGAAAGAGAGTGGTGAAATTATTACCTCTTCTTCTGGTTCTTCCTTTTGATTTGATCAAAAGGGCTCATTAAGTTGGAATTTGGATTAAAGGAGGGCCTCTAGGATGAATTGAGGGAATTTGAGTGTATATTTGGGCCGGGGATGGCCGAGACAAATGGATTTGAATGTGTGAATTAGAGAGAAGGGGGAGTGCCCTTTTATAAGAGGGGTTAGGGGCACCTTTGGAAAAGCTAGAAATATTATTTTATAATAAAACTACTTTCGGTTTATAATGGATCCAAAAGGGATTATTTAATGTCTAAAGTGGGTATAGGTCTAAAAAAACTCATCCAATAGGTTTTAGACAGGTTTGGTTCACTATATTAACTTTATCCTTTGGATTTAACTCTTAGTTACATAGTTTGACATTTACCATGTCTCTTTGTATTTTTTTATTATATGCTTAATAAAATTACTATATACTTCCAAGAAAACCCTAATTGGTTCATTAATGATACACCTATAATTATATAACTCCTTTGGCCTAACCATAGATTTTTTGGAATATAATATCAATTAATAATATAATATTTGTTTTAAAAACTATTTTATGTCAATTTTGACACTATTTGGTATTTTGTTTTTGATAAATTCATAAAAACAATATTACTTAAAAGAAAACTCATCTAACCAACCCTAATATTTCATATTAACCTATAAAATTAGTGGAATTAATAAAAAGTATCAAATTTCATTTATATGGAAATTTATAATGTCAATTATTTTAATATTTCATTGATTATGTAATTACTGCATCACTAGAGTGTCATATATAAATTAAATTATTTAATGTCCAAAATTATAAATAAAATAAAATTATGTAGAATATATTTTTATATTTATAATAAATATTTATAATCGAATATATATTATGAATATCCCTATATTGAAAATGTTTTATTTATTAATCATTGATTTTAACTCTTTTAACTCTTCTTTGAATTAAATAACAATAAATGACCTAATCTAATCCAAGTGGTTTAAAGAAGTTCATATTTTCTTCCAAATGTTTTTTGGTCTAATTATACTTATAAAATAGAATTAGGACATGTGTTAGGGTAATAATATTATTATTTTTACCCTTAATTACCCTATTTACTTTTAACCGTGGTAAATAAAAGTAAAAAGTTACTATTCACCAAAGATTATTTTGATCTTATTAGACCACATTTTACTCCTTGATATTAACCATGTCTCTTGGATTTTCAAAATTTAATTCACTGAAGTGGTAAAATTATGTTTTATGTGAATTTTCAAATTCTCCTAGGAGATGGGTAAAAGACGGTGAAAAGTTAAATAAAATTTTTATATATCTAAAATTATTATAAACTGACTCCAATGAATTACATTGAAATTATATTGGTATTATGTATCTATTTTGACCAAAAATAAATTTAGTTAAAATAAATAATTATTTAAATAAAAATTCGATTTTAAACTAAAACTCAGTGTTTTTCACTATTCATCAAAAATTGAAATTTTTCAGAAAAATATCAAAAATTCACCCAATGCTAATTTCGATATTCCGAATGAAAAAATGATGATCATTTTGAATCATAAAAATAATAAAATTTTAAAAATTGGATATTACATTTCATAAAGGCTTGTTTGATTGGTTGTGTTGTGTGTTAGAACTCGATGTTGCGTACAACACACGCTACTGTATTATTCAAAGAGAAGTGTACTATGGAAGCTTGGGGTGTTACATTCTCCCCTACATCAAATAATTTTGTCCTCAAAATTTCTAGAATACTAATGTGTAGACAGACTCAGGTGTTTCTTTATCATAAGTTTCTTGGGTTCCCATGTTGCCTCTTTCATCTTATGGTTTCTATATAGAACTTTTACCAAACGAGTCATCCTATTTCACAACAATTGTTCTCTGGTATAAAGAATCCTGACGGGATCTTCGCAATAAGAAAGATCGGGTACTAGTTCTACTTCCTCATAGGTGAGTACATGCGTTGGTTCAGGCATGTATTTTCTCAATAGTGATACGTGGAACACATTGTGAGCTTTGGAGAGATTTGGCGGCATTGCCAAATGGTACGCTACAGCCCAAATTCATTCTAGAATTTTGAAAGGTCCGATGTACCTGGGACTCAATTTACCCTTCTTACCGAAACGTATAACACCCTTCCAGGGAGATAGCTTCAATAAAACATGATCTCCTACCTGAAATTCCAAATTCGTCCTTCAGTTATCAGCATAGCTCTTCTGCCTACGTTGAGCTGCTTTGATGTGTTTTTGGATTACCTTCACCTTTTCCATCGATTCTTCCACCATTTCTAGGCCTACGAGTTTTCTTTCACAAACATCATCCCAACATGTTGGTGTGTTCCATCTCTATCCATATAACGCTTCATATGGTGCAATCAGAATACATGAATGGAAGCTATTGTTATAGGGACATTCTACCCGAGGTAAATTTTGATCCCACATGCCTTGATATTTATGTGAGTAGGATCTCAACATGTCTTCTATAGTTTGAATAGTTTGTTCTGATTGTCCATGTTTTTGAGGATGGAAGGCAGTGCTCAAACGATATTTAGTATCCAGTACTTTCTGAAGACTTTTTGAAAATCATGATGTGAAATAGGGATCACGATAAAAAACAATCGATAGGGGTACTCCATGAAGTCGCACAACTTCATTAATATATAGTCTTTCTAGACGTTCAAGTGGTAGATATTCTCTTACAGCAGGAAAATGTGCTGACTTGGTAGGATGATCAAAAATGACCCATATTTCATCGTTCCTTCTAGGAGACTTTGGTAGTCCAATGACAGAGTCTATCGTAATATTATCCCATTTCTACTCACGAATGTGAAGAGGTTGCATGACTCCTCCAGGCTGTTGTCTTCCAGATTTCACATAGTGATAAACCATACATCTTGACACAAAATCAGCAATCTCCCTCTTCATGTTGTCCCACCAAAAATACTCATTCAAATCTCTATACACATTGGTGCTCCTGGGGTGTATAGAGAAATTGGAACTATGAGAATCATCCAAAAATTTCCCTTTTAGACCTGGTATATTGATAACACAAAGTCTCATCCAGAATTTCAAAATCCCATCTTTATATACGAAGTCACTCAATCTCCCATCATTCACAGCTTTAATATTCTTTTGAAACTTATGATCATCAGTATGAGAACACTTTATTCTTTCTAGTAAATATGGTTTGGCAACCATTTTAAAAATTATTGATGTTTCCGCTTCCATGGTTATTCCCATATCAATCCTTACCAGTTCTATATATATATATGATCTTTTTCAAATCTCATCTTGGTCAAAACTCCATGATCCTTTCTGCTCAAAGCATATGCCATCTTATTTGCCTTCCCTGGGTGGTAGTGTATCTTACAATCACAATCCATGGGTAGTTCAAGACATCGTCTTTGCCTCGTATATAGTTCTTTCTGTGAGAAAATATATATCCAACTCTTGTGATTGGTATATATCTCACATTTTTATCCATAGAGAAAATGTCTCCAGATCTTCAAAACAGAGATTACAGTAGCTAACTCATTATCATGAGTAGGATAGTTTTTCTCATTAATTTTTAGCTATCGTGATGCATAGGAAATAACCCTATCATTATTCATAAGGACACAACAAATTCCTATATTCGATGCATCACTATAAATAACGAACCCCTCATTACCCAATGGTAGAGTCAAGATAAGAGCATTGACTAGTCTTATCTTCAATTCTTCAAAGCATTCTTTACACTCTCTTTTCCAAACAAATTTATCCCCTTTTGTTTGAGCTTTGTTAATGGGTAGCCAACCGGGCAAAATTCTGGACGAAACATCGATAATAACCTTCTAAACCAATAAAACGGCATACCTCGGTTATACCTGTTGGTGCTGGCCATTCCTGTATTGCTCTTGTCTTAGAAGGATCAATAGATATTCCTTCCTTAGAGAAAATATGGGCAAGAAAAGAAATAACCTGAATCCAGAATTCACACTTGCTAAACTTCCCATATAATTCATGTCTTCTCATAGTCTTCAGGATAATGCGCAATAGATTTTCATGATCTTCGTAGATTTTGTAGTATACCAAGATATCATCAATAAATACCACTAAAAATTAATCAAGGCATTCCATGAAAACTATGTTCATTAGATCCATGAAAGTAGATGGTTTATTAGTCATCCTAAAAGGCATTACTGTAAATTCGTAATACCCATACCTGGTTCGAAATGCTATCTTCGGAATTTCTTCCTTCTTCTCACACAAATGATAGTATCCAGATTGAAGGTTGCTCTTTGAAAATTATTATGCTCCATGCAGTTGGTCAAATAAATCATCAATGCGAGGTAGGGGATACTTTATCATTATTTTTATAGCATTGATCTCGATGTATTCGATATATAACCACATAGATCCATCTTTCTTCTTAACAAAAAGGATAGGGGATCCCCATGGAAAAAAACTAGGGAGAATAAATCCCTTATTAATCAATTCCTCCAGTTGTTTCTTTAGTTCCACTAATTCAACAGATTCCATTCTATAAGGGGTCTTCGATATGGGCCTTCAACCCAGAATTAAATCAATGGAAAATTTAATTTATCATTCTCGAGGATGTCCAGGTAAATATTATGGAAACACAACAACATATTCTCTCACAATAGGTACATCCTCTATTTGAACATCCATTTCTTCACCCATAGTTATTTCATTCTCTTCCTCCCTAATAATTGAATTTAGTTGAGCTACTGGGGGTAGATCTAGATAAGAATTGGGTGGTGAAGATTCTTCTCTAAAGATAAGGTGTTCTTTATCATCGTCATCAAAAATTGTAACCTCCATATTCTTATAATAAATTTTTTCATCATGGAACTAAAGCCAATCCATACCAAGGATTATATCAAATTCATTCATGGGTATGACGATGAGATTAGTAGATAAAGAACATTTACATGCCCTAATGGGAACTGATTCACAGAACTATGTAGCAATGATGCTTCCCTTAGGAGTTTTGACTGAAAACTCCCTTGTTAAATCAAATGGGAAATATCTAATTTTCTTATCAAACTGGGAAGATTGGAAACAATGTGATGATCTAGAATCAAATAAAGCATTTGCTAAACTTGAGGAAACCATTAAATTACCTGCCAGCACATCTTTTGGAGCTTCAACCTCAGAAGTAGTGATAACATAAGCTTGGCCTTGATCCATATATATTTTCAGAGGTATATTCCTTTGACGCTTAGGAAATTCATTTCCATAATGTCCCATCTCCCTACAATTGTAGCATTGAACATCGGTAGCTTCTTTCTTCCCCTTCCAATCATGAGCTTGGTGGCCTTTTTCACCACACTTGTAACAGACTCACATTCCCTTCACACAAGTACTGGGGTGTTTCTTCCAACATTTACTGTAGGATGGATATTCAACTTTTACCTTATTCCCCTTATTTCTATTGCCAGAGTGATCAGAAAATGTCTTCTTCTATTGTTTTTCTTTAAAGGCATAAGACTTAGAGAATTCATTTTCTGTCTTGATAGCATGTGAGAAAATATATTCATACGATGAGAAAGATTGTGAGACTAATGCTAGATGGAGAAATGGTTTTAAACCATCAATGAAATGATCAATATTACTTAATGGGTTATGTATATATTCTGTAGCATGCCTTTCTGACCTTGTAAAGTTAGACTCATAATTTGCAACATTCTCGTCCTATTTTTGCCTTAGACTAAAAAATTATCATTCCATATCTGCTTGAATGTCATGAAGAAAGTATTTTTTTAATAAAATATCTTTAAACTCCCTCTATTCCATTTTTGATACTTAATCATATTCTTTCATGTTTTGTATCAATGACTACCATTGACTATCATCTCCAGTAAGGCGGTAAAATGACATGACAACTTTCTCCCTTTCGCTACTCCCCAAGGAATTGAATATTTTTTCTAAGGAATTTATCCATTTATCAGCTACTAGTGGATTTGAACCCCCATTGAATGTTTGTGGTTGTTGCCTCCTGAAGTGATCTAACATTGATCCTCCACGCTGCAGATCAGGGTGCTCCATACCGGTAAGGTTATTATTCATAACCTGCGTGAGTTTTCCCAATATGGTGATTAGCTGGTCAGCACCAGTTGTCTCACCAGCTCCACTATAATTATATTGTGTAGGAGGTAAATCTCTACATGGAGTGCGTGAAATGATATGGTTTCCATTCCTTCCAATAGGCGTCATTTCTAAACAATGGAAAACACTAGATTAGTTTATGAATCACAATACATAAATCCAAACATGAAAAACACTTAACATAAATTGAACAACTTATGGATATAATCCATATTCATGAAAATGTTTTCATAGAGGAAGTATATACTCAAAAACCCTTCATAATGGTTTTTAATGAAAATGATTATTATCCTAAGCATATCCCTCAGGAGTGTCGTAACCATGAGTGCAGTAAGGCCCGTTGTCGTGCACCAGTTCTCGATCGAGTCTTGCTCAAATTGGTGTTTTCGGGTTTTACCCCTAGGTACATCTGTGCGAGAGCTACCTCTACTAGCTCATATCTAGAAATGGATGTATTTCTTGGAAAACTCACAAAATCCCTACAATACAAAAATTCTAGGACGTTTTTCTATACTAATCCTCATATTCCATCTTAGGTTTATGTGCTCTAATCAGAGTTTATCTAAATCTAGTTTCAAAGGTTTGTACTAAACTTCCTCTGATACCAAATGTAATGGCTTGACCCCAGTTACCTAGAGTTGGTGCAATATTATATAACATTGGCATGATCACAAAAGATCAAATCTCGAATGGCAGATTAGTTTAGTAGCCTTGGAAACACTAGATAAATTCATAAGTCTTACATTACATCAAAAATTGAAAAACGACAAAAACATAGTCACCATTTTCCACACACATATCCCCTTAGACAATCCATGCAGATCAGTCATAAAATACTTCTTCACATCCTGGGAAAAATAAAACATTGAAAGGGGTGAGCTCAGATGCTCAGTAAGGATAACAATATTGCGGAAACATTCAGAAATAAGCATAAACATTTAAGGCAATGTATACCTAAAACAAAAGCCTTTTAAGATTTAAATTCAGCATAATATTGAAAAATTAAATGACATAATTACCTTAACTTATTCACATGGATATTCTACTAGTCTAATAATCACATGCAATATCAATAACCACTTTCATAATGATGGAATGCATAATTCTAGACTATCATAACCACATAGTCAAGGCCTTGTGCCAACACTATAGAAACGATTTTGTCAAGGCCTTATGCTAAGAAACTAGTTTGTCTAATGATTCCTAATGATGTATCGAGGAGCTATATTGGGCTCCACCCGTCACTTACTAAGTCCAATGGATTCCTCATATGAATAAGTTTAATCATAACATAAACATTCGTATTAAAATTAGCATACAAAATGTCAATACGTTATCCATAAACCATGAATGGTATAAAAATTACATATCCATAGTCAAACATATCACAAAACCTTCAATAGTATATGGATGTTTTGTATCTTAATAAATCAACTTCAAATAAGCTTATAATCCACCAAATCATGTTGACATAGATGATATAAAAACTATTTGAGGGAAATATCTCTTTTTTTTAAATCATTTAAAAGTTACATAAATATAAAATAAAACATTTATTTTGAAAATATAATTATAAGATTTTAAGGGATGCTTTGTTGATTTTATAACGGTGGAAAATATTCGTACCCTCCGTATAAGTTAAAAAATACATTCTTACCTTAATTCTATCGAAAAGGTTAAAAAGGACCATGTTTGGAAAATGACAGAAGGATTCCTTTATAAACAACTTATAAAAATTCAAAAAAGGCTATAAATGACTTTAACCCATAGCCAATAATGTAGTAAGAATGATTTGAAATATATTTTTAAGAAACACATATATGGATGAAAAAATGGTCCCATTAGATAATTATGTATAAACAACCTTGGATAATTAAGAGATTGTGAAATAAACCCTTACCTTGTACTTTTCCTTGGTCGAGGGTAGGTTAAACTCATATATAATGGTGAAATAGTTGTTTTTAAATTATAAAAGAATCATATACATTAATATAATATCGTATATTATCTTTTAACATTTCTTTATTAAGAATATCTTAGTATTATCGTAGTTTTAGGTGTTAATGATTCGTTTTCCTTTATATTCATTGTTATGTGGGTCAAAATCATTATGGATGGGAACTATCTTATTCATACCCAGAATGATATCAAGTCTGTAAACATTATTTTTTATCATCGAATGAAAATTAGTCTTAAATTGATATGATGGGGAATGAATCTCATCGCTATGTGGAGACGGTAATCCGTACATACGCATGAGCGACAATATCATTCTTTTGATGTTAAAATAATATATAATTGGATGGTATATAATATATACAGAATAATTATCATGTCATATTTTATTTTTTATATTAATTAAACATCATTATTATACCAATCCAAATAATAACGTATAGAATAACAATTACACCACGACGTGGAGATGGTAATCCGTATGTAAGCACGTATAGTGACATGTCATTAAAAGATGGATAGAATAATGAATATGGATGTAACATATTTATAATAACATCATAGTATATAGGAAATACTGGAGTTATTGTTTTATAATGGAAATAACAATGAATGAATATGTGGAAGAAGAAAAGAACTTGAAAGAGGGTGGTGAAATTATTACCTCTTCTTCTGGTTCTTCCTTTTGATTCGATCAAAATGGCAACTTAAGATGGATTTATAACTGAAGGAGGTCCTCTAGGATGATTTGAGAGAATTTTAGAGGATATTTGGGGAGGGTTAGGCTGAGAAAAATGGCTTTGAAGGTGTGAATTAGAGAGAAGGGGTAGTTCCCTTTTATAAGAGGGGTGAGTGGCACCTTAGGAAAAGCTAGAAATATTATATTATAATAAAATTATTTTCGGTTTCTAATGGCTCCAAAATGGGTTATTTAAAGTCTATGGTAGGGATAGATTTAATAACACTCAACCAATAGGGTTTAGATAGGTTTGGGTAACTATATTAACATTATTATTTAGATTTAACTCTTAGTTACATAGTTTGACATTTACCATGTCTCTTTGCATTTTTATATTATATGGTAAATAAACATACAATATATTTCCTATAGAACCCAAATTGGTTCATTAATTATACACATGAAATTTCATAATTCCTTTGGCAGATCATTAGATTTTTTGGAATTAAATATCAATTAATAATATAATAATTGTTTTAAAAACTATTTTATGATAATTTTGACACTATTTGGTATTTTGTTTTTGCTAAATTCATAAAAACATTATTACTTAGAAATAAATTCATCTAATCTACCCTAATATTTAATATTAACCTATTGAATTAGTGTAATTCATAAAAAGTCTCAAATTACATTTATTTGGATATTTATAATATCAATTATTTTAATATTTCATTGATTAGGTAATCACTCCATCACCATTGTGTCATAAATAAATTAAATATTTAATGTCTAAAAATTAAAAATAAAATACAATTATGTAGGAAATATCTTTATATTTATAATTTATATTTATAATCTAATTTGTCTTATGTATTACCCTATATTAAAAAAAATTAGTTATTAATCATTGTTTTTAACTCTTTTAACTCTTCTTTGAATTAAATAATAATTAATGTCCTAATTTAATCCAAGTGGACCAAAAAGGTTAATATTTTATTCCTAAGGATGTTTTTGGTCGATTTATAGTTATCCAATAGAATTATGACATGTGTTAGTGTAATAATAATATCATTTTTACCCTTAATTACCCTATTTACTTTTATCCATGGTAAATAAAAGTAAAAAGATACTATTCAGCAAAAATTATTTTTGTCTTATTGAACCACATTTTACTCCAGGATATTAATCGTTACTCTTGGATTTTCGACTTTTCACTCACATAAGTGGTAAAAATTAGGTTTTATGTGACTTTACAGATTTTCATAGTTGATTAGTAAAAGACGGTGAAAAGTTTAATAATATTTTTATATATCTAAAATTATTATAAACTGACACCAATTAATTACATTGAACTTATATAGGTATTATTTATATATTTTGACCTAAAATAAATTTAAATAAAATAAATAATTCTTTAAATAAAAACTTGGTTTTAAACTATAACAAATTGTTTTTCACTATTCATCAAAAATTGAAATTTTTCAGAAAATACCAAAAATTCACCCTAAGCTAATTTCGATATTCGGATTCCAAAAATGGATACCATTTTGATAGATAAAACTAATAAAATATCAAAAAGTGGGTATTAATATTCATAACGGCTAGTTGGATTGGTTGTGGTGTGTGTTAGAACTCGAAGTTGCGTACAACACACGATGTGGTATTATTCAAACAGAAGTGTACCATGGATGCTTGGGGTGTTACAATGTTGTACCATTACAAAAACTCTTGTCATATAAATATTAATTTTATCAATGTTTTCATATAAATTTATATCAAATTATTTATATTTTAGGAACTCTGTTAATTATCTACAATCCACTTGAAATTGAAATGTTTTTTTCCAGTGTTCTTTTATATATATGTTAGTGTAGCTGTTTTCTCATAAACAATATAAAAAATCCATGAAATCACCTATACTTAATTGATATTTACTCTTATTTGGGGATTTAATCTCATTAATTATATTATTATATTATAGTTCAATTTTACATTCCTAATTAGGAGTCATAAAATAAGAATCTTCATATAGAAATTCAAAATCATCTTTATCTCAATTAATTTCTCCCATATTTTAATGACATAAATTATTTCAATATTCATTTTCAATAAAATTCAAATAATTACTTTTATTATTTTTACTAATATTTCCTTGATCCATTTATAATCCTTTCTCTTAATTATTAATAAATTAATATTGATTTGTTAACTATATCTCTATATTTTCCATAAGGGCCTTATTTTTATTGATAAATCATTTTCATCCAAAATAAATTTTTAATGTTTTATATTTGAATTCCTTCAATTCCAAATATCATATAGTGTCATATTCTCTCTTCAGATATGTAATTCATTATTTTGAATATATATAACCACTTTCCAAACTTATTTTCAATAGTTCCTTAATAGCTCAATTTTAATTAATAATTAATATTCAATGTTATTCACCCTTGGATTTATTATTTTGACAACAAAATTCATATTTTGGAGTTCTCATTGATACAATCACGTGTATAATTCATTTTTATATGAAAAAAACATAAATTGAGATAATCTCTATTACATTTTTAATTAATATGGTTTTGGCCATTCATTTACATTGTTTTTTATCATTCTTACAATAACTATTGGAGAAATTCATCAACTCCTTCTACGAGTGTATAGAAATTACATATATAATATAAATATAATCATCAATGATAAGAATATATTTACATTAAACAATAGTCTAATTTTTTGTTTTGTGAACATCAACATTAGTGATAATAATGTAAAACAAGGATGATCTTAAATTATTCTTTTGAACCATTTATCATTTCAAAAAATTGTTATGTATCACCTATCATTTCTGTTTTAGAGTGAGAATATTATTCTATGAATTTTTTATAAAACTCTCCATGATAATTTGATATTTGTAAACATCACATCTGAAACCCCAATTATTATCCATTTTTATGAAAACTATACATTTATTTACCTCATTTAAAACATGATAAATATTTCAATTATTCCATTAAAATTGAATAAAAAAACAAACCCTTCTATTAGGGTTCCTAAATCCATATTTTTAAATAAAAATTTAATTCTAGAGTCACTTAATATATTGGTTCCTTAGATGTTGTCTTCATGTAAATATATAATGAGTAAATCCATGTTCTTATCCTTCTATGTACATTTATCTTTAATGATCTATTATTTAGAAAATGAATAATTTCAGTAATTTGATTCTTCATTTTTTCAAAAAGGTTTTATTTCAAAATATTTTAGATAAATTACCAATGTCTAGGATCCATGATTTAGGTATGAAAATTTCAAAGGATCAATATTATCATAGAGGTTTTCTCCAATATGCGATTATCATATAGGTTTCATGATGTTCTCTTATATAGTGGTGGAATTATTAATAAGACCTCCAACTCTTTTGTTTCCCAAAAACTATTTTATCTTATATCTATATCCTCCCAAGGCTATATCTCTCAACGATGTCCCTTTTTTTACATTATCATTAATAATACCTAGGGAAATCTCTAATGTCAAAACTAGTATTTTTTCATTGAAATTAATCTATCAATATTCCATACTAGAGTGGTGGTTATAGTTCAAATTTACCAGGGTCCCCTTACTAGAAATACCTCAGGGTATTATTTCTATGTTTTCCCATACATTGGTGATGTTGATCTAATTTCAATTTACCCGCAGTGTCTAGGTCATCAGGATTATTTTGGGATATTGAGGATATAGATTCCGATATTAGAAGGATTCATAACTATATCCAAGAGGTAGGGTTTTCCATTAGGGTTTTTGGATATTCAAGGTTTATGAAATATATTTTTCTCCGTAGTTATTGTCTTTCCTAACATGGGTGGGGGGGGGTTGTCTATGTTTACATTGGTTTTCATTTACTAACCTTTAAAATCAATCATTATTGTTGTGGAGTTTGTTATTACTCCTAACATTTTTTTCTATATTAAGTTGTCCTTCATTCAATTCATTATGATAAACTTTTATAGTAGTTATTAGTTGGTATCTTACAGTAATGTCTTCTCTAATGGTAGTAGAACATTATCGATGTGTTTTTGGAGTTATGGGGGAATAATGTTGTGTTAATATTTCATTATGATGAAATTAAAAGGAGATTATTTAAGCCTTATCGATGTTCCTTGGATGGATTAGTCTTTAATTAAGTTGTGATTTTTTTCTTTATGGGAATCAATTTTAGATATTTTATTTTCCATTAGATGTGTTTTTGTTCTCTATGGTAGTATTAGGTTTTTATAATCAGTTTGTTCTAAAATAATTGTCTTGAGATAGTTTTTTATAGTCTCATCATTATATTCAAGTAAACGTCTTTTTACATTGTCTATAACGTAATGATAGTATGAACTATGTCACCTCATATGAACTGATCCTTAAATCCCATGTAATGTGAGGATAATGCACAACACAGTGCAGTTTACCTTAATTTCCCCACTATTAGTAAATGAGATGGTTGGATTCACATATGGGGGACCAAACTAATTTTAGTGCTCTATCATTTTTATCCTCTTTATAGCGGTGGTATAATTTTGGGGTGTTTTTAAATTTTTATCATGGTGTTGTATGAATTACCACTAAAACCTAATACATGAATTTATTTAAGAAATGTTTTACTAGAGGTCGAAAGTTCCATGAGTCATTAATTTTTCTAAAATTCAATGAATCAATAAATAAAATTTATTTTTCTTCATTCTTATTTTTATTCCATAAAATTCCTTGATTATTTGAGAAATATTATGTTCTCGGTAATTTTTTCACTTCTGGTTCACAAAAATACTCTTCATGTTCATGTAAATTAAATGTTTTTACAATCAAATAAAAATCATATCATTTATTTTAAAACTTCCTGAAAATTTGTTTATATAAATTTCACTTATAAAAATCCTATAATATTATGCCTTTTCACCATATTAAGATTAATAACAAATACCAATGAATTTATTTTCAATTTTTTTATGATTTATTATTTTACATGTTTACCCATTTTCTTATACTTGAACATAGCTTCTTCCCAATTTTAAGTATGTCATATTTCACCATAAATTTCAAATAAATGTGAAATTCATTAGCTAAAAATGATATTTGATAATTTTGTCATTGAAATTTAAATAAATCTACAATTTTTTAAATAATTCAAATGAAATTATTTATGACAACCCTAGTATTTTTGTTACACAATTATACATAATTTATTACATAAAGATAAATTGATACAACATAGAAGATTTATAGTTATAGTGTATTTAGGGATTAGGAACATTACATAAGAACTGAAAACATGAAATACAACATCATTATTGAAAACAATCTTTACATGACCACAACATTCCCTCGTACTTAGCATTGCATGGGATAACTTTAGGACATGAATAAGAAAATGGTGAGCAATAAATCCTAGTTAGGGAATAATCATGGTATGACATGAGGAATACAATAAATGTCATAAAATAGGCATATCAATAGAGAAAAATGGAAGCATAAACATAATGGAATTATAAATAATGAAAATAACATCATTGAAATGTGGCAACAACATTTAATATGGAATTAGAATGAGCCAAGGCTCATTGCACATGGATCATGAGTAAAATGTCATTGCATATGAAGAATGAGTAATACCTTTTCACTTGAATTAGAATGTGTTAACACCCATTTTACATGACATATCATGATAATATACATTACCCAATGCATTGGAGTGCTATCAGGGCTCATCGTTCTTAAACATTCTACTTAATGCATAAGTGTGCCACATGGATCATAAAACATTGAATCATTCAACATAATCATTTATTCCATGTTAAAATAATGTTGAATACATACATGAACATATTTTAACAAAATGTAACTGTGCATAAATTTGAACACCATTAAAAGAGAAATGGGCATGGTATTCACTACAAAATGACTTTGGCTTGGAAAAACACGGTGCAATTTAAGGAGCATAACGGGATGACATAAGAGCTCATAAAAATGGATGATGTGAGAGAAAGGCTTGTCTCACAATATTTACATGACATGGAAAGTAAGGGGGTCATATAGATACATTTCCCAAAAAATTTAATGGAATTTATATTCATGATACAAATGAATTTCTTGAATGTAAATGAGGAGAGATAAATTCCATTCATAATTTCGGCATAGTAAAAGATTTAAATGGGAGGAATTTAATGAGAGTGAAAGTGATATACCATCATGAAAACGTAAATATGGCAGTATAGGGGTGGTGTGAAACCATACCCCTACATTTATAATTGACACTCAAAGGGAATAACAATTTAAATAATATTGGACAAAACTGAAAAAGGAAGAAAACCCCTTACTTGGAAGTGTGCTTCTAGAGGCTAGAGAGAGGCTTGAGAGAGGATTCTTGGGAGTTTGGGGCACCATGGGAGGATTATATAGAGAAGAGGGCAGATTTTGGATGAACTACAAAGGCTTTGAGAGTAGAGGAAGTGGGAGCTTGGGTGAGTTTATATAGGGAAGGAAAGGGAATTGTTTATTATTTAGGTTTGGGAAACCTCACATTAAACTAATCAAAACCACAAACCAGCCCATTGTTATTGACCATGGTTTTTCCCAAATGGGAGTGGAAAAAAATATTTTATAATGCCAATGTCTGAAAGTCTTAAAATAATTTGGTTGCTTATTTGTAGGTGAGTCACACTCCCAAGGAAAACAATATAAAAAGTCAAAATGTGTAATATGTCGTGAAGGGCCCAAAAAATCATTGCAAAAAAAATCAAAAAAAATCACAAAATAACATTATTTTAATGGTAAAATATATATTTTCAGAACATAACGTTTATAGTATTTTATTACATCACTATTGGGTCATTATGATGTCATAAAATAGATTATATATTTGAACGGTATTTAATTTTTACACAGAAATTTAACTCTCTATGAAAATAATGAAAGATTCACCATTGGATAAATTCGACATCCAAAGTCTATAAATAATATTCATTTTATCTAAATAATTTTCTAAATTTTTTAATTTTCACTTTTAAAATAAAAACCGACATTTATTGAAAATTCAAGGGCTTTGATGAAAATGGCTTTCAAATATTAATAAAAATTACAATTGCATAGATAAATTTATACGATCATTTCTATTTTAAAGAAAATAATTTAGTAAAAATAATAATATTTTATTCAAATATTATTTAATTAAAAAATCCATTAATTTATAAAAATAGATTTCTTAGTTGAACACTAACTAAAAATAATATTTGTGCAATAAAAACTATTTACAAGGTAAAAATAATAAAATGAATTTATATACATTATTATATAAAAATTAATGTACCTAACTATAATGCTATGGTCTTGTTACATAACCCCTTATAACACCAACATATGACATAAGAGTAAGGTGTGCGATGGTGACAGACTCTTGGGGTGGCTCAGATAATGTTTCTTGGGTGGTAATCTATATCAACTTCAACTTATCACATAGGCAGTCCCGCTCAAGCTTTACATATACAAGATCGGTTAGGTCTTGGTCTTGAGAGAAGCAAAAAGATGAAACCTCCTTTCCATGCTCTGAAAAATGGGCTTCGTATGGGGCACGTCTACTGGATGAGGCCATCGCTTCCTTTTTCTGAGTAAATTGGATTTGTTGAAGCCCTATATTTATACTAATACTGTGATCACTGTTCAATGACTATATTATCAACGGTCACAATTCATAATAGTATTATAAAATCCAAAAACATAAAACCAAATAATTTGACATTTTATATAATAATTTTACATAAAGAGACATTTAATTAGATCAAGAGCAATTTCCCTTAATGAATTTTTGGTTCATTAAAATCTTACCCCCTTAAGAAATTTTTCCCTCGAAATTTCCTTTTCTCACACTTAAACAGATTTGGGTATCTCTGCTTCATCATTTCCTCTGATTCCCATGTCGCCTTTTCAAACTTTTGGTTTTACCACAACACCTTGATGAATGGCATTGTCTTATTTCGTAGAAATGTTTCTTTACGATCTATGATCATCACTGGTTTCTCCTCATGAGAAAGATCATCCTCTAACTGTACCACCTAGGAAGAGAGTACATGTGATGGGTCTGGAATGTACATATTTAAGAGGGATACATGAAGGATATCATGTACTTTGGCCATGGTAGGTGGAAGTGCTATTCGATATACCACAAGCCCAACATGATCAAGAATCTCGATGGGGCCGATGTACCTTGGAATTATCTCCCATTTCCTTCCAAACCTCATTAACTTCTTCCATGAAGATACATGTAGAAATAATTTTTCTCCAACTTTAAACTCATGGTCTCATTGACGGTTATCTGCATAACTCTTTTTTCGACTCTGGGCTACCGTGATATGATGTTGAATGGTTTTTACTGTCTCCACCATTTCATAGACCATTTTTGGTCAACCATCTTATGCTCACCGACCTCATCCCAACATGTCGATGTTATACACCTTTTCCCAAAAAGGGCTTCATATGGTGCCATTTGGATGCTCGAGTAGAAATTGTTATTATAAGGGAACTCAACCAGAGGAAGATGTTGATCCCATCCTCCTTTAAAGTCCATTGAGCAAGCTCTAAACATTTCCTCAAGGGTTTGGATAGTCCACTCGGATTGTCCATCAGTTTGAGTATAATAGTTCATAATGATGTTCAGTTTAGTATTTAGAGCATGTTGAAAACTCTTCCAAAACATAGAGGTGAATCTTGGATCTCGACCGGACAAAATAGATTGTGGAACTCCATGTAGCCTTACCTATTCTATGATATATATTTGTGCCAGTTGATCCAATGAGAAACCCTCCCGAATAGAAATGAAGTATGCAGCCTTTGTAAGACGATCCACAACAACCTAGATTTCATTGTTTCATTTGGATGTCTTCGGAATTCGAGTGACAAATTCCATGGTAATGTTCTCCCATTTCCATTATGGTATGGTTAATGGTTTCATATCCCCTTAGATGTCTACCTCTCTACCATCACTTGTTGTCACACCAATCACTTTTATGAATATTCATCGATCTCCTTCATCATATTATCCCACCAATAATACTCTCGAAAATCTCAATACATCTTTTTGTTTCTTGGGTGAATAGATAAATTCGAACTATGTGCATCTTCCAAAAGTTCCTTCTTTAGAACAAGACATGATGGAACACATAGTCTTTTCCCAAATCTCACAATTCCTTCTTCATTAACATTAAACTCCTTGGATTTCCATTTTCTGATAGCTACCACTTTTTCCTGAAATCCAACATCATCCTTTTGAACATCCTTTAACCATTCCAAAAGTGACTGTTGAGAAATAATTTGTGAATGGATTGATGATGTTTTCTTCTTTATGATTTTGATGTCCATCTTCATCGAATCTAAAAAGATTGGAGCCCTTTCAATTCTCATCAATGATAGAATCATTGGGTACTTTCAACTTGGAGCGTCTGCCACCTTGTTTTCATATCCATGGTGGTAATGGATTGAGAAGTCATAGTCATTGATCATCTCTAGTCATCTTCATTGGTGCATGTTCAACTCTTTCTTTGTGAATATATGCTTGAGAATTTTTTGGTCCATATATATTTCACACTTCTCCCCAAAGAGATAACGCCACCAAATTTTCAAAGCGAATATCACTGCAACCAACTCGAGGTCATGTGTTAGATAGATCTATTCATGAACTTTAAATTTCATTGAATAATAGGAAATGACTTTCTCAATTTTCATCAACACACATCCCATTCCATTATTCAAAAAATAACTAAATACCACAAAAATTTCTCCACTTGTGGGTAGAGTGAGCACATGCATAGTGATAAGCCTCCTTTATAACTCCTTGAAGCTTTCTTCGCATTCATCACTCCATGAAAACATGACTCCCTTCCGAGTTATCTTGGTATGCAGATTGGACAATCATGATAAATTTATCACAAATTGTCGATAATATCTATCAATCCCCAAGAATCTATGAATATTTGTTACCGATGTTGGCCTCGGCTATCCCTCAATTGCATCTATTTTAGAGGGATCCATAGATATCTCATTGCTTGTGATGATATGGCCCAAGAATGAGACCACCATCAACTTGAACTCACACTTGATATACTTTTCATAGAGCTTATCCTTCTGCATGGTCTCTAGTATAGTTTGTAGATTCTCCTCATGATCCTCCTTGGTTTTGGAGTATATTAGAATATAATCTATAAAGGCAACCAAAAACTTGTCAATGTAATCTCCAAAGACTCTATTCATCAAGTCCATGATGATTTCTGGAGCATTAGTGAATCCGAAAGGCATTACTAAGAATTCATAGTGGCTGTATCTTGTATGAAAAGATGTTTTGGGGATATATTCCTTCTTCACCCTTACTTGGTAATATCTCGACCACTAATCCACCTTGGAGAAGAATTTTTCTCCACATAGCTGATCGAACAAGTCATCTATTTGTGGGAGAGGATACTTGTTTGTTATCTTGATTTTGTTGAGCTCATGATAATCGATTCAAAGGATCATTGACCAATCCTTCTTCTTGATGAGGAGGAATGGCGCACCCCATGGTGAAGCACTTGGGCGTATAATCTGTAAGACCCCGAGATTTTATGAAAAATATTTTTTTTAATTTCATTAATTTCTTATGTTGTATGCTATAGAAAAATGAGCTTGCACAACACGCATCCCTGACATGGCTTGAATTACATGCAATAAAGACCTTCCTCAATAGCGTGTGTAGTACGCAATACCGAGTTTCACTAAACAAGATATTATTATAATATTATTATAAACTAGCCGTTATGAATAGTAATACCCACTTTTTGAAATATTATAAATTTTATCATTCAAAATGAACTTCATTTTTGGATTCGGAATATTGAAATTAGCTTAGGGTGAAATTTTGGCACTTTTCGGATAACTTTCTTATTATGATGAATAGTGAAAATTACTAAATTTTAATTTAAAAAAACTTTTTTAATCAAAATAATTTATAGTGATAAATTATTAATTTGAGTGGTTTTAAAGTATATTTAGATTATATTTTTACCATTTAATACAATTTTGTCCATTGTATGTAATTTCACATTTAAACAAGACATAAACAAGTGTCAATCTTTTGATAGTTATTATCTCTTAAAAACACGCTATTTGTTTTGATGACGAGAATTAATTTTTAAATAAATTAATGCAACTGATATGTTTTTAATTTGGTAAAATAGACATCATTTTTGAATTCATAATATCAAATATATCTTAGGCCTAATTTTTGGTATTTTTCTGGAAACTTTCATTTTTTGATGAATAGTGAAACCACTAAGTGGTAGTTAAAAAAACTGAATTTTTCATAAAACATAATTTTACCGCTTCTATGAGTGGAATTTCGAATATTAGAGAGACACGGTTAATATCAAGGACTTAAATGTTGTTCAATTAGATGAAAATATTTTTTTTGTGAATAGTTACTTTTTACTTTTATTTTACACGGTTAAAAGTAAATAGGATAATTAAGGGTAAAAATGATATTATTATCACCCTAACACTTGTCTTAAGTCTATTGGATAAGTGTAATTCGTCCGAAAACAAACATAGGAATAAAATATGACCATTTAGGCCCACTTGGATTAGATTAGGACATTTAATATTAATTCATTTAAAGAAGGGTTAAAATAGTTAAAATCAATGTTTAATAAGTAAATAATTTTTAATATAGGGTTATACATAAGATAAATTCGTCTATAAATTTTTATTAGAAAGATAAAACTATTTCCTACATAATGGTATTTTATTTATACTTTTTAGACATTAAATAATGTAATTTATTTATGACACAAAGATGATGCAGTAATTATCTTATTAATGAAATATTGACATAATTGATGTTATAAATACCCAAATAAATGTAATTTGAGACTTTTTATGAATTCCACTAATTTTATTGGTATATATGACATGTTAGTATTGATTTAGTTAAATATTTTTGAACTAATCATTCTTATATGAGTTTCAGAAAAATCAATTACCAAATAGTGTCAAAATTGACATAAAATAGTTTTTAAAACAAATATTATATTACTAATTGTTATTTTATTCCTAAAAATATATGGCTCAGCCAAATGACTTAGATAATGTTATATATATTAATAATAAACAACTTTGAGTTCTTTTTTCTTGCAATAGTATGTTTATTAACTTTATAGTGTAAGAAAACAAGAAGACACGGTAAAAGTAAAATTATTTAACTTAAGGTTAAATGTATATGATAAGGTTAAAATAGAAACCTAAACATGTCTAAATTCTATTGGATGAGATGATTTCGACACATACCCACCTTAGCTTCTAAATAACTAAATTTGGAGCTATTAATAACCGAATATGACTTTATAAAAAAATAATATTTATAGTTTTTCCAAAGGTTCCCCTCTCCTCCCTTATAAAAGGGAACCTCCTCCCGCTCTTCCTCACACCACATTGAGCCTTCAATCTCAGACAACCCCTGAAAATTCTCTTCTTAACTTCCATAGCAACAGCCTAGAGGTTCTGGTCTTCTTTAAAGTACAAATTTAGTTCCCTAAGAGGAGGTCTCAAAGAGGCGCTTCAAAGAAGAGGTAATGTCTGTTACCGATTATTTCAACTTTATTTCTTCTTCCACTTCTTCTTCTTTAGTTGTTTTATTATAAATTAATAACATCAGTATCACTCATATACTGATATGTTATTATAATTATGAAACAACCCTATTTCACCATCTATCCATCCTACGGAAAATGAAATCACCGTGCGTGCGTACAGAATACCGTCTTCACGCCGTGGTGTAATATATTTTCCACCACAACCTTATTTGGATTGGTATAATGGTGAAAATAATGACTATATATTATTATTGTAAAGTGATATTTATTATTAAATATTATACATACACTCCAATACACTTCCATGATCATGGGAATGATATCATCGCTCGTGCGTACGTACGGACTACCGTCTCCACGAACGCGATGAGATTCATTTTCCATGATTAACCATTCAAAAATTATTATAAAGTATATATAATGAATAATAATTCAATATATGACATAATAATGCTACTGTATTTATGTATATATATATTTATGTATGTCATCTATTTAATTTCATTCAATTTAACAAGGAAACGAAAACAGTGTTCATGCGTACGTACGGCCTACCATCTCTATGAACGGTGTATTTCATTCCTTTTATCGATCTATAATAAATATGTATATGATGAATATATAATATATATAAATCAATTTTTACATTTTGGAAATATGTAAATTAAAATATAAGTTATAATATCAAGAATGACAAGTCGAAACACATACGATAAATGAAATGACTTTACCGAAAACTTTGCTTTTACATTGAATTTACAAAAGAACGGGTAATATAAAGTCATAAGTGAAACATTTATGATATCATAAAAATGAATATGATTATGTAATTAGTCAATGACATTATTTAAATCATTATACAGGAGGTTCGGATCCATACGAAGCATATCAGACCTAAGGTAAGGGATAATTTTGAAAATCCCATTTTTATCCGAGATTTTTTATTCATAAGAATTTACTAGGGTTATTACAATCGTCCATGTCCATATTTTATAAAAGTGTTTTCATGTATGTTTAATTTTATTTTTACCCATTTTGACTTTTACCCCATGGTATGGAAGGAATAATTCTTTTATTTACCCTGCAAGGTACTTTTTGACTTTTCTGACAAAAGTATGAGAAGAATGTTTTTTTAACGTATGCGGCATGAAAAGATTTGTACAGTTTTATAAATCCTTATTTTCATGAATCTTACTCCAAAATATTTCATTATTATTTTCAACAAAATCCTTTTATTTGAAAAATTGCATGACATTTTGTTAAAAGAAAATGATTTTGAAGAAAAAAGGATATTTCCTCAGAAATACATTTCAAGTGTTTATCAAAACCATTTCCATCTATGATGACATTATTTCACATGTGTATGTTTAAAGTATCATATCTATATGATTTACATTGTTTCACTTTTCTAATGATGAAATGATATCCAAAAATTTTGTATGGATTACGTTATGATGGAATGATGTTTATGAAACCCATTTTATTCTTGGGTTATGATAAATTATTTATGTTTATATTGTGGCACATGAAAGAATGATTTCAATATGTGATGGGTGGGACCTATATCTCCATCCAATATGTCACGACTCGTCCTCGGGGCCCGTGCCGTGACTACCCCAAGCCCGCCTTCCATAGGCTAGGGGCTGGCGACTAGCACTAAGGCGTAAATCCCAACGAAAAGGGAAGGCTTTGCCTTTGAAAAGTAAACAAGCACCACAGAGTAAGCAAGCGGAAAAGTAAACACTAAGTAAAACTGTACAAGCTGTGCTGAAAGTAAAAGGGGCCGGAAATACAAGCCCAACTGTAAAGTACAACTGAAAGGAAAAACAGCAACTGAAAGGGGAAAACTGCAGCGTCGAGCCGTCCTCCGGAAGTCCCACTTGAAGGGTGGGTACAGATAGCCTCCACTACTCCTCGGGTCCACCTAACCGCTCCTAGTATGTCCCGCCCAGTGGTCCACCTCCAGGTACCGTCCTGCTCCACAGCCCTCCTCCACGATCAGCGATGTCCGTCGTCTGCAACCAACACCACGAAGTGCGGGCATAGCCCGTGCAGGGGTGAGTATAAGCTACTCAGTAGGGGACCCCGAGACCCCCGAAGGTCTCCCGAAATCCACAAAGGATAAGTCAGGAGAAGAAGAGTACAATCACGAAGTAACATCTGACACGGGCTTAGGTATATGCCCATACATATACCTAAGTCTGCAATTCCCCGTTCGGCTCCAACGTCCGAGCCCAAGCACAACCCAGTCCACACAGGAAAGAAAAACGCATACCCACGCAGGATAGAACAACACAATCCACAAAGGAGAGTAAACAGTAAATCCACACAGGATAGCTCAACACAATCCACAATGGAGAGTAACACGAGATTCAGCTCACACATGTATACTTCTTCAGATGACGATAAAGATGATCACTGAACCATCTATGTCGTCGGACACATGAAGGATCGATAGGTACTAACCATGCAGTGACCCACAAAGGATCGGGCCCACGCAGGAACCTGTAGGAGTTGGCTCACACAGAACCGCTGAGAGATGACCCACACAGGATCAGACCCACACAGGATCTGGCCCACACAGGACCGGGCCCACGCAGGACCTGTAGGCGCTGGCTCACACAGAACCGCTGAGCGCTGACCCACGCAGGATCGGACCCACACAGGATCGGGGCCCACACAGGACCGGGCCCACGCAGGACCTGAAGCACTGATCCACGTAGGATCGCTGAGTGCAGGAGTCGTCGCAGTCCGCTGAGGGATCCTTGCACAGTCGTCGCCGCAGTCCACTGAAGATCTCTGCACGGTCGTCATCGGAGTCCACGGAGGATCTCTGCACAGTCGTCGCCGCAGTCCACTGAGGATCTCTGCACAGTCGTTGCTGTCGAAGTAGCAGTCGCAGCCAACACTAGGGTTCCCGCACACAGCAAGCTCGTTCGGGGAGGGTCTGATCCACGAGCTGAGAGGCTGATACATCAACTGACACGAAGTCCGAAGTTGATGTATCCAAATGTTCCGTATCGCCAACAGGAACTCAACGTCGCAGACGTCGCGTCAATCGGACGCCCGGTCTGAGAGATATTGGCATTTTCGTCCCAGGGGCCCGGTTGGTTTTTTAAGGCAAAACCAACCCGACCGCACTCCACCTGCGTCCAAACCTCGGGCGGAGTATGCCAAAAGATCCGTCTCACTTAGAAGAATTCAACAAAGCTGACGGCACGTCAATCAGACGTCCGTAGCTCAAGATATGAGCGTTTCCGCTCTGAGGGCCCGGTTGGTCTCGTGTACGAACCAACCCGGACGAACTCAAAGTATTCCGAAACCTTGAGTGCGATATACCGAAACGACCGTCTCGATCCAAGGATCGCGTTGCCGCTGATGGTGAGTCGTTTGGAGGCAGGAAGCTCATGTTACGGGCGTTTGAACGAAAACGTCCGAAGAAGGGGGGTACGGGCCCGGGCCGACCCGACCCGACCCCCCCTGGGTCGTCCCCGAACCGGGTCGACCCGAATTGGGTCGCCCGTCCAGGTCCGACCGGTTGGGCCGGTCCGGCTCGGCCGGCTCGGCTCGGCCGAGCGGCGCCGGTGGAACCCGCGGGCGCTGACCCGCGGGCCTGAGGAAAACTGCGGGCCCGCGTGCGGGCCGCGGCTGGCGAACCGCGGACGCGGCTGAGCCGCGTCCCGCCTGGACGAACCGGACCCGCGCGGCCGCGGGTCCGTTGGCCGCCGCCGCCGCAGCTTCAGCAGCGGCGCGCCGCCGGCAACTTCCGCGGGCCGCCGGCGTCGCTCAGGTGGCCCGTTTTCCTTCCCGTCTGCGCCGTTGCTCCTCCCGGGATCTGTTCTTTACTGCGGGATCGTCAAACACCCGTTGCAGCATGTTCCGTCGTCGCCCGCCAAATCCGCACAAAACGAAGAACGGCGGAGGGTCGTCGGGCTGTGTTCGTTTGGCCCACACCCTCCGCGTTAGAAATAAACAACCGGGAGAATTGTTCAACACATGAACCAACAATTTTAAATAAAATAAAATTGTTTCCTTGAATCCGGTTCTTTAATTTTTAATGAAAGTTCACGGGAATAACAAAGAGGGGTATTCCAAAATTATAAAATCCCTACCTTGATGATCGTCGCGTGCGGGCGTTCTTCGCGGATAAGATCGTCGCGGAATGGAGGGATCGTTGCGTCGTCGCGGGGAGGCATCGCGTCGTCGCGGAATCTGGCGTTGAGTCGGCGAGCTCAACGAACCAAGAACAACAGATTTAAATTATAATTAATTAAATCTCTGTTTAAACCCAACGAAAAGAACCTTGAGCAGAAATCCGAAATCACTCACCTCAAATGGTCGGTGATCGGAGATCGGAGATCGGAAGAACGTCTCGGATGAAGGTGTCGCCGATTTCCGGGTTCGGAGTTCTTCGCGTTCTTCGCGTTCTTCGCGTTCTTCGCGTTCTTCGCGTTCTACGCGTTCTTCGCGAGGAGAGTTTAAGAAACAGGGATCCTCTCAAATCTTTTCAAAAGATTGTGGGTTGGTCTTATTTTATTAACATGCCCAACACACGAAAACCGGTTAAGAAACGAATGAATAATTCGTTGAATTAATTCAACGAAAGAAACAGTCCATTTAATTCATGAAAGAAACAGCCCATTTAATGGTCTGTTAAGAAGTTAGAAAACGCGTCAGTTGACTTTCATTAAGACGGGTTTTCACGGGTGCGTTTTCATAGCGGAAAGAAACGGCGGGGCTCGTGCGGGCCCCACCTCACAAATATCCTACCAAGGGGGTAGGATATTTCCAGATAGCATCCTATCCAGTTCAACTCAGTTCAAGCCACCTTTAAGTGGCTTCAAGTGGCTTCCAAGTGGCTTAAGTGAAATAAAATAAAGTTGTCGCAAATTATTTTATTTCTTAACTTTAAGCCCGAAAATAAAAACCACACCCGAGCAAACACAACTCCGGAAGAGGCATTTCTAAGAGAATACCGGCGCTGCGATTTCATCGGTGCCCTCAGAATTCGATTCCGGGCACCGGTTCAAAATTTAGAAAAACCCGCTCGTCCGTTCACTGAATGTACCCGAGCCAAACTTCGGAACATGATTCCGGGCACACCGGGCCTCGAAATCAGGTGCCGTCAGAAACTGCGCTCTAGTAAAATTCCAAAGAAACTTAAGAAAACAAATTTCCTTGGAATTTACGGGTCTTTACATTACTCCCACCTCAGGACTTTACGTCCTCGTAAAGACACATCAAACACTAGGGAAACAAATGTGGGTACTGAGCACGCATCTGAGCCTCCCGCTCCCAAGTGCTCTCCCTGGAGGTTCCCGTGCTACCATCTGATGCGCACAAGAGGAATCGATCGCCCACGTAGGGACCGCTCTTGTCGATCCTCTATCTCCACTGGGACCTCCGCAAAAGTCGCTCCATCATCCACGTCTAGCTCCCCATAGTCCAATGATGTGCGTCGGGTCGTGCACGTATCTCCTCAGCTGGGAAACGTGGAAGACGTTGTGCACCCGGTGCAACTGAGGTGGCAGAGCCAGGCGATAAGCCACCTCGCCAATCCTGCTGAGGACCTGGAAAGGCCCGATGAAGCGTGGAGACAACTTTCCGCCTCGGCCAAATCTCCGCAAACCACGTCGAGGTGAGACACGCAAGAAGACGTGGTCGCCAATCCCTCGAACTCTAGTGGCCTCCG
Source organism: Viscum album (assembly GCA_963277665.1). Taxonomy (NCBI): domain Eukaryota; kingdom Viridiplantae; phylum Streptophyta; class Magnoliopsida; order Santalales; family Viscaceae; genus Viscum; species Viscum album. The sequence continues at coordinate 1,338,426,157 of OY728142.1, forward strand.
CCTCCTGTCAGCATATGATTTCTGCCGGCTCTGTGCTGTCCTCATCCGCTCCTGGATGACCTAGACCTTCTCTGTCGTGGCCCGGACCATCTCTGGTCCCACAAGTGCTGAATCTCCAGGGTCTGTCCAGCACAAAGGAGATCTGGAAGGCCTGCCGTACAACGCCTCGTAGGGTGCCATCCTGATGGTGGAGTGGTAGCTGTTGTTGTATGCGAACTCCACCAAGGGTAGGTGGTCATCCCAGCTGTGACCAAAGTCGAGGACACACGCGCGGAGCATGTCCTCGAGAGTCTGAATGGTCCTCTCCGTCTGACCATCCGTCTGAGGGTGAAAGGCGGTGCTCAGACGTAGCCGCGTCCCGAACGCCTCCTACAACCCCTTCCAAAGCCGAGAAGTAAAACGAGCGTCCGATCGGAGACGATAGTCGATGGCACACCGTGAAGTCGTACAATCTCCTGAACGTAGAGGACTCCCCAAGATCTCTACTGAGGCCCTGCTCTCAGATGGGCAAGAAGTGTGCCGACTTGGCGAGTCGGTCAACAATCACCCAAATGGAATCGTGACCTCTGGAAGTGCGTGGAAGTCCAGTCACGAAGTCCATAGATATCCCGTCCCACTTCCACTCCGGGACCTCCAAGGGCTGTACCAAACCTGCTGGTACCTGATGCTCTGCCTTCACCTGCTGGCAGGTGAGGCACCGTGAAACGAACTCTGCCACCGCCTTCTTCATGCCCGGCCACCAGTGCTGTCGTATGAGATCCTGGTAATCTTTGCCACTCCAGGATGTACCGCCAAAGGAGAAGTGTGAAACTCTCTCAGCACCTCCTCTCATAAAGCGACTGTACCAAGGTACGTCCCTCTGAAAAGGACATCGTGCTCTGCTCCAAGGGAGAAACCATCAGGTGCCTGTCCCGAGGATATCTGTGCACGCCGTGTCTCACAGTCAACGTCCCCATGTTGTGCCTCTCTGACCCGCTGAAGAAGTGGAGGAGAGACTGTGAGAGACTGAAGGAAGGCTGCTCCGTCTCTATCCACGAAGGATATCTGCAAAGCGGCTAGCTGCTCTGTCACCTCCTCAAGTAGCTGGATGCCCGTCCTCCTGCTGAGGGCATCAGCCACCACGTTCCCTTCCCAGGTGTATAGACTTTCTCAAAGTCATAGTCCTGAGGAACTCGAGCCATCACCGCTGTCTCAGGTTTCAGGTCCTTCTGAGATAAGATGTACCTGAGACTCTGGTGGTCATAAAAGACTGTGAAGCGCTCGCCCATCAGATAGTGTCGCCATGTCTTCAGGGAAAAGACCACTGCTTCCAAATCCAAGTCATGGGTAGCGTAGTTCTTCTCATGAGGCCTCAACTGACGTGATCCGTAGGCAATCATGGCCCGCTCCTGCATTAGGAAATACCCGAGTCTGGTCCCTGATGCATCGCAGTAGACTACGTATCCAGCTCTCTCCTCAGGCAACCTCAAGATAGGTGCGCTGGTCAACCTCTGCCTCAGCTCCTGGAAGCTTCTGCTGACATCTGTTTGACCACATGAAGGGTTTCCCCTTCTTCGTCAACGCTGAGAGTGGGGCCGCAACTCTGGAGAAGTCCGGCACAAATCTCCGATAGTATCCGGCTAGGCCCAAGAAACTTCGCACCTCTATCACGCTCTTGGGTGGCTCCCAAGCTAGCACTGCCTCGATCTTCGCGGGATCCACTGTAACTCCCGCCTCAGAAATGACGTGCCCCAAGAAGTGGACCTCACGTAACCAGAACTGACACTTAGAGAGCTTTCCATAAAGCTGGTTCTCTCGGAGTGTGTCTAGTACAACACGAAGGTGGTAGGCGTGCTCCTCCTCCGTCGTCGAGTACACCAAAATGACGTCGATGATGACCACGACAAATCGATCGAGGTATGGCTGGAAGATCCTGTTCATGAGGCTCATGAACACTGCTGGAGCGTTTGTCACGCCGAAAGGCATAACCAAGAACTCATAGTGGCCAAACCAACACCTGAAGGCCGTCTTCTGCACATCCTCGTCTCGAACTCTGAGCTGATGATAGCCTGACCTGAGGTCTATCTTCGAGAACCACCGTGCTCCCTTGAGCTGGTCGAAGAGGTCATCAATACTAGGTAGCGGATACTTGTTCCTCACTGTCACCTGATTCAGACGACGATAATCGACACACAGTCGCAATCTCCCGTCCGCCTTCTTGGCGAACAAAATCGGGGAAGCCCAGGGCGAAACACTGGGTCAGATGAACCCCTTTCCCTGCAAGTCCTCCAATTGTACCCGCAGCTCTCAAAGCTCAGCGGGGGCCATCCGATATGCTGGAGTGGATATCGGGGCTGTCCCGGGGTATAGGTCAATATAAAAGTCTACCTCTCTGCGAGGAGGTAGTCCTGGAACGTCGTCGGGAAAGACGTCCGCGTACTGATCCACCACTGCAGGAAAACTGGGACTCCGCACGTCAACTGCTCCCAGGATGAGGCAATCCAACTGATGAGTGATGGGATGACCTCTCCTCTGCTTGAGTCCATCCTGTGCTGCTAAGGCTCCCTTCTCGCCGGTGAAGGTGAACCTGCTCCCGTCGGTGTGCACACATCGCACCTTGCGCCTAATGCAGTCAATCTGAGCATGGACCGTAGATAACCAATCCATGCCCAAGATGACGTCGTAAGGCCTCGACGTTGCTACAAGAAGATCCCAGCCGAAGCTCTCGCCTCCTAGAGTAAGCTCACACTGCCGGCACCAGTGCGTAATCGTCGAGTCTGCCCCCGTATGAGTCTCTAGCCGTAAGGATCGAGCCAACGGCTCTGTCGGAATCTCCGAGCTCCGAACAAGGGCAGTGGCTATGAAAGAGTGACTCGCTCCTGTGTCTATCAGAACTGCAGAAAGGGTGGAATAGATGCAAATCGTACCTCGAATCATCTCTGGAGCGCCGTGGTCGTAGGCCTCCGCTGCCTGGAGCTGAGCCTGTCTCTGCCCGCCAGCTCCCTGTGGTCGGGGCGGGCCTCCTGGTGTTGGTGGTGGCAGAGCCTCGAAGCGTCGCCCACCACCTGCTGCTCGGCCAACTCCTCTGCCTCGTCCTCCTCCTCCCTGCGGACCGCCACGGTCGACCCTCTGCCTCTGCCTGGGTGGTCCCTCCACCGTCTGCTGCCCCTCGGTACAACGGGTCGGGCAGTCACGAGCCATGTGGCCCTGCCCGCCGCACTCGTAGCACTGTCTGCCTCTCGGAAGGCTGGCTCCGTCCGGGTGCCCTGCACTGCTGAGCCAGTGTCCCGAGGTCGCATGCCGGAAGGTCTGGTCCATCTGGAACCCTGAGTCATCCGCCGGCTACCAGCTGCTGAAGACTCCGCTATCTGCCGCCCTGCGGTAGGTCTCGCTGTGGACTCAGCCAGGAAGCTCTCGATCAGGAGGGCTCGCTCCAGAACACCTGCTTGGTTCAGGATGCTGAGGGAGATCAGCGATGCCCTGATCTCGTGTCTTAATCCCTGCTCGAAGGTCTGGGCCAGGAAGAAGGGGTGTCGTACCATGTCTGTCGAGTAGCGAGATAGGTCGGTGAACCTCGCCGCGTACTGAGCGACCGTCAAGCTGCCCTGCCGCAGCTGAAGAAGCTCCTGGATGCGCACCGCACTGAGGGTGGCCGGGACAAACTCTGAGCGGAAGAGTCTCTCGAAGTCCGTCCAGATGAGGGTGGCCTCATCGTGTACCTGGAGCATCAGGCTCTACCAGCGTCCGGCTGCGGCGTGCAGTTGGCTCGCCGCGAGGATCACCATGAGGTCTGCTGGTGTCCTCACTAGCCTGAAAACTCGGACGATCGCCTCCAGCCAGTCCTCGGCTGCCTGGGGGTCCGACTCCCCATGGAACCTGGGTGGTCGCTGGCGCTGGAACTCGTGCAGAGCTCCGAGGCGTCGTGCGTCGTCAGCTGCCAGTGCTGGAAGCATCGGGGGCTCGGCGGGTAAAGGTACCGCCGGTGCCTCTGCTATCAACGGGCCCTGTACCGAGGCCTCGTCGCTCGGCGGGCTGTCGTCGCGCCCTACTCTAGGAACCCTAGCTGGCTGCTGTCGTCGTGCCATCCTGAAAAGGAAACAAGTATGCCACGGTCAGAACAGGATACCTGGTGAGCTGACACAAGTAGTCACAAAGAAAACTTGAAACACACATGCAATCAATGTTCTCGTGCATTAAGTCGGAAATCAGAAGTCAGGGTCCTGGTGTATGGATACGTCGGCCGCCGCACCAACACTGGACTCCCTGGACAGATAACCACACCCAATACGCTAAACACTATTGCTTCACATAGAAGAAAGATCAGAGTCCGCGGTAGAACCGACCACCTCTGATACCAATTTGTCACGACCCGTCCTCGGGGCCCGTGCCGTGACTACCCCAAGCCCGCCTTCCATAGGCCAGGGGCTGGCGACCTGCACCAAGGCGTAAATCCCAACGAAAAGGGAAGGCTTTGCCTTTGAAAAGTAAACAAGCACCACAGAGTAAGAAAGAGGAAATGTAAACACTAAGTAAAACTGTACAAGCTGTGCTGAAAGTAAAAGGGGCCGGAAATACAAGCCCAACTGTAAAGTATAACTGAAAGGAAAAACAGCAACTGAAAAGGGAAAACTGCAGCGTCGAGCCGTCCTCCGGAATTCCCACCTGAAGGGTGGGTACAGATAGCCTCCACTGCTCCTCGGGTCCACCTAACCGCTCCAAGTACGTCCCGCCCAGTGGTCCACCTCCAGGTACCGTCCTGCTCCGAACACCTCCTCCACGATCTGCGATGTCCGTCATCTGCAACCAACACCACGAAGTGCGGGCATAGACCGTGCAGGGGTGAGTATAAGCTACTCAGTAGGGACCCCGAGACCCCCGAAGGTCTCCCGAAATCCACAAAGGATAAGTCACGAAGAAGAGATACAATCACGAAGTAACATCTGACATGGATTAGGTATATGCCCATACATATACCTAAGTCTGCAATTCCCCGTTCGGCTCCAACGTCCGAGCCCAAGCACAACCCAGTCCACAAAGGAAAGCAAAACGCATACCCACGCAGGATAGAACAGCACAATCCACAAAGGAGAGTAAACAGTAAATCCACACAGGATAGCTCAACACAATCCACAAAGGAGAGTAACACGAGATTTAGCTCACACAGGTATACTTCTTCGGATGAAGATAAAGATGATCACTGAACCATCTATGTCGTCGGACCCACGAAGGATTGATAGGTACTAACCTTGCAGTGACCCACACAGGATCGGGCCCACGCAGGACCTGTAGGAGTTGGCTCACACAGAACCGCTGAGAGATGACCCACACAGGATCGGACCCACACAGGATCGGGCCCACACAGGACCGGGCCCACGCAGGACCTGTAGGTGATGGCTCACACAGAACCGCTGAGCACTGACCCACGCAGGATTGGACCGACACAGGATCGGGCCCACACAGGACCTGGCCCACGCAGGACCTGAAGAACTGATCCACGTAGGATCGCTGAGTGCAGGAGTCGTCGCAGTCCGCTGAGGATCTCTGCACAGTCGTCGCCGCAGTCCACTGAGGATCTCTGCACGGTCGTCGTCGGAGTCCACAGAGGATCTCTGCACAGTCGTCGCCGCAGTCTACTGAGGATCTCTGCACGGTCGTCACTGTCGAAGTAGCAGTCGCAGCCAACACTAGGGTTCCCGCACACAGCAAGCTCGTTCGGGAGGGTCCGCTCCACGAGCCGAGAGGCTGATACATCAACTGACACGAAGTCTGAAGTTGATGTATCCAAAAGTTCTGTATCGCCAACTGGAACTCAACGTCGCAGACGGCGCGTCAATCGGACGCCCGGTCTGAGAGATATTGGCATTTTCGTCCCAGGGGCCCGGTTGGTTTTTAAGGAAAAACCAACCCGACCGCACTCCACCTGCGTCCAAACCTCGGGCGGAGTATGCCAAAAGATCCGTCTCACTTAGAGGAATTCAACAAAGCTGGTGGCACGTCAATCGGACGTCCGTAGCTCAAGATATGAGCGTTTCTGCTCTGAGGGCCCGGTTGGTCTCGTGTACGAACCAACCCGGACGAAGTCAAAGTATTCCGAAACCATGAGTGCGATATACCGAAACGACCGTCTCGATCCAAGGATCGCGTTTCCGCTGACGGTGAGTCGTTTGGAGGCATGAAGCTCATGTTACGGGCGTTTGAATGAAAACGTCCGAAGAAGGGGGGCCCGGGCCCGGGCCGACCCGACCCGACCCCCCCTGGGTCGGCCCGAACCGTGTCGACCCGACCCGGGTCCGACCCGGTTCGCCCGGCCCGGCTCGGCCGGCTCGGCTCGGCCGGGCGGCGCGGGTGGAAGCCGCGGGCGCTGACCCGCGGCCTGAGGAAAACCGCGGCCCACGTGCGGGCCGCGCTTGCGAACCGCAGATGCGGCTGAGCCGCATCCCGCCTGGACGAACCAGACCCGCGTGGCCGTGGGTCCGTTGGCCGCCGCTGCCGCGGCTTCAGCCGCGACGAACTCGTCCGGCGGCATGCCGGGGCGCCGCCGCCTCCAGCCACCGGCGTCGCTCCAGTGGCCCGTTTTCCTTCCCGTCTGCGCCGTCGCTCCTCCCGGGATCTGTTCTTTACTGCGGGATCATCAAACACCGGTTGCAGCATGTTCCGTCATCGCCCACCAAATCCGCACAAAACGAAGTACGGCGGAGGGTCGTCGGGCCGTGTTCGTTTGGCCCGCACCCTCCGCGTTTGAAATAAACAAACGGGAGAAATTGTTCAACACATGAACCAACAATTTTAAATAAAATAAAATTGTTTCCTTGAATCCGGTTCATTAATCTTTAAAGAAAGTTCACGAGAATAACAAAGAGGGGTATTCCAAAATTATAAAATCCCTACCTTGATGATCGTCGCGCGCAGGCGTTCTTCGCGGATAAGATCGTCGCAGAAAGGAGGGATCGTCGCGTCGTCACGGGGAGGCGTCGCGTCGTCGCGGAATCTGGCGTTGAGTCGGCGATCTCAACGAACCAAGAACAACAAATTTAAATTATAATTAATTAAATCTGTGTTTAAACCCAAAGAAAAGAACCTTGAGCGGAAATCCGAAATCACTCATCTCAAATGGTCGGTGATCGGAGATCGGAGATCAGAAGAACGTCTCGGACGAAGGTGTCGTCGATTTCCGGGTTCGGCGTTCTTTGCGTTCTTCGCGTTCTTCGCATTCTTCGCGTTCTTCGCGAGGGAGTTGAAGAAACAGGGATCCTCTCAAATCTTTTCAAAATATTTTGGGTTGGTCTTATTTTATTAACATGCCAACACACGAAAACCGGTTAAGAAACGAATGAATTAATTCGTTGAATTAATTCAACGAAAGAAACAGGCCATTTAATTCACGAAAGAAACAGCCCATTTAATGGTCTGTTAATAAGTTAGAAAACGCGTCAGTTGACTTTCATTAAGACGGGTTTTCACGGGTGCGTTTCTTAGCGGAAAGAAACGGCAGGGCTCGTGCGGGCCCTACCTCACAAATATCCTACCAAGGGGGTAGGATATTTCCGGATAGCATCCTATCCTGTTCAACTCAGTTCAAGCTGCCTTTAAGTGGCTTCAAGTGGCTTCCAAGTGGCTTAAGTGAAATAAAAAAAAGTTGTCAAAAATTATTTTATTTCTTAACTTTAAGCCCGAAAATTAAAAACCACACCCGAGCAAACGCAACTCCGGAAGAGGCGTTTCTAAGCGAATACCGGCGCAGCGATTTCATTGGTGCCCTCAGAATTCAATTTCAGGCACCAGTTCAAAAGTTAGAAAAACCCGCTCGTCCGTTCACTAAACATACCCGAGCCAAACTTCGGAACATGATTCCGGGCACACCGGGCCTCGGAATCAGGTGCCGTCAGAAACTGCGCTCTTGTAAAATTTCAAAGAAAATTAAGAAAAAAAATTTCCTTGGAATTTACGGGTCTTAACACAATATATTGGAAAATGATTTATATCTCATGAGATAGACATGGCTGTAATAGCAAGTTAAACTGGTTCAGTAATACAGGACCAGAACGAGGAGTGAACTCGATTCAGAAAGGGACTTTGTCCACTAAGATGGTCTTGGCAGCAATGCCTTGGCTACTATAGAAATCATATCATGTGCTTAATGGTTTTCCACAATTACATGTTTAATTACCATGCTATTTTATCATGATTTATGTTCCTTTAGGATCTATTCCCTACGTACTTCCATGATTTATGTCATTGCACAAGCTTTTGATGTTTAAACATCATGTTCATGTTTTTAAGTTCAAATGTATATGATTTGTTTTATTTTATCCATGCGTACCCTTATTGAGAATTTGAGCTCACCCTTTTTATGTTTTTTTCCCTAGGATATAAGGAATGGTTTTAGGTAAGAAAAAAACGGAAGATCTTTATAAGAGATGTTGAGGATCTTTCACCAATATTAGAAGATTATGTTTTAAGTTTCCAAAGGCACTAAACTATTACGGTCCTTTGGTGTCTGTTTTTGTTATGTAATAAGTATTCTGCAAAAGTAATGTAATGTCCATGTATTTCAAGCATTGGGTCTCAACAGTTGGTATCATGGGAATGGTTAATCAACCTTTGGAAACTAGGATGCGAAAACGTTAGTGAGATCCCTAGAGATATTTCTATGGTATGTGTAGGGATGTCCCTAAGGATAAGTATACGTATAGGATATAGTCCTAGAACTACTGTAATGATCATAGAATTTAACCTAAGATATTAGATATTGAGGGTACTCCCCCTTTACTATGTTGTTTTCCCAAGCATGATTTTTTCCTCTCACACTATTCTTTTTGGGTTTTAAAAACTAGCTGGAAACAGGAAGATTCGCGATAATGGAGGATATGATGGAAAATGGAATGATATTCTTCATGAGAAACCAAATGAAATGGGACTTGGAAGTCCAAACATCATTATTATGCCAAACCAGCAATCTCATAATATGATCAATAAACTCAAAATTGGTAAGTTTCCTGACTCGGATAAAAAGAGAAAGATAGAGTTTTATGATGATCATAGAGGAAAGAAAGTTCAATTTCCCCTATGTAAATCATGTGGGAAGAGGCATCAAAGAGAATGTTTCAAAGGAATAGAAAGATGTTTTGGGTGTGGAAAAGAAGGACATAAATCCAGTAATTTTAATGGAAAAGGATCAGTTAACACCAGGGATGAGGATAATGGTATTGCTACGACATCAACAATGGTTAAATGTTTTAAATGTGGAATGTACGAGAATTATTCAAACCAATTCCCTAATGTAACATCTCATGAAGAGAATCAGTATGGTCTTATGGGTAATATTTATGTTGCTGATGATGAAGAGACTACAAATGATATGTGAGATGAAAGAATTGTTGAAGCTCGGTCAATGGTTTAAGAAGGTAGTGGATTCATTACATGTTTATCAAGGGTAATGTTGTATAAGTAATCTCATGGTACTATGGAATAAAGAGAAATCTAAGGATTGTTAAACTGTTGTCTTTCCTTAAGTTTTTAAAGTGTCTGATGAATGGTACCAGTATTTTTGGAGGGTAGATGATATGCGCATAATGAAGGGATAAGGAGAAAATTAAATGTTTGATAGTATTCATGAGCTCGTGACTGATATAAAGAAAAGGTTATATCATGGTTTGAGTATATAGAATTTTTGGATTTTGGTATGTGGAAAGAGTTAACTTTTGACAGCATTCATGTTTTCACTAAGGTTTAATGGGTATTCATTTTTCAAGAGAATACATGATTAAGGTATTCACATGATTGGAATGTGACCAATAAGATAATGGGGGATAAATGATGGTTAGTTGAAGACATTTCAAGTAATCTTTTTCTTTATACTATGAGCTTGGACCGAAGTAATTTAGATAAATATTAGAATGGATTATGTTGGACAGAAGGTAGTATTTTTTAAGGATAGAACTTTTTTTTTATATTATTGATGGGATGTTATAGTAATGTAGTTTTATAAAAAGGATAACCCGCAGGACGGGTGATAGCCCATCGCGTCAGACAAGGCTGTGGGAATCGAACCCAAAACCGAAGTGTGATTGGCCTTTATCGCCTACCACTGGCCTACAGGAAGTCCCTGTTTAGTAGAAACTAGTTTTATTATATTAACCAGTATGATATATTAAGTATAAGTCCATTTTTAGAACCATATATGATTAATCTCACTATAGACCGACTTATGTATATTTAATAACTTTTTCTAACCTTTTTTTGAGACAGATGGAATGACCCATCATTCTATCACATGATCTGCTAACACTTCACGAATAACAAATTCAAGTTCATTTATTTAAGATATGAAGTGGAAATTGTTCAAGGCACAAAAAACAGTGATATTGTACCAAAATAAAGTAAGTATTTATTCTAATTCAAATTCTTCATCTTTAGGGAAATGATATTGAAAACCAAAAATGTTGTCCTAGTGCCCTTATATCTGATGAATCATACAGTACCCTAGATCATCACAAATTTATGGCTTTTTGATTGTTGGATTTTTCAAAGCCATGTTCTCTACCACTCTCCATCAGAACTTGATGGTAATCTTTTTCTTCCATATCCATATTTTCACCTATGTTCTCCTACGTGAAAATCCTGTGATGAGTTAATTTGGGTAACCATTACGTTTCATACTTTAGTTTTTAAAGCCATGTTTTGGTATTCCATTTTACTATGTGGGTTTCTATTAATGAAACTTTCGAGTAGTAAACCATTTATAACCCCGATGAATTTTGAGGGAGAAATTCATTTTAAGGGGGGTAGAATGTAACACCCTGAGATTTTGTGAAAAATATTCTTTTTAATTTTATTAATGTCTTGTGTTGTACGCTACACCAAAAGGAGCTTGTACAACATGCATTCATGACTTGGATTGAATTACACGCAATAAAGACCTTCCTCGATTGCGTGTGTAGTACGCAATAATGAGTTTCACTAAACGAGATATTATTATAATATTATTATGAACTAGCCGTTATGAATCGTAATACCCACTTTTTGAAATTTAATAAATTTTTCTTTCAAAATGGACTTCATTTTTGGATTCAGAATATCGAAATTTTCTTAGGGTGAAATTTTGGTACTTTTAGGATAACTTTCATATTCTGATGAATAGTGAAAAATTACTAAATTTTAATTAAAAACAACTTTTTTAATCGAAATGATTAATAGTGATAAATTATTAATTTGAGTGGTTTTAAAGTATATTTAGAATATAGTTTTACCATTTAATACAATGTTGGTCATTGGATGTAATTTCAAATTTAATCCAGACATAAACAAGTGTCAATCTTTTGATAGTTATTATCTCTTAAAAACAAGCTATTTGTTTTGACGAAGAGAGTGAATTTTTAAATTAATTAATGCATCTGATATTTTTTGAATTTGGTAAAATAGACATCATTTTAGAATTAATAATATCAAATATATCTTAGGCCTAATTTTTGGTATTTTTCTAGAAACATTCAATTTTTTTGATGAATAGTGAAACCACAAAGTTGTAGTTAAAAAACTGATTTTTTTCATAAAACTTAATTTTACCACATCTGTGAGTGGAATTTTGAAAATCTAAGAGACACTATTAATATCAAGGACTAAAATGTGGTTCAATGACATGAAAATATTTTTTGGTGAATTGTAACGTTTTACTTTTATTTACCACGGTTAAAACTAAATAGGATAATTAATGGTAAAAATGATATTATTATTACCCTAACACATTTCATAATTCTATTGGATAAGTATTATTCGATCAAAAACAACCTTAGAAAAAAAATATGACCATTTAGGCCCACTTTAATTAGATTAGGACATTTAATATTAATTTATTTAAAGAAGGGTTAAAATAGTTAAAATCAAAGTTTAATAAGTAAATGATTTTTAATATAGGTTTATACATAAGATAAATTTGACTATAAATATTCATTAGAAATATAAAACTATTTCCTACATAATGGTATTTTATTTATAATTTTATGACATCAAATAATGTAATTTATTTATGACACAACGATGATGCAGTAATTATCTTATTAATGAAATATTGACATAATTGATGTTATAAATTCCCAAATAAATTTAATTTTATCCTTTTTATGAATTAAACTAATTTTCTAGGTTAATATGACACGTTAGTATGGATTTAGTTAACTGTGTGCGAACTAATCATTCTGTTATGAGTTTCACAAAAATCAATTACCAAATAGTGTCAAAATTGACATAAAATAGTTTTTAAAACAAATATTATATTAATAATTGTTATTTTATTCCTAAAAATCTAAGTCTAGGCCAAATGACTTAGATAATGTTATATATATTTATAATAAACAACTTGGGGTTCTTTTGTCTTGTTATAGTAAGTTTATTAACCTTATAGTGTAAGAAAACAAGAAGACATGGTAAAAGTAAATTTATTTAACTTAATGTTAAATATATATGATATGGTTAAAATAGAGACCTAAACTTGACTAAATTCTATTGGATGAGATGATTGAGACCCCTACCCGAATTATCTTCGAAATAACTCAATTTAGAGCTATTAAAAACCGAATATGACTTTATAATAAAATAATATTTTTAGTTTTTCCAAAGGTGCCCCTCTCCTCCCTTATAAAAGGGCACCTCCTCCCTCTCTTCCTCACACCACTTTGCGCCTTCTTGCTCAGCCAACCCTTGAAAAATTCTATTCTCCAATTCCATATAAACAAAATAGAGGTTCTGGTTTTCTTCAAAGAACAATTTCAGTTCCCTAATAGGAGGTCTCAAAGAGGCGCTTCAAAGAAGAGGTAATGCCCGTTACCGATTCTTTCAACTTTATTTCTTCTTCCACTTCTTCTTATTTAGTTGTTTCATTATGAAGTAATAACATCAGTATAAATAATCTAATGATATGTTATTATATGTATGAAACAACCCTATTTCACCATCTATCCATCCTACGGAAAACAAAATCACCGCGCGTGCGTACGGAATACCGTCTCCACGCTGTGGTGTAATCTATTTTCCACCAAAACCCTACTTGGATGGGTATAATGGTGAAAATAATGACTATATATGATTATTGTAAAGTGATATTGATTCTGAAATAGTTTAAATACACTCCAATACAATTCCATGATCATGTCAATGATATCATCGCTCGTGCATACGTACAGACTACCGTCTCCACGAATGCGATGAGATTTATTTTCCATGATTAACCATTCAAAAATGATTATAAAGTATATATAATGAATAATAATGAAATATATGACATAATAATTCTACTGTATTTATGTATATATATATATATATATATATATATTTATTTCATCTATTTAATTTCATTCAATTCAAGAAGAGAACAAAAACATCATTCATGCGTAGGTACGGCCTACCGTCTCCATGAATGGTGTATTTCATTCCTTTTATCAATCTATAATATATATGTATATGATAAATATATATTATATATAAATCATGTTTTACATTCTTTAATTATTTAAATAAGGATATAAATAATAATATAAAGGACGACAAGTCCAAACACATACGATAAATGAAATTATTTTACCGAAAACACTGCTTTTACATTGAATTTACAAAATAACGGGTAATATAAAGTCATAAGTGAAACATATATGATATCATAACAATGAATATGATTATTTAATAAGTCAATAACATTATTTAAATCATTATACAGGAGGTTCAGATCCATACGAAGCATATCAGACCTAAGGTAATGGATAATTTTACAAATGTCATTTTTATCCGAGATTGCTTATTCATAATTATTTACTGGGGTTATTGCAATCATCCATGTCTATGTTTTATTAAAGTGTTTTCATGTATGTTTAATGTCCTTTATACCCATTTTGACATTTACCCCATGGTATGGAAGGAATCTTTCTTTTATTTACCGTACAAGGTACTTTTTGACTTTTCCGACAAAAGTACGAGAAGAATGTTTTTTAACTTATACGGCATGAAAGGACTTTTACAGTTTTATAAATCCTTATTTTCATGATGCTTACTCCAAAATATTTCATGACTATTTTCAAAAAAATCCTTTTCTTATAAAAATTGCATGACATTTTGTGAAAAGAATATGATTTTGAAGAAAAAATCATATTTTCCTCAAAAATTCATTTCAAGTGTTTATCAAAACCATTTTCATCTAAGATGACATTATTTCATATTTGTATGTTTCAAGTATCATGTCTCTATGATTTACATGATTTCACTTTTATAATGATGAAATGATATCCAAAATTTTTGTATGGATTACGTTATGATGGAATGATGTTTATGAAACCCATTTTATTCTTTGGTTATGATGAATGATTTATGTTTATATTGTGCCACATGAAAAAATGATTTAAATATGAGATGTGTGGGACCTATATATCCCTCCAATGCATTGGGTAAAGATTTATATATTTTGAGATAGACATGGCTATAATGGAAAGTTAAACCGGTTCAGTAATACAGGACTGGAACGAGGAGTGAACTCGATTCAGAAAGGGACTTTGTCCACTAAGATGGTCTTGGCAGCAATGCCATGGCTACTATGGAAATCATATCACGTGCTTAATGGTTTTCCACAATTACATGTTTAATTCCCATGCTATTTTATTATGATTTATGTTCCTTTATGATCTATGCCTTATGTACTTCTATGTTTTATGTCATTGCTCAAGCTTTCGATGATTAAACATTATGTTCATGTTTTGAAGTTCAAATGTATATGATTTGATTTATTTTATCCATGCTTACCCTTACTAAGTATTTGAGCTCACCCTTTTTATGTTTTCTTTTCCCCAGGATATAAGGAAAGGTTTTAGGTAAGAAAAAAGGGAAGATCTTTATGAGAGTTGTTGAGGATCTTTCACGAAGATTAGAAGATTATGTTCCAAGTTTCCAAAGGTACTAAACTATTACGGCCCTTTGGTGTTTGTTTTTGTTGTGTAATAATTATTCTGCAAAAGTAATGTAATATACTTGTATGTCAAACTTTGGGTCTCTACATAATCCCTTTATCCAGATTCTCCCGTAGTTGTTTCTTTAGCTCTTCAAGCTCCACAACATCCATTCTCTATGGAGTCTTGGAAATGGGAAATGCCATGGGTATAAGATCAATTGATAATTCAACATCTCTTATATGAGGAAGACCATGCAATATCTCCGGAAACACTTCAGCGAATTCCCTCACAATAGGCATGTCATCTATGATGGTTGCCTCCTTAGACCCAATCATCTCAACTAGATATTCATACTCATAGGGCAGTAATATACACGCTTGAGATGAGGGAGCTAAAGAAGATTAATCTTCCGCCTTGAACTTGTAAAGAATCAGGGGTCGATTCTCCACATGGTGGGTGATTTCCCTCTCATGGAAATTTTATGTTGGATCTTTTTAGGGAAATCCAATCCATGCCAAAGATTTCATCAAATTACACCATAGGGAGTATGAAAAGGTTCTCCAGGAAGTTTAATCCACAGATTATGATAGAGGAGGATTTATATTCATGGGATTCAATGATTTCCCATTTTCCGTACTCACCGACATCTTCAGTTCAATGATTTGTGGTGGTGCTGGGATTGTTCTACTAAACTTTTGAGATATAAAATAATGCGTAGAACATGAATAAAAAATTATTTTCACTATTCATGAATGAATAACTAGCGTACCTATCACCAATTCATTTTTTGGGTTCATTTTGGTAGTAGTGATGGAAAAATCTCACGCTTCCTTCCTCTGAGGTTGTTGGTTGCCTCCGAAAAGCCTTGGCTTATGGAACTGATTTCCAAGATGCCCTGGTTCTTTGCAGTTATAGTAGTGAACAACTCATTGAGGTTTGAACTGATTGTTCCTCACCTCTATTTCAGCCACATGTTTTTATTCCCGATAGTTAATAGCTAGATTCCCTTCTCTTCCACACATAAAACATTTTCTCATACACTATAGGAAATTTCTAGGGTGATTCTTTCCACACCTTTGGAAAGTGGGGTGCGGGATATTCAAAGCACCGTTGGATTTATCCATCAGACTGGATACATTGAAGTCCAACTTATTCTTATTATCCCCATGATACCCCTGAGATTCTCCGATCTCTATTTTGACCATGAAGGGAAAATCAGACTATTTCTTCATAGCTTTCGAAGTCACGGATCGCCTGCGCTTTCTGTAGTCTAGGCTTCAACCCACCAAAGAAGTGGTCAACCTTGCATTCCGGGAAAACGACAAAGCCAGAAACTTATCGTGAAAGCCTTTTGAACTTTTCCTCATACGCTCCAACAGATTCTTCATATTTTTGCATGAGGGAAATGAATTATCTTTACATCTTAACCCGGTGGGTTTGCAGAAAATATTCATCGAAAAAAAGTTTTGGGAAAGACTTCCATTCCGATGCCTCGATCTCCTCCTCAGGCTTAGTATTTTTTATTTACATTAATCACTGATCATATTCCCCCTGTATACGATACGAATCTTAGAGAACCATCTCTTGTTCAGATCATTAAATGATGGAGATGATCTTTTCAATGGAGTTGATCCATTGTTCAGTGATTGAGGGATCAAATTTTCCATTAAAAGTCAAAGCCCTTGGTCTCATGAATATCTTGATAGAAAATTGTTCTTTCTTTGGTGGGTAGAATGTTCCTCTTGACCCATTTTTTCTAACCAATGCATGAGTTATCTGAGAGAGAATTGGGACAAAGTTCGTGATTCCCACTCCCACTAGATTGGGAATCTCATTAGTACAGTCATCACATTGATATTCACATCTATTGTTATCTAAAGTCCGCATATTACCAGCCATTAGCTGGAATAAAAGCAAATTTATGGGAAACACAAAATGGGTTATCCATGGACAACACTAATGACTTATAAATAAATTTTATTTCTTTAATATATCAATATATTGGCTTCAGTCTATGTTATCCATGATCTACTTTCAAACATATATTCTTATGGAATTTTTTGTCCTTTAATAATGCTTCATACTAAGCTTTCGAATTTACCAAAGTATATCCAACAAGAGTGTCGTAACCAAGAGTGCAACAAGGCCCATTATCATGCACCAGTTCTCGTTCGAGTCTATCTCAATGCGGTGTTTTCGGGTTTTACCCCCTTGATACATTTGTTCCAGTGCCGCCTCTACCTACTCGTGTACAGACATGGATGTATTTTCTTGATAAACCACTAAAACAATATTCACAAAAACATAGGGATATTTTTATTATACTTACTCTTTTCCATAATGCTTTACTGGGGTTTTCAATTCCTAATCCCAAAAATAACAAAACATATCCTCTAATACCAACTATAACTACCTTGGCCTTTATTACACAATTAAACATTATTTATTACATAAGCTTCAGTTGATACAACATATAATATCAATAGGAATAGTGTATTTGGGGCTTAGGATCATTACATGACAACTAAAAACCTGAAACACGACATATTTAATAAAAACTTCTTTTACATGACCACTACATTCCCTCGTACTTAGCATTGCATGGGATAACCTGAGTACTTGCATAAGAAAATGGTGAGTTATAAATCCCAGTAAGGGAATAATCAAAGAATAAAATTAGAATACAATACATTTTAGAAAACAAACATATCAATAGATAACAAGATAAGCATAAACATAAAGGCATGATAAATCATGAAAATCATAACATGGAAATGTGGAAAAAATACTTAACATGGAATTGGCATTATCCAAGGCTCATTGCACACGAAGCATTAATAAACTCTCATTGCACATGAAGCACGTGTAAACCCTTGTTTCACTTGAATTATAATGAGTAAACACCCATTTCACATGACGTATCATGATACTATACTTTACCTAATGCATTGGAGCTCTATTAGGGCACACCCTTCTTAAACATTTCACATTTTTCATAAGCGTGCCACATGGATCATAAAACGTTGAATCATTCAACATAATCATTTATTACACTATAAATGAATGTGGAATATATACATGAATCTATTTAACCAATAATTAAATGTTCATAAAGGTAAATTCCCTTGATTGAAAAATGGGCATGATATTCACTACACAATGACATTGGCTTCGAAAAATGCAGTGCAATTTCTACAGCATAACAGCATGACATAAGAGCTCATAAAAATGGTTGATGAGAGTGAAAGTGGTGTATCGTCATATTTACATGACATGGAATGTAATGGAGTCATATAGATACATTTCCCAACAAATGTAATGTAATTTAGATTCATGATACAATGGAATTTCTTAAATGTAAATGAGGAGAGAGAAATTCCTTTCAGAATTTCAGCATAGTAACAAGTGTACATGGGAGGAATTTAATGAGAGAGAAAAGGGTCTCCTATCATTAAAACATAAATAGGGCAGTATAGGGTAGGTGAGAAACTATAACCCGACATTTATAATTGAAATTAAAATCGTATTACAATTTAATGAACATTGGTCAAAAATGAGAATGGAAGAAAAACCCTTACTTGGAAGTGTGCTTCCAAAGGCTAGAGAGAGGCTTGAGAGGGTATTTTCGGGAGAATGGGGCACCTTGGGAGGATTCTAGAGAGAGGATGGAAGAGGCTAGACGAACTCCAAAGGCATTGAGTGAGGATGAATTTGGAGCTTGGGTGGGTTTATATAGGAAATGAGAGGGAATTGTGTATTATTTAGGTTTGTGACACTTCACATTAAACTAATCAGAACCACAAACCATCCCATTGTTTTTGCCCATGGTTTTTTCCAAAAGGGAGTGGAAAAAAATAATTTAGAAGGCCTATGACTGAACTTATTAAAATAATTGGGTTGCTTATGTGGAGGTGAGTCACACTCCCAAGGAAAATAATTTAAAAAGAAAAAATGTTTAATAAGTCTAGAAGGGTCCACTAAAGATTTTTAAAATAATTCAAACAAAAAAAAAATCACATTATTTTAATGGTAAAATATATATTGGCTGAACATAAAGTTTAATTTATTTTATTACATCACTATTGGGTAATTATGATGTCATAAAACACATTATATATTTAAATGGTATTTAATTTTTACCCAAAAATTTGGTTGTCTCAGAAAATTATGAATAATTCAGCGTTGTATAATTTCGGTGTCCTGATTCTAGAAATAATATTCGTTTTAGTTAAATACTTTTATAAATATGTTAATTTTCACTTTTAAAATATAAATTGACATTTATCGAAAATTCATTGGTTTTGACAAAAATCGCTTTCAAACCTTAATAAAAATTACAATTGCATTTATAAAAATATATGATAATTTATATTTAAAAAAAGTAATTTAATAATATTAATAATATTTTATTAAAATATTATTTAATTCAAAAATCCATTAATTCATCAAAATAGATTTCCTATTTGAATAGTAACTAAAAATACTATTTGTGCTTTAAAAACTATTTACATGGTAATAATAATAAAATGAAAGTATATTAATTATAATATAAAAAATTAATGCACATAACCATCATGCTATGATATTGTTTCATAACCCCTTATAACACCCACATAAGACGGAAGTGTAAGGTGTGCAATGGTGACCGAATCTTGGGGTGGCTTAGAGAACATTGCTCGGGTAGTAATCTCAATCAACATCCACTTCTCTTATAGGCGGTCCCGCTCGAGCTTAACATATTAAAGCTATGCTTGGGATTGTTCAAGAGTGAATCCCAAAGACGCAACCTCCTTTCTGAGCTCTATCAAATGGGCTTCATATGGGGTGCATCTACTGGATGAGGACATCCCTTTCTTTGTCTGAGTAAATTGGATTTGTTAAAGCCCTATATTTATACTAATCAAGTGATCACTATTCAACGGATATATTAGCTATGGTAACAATACTTAATAGTATTTTAAATTTAAAAAACATAAAACTAAATAATTTGAAATTTTATATAAACATTTTACATAAAGAGACATTTAATTAGATCATGTCGGATTTCCATTAATTAATGTTTGGGTCATTACATTATTAATGATTGTGGTTAATACATTTTTTATTTATCTATAAAATTTATTGGATAGTCCTTTACTATTGGAGCCATTGACGATTATACTATATACCCATGCCCCTTTTCAATATAAACATGGGTATTTATTTTCTCCAAAATTCCATAAGATTTTATTGCAATTAATTAAATTTACCTTTATTTATCTCACTATTACAGCCTCCAATTTTCAAAAAATTTCTATGATTTATTAATTTTTTTAAAAAATTAAAACCTTTTCATTATAGTGAAAAATTAGTCTCAATTACATTTAATTCTGTTTCCATAATATTAAATTTAATAATTAATATCATCGATCACTTTATCATGTTATTCAATATAGATTTTGAAGAAATCTATTATCATCTAAATTTTTTAGGTAACATAATTTATTCTAACTAATATATTAAATAAATTGACTTCATCTTCACATTGATAATATATATTCTCCAGAATAATTTTATAAAAAAATGATCTCATTTTTATTATTTAATTTATTTCATAACATCTCGAGCTCACCTTCAAGACCTATATTAATATTAAAAAACCTCAATGTTGGTATTTATCATTAATTTCAAATTTTTATTCATTCACCATTTTAATAAACACATTTTATAGATAATTGGGGAATTTAGTATCTTCTTATTCATAGATGTATTCTTATATATCAATTTATTCAAATATTCATTCCTAATTACTTATCAAATAATGATTTTGAGAAATTTTCAGAAGAACTAATTTTAATATCCCTGTGAAAAATCTATTTCACAAAATTCATTATCTTCTCATCATGGATACCTCATAGACGTAGTGATAAATTTTCCACACCTCAACCAGGTTAATGATATCATAACATTAAATATTCAACTCATAATTTGGAACTTTTTTCAAACCAATGATAGGAATTCCTCACTGATATCTTCAAAAACTTATTCACGTTTCAAATATATATATGTCATTATCATGAAATTTATTAATTTTTTTTGAATTACTTAACATTATTTTTGACTCTATACTAAACAAAAAAACCAAAAAATTTATTTTTAATTCATAACAAAATATTTTAATTAAATATCAAAATTAATGTATTAGAACCTTTTCATTTAATGAAGATAAGATTCTTCTAACTATTTTTTAAAAAAATCACATGTTCAATATTTTAAAAAAGATATTGCATTGATGTGACAATATAAATGATTTATTTTATGAATTTATGGATGTATATTCTTGATTGCATTATGATGTTTCAAATTTTTTTCTAAAGTAAATAATATGTGGCCTGATTTGAAATGAAATTACCATAACTGTTTTAGATGGATTGTTCCAAAAGAGGATATATAACATATTCAGATAAAGTAGAGATGTTATGAGAGATAGAAAAATACTTAATTATATACTCTTCATATTCACATATGTATTTTTCTACCAATATAAAGACATCATTGTTATATAACTCATTTGGATTTTATAAAATGGTTTAGAAAATGCCACCAAGCTTAGTGATAATTATTGATAAATAACCATGTAATTCCTTATTAGATATTCTATCCAAAAAAAGATAAGTAATCCTATTTAAATAATAATTTTCTACATTTCATGAAATATTTATTGATTTATATCATTAATTAAAATGTCAATCAAGAATAAATCCATCAACTCTGAGAGGAATTGTTAAATCTAGGATTTGAAACACACTATGAAGGTAACAAATTAGGTTGTGACTTCATTATCACCAAACATGATTATTTAGAACTTAATTTGACTCTATAGTAAATAATTAACCTTTTATAGAATAATGTACACAAAAAATAATATATAAAAATTAAAAATCCATGGACATGAGAGAATTACACAGTTTACCGAATGGGTTTTATCTAAGTTGAATAAAAATTATGATGTGTTGACAGGACAAAGGATCACTAATCCAAAGTTATATGACTATATATTTTAAATTTCTTCTCAACCATGAGTAAGGATCACAACCCTATTTTCATTACAAAATAATTATTTTTATAAAAATATCTTGAGTTCAATAGGAATTTAAGACATTGCACTGAATCGATCAATGTATGTATTGCACCAATCTTGATATGGAATTTATCATCAAATTCATGTCAATATAATCAATATGTCTATATAAATGTGTTTTCTAGATCATTAATTCTACATTTTCTATAGAAATAATCTCTTTATGTATGTTTTATCTCGTTATCACTATGGTTTGGTTAATATTCTTCTTTTATTCCTAAGATATTTTTATTCTTAATTATTATTGAATATTTATAAATATACAAAATATATTATTTTTATTATCCCATGTGATGAGTCCAATAAATTGTAGTCAAAATGTGTAAAAATATTGAATCAAATATCACCTTACATACTCAATGACTTCCAAAGATGAATTGGATATAAATTATAAATTATCACTGATATACATAAAAGTAAACATATTTGTGCTACACAGTAACATGGTTATCTTGTACAATATTTAACTTCAATACCAATAGTGTGAAATATCAATATCATTTTTATTTTTGATCAATTCCATATTTAATGTTCTTCTCTATTATATTGATATGTAAATATTGAGCGTATCATGCGTTGATATATTTCATGAAATTCATTAATTTTATTATTTAAATATATATTCATGCTTGTAATAATTTGTTTTTAAAAAATATTGGGTAAGAATTCCTTACATTAGTGTTTGGAGAAAAAAGGAATAATATAGGAATTCCCGGATTGGTGTAAATATATGGAAAATTATAAAAAAAATCAATAGAGAAAAAACATCATGTCATCCCTTGACCAACCTGAAAGATCATGGCCTTCACGATGTGGTTGCAATATTAATTTATAGTAACTACATGGGGAAATTAAGGGGGATCATAGCTAGCATAGGTCGAAACATGGAAGAAGAGCATGAATAGAAGGATATTATACAATATGAGGATAGTGGATGTAGTGAGAGTTGACACCATGAGAAGATAATAATGACATTAATAGTGCTAATTATTATTAAGTAGGGGCTTAAAAATTTAATGTCTGAAGTGGCACTATGGAAACTCATGGTAATGTTGATGTCACATGACACAAACATTAATGGAAAAACATTGTTGTTGCAGTCATCTGATTCATCTATGGGTACGAAATTTTCAATGAACCTTTTACATATCCTTAATGACCAATATTTAAATGGAAGATGTTCCCAATATTCATGGACACTTTGAGGAAATATTTTTTGTTCCAATGATGTTTCACAACGCAACAACCTGTGGACAATAAAAGAGGTTGAGACGATGTATATGCTATATTTAAAAATAAGGATTTTACAATGCTTCGAATTTGGATGTGCATAGAGGTTGTTCATAAGGGATTATATTCCACCATGTGGTATAGATCATATAATAAAAAAAATAATAAATGTTGTGTTTTATCTAGGTTTTTTCTACTATAAAGAGGTGTCACATTATAGGTGGTTCCTATTGTGGCTTATATTTAATCCTTCATATGATATGAATAATATGAATGATTATGACTAATAATGATAGAATGTTTCATGTAAATGAAGGTTCTATGTATTCATGGACAATGAATTCAAAATATGTATGTTTTGGTGGTGAATGTTTCACACAACAAGCATGACACTATTATGGGATGGCCTTATAGATAGTGAAGGAGTGCCTAAGTTGAAATTTTAAATATACTATATTGGAGTTGTCACTAATTGAGTTATAAATCTCATGATAAAAATTATATATGATATAGATCGATCATAACATGATTCAACCATTCATGTAGTGAAATATAGATCAAAAGGTAGATACATAACTTTTTTCACATACCCTCCATAGATAATTAAGATAAATATTTATTTTGGAGATAACAGTGATACACTATGTGGTGTTTAACACATATCTAAGAAGTTATAATTCAAGGGAATGTGTGATAGATATGATATAAATACTATATAATATATATAGGAATTTTTATCTCTTAATTTAGGTCAAAATTAGAAACTCTGGATCATTAATTTCCAATATCATCTTTATAACCCATCCATTGAAGTATACTACTATATCTAGAGATTGGTTTGTGATTTTTAAATTAATTTTTCTCTCTCATTGATATAAAGAGAGGGATGTATTTTTTCCATATTTTATAATAAATTGGGATTCTGTTTATTATGTAATTCTATTTTTATTGGTTATTTGTTATGGTTTTATTCATTTTCATTGTTTATATATATCTCTATTTCATAGACAAAGAATGACCATTGTAATTTGATTTATAGACTAACATTTAACTCCTTTAATAGAAATTGGGTTTCTTTATTACCATTGGGTATATTACATGATATGTTTAAAAATACCTTTCATTTACTTATTTTTATTATTATCCAAAGTACCTAACCATAAAAAGTGGTGTTAGTGAGACAAAGAGTGATTACCAATGCCATGGGTTTAGAGCGACATTATTAATAAAACATCACTAGTGTTAATTAAAACTTTTTAAGCATTTTTAATTTATTATCATATGTTTATAATTAATCAATATGTTTACCATAAATCATTTTTCTCTCAAAATAGAATTCTGTTCATTTATGCAACGTTTATATGGGCTGTTGAGTTTGATATTTTTCCACCAAAACATTATGGTATCATCATCGGTACTTGTATTTATTATTGTAAAAAATATTATTTTAAGTAAAATTTTTTCTTATTTTATAAATTCAAAACATAATGACCTACATAAATTATCGATGCATGGTTGGGTGTGTTTGTTTTTGGCACCATAGTCAATGGACATGCTTAGTAAAAAGAATTCTATTTATGGATTAAGATGCAAATTTTTTTGTTTTGATTTTATGAAATAAAATTAGGATTTTTGTTAGTTCCAGAGATTGAGATTAATTATGATAAAATGTTCAAAAATAATCAAGTTTGAATGCTTCTGGATTTATGTTCAATTTATTGATATTGGATGCTGAATTGATCAACTAAAGGATAAGATCTAAAATTAGGATATACGTGGCTCGTAACCATATCTAAGTGATGATAAAGAAATCATTTTTATCCTAGAGAATTTTTTCAAATAGTATTATAAGGATATGAAGATGATGGAAACAAAGGATGATTAATCAAGGGAGGTACCCAATTTGGAAAGAACTATATTGGTAAGACCTAAAGAGAGATCTCATTAAGATTCTTTGATTAAGAATTAATATAAGGTGACCACCAATGATAATTAAAAATATTATGTAACAATATGGAAAACTTTCTCAATTCCAAATCAAGATAAGGAATCAGAGTAAATAGCCTTAACAGATGAAAAATGAAGGAAGTAGGAGTATTATTAGGTCTTGACCGCACCTGAGCTACTAATTCATTCACTATGACTATATAAATTTTTATTTTCATTGAGGGGATCCTTACCAATGAATTAATTTATTATTTTCATAATTAAAATTATATCTGAAATATATTTATGGTCTGAAAATTATATGTTGTTTTATTATTTAATCTAACATTAGTACATTAATTTTTTTAATGTTTTTTTTCATATATAATAAATATTATTATTTATCATATTTACATATATGTTCATCATGTTTCCTTGAGTATTTTAGGAACAATTCTTTTTTAAAAAATACAATTTAGTACTAGTTGATTTATTATTCATATTGTGAAGTTCTAATAATTCAATAATTATAATTTCTCACAACATTAGTTACTTAATTTTTTAATTATTATATATGTGGTTGTTATTTATTCATTCACTTCTTTTTAAATTTACATTTGTTTGTTTTGGATATTAATATTTTTTCTATAAATTTGAGAAATTTCATAATTTTAAAAAGTAAGAAAATTTAGGCAGACCAAACATACACATAAGCCGACATAGATATACATTTTTCAAAATGAAACTGATGTTTGACTTCATTACTCCTACATCGGTTAGTTTCACACCTACATAGCATAGTAGTCTGTTTATGTGTTTAATGACACATAAATGTGTCCAAATCCCTCATACAATGATGTGGAATGACAACTACATTAATATAAATGAGAAAAACGCTAGACTTAATAACATATACAGGGATTTTAGAAATGGATATTCATAGAATGAAAACAACATTGAGTGTAAAATAACACTAACACTCATTATAAGAAATACATGATAATTAGTAATTGAATCTTATTAATAGGTAATGTGAAACACTCATGGAGTATGGGGAACAATAAAACACTCTAGATAGTTTTTTTAAATCATGAAATACTCAATTTTATCTAATATTTTTAGATTTTAATTTTTTGTATGATTATGAAAATTATTTTGAATGATTTATTTGTTCTGTAATTTGAAAATAATCATTTGTATGCTAGGAAAAGTAATTTAGAAGTATATTATCCAAGATTAAATGATAACCAAAAGGGATATATATATATATATCTATGTGTGTGTGTGTTTTTTTTGTGTGTGATGTATACTAGGAAATATGGGAGTTACAGATTTAAATTCTTTAAAATATAATGATTTTGCCACACATGTTTTATGGGAAAGTTTATTTCACCCAAAAGAATCCTTGGGAATAAAATGTGATCATCTAATATCAACATTAATTAGATTAGGACATTAATTATTATTTTATTTAAAGAATTGTTAAAAGTGTTAAATTCCAATTTTAATAACTATGTCATTATTTAATATACAGTTATACATAAGATAAATTCGACTATAAATATTCATTAGAAATATAAAAATATTTAGAACATAATGGAATTTTATTTATAATTTTTGGACCTTAAATAATTAAATATATTTATTACCCAATCACGATACAGTAATTAACTAATTATTGAACGATTGAAATAATTGATATTATAAATATCTAAATAAATGTAAATTGAGAATTATGATGAATTAAACTAAATTTATAGGTTAATATAACATGCTATGAGTGATTTAATTATTTTTTTTGGAAGTAATAATGTTTTTTTGAGATTCAGAAAAACGAAATACTAAATTGTTACAAAATTGTCATAAGTGGGTTTAAAAAAACTATATTATTAATTGATATAATATTCCTAAAAATATATGTTTTTTTCATAATTACCTGTATAATTATTGATATGTCATTAATGAACCACTTGGAGTTCACTTTCCATTTTATAGTTTGTTTATTGATAATATATTTTGATAATAAAATAATACATGGTAAAAGTTAAACTTTTTAACTAAGAGTTAAATCTAAATGATAAGATTTATATAGTGACCTAAACCATTAGAAATTATATTGTTTGAGAGGTTTCAGACCCATAACCACCTTATAATAGAAATGAAGTCTTTTGGAGGCATTATAAACTGAATATGATTTTATAATTAATTAATATTTCAAACTTTTCCAAAAGTGACCTTCGCCTCTCTTATAAAAGAGTACTTACCCTTCTCCCAAAATCACACCTCCAAAGTCATTTTTCATGGCCAAAACCTACTCATATATCTTTCCAACTACACTAACGTCAACCTAGAGGCCTTAATTTGATCATAATTCTATCATAATGATCCCTTTTGATCAAATCAAAAGGAAGCACCTGAAGAAGAGGTAATAATTTCATCACCTCTTTCAAATTTCTTTTCTGATTCTACTTCCACTTTCTTTGTTTTCTACATAACAAAATTATCACCCTAGTAGCTTATACATACTATTATTTTATTTTAAATATGGTTCAAAAATATTCATTATTCTATCCATCCTATTAATGAAAATGTCACCATACGTGTGTACGTACGGGTCACCATCTCCACGTTGTGGTGTAGTTTGTTATTTAATGCTTCATGATTTGGGTGGGTATAACAATGAGTATAAATAATGAAAATAATAAATATAACATGTTAATTATTTTGTTTATATGATATACCATCCAATTACAGACGATTTTACCATCAATAGAATGATATTGTCGCTCGTGAATATATACAGATTACCGTCTCCAGGAATATAATAAGATTCATTCCCCATCATAACCATTCTAGAATAATTTACAATTTATGAATAAAAATATTTTTTAAGATATTAATATCATTATGGATTTGGAAAAAATATATACCATCCATAACGAACATGTCTTACATAGATAAACATATAAAGGAAAACGAATCAGTTAACACCCAAACCAATGATACAAGTGAAATATTATTTACAAAACAATATTAGATGATCATATATAATATAATATTTATGTATATGGTCTTTTATAATTTAATAATCAAGATTTGACTATTATATAAAAGGTTAACATACCCTAATCCAAGGAAATGTACAAGGTAAGGGTTAATTTTTCAATCTCTTTATTATATGAGGTTCTTTATACAAGAGTATCTACCGGGACCTCTTTATTATCCACATCATTATTTAAATAAAATGTATTTCAAAACATTTTTGCTATTTCCTAGAATATGGGTTAATGTCATTTATACCCTTTTTTTACCTGTTATAATTTTTTTAAAGGATCCTTTCTGTCGTTTTATAAACAATGTACGTTTTTACCTTTTCGACAAATTAACGTAAGAATTTTTTTTAACGTATATGGTAGGTGCGGCTATTTTCCACCGTTATAACATATTTGAATATTACCTTAAAATATTACAATAATATTTTCAAAATAAATGTTTTATTTTATAATTATTTGACTTTTAAATCATTGCAATGTATAATGAGTTATTTCTCTCAAATAGTTTTGATTTCATATATGTCAACATCCTTTGATGGAATTCACAATTGTTTGTAGTTGATTTATTATGGTACAATATTCTACATTGTATTGAACTGTTTTTGATATGTTTGATTGTGGATGTGTTATTTTTATTCCATTCATGGTTTATGGTTAATGTATTAACATTTTGTATGCTAGTTTTAATACAAATGTTTATGTTATGTTACATCCTTTTCATATGAGGAATTTATTAGACATAGTATGTGACGGTTGGATCCTGCTATAGATCATTGATTAATCAGTAGGTCTCCTAAGAAAAACTAGTGTCTTGGTAGAAGCCTTGAAAAAAAATCTTATTTTTAGTCTTAGCCTGAGCCCTTGAATACATTGTTGTGATGTCTGGAATTATTCATTCCATCGTTATGAAATTAGCTATTGATATTACATGTGATTATTCAACTAGTAGAATATTAGTGTGAATAAGTAATTAGAATTATTTGATTTATCTATTCCATATTATGATGAAGTTTAATTTTAAAAGACTTGTGTTTTATTCTTATAAATTTCCTTCATTTTTTATACTTATTTATAAAATTTTATGATATATTGTTATCCTCACTGAGCATATGAGATCACCCCTTTATTATGTTTTGTTTTTCAAAGGATGTGAAGAAGTATATTATGATTGAACTGTAAGGATTGGATATAGGGTATTTGTATGTTCAATGGAGACCCAATGTGGTGTTTTTATTTCACAATGTAATTTAAAACTTATGTATATATATATTACTTTTAAGGATACTAAACTAATTGGTCATTTGAAACATGGAATCTTATTATCGTGTCATTGTTTTGTAATAATGCACAGACTCTGGATACCGAGGGTTGAGGAATCATAGTTGGTATTAGAGGAAGTTTAGTAAAAACCATAGAATCTATATTTAGAAAACTCATATTAGAAAACATTAAACTAAGATAGACTTTGAGGATTAGTATAGAATAATATCCTAGAATATTTGTAATTTAAATATTTTGTGAGTTTTTTAAGAATTATATCCATGTCTGAATTTGAGCTGGTAGAGGAGGCTATAGTACAGATGTACCTAAGAGTGAAAACTATGACAAGGTGTATTGGGATTGACTTGGGGTGTCTAGGTACACGACAATAGTCTTCTATACACTATCGGTTATGACACTCTCTTGGAATATGCTTAGGATAATTCACATTCTCTTTAAAAAAAATTATGAAGGATTTATGAGTAAATACTTCCTGAATGAAATTTATTTTGGATTATCGATTATATTCATGAAATGTTAAATTTATGTTAGGTATTTTACTAGTTTGGAATTATGTATTTTGATTCATAAACTAATATTGTGTATGAAATTGTTATGAAATGATGCCTTCTATAAGGAACAGAAACTGTATCAATGCCCGTAATCCATGTAGGTATTTCTTCCAACTCAAGATAATTATAGTGGAGATGTTGATTCAATCAGTGTTGAACAACATATAACCATACTGGGACAACTCACTCAGATTGTGAATAATCACATTACCCGTATAAAGATAGCTGATCCAAAATGCGGAGGATCAATGTTAGACCACTTCATGAGAAACTATCCACCAAAATTCAATGGGATTAAAAATCCCTTTCTTGCTGTGCAATGGATAAGTTCCTCAGATAAAATATTTTAGGCATTAGGGAGTAGTGAAAGAGAAAAAATTGTTATCTCAGTTTATCACCTCGCGGGAGATGCAAATCAATGATGGTCATTAATTTAAACCAGAAATGATGATGAAAAAGTATAAAATATAGAATGGAGGGAGTTTAAATATATTTTCATAGAAAAATACATTCCTCATGGCCATTGAAAAGACATTGAAATGAAATTTCTGATTCTAAGGCATAAGGGGGTTGATAATGTCGCAAAGTATGAGGCTAACTCTACAAGGTTACCATGGCATGCAGTAAATTATATATGTAACCCAAGAAGTAAGATTGATCAATTCATTGATGGGTTAAAACCATTTAATTGTCGAGTATTAGTCTCACACTTCATCTCATCGTACAAGATATTGTATCTTGTGATATCAAGATTGAAAATAAATTCTCTATTCCTTATGACATAAAAGCAATGAAAGAGAAGAAGAGATCAGATGAACACTCTGGAAATAGAACTAAGAAGAAGAAGGTAAAAGTTGAATTTCCATCTTGTTGTAAATGTGGGAAGAAACCCACTAGTAATTTCCTGAAGGGAATGGGAGTCTGTGACAAGTGTGGTGGGAAAGGCCACCAATCTCATGATTTAAAGGGGAGGAAAAAGGTTGTCAATGTTGAATGCCACAATTGTAGAGAAATGGGGAATTATGAAAATGAATATCCTTAGAACCAAGGGATCATGCCTCAGAAAAGTACAAGAGGGCCTGACCAGGCTTCTGTGATCACTACTTTTGTGGTTGAAGCTCTAAATAATGTGGTGGCGAGTAATTTAATGATTTACACAAATTTAACCGATGATTTTTTTGATTCTAAATCATCACATTGATTCATATCTTCCATGTTTTCTATGAAAAATAGATATTTACAATTTCATTTAACAAGGTAGTTGTCAGTTTAATCTCCTATGGGAATTATCATTGCAATAATATTTTGTGAATCAGTTCCCATTAGGTCATATAAACATTCTT
Source organism: Viscum album (assembly GCA_963277665.1). NCBI lineage: Eukaryota > Viridiplantae > Streptophyta > Magnoliopsida > Santalales > Viscaceae > Viscum > Viscum album. The sequence goes on from OY728142.1 coordinate 1,338,457,567, forward strand.
TATCTGTGGATCACATCATCATACCCATTATTTAATTTGATATAATCCTCTATATGGATTGGATTTCAGACCATTCTGTGAAAATTTATTGTAATAAGGATGTTACAATTTTGGATGATGATAATAAATACATTATCTATAGAGTAAAAATTCCACTATATGATTCATATCAATATCCATCCCTTGTAGCTCTCCTGAATTCAGTTATTAGGGATGAATAGAGTTAAATAACTATGGGTGAAGAAAGGAATATACAAATAGAGGGTGTACCTATTATGCAAGAACATGTATATGGGTTTCCAGAGGCTTTACTCAGACATCCTCCAAAATAAAAAATTGAGTATTTCATTGATTTAATTCTTGGTTCAAGGACCATAATAAAGACCCCTTATATGATGGCCACTATGGAATTAGTGGAACTAATGAAACTACTAGTGAGATTTATTAATAAAGTATATATTATCCCTAGTGTTTCTCCATGTGGAACTCCTATTCGTTTTGTTAAGAAGAAAGATGGATCTTTGTGGTTGTGCATTGACAATAGGGAGATCAATGCAATAATAATAAAGAACAATTATCTCTACCTTACATTGATAATTTATTTTATCATCATCATGGTGATAAATATTTTTCAAATAATGTTCTTTGATCGGGATATCATCAGTTTTGTGTGAATAAGGAAGACATTCTGAAGACAACATTTCATACCTGGTATGGGCAATACGAGTTTACAGTAATGAATTTTGGACTGACTAATTCACACTATGTCTCATGGATCTCATGAATAGGGTTTTCAAAGAATATCTCGATGAATTTTTAGTGATATTTGATAATGATATCTAGGTATACTCAAAAATATATGAAGATAATGAAAATCAATTGTACATTATTCTAAAGACTCATAGAAGAAATGAATTATATGGGATGTTTCGAAAGTGGGAATTCTGGCTTCAAGATATTTCTTTTCTTGGCCATATTATCTCTAAAGATGGAATCCCTATTGATCTATCTGAGATAGGAGAAATACAAGAATGGATAAAACTGATGATTATAACTCAAGTACACAATATTATTTGTTTAGCATGGTATTATCGGTGATTCATCCTGAATTTTTATTGATTGTCTAACCCATTAGCCAATCTCACACATAAAGGGGATAAATTTTTGTGGAAAAAAGAGTGTAAATAATTTTTGACGAACTAAAGAGACGATTATTCTATGATTCTATCTTGACTCTACCATTAGGGAATAATGGGTTTGTTATTTATATTAAATCTCTAATTAAAGGACATGGTTGTGTCCTTATGCAGGATGATAGAGTTATTTCATATGCATCACAACATCTAAAAATTCATGAACAAAACTATCCCACTCACGACCTTGAGTCAGTAGTTGTAATATTTTCATTGAAGAAATGGAGACCTACATATATGGTTAGAAATGTGAGATATATAATGATCACAAGAGATTGAAATATATTTTCTCACGTAAAGAATTCAACATGAGGCAAAGACTATGTCCTAAACTACTCAAGGATTATTATTTCAATATACACTACCACCCGATGAAGGAAAATAAGGTGGAAGATTCTTTAAGAAGAAAGGATCATGGAGTTTCGAACAAGATGAGAGTTGAAAGGGATCAGATGTTCATGTTTCTAGTAAAGATGGATATAGGAATAATCAAGGAAGGTGAAACATCAATACTTTTTTAAATTTTTTCAAGACCATCTTTACTAAAAAGGATAAAAAGTTCTCAGACTGGTGATGGGGGGTTTCAAAGAAAATTAAACTTGTGAATGATGGGAGGTATATTGAATTCGTATTTGATGATGGAATTTTGAAATTTGGGAGGAGACTTTGTGTTCCTGACATACATAATCAAAAAAGGGAATTGTTAGATGATTCTCAAAGATCCAATTTCTCTATATACCCTGGTAGCACTAGGAGGGACCACATGAAGAGGGATATTTATGATTATGTATCAAGATGTATGCTTTGTGAAAAGGTGAAGGTTGGTAGACAACATCATAGAGGAGTCAAGAAACATCTTCCCATGCCTAATTGAAAATGGGATGATATTACGATTGAATTTGTCATGGGGCTACCAAAGACTATTAGAAGGATTGATACAATATGTTTCATTGTTGATCATCTTACCAAGTCATCACATTTTCATGCTATAAGTGAAGATTTTCCACTTGAATGTTTATAAAGACTATATATTAATGAAGTTTTAAGGCTTCATGGAGTACCCTAATTGATTGTTACTGATCGTGATCCCCGTTTTACATCACGATTCTAGAAAATTCTTCAGAAGGCCCTGCATACTGAACTTTGTTTGAGCCCTGCATACCACCATCAAACTGAAAGAACATCATAACAGACTATTACAACCTTAAAAGACATCTTGAGATCATTCTAACATCACTATCAATGTATGTGGTATTAATATTTACCTCTGGTATAATTTTACTATAAAAATATCTTCTATTCATGTATTCAGATGGTAGCATATGGAGCGTTATATGGAAAAAGGTATCATACACCAACAATTTGGGATGATGTTGGTGAAAAAAACTCGTAGGCCGAGAACTTTTTTGGAAAAAAATTGAAAAGCAGATGATTATTGAAACCCCCCATCAAAGCAGCTCAAAGTAGGAAAAAGAGGAAAACTAATAACCAAAGGAAGGATTTGGAATTTCAAGTAGCAGATCATATTTTCATGATATTATCTCCATGGAAGGGTGTTATATGATTCTGTAAGAAGTGTAAATTATGTCCCATGTACATCATAAATTTCTAAATTCTATAACGAATTGGAGTTGCATCTTACAATTTGGAAATGCATCGATGTGTCTCTAAAGTACATGATGCATTCCACGTATCACTGTTGAGAAAATGCATGCATGACCCATCATATGTAATCACCTATGAAGAAATATAACTAGAACATAATCTATCATATTGTGAAGAGCTTGTCAAGATTTTTTATACCAGAGTACAAGTGGTGACAAACCTGAAAACTCATCTGGTAAAAGTATTTTGGAGAAACCATAAGAAGGAAAAGGAAACATAGGAACCCAAGGAACATATGATAAAGAACCACCCGAATCATTTAAAGCAGTAATGTTCTAAAAATTTTGAGGATGGAATTATTTGACAGAGGGAAGAATGTAACACCCCAAGCTTCCGTGATATACTTCTCTTTGAATGATTCAATGGCTTAAGATTTAGCAACATCGATTTCTCGCATACCATGACCAATCAAACTAACCGTTATAAATAGTAATACCAACTTTTTTATTTTTATTAAAATTTTATTTTTCAAAATGGACTTCATTTTTGGTTTCAAAATATCAAAATTAGTTTCGGGTGAATATTTGGTATTTTTCTGAAAACTTTCAAATTTTGATGAATACTGAAAATATTGTGTTATTGTTTAAAACCTACATTTTATTTAAATAATTATTTATTTTATTTTATTTTTTTTCAAACTAGATATATTATACATATATGAGTTTAATGTAATTCATTGAAGTAATTTTATAATATTATTTGATGTATGACATTTTATTTAACTTTTAAATGACTTTTACCCACCATCTAGGAATGTTATCAAATTTCCATAAACCATAATTTCACCACTTCGGTAAATTGAATATAAAAAATCTGAGATACATAGTTGGAATAATTAATTGAAATGTGGTTCAATAGTATAGAAATAATTTTTGGTCAATAGTAATATTTGGATTTTATTTTCCACTGTTAAAAGTAAACAGGGTAATTTAATGTAAAAATGATTTTGTAATACCCAATAACATGTCTGAATTCTACTGGAAAAGTTTATATCGACCAAAATCAACCTTAGGAATAAAATATGATCCTCTTTGATCCATAAGTATTAGATTAGGTCATTTATTATTATTTTATTTAAAAAATAGTTAAAAGTGTTAAATTAAAATTTTAATAACTAAATCATTTTTAATATATGGTTATACATAAGATAAATTAGTCTATAAATATTCATTATAAAAAAATAATTCTTACATAATGGTATTTTATGTATAATTTTTACAGAATAAATATTTGAATTTAATTATGAAACAATGATGATTAAAAAATCACCTTATTAATGAATGATTGAAAAAATTGATATTATAAATATCATAATAAATTTAAATTGAGAATTTTGATGCATTCTAAAAATTTTCATGGATACCATGTCATGTTAGGATTGATTAATTTTTTTTATGTAATAAAGATTAGTTTAAATTCAGAAAAAACCAAATACAATATAGTGTCAAAATTGACATAAATGAGTTTTTAAAACAAATACTATATTATTAAATGATATAATATTCCAAAAAAAAATTTAAAAAAATGACTTATAAAATGATATATATTTCATTACTGAAAAAATTGGATTTATTTTGGGATTTTATAGTTTGTTTATTAACCATCTATTATAATAATACAGGAATACATGCTAAAAGTTAAACTATTTAACTATGTGTTAAATCTAAAAGATAAGGTGAATATGGGGACCTAAATATATCTAAAATCTATTGTTTGAGTGTTTTTCGACCCATAACCACCTTATATTTGATATAAATCTTTTTTTAACCCATATAAAATGAGTATGATTGTATAATAAATTAATATTTCAAGCTTTTCCTAAAGTGACCCTCACCTCTCTTATAAAAGTGTACTTATCCTTCTCTCAAAATCACATCTAAAAATCCATTTGACCTGGACAAAACTTCCTCAAATATCTTCAAAAAAAAGTGTCACATAATCCTATAGGCCTTACTTTGATCAGAGAGACAACCTATAGATCCCTTTTGATCAAATCAAAAGGAAGCATTCGAAGAAGAGGTAACAATTTCATCACCAATTTCAAATTTCTTTTCTTCTTCCACATCCACAATATTTGGTGTTTCCATACCAAAATAATAACTAAAGTACCTTATATATACTCTTATGTTATTATAAATATGTTACAACCATACGTATTATTCAACCCATCCTATGAATGACAAAGTCACTGTACATGCGTATGTACGACTTACTGTCTCCACATCGTGGTGGAGTTTGTTATTCAACAATTCATTATTTGTATGGATATAATAATTAGAATAATTGATGTTAATAAAAAGTATAACATGTTAATTATTCTTTATTTATTATATACCATCAAATTACATAATATTTTTCCATCAATAGAATGATATTGTTGCTCTTGTGTACGTACAGATTACCGTCTCCACGAAGGCGATAAGATTCATTCCCCATCATAACCATTCAAGAATTATTTTCATTTTATGATTAAAAATAATGTTTAAGAACTTAATATAATTATGGATATGAATAAAATATATCATATTCACAAAAAACATGTCTTATGTAGCGAAACATATAATGGAAACCAAATCTATTAACACCCGAAATAATGATACAACAAAAATATTATTAAGAAAACAGTTTTAAATATCATATATAATATCATATTTTTGTATATGGTTCTTGTATAATTTAATAAAAATTATTTAACTATTATATAGGAGGTTAACATACCCTCGACCAAGGAAAAGTACAATGTAATGGATAATTTTACAACCTCTTTATTATTCGATGTTGTTTATATGTGAGTATCTATTGGGACCTCTTTATCAGCAACATCTGTGTTCCATAAAAATGTATTTCAAATTTATTTTAATTTTTCCTAGAATATGGGTTAAATTAATTTATTCCCATGTTTTAATATTTATAATTTTTTAAAGGGATCTTTCTTTTGTTTTCATAACTAGTTACTTTATGACCATTTCGACAAATTAAGGTAAGAATGTTTTTAATGAATACGACAGGTGCATCTGTTTTCCGCCATTATGAAATTTTCAAATATTCCATTGAAATAATATAAGAATATTTACAAAATAAATGTTTTCTTTTATAATTATGTTACTTATAAATTGTTTTAAAATGAAAAGAGATATTTCTCTCAAATAGTTTTGATTTCATCTATGTCAATATCCTTTGATAGATTTTACAGTTGATTGAAGTTGAATATTTATGATAGAATATTTCATATAGTATTGATGGTTTTGTTATATGTTTGACAGTGGATGTGTTATCTTTATACCATTAATGGTGTATGGTTAATGTATTAACATTTTGGTTGCTAGTTTTAATTATAATTTTTATGTTATGTTTCAACCTCTTCATATGAGGAATGCACTGGACTTATTAAGTGGTGGGTGGAGCCTACTATTGCTCCTTGATGCATCAGTAGGTCTAATGAGATATACTTGTGTCTTGACACAATGACTTGAAAAAAAATTAATTGTAGTCTTGGCACTATCCCCTGACTATTTATTTATGATGTCAGGTATTATGAATTCCATCATTATGAAATTAGATATTGATATTAAATATAACTATTCGACTAGTAGAATGTACATGTGAATAAGTAAATGATATTATTTCAGTTATCTTTCCCACATTATACTGAAGTTTAATTTTAAAAGGCTTGTGTTTTATTATAATACATTTCCTTAAATGATTATGCTTATTTATGAATGTTTCCACGATATTTTAAACCTTACAAAGATTCTAAGCTCACCCCTTTTTATGTTTCATTTTCCCCGGATTTGAAGAAGTATATTTTGATTGACATGTAGGGATAGGCTATGGGATATGATTTTGGTCAAATGTGACACAATGTTTTTTTATTTCATAATCTAATGTAAAACTTATGTGTGTATCTAGTACATCCAAGTCTACAAAACAAATCGTCTTATCCATGCTTTATCTATTATGATTATGCCAATGTTATGTATTAATGCACAAACTCTGGGTCACTAGGGTCAGGACATTACACATTCTATCTAGTTTATTTGTATATGATGCATATGATTACATATTTTTATGAGAAACCACCTGAATATATATTTTTTGTGCATAAAATGTATAATTAAATTGAATAATTAATAGGAAATTATATCTAAAAAATCTAAATTATTCCATTGTTGTCAAATTATTTTGTTTCTTTTGTAAATGAGGACTTTCAATGTATTTGAAACATTGATGCTAATGTGCATGAAGAAAATATTTTTAATTGTTTTATATGAACAATGTTATTCATGAAATTTTATGTGGGTTAAGGATATCTAGAAATATATCGTGATTCAAACTTTTATTCTCTACTCTAACACTATCGGATGGACGGTATTATTCCAATACATCCTTGCTATATAGAAAACTACTTCCTTGACTGTGAGAGCTCTCATTGTGAAACTAATTTCAATAATTATTTATTATTTATATCTATTATTATTTTATTATTTTATTGGGTTATACTAAACATTAAAATGAATTTTCTTGTGTTTTTCCACCACAATAAAATGTATCTAGTGGTTCTACCATACCTGGTAAAGGGAAAATCATCATAGATTGTTCGTTGTTCTGGATAAATGAAGGTTATGTTTTTTTAACCACAAAAAATTTATATATTTGGGTTGTGACTCCATGTGTGAATGTTCAGGTCTTGGGTAGAGCCTTTAGGGATCCAAAAGTCACTTGTAATGGTTTGTGGCTCCCCATAAATTTAAATGATTGATTTAAGTGGGTCCCATTGCTCTCTAAAATTGTGATAAGTGAAGAGTATCCGAAAGATCAATTAGATCCAAAATACTATAAAAAATACTTTTCACTGTTATTATTATTTCAAATGATATATTTATCCAATCAATAATAATTATTTAAAATTTATTAAATGCATCAACTCATCCCCCCTCTTGACCATTATATCATTATCACATTAGGTCCAAACAAATGTTATCAAAGAAAGACCCATATATTTTATCTATTTGTGTGTGTATATATCTTCTTATTCTAATAAAATAATAACATAACCATCAAGGGGAAATATCATTTTATAAGGAAAGGAAAAGTATGAATGTAATCTTGACTCCTCAATCTCACTATTTTTTTATAATACACACAAGGGGTAATGGTAGTCATGTAATGAATTTAATATTAAAAACCTATGTATTAATATTTGTACTATCATAATAAATACATATAAAGTACCTAAATATTAACATAATTCAATTAATGGTAATGATTCAATTATATATGTTATTAATTTTAATGAAATGAAAAACCTATATCAGTCTTTAAGTGGAAGTGTTTATATCCATGTATCTTCTTGAAAATAGAACATTAAATTTGAAAAATATTATATGTCACTAATATTGTGTTATATTCGCTAATAATATAACACCCCAAATATTTATATTAAAATAATAGTATGGTTGATAGAATTTATAAGATGTAACACTAAGCTTAAAGTGAACTATGATATACTATAAAAATATTTTTATTTAAATGTTACTATTACAACCTAACCATAAAATTATAGGTATGAATAAAAATAATCAAATGATGAAAAAATATTTTAACATTTTTTATATAATGTAAATTCATTTTTAATTCATAAAAAATATGAATCCAATTTTCAATATAGTCATTTTTTGCTTCAAAAATATTTTATCATCAAAATTAGTTATTATTTTTTTGGTGTGTGAAAATTATAATGAATATTTTCTATTTTTTTAATTATAATATTGGTAATGAATATCTTCATTTGAAATCATTATTTTAATATTATATTAGAGTGAAATTTGTATATTTTCTTGTAAAAGAATTCTTTTTCATAGAAGTTTTTATAAAACCCAAATTATATAAAAATGTCCTTTATCTTCGTTAGATAATTTAATTTAAAATTTTGATATTATTTTTTATTATTGTTTTTGGTAATATAAGATCTATTTTATTATAAATTATCAAAATATTTCCTTATGAATAGATATTATGTTTGATTTTTTATAGACTCATTTTTAGGCTAAAAACATGTTTTTTAAAAAGTGTATTTCATTATATTCTATATATCTTAAATAAAATTTATTTCTATCACATTATTTAATATATGAAATTATGAGGTTTATATTTGGTAAATACCTCCCTTTTACATTTGGTCATTATTAATAGTAACCATGGTAAATATTTAACCCCACATTAAATGATAAATCGGGTAATTAAGGATAAAAATTATATAATAAAGCCTTCAAAACCAATCTAGAAAATTAATTTATTTAATATTTAGAGATTAATTTCAAAATATCCTTATAAAAATATAAAATATTTAATTTTTGTTCCATTTTCCTTTTATTATGATTTTTATTTTATTTTATGTTAAGAAATTTACAAAAATGCTACTCTCTTTATTTTAATATTTATAATATATTACCGTTGGGATAAAAATAAGTTATAATTTTTTTTAATTGTTTATTTTTATACGATTAAATTACTATTAATATATTAATTTTTATAAAATCATTATTTATGAATTAATTACCTTAACTTCTTATCCAACATCGATACAATGCATGAATAAGTAGTATAAAAGTCTAGTAAAATGATTGTAAATAGATGAAAATTAATATTTATTAGATTAATTGTGGTATTCCAAGAATATCATAAGTACATATAATGTATAATTATTTTTATTCTATTTAAATGTCTAATTATATTGTTTTTTGGATGCCTTTGAAGTCATAATTGTTTAGTAGTGCCAAAAATGTCATTAATGATATTTTATAATAAATAAAATTTTATTAAATGAATTAAAATTTTAAAAAATAAAGAAAAACTGGAATTGTAAATGGTCTAATATCCTTGTAACATTATATATCCTATTTTAACCTTGGAATTATATTTATGACCATTAAAGTCTGAATAATATAAAATTATTGTTATCATAATAAAGGGTCAACTAGTGGGATAAACCAAAAGATACAATTTAAAATGTAACATATAAATGACATAATTTTATGGGTTAAGTTTATTTTAACATTATCATGTTCTATATTTAAAATTAAATCCATTTGTTTCCACTAGAAATTATTATGGTATATATATTATTTTTAAATCTTATAAGTAATTCCAAGTGTGTCATTTCCTCCCTTATAAAGGGATCTTCATATTCTCCTTTATTCATAATTCTTGATCACTCTATCTCATCCATTACAATACTGAATACCTTACGAGGTTCCTTATCCACTTTATAGATATTCTATTATTCTTACAATACAATCATATGGAGGCTTATGTGTAGGCTAAATTAGGTCTCCCAAAGAAGAGTTAATCATCACACATGACTCGTTCAAAATTTATTTCTTCTCTTACATTATATAAATATGTTGTATACAACCTATGATAATTTTTCTAGTATCATTAATATCCTATTATTTTATTAGGATAATGAGACAACCATTTTCTACCTCATTTCCATTAATCGAGAAATTTATTCATAGCTTCTTGTGTTTATGTGGATTACCGCTTCTACAAAACAATATGATTCATTTTCCACAACCATATTTCATGGATGGTTATTATGTATTAATTAATGTATTTATAATATATTTACTAAATAAAAATTATTCTATAAATATATATATTACATAACTTCTTGCTCATCCACTCATTAAAAAATGATAATGTGGCTCAGGTGTATGTCTAGACTATCACCTCTACAAGGCAATGTGATTTATTTTCAAGGATGAATATAACTGATGATTATAAAATGGTATTTAATGTATAAAAATAATAATTATGTTATGGTTAAATTTTTTAAGATAACATAACCATTTACTCTTTTACTATGGTCATCATATCAAAGCTTATCTTATTTTGAATCGAACGTCTTCAAAAAATCTGATATAAAGAAAACTTATTTAATATATATGTGTTTGTGTGTTATTGTAATTAATGATATAATATGAACAAATATAATTTAATTTATTTAAAAAATGTTTTTTAAAATAGTATAAAATTTATATTTATTTATTAAATAAAACATTAATTATGTGCATGGCGACTCGGACTCAAGGTAAAGGGTTTCTTAACTAGATTTTTATTAATTTGATAATATTACTTATTATTTGTTTATTTTATACCAATATTATGTTTTTAATTAAATAGTATTATTTTATATTTTAATTAAAAAACATTATGTGAATTTACATTTTTATTCATAATCACTTCACTGATTAATTCCCACATAAATATTATATTCTTTCTAAGGATTTCTAGCCTCGCTTTTATCTCTTTTATATATCTACCATATTCTCCACTTTTTATACCTTATGGGGTATATATTTCCCCTTTGATATTCTATAACTTTAATATCTTCCTTTTAATGATATTTAATATTTCATTTAAACTTGTTTCTTTCCTGGGTGTTTTTATTCAAAATTTACCATAGTGGTAAGGTTTTATTCTACAAACTCATTTTTATTTGAGATTGCATATGGTTAAATTTATGTTGATGTAAATTATCTTATCATTATATTTTAAACACCTTATATTTTATTCTTTACTATTTATCATTGGAATTTACATTTTTCCTTTAATTTTCCGCTCATTGGTACTTAATATTATCATGAAAATTTTTTTAGGAAAATTCGACCTTATTATATCACTTCCCAATAAAAATTTTCTTCCATATCTAGGATTTATAAAAAAATTTTACAATTTCATTATATATGTTAAAATAATTTCTTATGTTATTTTAAATTATATTTCAATTTATTTTCAATGGTTTAAATCGAATCTTTTTAATGTTTTTGAATGGTAAATGATTGAATTCTTTATAACCCATAAAAAACATTTTTCTAAACTATATATCATGAAAACTTATTTCTTCAATTATGATTATTATCTTATTTGAATCATTATATGATATCATTCATATTTATTTTCAATTAAATAAATTTCCCACCTTTTTTTCAAATATTTCTTTTTTAAATATGTGATTTCAAAATTCAAATGGTATTTTCCCTAAAAAATGTTCCAATGATATTTTAAATTGTTTTTCATCAATGTCTGCATCCATTGATGCATCGTATGATTTTCTAGGGATATGTTATAATGATACCATGTACTCTAAATCTCATGTTGGATTATGATCATTTTTTTGGAAATTATTGAAATTATTAATTCTATTTCATTCAATGTGAATATTTATTTTTATTACATCATTATATTAAGTTATATTGTTCTGTTCTAAACGATGAATGCATTGGAATTATTTAGTGGATGGTGATTCCTGGAATTATATAGTACCTCGATAAATCATTACATCTAATGAGGAAAATCCTGTTTGGTATTTCTAATATGAATTTCCCATTTTTGTTTGTTTTATTTTCCAATGGCCTCAATGATACCTTTAAGATGTCTAGAATTAATAATTCCATCATTATGAAATTTGTTATTGAAACTGATTTGAATATATTTATTGTTATGACATCTATGGATATGTTTTGAGCTCTTTTGTTATATATGTTGAATTATTTGATCATCATTTATCCTTTTCATATTACTCATTCATTATTTTTTCTATTATTTTTTCTATAGTATGAAATCCCTTACTGATTATCTAAGTTCATACATTTATTTTTTTTTCTTTCCCCAGGATTTTATGATGTATACTGTGATTAATAGTAAAAGATATGATAGATTGAACAATATTATTCTCCGATAAAATAATATATTTTATATTTTTAAATTTGATGTGATATTAATTTTTTTATATTATTCCATTGTATCATAGGCCAATGTAGTAACGTATCGTCAAGATCTAGGTAATTGGAATTAGGGTAATATATATAGTATCAATAGAAGTTTAGTAAGACACTTGGGATATTGAATTATGAATGCATTTATTTGGGAAAATTAACCTATGATCTCTTATAAGGATATATTAATATGGATTAATATATTGAAACATTAGAGAAGTAGAGATTTTGTGGCTTCCCCTAAAAAAATTCATGTCTGAATATTGAAAGAGGATTTGGATGTTGTACAGATGCACCTTGGGGTAATAAATTTGGAAGTGGTAAACTGGGTATTAAATCGCTTATCAGTCATGCATGATGAGTGGGCCTGGAAATACACACCTAGATAAATACTCATAGGGGATATGCTTGGGTTTATTCAATTTTTTTCTATGAACCATTATAATAAATGACGGGATAAAACCTATTCATTACCATAATATGTCACAATGATATGAGATGAACTGAAACAATTATGATTTAATAAGTACAAGTTCGATCAGAAATATAATGGAGTTAATAATCATTTAAGGTTTCAAGTGATTGTGATTTAAAATTATTATGGAAATTTTGGACGAAATTTAAAAGATACAAACCTTGGTTTATGATTTTTTTAGTTAAAATAATAGTTTAGGAATAATGATTTTATATTTTTTGGGCCTATGTTTAATGTAATTGATATCCATTGGGGTTAATAAAATACTTGATGTTGACATCATTTTGGTCCATTAATATAAAATATTAATTTTATATTTGCAACATTATTTTTTCATAAAGATAACCAGGGGATTATAAATTAATTTGGTGAATATAGGATTGGAGTTAAATTTGAATAAGTTCACTATATTCGGAAAAATATCGAATTATGTTTAATTGAATCATATTCTCTATATCTGTATTTTATTTGAGCACTAATTATTGACCTATATTATGGATATATATAATATTGAGTGAGGTTTTATGGTGATTTGGGTTATTTAAACAAAATATTATCATATTTCAGTGATTATATGATTAGGTAATATAATTTTTGTGTGTGTGAATTAATGATTTAATTAATTTGTTTTGATGATAAAAGTTAAATTTATAATGGAAGAACAAATTGTAAAGTATTTATGATGGTTCTATTATCAACTAGGTCAGTACTGCTTTGAAGGGTTTTAAGGATAGATACTTATGGAATGATTTGATTCGAACTTAGGGTGTTATTGTTGATGTTTTGTAGATTACTTTAATATATCCCCTTATGAAGTTTTATTTATATTGGATAATATTTTATTTAATGTTAGCGATTTTCTTATAGATATAGTTGGAGTAAATTACTCACCATTAATGCTATTATAATTGATTGGATGATAATATTATTACTTTATGCATGAAAAAATTAATTTCAATATTAGTTTTATGGAAGAAGAGATTTTATAAAAATGTAAATTGATACAAACAAATCCAATGGATGAAATTATGCTAATTAAATATAATGTAATTGAGAATGTATATTTTTTTGTGTTCTATTTCCTGATGGTAAAATAATTCTATTCCAATAGTATAATGTTCTTGTGATAAAAGTGTTTATCATATTTCCTACAATTATGATGAGTTGATGGTCTTCCTTATCCCTTACTATTTTAGGGATTTAAATTCATTAGCTTTTTCGTGACCATGTTATCTATTACAATCAATTACTCATTAGACAATATATTTCTCGTCCATGTCTATAAATTCACAAAAGGAAAATTTTACCCTTATATTGGATCCTGATTATGTTTTATTTTATATAACCATTATGTTTCTTACTTTCCCTTTTCAATTGAGGTTTTTTTATCCAATTTCATGATGGGGGTTTAAAGAAAGGAATATTCAAATATTGAAACCTTTAGTATGAAGAAAAAAATTATAGGAAAAAATGTATTTAACGTGGAAAGAATTTAGAAACCCAACAAAATTAATTTAAAAGAATTTTTTGCTCGATAGATTTCTGAACAATTAATATGAAACATTAATTGAACTTAATTATTAATAAAATATTATTACTTGAATGTGACCATTATAACTAAACCATTAAATTAGAAATATGAATATAGATAACCATGTTAACAAAAATTATTTATCAATGTTTTATATAATGAAATGTTATTTATTGACTCACAATATATGTTTACTCAAATTTTAGTACATTTTTTTTGATTCAAAAATATGTATTCATCAAAATGGTTTTAAAAACATTTTACCAAAGACATTATAATTAATTTACAACATTATTAGTAATATTCTTTTAGTTAATGGATACAATTTTTAAAATAAGAATGTAATTTTTATAGAGAGTAAAATTTTTGATGTTTTTTTAAATCGACTAATTTTCAAATGAATATTGAAGAATATTGATTTTTTTTAAACAGTCATTTAGTTTCTATAAATAATTTAATGTAAAAGTCTCATTCCATTTTTTATTTCATTTTAATTTAGAATAATATAAATTTTATTAAAAATAATCTAAATAATTATACATTAATCAAAAACCTATTTAATTTTGGTATAAGTTCTTTTTTATGATTGAAAAAAAAATTAAAAAAAAAATTTAATTTTTATCATTTACATTAATATTGATATCTAAAATTAATTAAATTTTAATGTTAAAAAATAGATTCCATGTTCGGAATTTATAATATCAGAATTGGTAAATAGATCCCTTTTAATTTTGGTTATTATGATGAATAACCTTCAAAAATATGAGTCTCTATGATAACGGGTATATTGGTTAATTAAGGATAAAAATGATGTGATAAGCTCTAAAAGTCATTGAAAACATACCATTATTTCAATTTTTAAAATTAATTCGACTATATCCATCCTAAATTATATTATATGACATTTTTGATCCAATTTCCTTTAGTAATGCAATTTATATTATTTTATGTCATGGAAATTACAAAATGTTACTATCTCTATTTTTATATCCGAAAATATATATTTATTTATGTAAATATAATTAACTATAAGATATAAATTATTATTTTTAATCCAGTTAAATTTTTTTTATTATACTAATAAATTTTATATTTATTTCGATTATATAATTTCCTTAAACGTTTACACAATGTTGATATAGTACTTACACAAGTAGTAAAAAAATCAAGGTAAATTATTTTTAAAATAATAAGATTAATAGGTTTTAGATGAATTGTGGTAGTACATGAATTTTATAGTTAATTATAAATAATAATTAATATCAACTATGTTGATATTATAATTCCATTTCCTTCTTGATGCCTTTGAATTCTATATAAATTAATTATCCCAAAAATGATATTAAAGATATTTTATGAAAAAAAGTATTTAATAAAATTATTTAGAAATAAAAAAAAATTTAAAATATAAAAATTGTGATTTTAAATGGTATAATATCTCGTCCATGGTCCATTTTTAACCACTATTCACCTCAGAAATAAATTGATTATCTTTATTGTCTAAACAACGGGTTCTAGATGTTAAGGATGAAAAGGATTAATGAGCTGTTGAAACTAAAAGATAATTTTTAACATATAAAATATACCTATCTAAATTTTATTTTTTGAATTTATTGAGACCATATCATGTCCAAATATTAAAGTTATCTAAATATTTACAATTTATATGATTATGATATATATTAATATTAAATATTTTAAAAAATTTCGAACTCTTTCATTTACATTGGTTATAAATGGACACCTCAACATCTACTTATTTCAAAAGTTTTTGAACTATGTATTACCTATTACATACCAAAATATATTATTACCTTTCATACAATCTTTCATCATATTTTGGTTTTTTAAGACCATCCTATGAAGGATTATGGTGTAAAATAAAGGAGGTATCCAAAATAATCGGTAATCATATTACATGACTCTTTAAATATTTATTTCTTCATCTAATTACTCTAATTTTTTTATCAATACTAAACTAATGAATCAAGTACCATAAATAAACTAATATTTTTTTTTATTATTGGAAAAAAAATTGACTTCATTTCTGTCAAATGGGAAATGAATGTATAGCTAGTGCATACGTGTGGAATACCATCTCCACATAGTGATATTATTCATTTTCCATCATCATCTTTCATGGTTTGTTATTATAATTTATTTTAAGAATTTATCTAATATTCATGAAATGATTATGATTCTCGATATAACATATATTACTAATATTCTTACCCTTCCTCCTATTAAAAATGATAATGTCAATCTTGTATATATGTAGAATACCACCTACATGAAGCGATGCCTTTTTTTCCTCAGCATTGAAGTTCATGGTTGTTTCTAAAGTTGTTTTTACTGTATTAAAAGTGATAATTATTTCATTATTAAAAAATTTTGAATTATGAAACTGTTAATCATTTTACCATGTCTAGCCTACCAAAGTTTCTATATGATTATGTACTTAATATCCTCATAGAATCTAACATGATCTTAAGATATTTAATAAACATATAATGCTTGGAAATAAATGAAAAAAAATTGTGATAATAATGAAATATATTGGTTTCATTTTGTCAATAAAGTATAAAATTAATATTTTTTTATAGATGAAATAGAGTTCCCACATGGCAAGTCCGACATGAGGTAATGGGTTTCTTAACTCAATTTCATTTCATTGGGTCATATTACTTCTTTATTATATATATCATTCCAATATTATGTGTATATTCAACTTTGATTGCTTTATTTTTCATTTAAACTTATTTAATATGGGTTTATATTTCTTATACAAAATCCAATCATTAATTAATTACCATATCATATAATAATTTTGGTAAGGGGTTATCATATCATTTTGGTTTCGGTGAGACATATTCCATAATCATTACTTGTTTCTTTATCATGATGCATACAATTCTCCTTATATATGATTTATAATTAATGTATTTATATTTATTTTATTCAAAATTTATGATTATTTTATATATTAGAATGGGTTTAGGATTCAAAAAATTACTATAGTGCTATTGGTTTATTCTAAAATCTCATTTTCATTCCAAATTTACAATTATTAAGTTTTATTTGGATAAATATATATTTTATTTATACTTGAAACTCAAAATATTCAATATTTTATGTTTATCTATGTATTTTTCTGGTGTTAATTTCATTTATACTATTTGGTACTTAATGGGATGAAGAAATTATTTTTTGAAAAGGTTTCCTTATTTTACTTTTTCTCGATGAGATTTTTCATCCTTGTCCATGTTTAAAAAAAAAATGTAAGAAAGTTTTTTAAAATATCAATGATTTTATGGGGAAATTTCAAAATATATATTAATTTATTTACAATGTTTTAAATAGGAAAATTTTTAATGTTGTTATGTGTAACATTTTGACATTATTAACAAAGTGAAAAATAATGTTTTTTAATATATATTGTATGAACACCTCTTTTCATATTTATAACTGTTATTTTTATTTTATTTTCCAATTATAATATTTCATGTTTCATTTTTAAGTCAAATTTTCTTCCAAATATTCTAAAAAATTTATATTTTAGATAAGTGAATTTGAAATGAAACTGTTATTTTTCCTATGAAAGCTTCCAAGGATATTTTAAAATTGTTTTCCTCTATATCATTATCCTTTGACGAGTCATAATATTTATTAGGAATATGTTCTCATGATATCCTCCAACCATATTATATGGATATAATATACTCATTTTGGGAAGGAAATTATTGACATTTTACATACAAGTTCATCAAATAAGGATAGTTATTTATTATTACTTCATGTCGATTGTGTTCGTAGTGTATCTTCATTTGTTTAATGCTTTAGACTTACTAAGTGGAAGGTGCAACCAAGAATTACATATCCCTTGATGCATTGGTAGGCCTAATAAGATAAAATACATTGGGTATTTGGAATATTCATTAACCATTTATGTATGATTTATTTCAAGTATAACCTGATACTATGTGTTTGATATTTTAATTTAGAAATTACAGTATAATAAAATCAGTTATTGATGTCCATGAGATTATTTGAAAAGTTATAATATCAAGGGATAAGTTTCAAGATCTTTTGATTATTTATATGTAATTATTTCATCAATACTTATTATTCCATATTATTTATGCATTATTTATTCTATGCTAATTTTTATTATATCCATTCCCTTAATCTACATCTGATAACACCCATTTATTTTGTTTCCTTTACCAAATACTTCATGAAGTGTTATATGAATGATATGGAAGGATATGATAGAAAAAATATTATTCTCAAAGAAAATACAATTTTTCATATTCCTTTTTCAAATGTAATGTGACATTCTAACATGCTTCTAGTTTTCAAGTACCACTAAAAAATTAAATCCTTTGGTATATGATCCATTTAATATTATTAAAATATACTAAAAATTATTGGATTAGGGTTAGTTTGGTTGAGGTGTTAAAAATAATAACTATACAATTCATGTTAGGATATGATCATCAATAAATAAAAATACAATAATAATAGAGTAAATCTATTTTTTCATAGATTTATGTGTATAAAAATTAGTAAATGCCATTTATAGAAAACAAGAGATAATTTAATTTTAGTTGAAATATTTTTTAGATTTTTTTATATAAAATGGTATCCTATGAATGTAAAAAATTATTACAGAATAAATTCCAATGATTATAAATTATATGATATTATCTTATCATTTTTAAAATATGTATTGTAAATAAAAAAATTCTCATGATTTGATTTCAAAAAGTAATGGAATTTCATTAAAATATAAAATTTATTTTAATATATATTCCAGTGATTCATAATTACAATGTAGTTAAAATGAATAATTTTTTCTGGTTAAGAATAGAGGAAATAGTAATGGTTATTCGAGGAGATATAAAATAGATTACCATAAAAATGTCAATTTAGTAAGAAAGAAATGTAACAATATTTTTAATAATTTTTCTAATTTAATTTGTTATGAATTTAGAAATCATAATAATATAAAAATTTACCTTTTCTCAATAATGATAAGAATAATATAATTTATTAAAATAAGTAAAATAAATCTATGAAATCTAAATGGATTTCTATTGAGGAATAATATCACAACCTAAATCTGGTCTCCACTGTTACTGGAACCAAATATGGCTCGTGGAAGGCCCCGATGGGCTTTCCATATCCCCACGAGCTGGAACAAGTTCCATGGTGTCATTAATCTTGGTTTGGGGATGATTTACCCGAATATGTATACTTAAAACATAAAAAACATTTGATAAACTAAATCTGAACATTTCATAGAAAACAATGATTAAAAAAAAACCTAGAACTGAATATATAAGATAAAATGACCTCAAAAAGGTTAAAAGACAAAATGATACTTCAGTAAAATAGACCCAAGGACTCCACATGACATGGGGTCACCACCGACAAGTCATCTCCACAACGCTGCACCAAGGATGAGAACTAACACCCTGAACCCCCAACACCCATAATATTACCTTTACCTGAGACATGAATAATGAAGTCTACTTAAACCCAAGTGGTATGCATTGGGTGGGATCCTAATCCCAATAAGACACCACCCAATGATTCAAAAGATCAACCAGTACAATTAGAAAAATCAAGCAGTTTGAATACGCAATGAAATGCAGCGTCAAATTCAATGAAATACAACTTTCTATTGAAAATCGTTTTCAAGCTAAAACATTCGGAATGATAACACATTTAAATGGTAATTTTATCTAATGTAATATACTGCCATACACACCCAAAAATCGATGGAAAATACCACAAATCCATTGATCATCAAAATCCGAAACACCCCTAGGCAATAGAGAGTCTCGGGCCCCATGTACCTCGTACCTCGATGTAATGTAACCCTAGTAAAATTCGTTCTCATGCACGAGACACTAGTAAGAAACTTACCCATAACCTAGTTGTCCCAAATCATTATAAATATAGTTTATATAGAGTTGTAATTATCCAAATTCTATGTCAAATAGGGACATCACCCATCTGGTCCACTAGCTGTAACAGTACATATCCGCCCCACCTAGGTACCCTGGCTTCTCCCTTTGTGCTAAATCAATTGCACCATGCAACATAAATCCAATTTCATATAAACCAGCACTAATGGTTGCATACAAATAGTAAACATCTATACATTTTTAAACCACTTAAAAGAAACAATAAAACACATTGATTTTTAAATGGAACAATTTCAAAAAATCTCGCGTTGTTTTGCACCCTAAACTCCTTGAAGACCCCACTTTGTACACTATGTGAACACTTGTAAGTTACCAAAACAAAAAATTCATCCCAATAAATTACAATGAAACCAAAAAAAATTATTTGGGCGTCCCCAAATGAACCATGAAATGATAACTTTGTTAAACCTCCATTTACTCACAAACATGGCACTTGATGTTCACATGTCCCACAAATACCATTAAAACCCATTTTCACAGCAAAAACCCAAGGGGATAAACAATAAAATCATTATTTTCATCCCTATAAAAGTTCATGAAAAACAAATAAGTATTTATAGGTAAATCCCAAGTAATGAAATTAGACATTTCATTGTAAAATCACTAATTTCAAACCAAATTGGAATTTAAAATTCAATAGCAATAAAAACACCACTAAAATATTTTTTGGAAGAAATAATATAATGAGATAAACCTAAAAATATGATAAATAAATCATTATAATACACAAATATTTCATAAAAAATAAAATAATCTACCAAATCCAAGGAATCCCATGAATCACCATACGAAAATCAAGTCGCACCACCGCCACACCAAGAGGGACATAGATCAAACATAAAACCACAATAATTGACCACGAACCCCATGTTTAAAAAATTGTTTCAAAACCCTCCCCCCTAGTCATTTGTTACATCAAGGAAATTGAATGAAACTTCATGGATATGGTAGGAACTAAAGAAAAGAGACACTTACTTAAGATTATTTGAAGTTCCTCCACCAAATCCCCCAAAAAATGGGTTTCAAAAGAGGTTTTGTGCGACTTAAAGGACCATATTTGATGTTAGTTTCTCAGAGGAGGAGAAATGGTCTAACTAGGAATTGTAATGAAGGAAAAAGAGTAAGAATTGATAGAGTTGTGAAGGAAGGAAGTTACCTCTTCAAATCTAGACGATCTGAGAAACTCTACGATTTTCTGCACTAATTAGCGATAAATTCAAGCTCCAAATAGGGAGGAAAGAGTATGGGTCTATGGATGGGTTCAGTGGGCTTGGGTGACACATGGAAACACCAAAATCCTTAAAAATGTAATAATTTTTTTAAATAAACACTTTTTTAAAAAAACTGGCAATGAGCCTTCAGGCTATGCCAATTCCTTAAATAAAAACCCAAATCCACCATTATTATGGATTAATAAAGGTTCAAAATTGTAATAGTGGATTAAATAGGTCAGGGGATTCCATTTTGGATGTGGAATTGGTGAAAAATATTAAAAAAAGTAATAGATATAAAAGAAACAAAATGGTTTTTAAATCATGAAATGGGCTCGCAGTTTGGCTCAAATCATGAAAACTCACTGATTCCTCTAAAAAGCATCGGAAACCCCTAATACAATGAAATAATATAAATTAAATAAAAAATACCTTTAAAAAATGTCATGTATGTAAAAATTCTCCACACTATGAAAACTTTCAGTCCCAAAAAGTAATCATGAAGCTTGATCGAAAAACATTAATGAATACTCATCCTCAACCCATGAATTCCACTCCCATGTCTCATGTGTATCATTACCATGCCGCCAATGTACTTGTACTAGCAAAATTGTCTTTCCTCAAATCACCTTCTCTTGGAATTCCACTATCTTCACTGGTCGCTCAAAAACTAACAATTCATGCTCTATCTCTAGTTCTTCCCAACATAGCACATGGGACATACCTGGGATATATTTCTTAAAAAAGAAGACATGGAAGACATCATGGATGGATGTAAAATAAGAAGGTAAGACCAACCAGTATACCACCTTTTCAATTATGTTCGGTGATCTCAAAAGTGCTGACATATTATGGCATCAGCTTCCCTTGCATCCCCAATCAACGATAGCCTAGACGAGGGGCCACATTCATGAATACCTTGTCACCAACCAGAAACTCTAGGTATCAACGCCTCCGGTTAGCATAATATTTATGATGTCTTTCATCTATCTACAAGCATTTCCTGATCAATTTTACCTTCTCAGATGTCTCCTGCAACAGACTCGGCCCCAGCTGTGTGGTCTCACCTACCTCATACCAACACAGGGGGGACCAACATGGAATGCCATAGAGATCATCAAAGGGAGCCATTCGGGTTTAGGAATGGTAAATGATACTATAATAAAACTCAGCCAACCCCAAATCACTATGCTAGGAACCTCCAAAATCTTGGACAAATGCATGAAGCATGCCCTCCAATATCTTATTTTTCTGCTCTGTCTGACCATCCGTCTGAGGACGCTATACTGTGCTCATCTTAGTTTGAGATCCCAAGGCCTTATGAAGGAATTCCTTGAAAAGAGAAGTGAATCAATGGTCTCTATCTAAGAGAAATGCTTATGGAAATGTATGGTGTCTAACTACCTCCTAAAGAAACAAACGGCCCAACTCATCTACCTTAGTTGTATCTATGATCGGTATGATGTTGGATCATATGGTCAAACCATCAATCACCATCCAAAATGAAATTATTACCATGAGGTGTACAATTTAAGACAAAAATGATGTTCATGGTGACCTCATCCACTTCCCAATAGGAATGGGTAATGGCTGGAGAAAAACGGAGGGCCTTGGTGTTATGCATTCACCTACTGGCATGTGTACCATCTCGACACAAATTACTCTATGTATCGGCTCATACCAGGCCACTAGAACTGCTGATGGACATCATAATAGATTTTGGGGGCACCCTGATAAACATCCCACTAAGACATGTGGTTTTCCTCCATCACCACGGTCCACAGGGATAACGCCACTACTGAACGACTCTTAAAGCACAAGATGCCCTTGAAATTATACGACCAATGAGAGGGTGTCTCCCCACCATGAAGAAACTACTTCTACCGCTAACCAATCTCATCACTAGGCTGTTCCCGCTAAATCAACTCTAATATATAAGGATTCAACTAGACGCTCTCCAAGAATGCACCTCCACTGTGTTCCCTAGTCTCCACATGAATCTGAGAAAAGAGCCCCATCAAAGTCAACTCATCACTGGGCTTCCTTAGAGCCTACATAGTAACTCTTCTTCTCATAGCATTGACCACCACATTACACATGCCTGGGGTATAGAAAATGTCAATGTCGAACCTCGGCAAGTACTCATTCCAATGATGCTGCCTCATGTTGAGGTCCTTTGGCAAGAAGATATTGGCCAATATTTTCTGATAAGAGTATACCAGAAACTTCATCACAATGAGGTTGTGACACCATGTCTTAAAAACATGCATCACCACATCCAACTCTAAATCATGGGATGGGTTGTTCATTTCATGTGGCCATAGTTGGCTAAATCCATACGCCATCAAGTGATCATCCTGTATAAGCACGCTGGCATGCGCATCGCAACGCGTGAAAATTTCCAATATTTATTTACCTACTAACTTCTGTAAAAGTGGAGAGAAGGGTCGAACCACAGAGATAATGTGAGTAGACACTAGAAATGTCCTTTTGGAGGAATGTTCAGGAATATGGGCTTTAATTGTGTGATTAACATCTATGTTATAAAAACTAAATGAATATTTTAGTTATAACTATTTAAATTAACAAAAACTATCTAAGTGAACTAAGATATGAATGAAACTGGCAGAGATGGAAGTGTCAGAGGCATGACGTCTGTTCAATTTCATGCAATGTCAATTATTTAGTTCCCACATTTGAATATTTATTTATTCAATTATCACTGATTCCAAATTTAACCAAAATGATATCTGGTCTCATTCTCGGATGTTAGCTAACATTCTAATTTTCACACAAATTATTTATCATTTCATTCTCTATACTGACGAATAATTTGTGCGTCATTATAGCACTGAATCACTTGTCTAAATACAACCACCCGTTTCTCACACAGTCGAAGTATCTACATGCGTTGGGTTTTCTCACATGAGATTACTGATTAGGTATCACTCATGCACGTTTGAAGGAGAACACACACAAGATATTACTTTTTCAATTAATATATTTATTTATTCAAATTTCGATCACGCGCTTGATCGATTTACGGATAAATAAATTCTCTGATGAACACTCGTTCATGATTACTTATTTGGTATCACACGAACGGGAACCAAAGCATGTGTGCAGGCCCCAAATGATAATTAATTTAAACACAGATACAATTAATTAAATAAACAAACAAATGAAATTAATTGAAAAGGAAATCAAACATATGAATAAATTAAATGCATGAATTCACCATCACATTTATCACAACTCTAACACCAATGAATTCGCCCACCATCATGACGACAACGCAGCGCATAAAATAATAAACAGAAATCACAGTGCTCATGTTGTCTTAGTTGTCACCGCAAGCCACCTTTGACGATCACAAAATAATAATCCTTAATCCGCTGATCGCCACAACATCAAACCACATCATCTCGTAGCTACAAAAATAATTGGATTCGTATTTGTTTTTGGTGCACACCGCCGATCTTCGGATGTGAACCGAATGTCGATGAAGCACTCGAACCACCACTTCTCACACGGAA
The DNA here is from genome assembly GCA_963277665.1 of Viscum album. Taxonomy (NCBI): domain Eukaryota; kingdom Viridiplantae; phylum Streptophyta; class Magnoliopsida; order Santalales; family Viscaceae; genus Viscum; species Viscum album. The sequence goes on from OY728142.1 coordinate 1,338,482,950, forward strand.
TGAATAAGGCTGGTCATCGGATGATGATCTGGTCAGCAGAGGGGAGACCGACCATCGTGGTTCTCCTTGGGGTTTGCTTGCGAGAACCTAAGAAGTGAGGGAATATGGGAATCAGATGTGTCGTTGGAGATTTGGGGCGTGGAGATGCGAGAGTCGGCAGGGGTGATGAGGTGGCAGGTCCAAGGGAGTGGAGTGGGTGGTGGGTCTGGTGTTTGGAGATAGATGTGCTGCTGGGGGAGATTAGGGGGGTCGACGGGTATTGGGGAGAGGATAATGGATCGATGGGTGAGAATGGGTTTATGTGGGATTGGAGAGAGGTGGCGCTGGGTTGAGGGGAGTGAGGCGGCGGGTATCCGTGGGGAGATAAGGGGATGAGTGATTGAGTGCTAGCAAGGGGAGGTGGGGATATGCTGGGTAAAAGGAGGGAGTAGCAAGTGAGAAGTGGGGGTTGGGTGCTGGAATAATGGGGTGAGGATTGGAGAGAGGGATGTGGATGAGGGGGAGATTGGAGAGAGGGTGGGTCTTAGGAAATAGGGGTGGCGTGGGGGGATAAGGGAATGAAGTGGAGATTGGAGAGAAAAGGGGATAAAAATGGGGAGGGGAGAGGCGTGGAAGAGGGGAAAGGTTCAAAGGGGTGTGGTGGTGCGTGGGTAGTTAGGGTAAATAAAACAAATGTTAAATTCAAATTAAAAAAAACTAATTATCTAATTAAGCTAAAAAAATGATAAATAATAAAATATTAATTCACACATAAATAAATATAATATTACTATTAAATATAATAATATAGTAATAACAAATACTAATTTATTAATGAATCAAAATAATAAAATAAAATTAAAATTAAAATATACATACTAAAAAAAATTAATAAAATAAACTAAACAACAATTAGAGAAACTAATATTAATAATATAGTGTTAAATATATTATATAAAATTAATATAGCTAATAGAAATACTAAATTACTAATATAAGTATATAAATTAACTAAAATTTATCAAAATATATAAATTACTTCAAAATTAAAAAAATAAACTAAAAATAAAAAAAATGTTAAACTAATAAAATAAAACTAAGTTAGAAAATTATAAAAAATACATGTAAAAATACGTACATAAAATCCCCCACACATAAACTTTTGCACTCCGGGTAAAAACAATCCGAAATAAAACACAAGTGGTCCCATAGACAAATCCAATCATCAAAATTACATGTTCAAAACTTTTCATTCTATTTCCTCATAAAATATCATTCTTCATTTAAGACATCAATTATCAAAAACAATTTTTCTTTCACTTGCATTATTTTCAAAAAAAAATTATGTGCACTCATTTATCATGTGACATACCTCACCATCACTCTCATCTATCAAAAAATAATTGATCAAAGTTATGCTTAATTCTCATACACATGCATTCTTACCATAGGATTGCCATGATTTTCACATCTCCTCTAGTGGAAATCAAAGGAATTCACCAATCTCATGGACTTTACATGAGGTTCAACCGTCTCTGAGGTTGAAAGACGGTGGGTTATAAAAATAATTGTGACAGTTTTTTTTAGCAAAAAGGAGGGTTGAATCTTGAAATAAATGCATGATAAATTTCAATCCAAATGTCTCCCTCAAAAACTCTCTCCCCCACACTTAAAACAATGGTTGTACCAAAGATTATGATAACCCAATGTTTCGATATTTTTTTTCTTTTTTTTCTCCTTTTTCTTCTCTTTTTGTTTTTTAAAGACACAACTTACTCAAATTATATGGTCAGGAAAAACAAGTGAGTATCAACACAAAAACCCATGAAATAAATGTCAGAAAATAATCCCAGAGAATGGTACAAAAGCAGCGTATATGATGTAACATCTCAACGAAGATAGGTTATATAGAAAACTATCTAGTTCCTGGAGTAATGGATCATCACTTTTATAGGTAACCCCAAAGGTGAGGGTTACCGCGTAATGACCACCAATGTACTCATTATTGAAACCAAAAGGATTCTACATTCCCATATCAAAATACTTACAATGAATGTGGCTACTATAAAAAATAACTCATCTGATCAAGATGGGATAATGTCACTCCATGTACATCAAATGACTCACTGCCCCTCGAAGAACCCTCTCCATGAGTAAATCTCTCCCCCACACATAGATTGAAAAATTATCATGAAAAAATTCAAGAAATTGGTAGGGAAGGGTATCGGCATGGGATTATCCTAAAAGGCTTCTTCATGGTTTCTAAGGGCTATACGATAGAGAAAATATATGGGTGGCTCAGTGGGTCAACGAGGCTAAAATATCAAACAGATGCCTCAATCATTTTAGTGAAACTATAAAAAATTCATATCGCTTTGATGGAAACCATGGAATGTTCTATAAGAAAAAACATGGTTGAGATTCCCTCAAGAAAAATAGAAATAAGAGATCATTGTAAAATGTCTTAAAGTCTTCACGGGTATAGAAATATAATTTTGGAAAACATAGATGAGCATGAGTGAAAATAATTTTCTCAAACAAAATACAAGTTTTTGAGAAACATTTTTGAAGAATGAAATAATATCAGCAATCATCTAAGTCATGAGATCAAGAATCAATGAATTCCAAACAAGAACCAGGTGTTCAAACTTCCTAGGGACACAAGTGGTATGTTCCCAACTGTGTTGCATCAAAAAAATCCATCAACTCTTCTATGGGTTTATCAATGACAGGAATGTTATGTTTTTTTCAAAATTTTATTCTTTTTCCCCTTTTTTTCTTTTTTAGTTTAAATGGTGTTTTTTGAAGTATAAAATATGGAAAATATAAAACACATCCCTGTGTAAGTGCAGATTGATGCGGAGAGGCTGTTTGTATCTGATGAAGTTCCAAACATGGTATACTTATAAAACATACACATTGACAGCTTGTACTCGCATCATATCAAAGAAGTTACACCATAACAATAGAATGTGGATGATAAAAATATTTATAATTAATTTAAATCCACTGTAGTGCCAAGAGAAAACAGATTGTGGTAAATGCATTCCTTTTTATTTTATATTATTTTTAAAGATGACTAAATGAAATAAAATTAAATGAAGTCAAAAAAATAATGGGTTTCCTCCCATTGAGCACTATGTTTACTTCGTCTTCACCTAGACATAGTTGAAACTCCATCGGGATCGAACAGAAATGTACACCATGCATCTACTTCTTCATTAGTGGATGTGTGGAATCCATTCGTTTAAGATGAAATGATCCTGAAAGCTGCAAAATATCTCAATGGAATCCTATTAGAAAAATGGATGAGAGAAATGAAATGAAAATATGCCAACTTACAATGGAATGAATATACCTCTCCTGAAGAAAGAATCATTGAATAATTGAATTTTGGGAAACAGTTTTTAGTGGAAAGATCAAGAAGATTACCTCTTTGAATGTGAATAGGTGAAAAAATACCTTTACCAGGCTCATTTAGTGGTTGGCTTATATCCATCACATCCTTGAATGCATTATCTGGGTTGATGATGTATCCCAATTTGTTTTCACACCGAACCACTAGCACAGGTAAATCCACTAGTTTCCAACTCAATTCATGCATGCTGGTTTCATTGATTATGCCAAGGTCAAAAATATTGTTAGCAAATGTGGGTATTTCAAGTGAAGTGTTTTTAATATCGACACATAGATCAAGTGGTGCAGAATCAATTGGAGCAGATGACTCCATCTTTCCAAGAATGACATCTTTTTCTAAATTTTCTTCTATACCGCCCGCATCATATTTCCCTATTGGTAAATCTTTCACCGCAAAATCAGGATCCTCCAAGAAATCCCATTCTTCCATTGTTTCTAGAAAATTATGAGTGTTCTCTGCCACCAATGCTGATTGAGTCTCCAACTCCAGAAATGCTTCTGAAATATCAATTTTAGAAAAAAAATTGGACTCATAAAGATTTTCAGAAATAGGTGATTTGATATCATTTGAAGTGATGTCCTCTTGAGTGTAGAAATTCATTGTCTCTTGGTTCAATCCTGAATCTATCATGCTAAAGAATGGTCCTAGTTCAATGTCCTCTTCATCTTCAAAGGTGCAATTTGATATACATTGAATTTTTCCTTTTTCACTTTGGGATTACTGGGTTGTGAACTCACATAAGGACATGAAATCACACTTTTGGAGGGACCATTATGTTCAACAGGGTGGAAGATCAAACTCTCATATTCTTCAAATGTGATTATATTGGAAGAATTAAATTTTGATGAATATGAGTCATCACATAGATGAAAATAAGGTAGATCAATCTCATTATCAGACTCGGGACTTAGATATTAATCAAATGGAACCTCTATCCCACTCTCCTCAAAAGAATTGTTTTGAATTAGATCATCAAGTTGTAATGAAGTAGCTAGTTCGGAAATATGATTCATTTGATTTACTAAATTCTTCAATTGATTTTCTAGATATTTTTTTGAGGAAAGAAACTTTGCATTGCATTTATCATAAATTTGAATCCTCTGATTGGTCTCAGTGATAGCACAATGCAACATGTGCTCAATTATTGAATCATTTGTTTGAAATGAATTATCAAGTTATAAATTTTTAGGAATGAATTGACCTTGAAAATTATCAACATATGTATGAGGAATTGTTTCATAGCATGGTGAAATATTCTCATATGGATCATAGCATGGACTTGAATAAAGATCATTGAAATAAATGGGATTATCTAGATATCTCATGTGCGGTGAATCATTATACGCCATACCTTGAGTCGGGGATGCATAGGGTGGATACTAGTTGTAATTGTCTTGTGCAGCCCATGTCACGTTGAACTTATGGGTGTCTTGAAAATCCCTGCAATGAAAAATTCCCAGAGTAGTAAACTATTTTTTTGATTTTTTTTTAATTTTTTTTTACCAAAATCACTCTTTTAAAAAAATCTCTAATGATTCTATTCTCCCCACAATGACGCCATAAATTTGGCACGTGCGTCGCAACACGTGCATATTTTCAATATTTATTTACCTACTAACTACTATAGAAGTGGCGGGCAGGGTCGAACCACAGAGAGAATTTGAGTAGACAATAGAAATGTCATTTTGGAGGAATGTTCAGGAAGATGGGATTTAATTAGGTGATTAACATCTAAGATCTAAAAACTAAATTACTATTTTAGTTATAACTATTTAAATTAACAAAAAATATCTAAGTGAACTATGCTATGAAAGAAGCTGGAAGAGATGGAAGTGTCAGAGTCGTGAGGTCCGTTCAAGTGCATGTAATGTCAATTATTTAATTCTCACATTTCAATATTTATTTATTCAATTAACTCTGATTCCAAATTTAACCAAAATTCCATCTGGTCTCATTCTCTGATGTATGTCAACATTCTATTTTTCACACAAATTATTTATCATTTCATTATCTGTCCTGATGAATAATTTGCGCGTCATTATAGCGCTGAATCACTTGTTGAAATACAACTACCCATTTCTCACAAAGTCGAAGTATCCACATGCATTGGGTTCTCTCACATGATATTACTTATTAGGCATCACTCATGAAATTTTGAAGGAGAACGCACAAAAAATATTAATTTGTCAATTAATATATTTATTTATTCAAAATTCGATCGCACGCTTGATTGAATTCCAGATAAATAAATTCTCGGATGAACTCTTATTTGTGATTACTTATTAGGTAACACACGAACGGGAACCAAAGCATGAGTGTAGGTCCCACATGATAATTAATTTAAATTCATATTCATTTGATTAAATAAGATTACAAATGAAATTAATTCAAAAGGCAATCAAACATAGGAATAAATTAAATAAATACATTCACCATCACATTTATCACAACTCTGACACCAATGATGTATCCCTCTATCACGACAACAACACAGCACATAAAATAATAAATAGAAATCACCATGCTCATGTCGTTGTAGTTTTCACCACAATCCACCTTTTATAATCGGAAAATAATAATCTTTAATCCACTGATCGCCACAAAGTCGAACCACATCATCGCGCAACTACAAAAATGATTGGATTTGTATTTGTTCTTGGTGCAGACCGCCAATCATAGGAAGTGAACCAAACGTCGATGAAGCACTAGAACCACCACTGCTCACACGGAATGAAGGAGGCTGGTCGTTGGATGTTGATCTGGTCAGTGGAGGGGAGACCGACCGTCGTGGTTCGCCTTGGGGTTTGCTGGCGAGAACCTAAGAAGTGAGGGAATAGGGGAATCTGATGTGTCGCTAGGGATTTGGGCCGTGGAGATACGAGAGTCGACATGGGGGATGAGGAGGTGGGTCCAAGGGAGTGGAGGGGGCGGCTAGTCTGCAGTTTGGAGATAGATGTGATGTTGGGGGAGATAAGGGGGGCCGGCAGGTAGTGGTGAGAGGATAGTGGAGCGGCAAGTGAGAATGGGTTTATGTGTGATTGTATAGAGGAGGTGGCGAGTTGAGGGGAGTGAGGACGCAGGTATCTGTGGGGATATGAGGGTCCGAGTGATTGAGTGATAGCAAGGGACGGTGGGGATATGCTGGGGAAAAGGAGGGAGCAGCCCATGAGAAGTAGGGGTTGGGCATTGGAATAATGTGGTGAGGATTCGAGAGAGGGATGGGTTTTAGGAAATAGGGGTGGCATGGATTGATAAGGGAATGAGGTGGATATTGAAGAGAAAAGGGGATAAAAATGGGGAGGGGAGAGGTGTGGAAGATGGGAAAGGGTCAAAGGGGTGGGGTGGTGCGTGGGTAGTTAGGGTAAATAAAAAAAAGTTAAATTCAAATTAAAAAAAACTAATTTTCTAATTAAGTTAAAAAATTGATAAATAATAATATATTAATGCACATGTAAATAATTATAATATTACTATTAAATATCATAATAAACTAATAACAAATACCATTTTATTAATGCAACAAAATAATGAAATAAAATACAAATTAAAATATTCATCCTAATAAAAATTAATAAAATAAACTAAACTAAAATTAGAGAAAATAATAATAATAATATATAGTTATATATAATATATAAAATTAATATAGCTAATAGAAATTATAAATTACTAATATAAGTATATAAATTAACTAAAAATTTTCAAAATATATAAATTACCTCAAAAATAAAAAAATAAACTAAAAATATAAAAATTGGTTAAACTAATTAATTAAAACTATGTTAGAAAATATAAAAAATACATGTAAAATACATATATATCACACGCACCCAAGGCCCATACCCATGACATCACAATATACCACATATCCCATTTCAACAACTGAAAAAATCAGCACTGGGGGGTGTTAGTCAACCTCCTCTTAAGCTCCCCAAATGATACCTAAAATTTTGGGACACATTCAAACTTCAACCCTTTCTGGGTGAGTGCATTCATCATTGAAAAAATCTGAGAGAAATCCAGAATGAATCGCTTGTAATAACCATCCATGCCAAGGAGACTCTTAATTTCGAAAACATTCTTTAGCAACTCCCATGAAATAACCTCACTAATATTCTCTAGGTCCACTAAAAAACCTTTCTCAGAGATCTCATTCTGAAGAAATTTTATTTCCATGATCCAGAAAGTACACTTTAATAACTTTCATAAAGGCGGTGATCCCGTAAATTGCCCAAGACGAACCTAAGTGATGGTCGTGTTCCTCCTTAGATCCATGGTATACAAGAAGGTCATCCACAAACACCCCAAAAAATTAATTGAGATACTGATGGAACACCCTGTTCATGAGTTCCACAATGTCTAATGGAGTATTTTTCAATCCAAAGGGCATGATAAAATACTCAATGTGGTCATACCTTCTATGGAAGGCTGTATTTAGGATATCTGAGTCCTTCATACTGAGTTGATTATACCCCGAATGTTGGAATATCTTTGAGAAAAAAATTTCCTCTTAAACTGATTGAAGAAATCATATATTTTCGAAAAATGGTATTTGTTCTTAATTTTTTCCTTATTTAGATTTCTGTAGTCAATGCACAGCCAGAGAGATCCATTTGCCTTTTTCATGAACAACACATGAACGACCCCTAGAGGGATTCTCGGGCGAATGAATCCATTGGATTCTATGTTTTTTCAGTTGTATATTTAATTCCCTCATCTCAGTGGGGTCCATAAGATAAGAGTGAATATATATCAGTTCTGTTCTCGGTGCCAGATCAATCGAAAACTGAACATCCAGTTCTGGGGGAAAACATGAATCATCATCATCCGAGAATAACTCTGGAAACTCATTCCCTACATGAGGAAGTTACCTTCAAAGGAAATAACATGGTCTTCTATCACAAGAAAAGATAACTGGAAGATACTACTACACATCTCTAGGAGTGGAGGCCCTGTGCGACCTGACAGATGATCCCATTCTCCACGAAAAACCCGATGACTTGCATCACGTGCCGTGAAACTCAATTTCCGTCTATAGCAATAAATGTGTTATTGGATGTGTACATGACAATCCCTACCATGTATGATGTCAAAAAGATCCATGTCTTAGACCGAGAGTTCCCACTCTATCTCGACCCATGACACGGAAAGCGCACATGACGGGCACTTGAGACCCTGCTCCTTCTTCTTTCCCAACAGCATAACAAACTCCATTGAAAAGGATAACAACTTGATTGGTATGTTCATCATGTAAAGAAAACTGGAAGAAATTAATTTAACTGAGGAACTGTTATAAAAAATAACAACAGTTAGATAATTCGTGACCATAACGGTTCCTTGTACTGTCGAGAGTCCCACCTCTAATCCTACTGGTGCCTGATCCACCGCATGGAGATGTCTGGTCTCTACCTGATTATGTCTTCAAGTTTGTGGTTGTCCAATGAATATGATCTACCCAAGAGATGACCCAACCCGACCACCACGACCACCAAATTGATATCCTCCCATCCTCAACGTCTTGGATTGTACTGGCACTCCTCTTGGAGTCGTTGACCCAGCCATACTCGAAAGTGGATGTGCCACCCTACACAAGTGCTGCAAATTGCCCAAAACTCCTCTTTGGTGATAGGTCTTTAAATGAAGTGTCATTCTAGTTGGATGATAGCCATTTTTACACACTAGTGTCACACGACTGATCTCGCATTAGAATCCTAGGATGAAAACTACCTGGATGAGTGGCCTAAACTACCACCTCCCTTCTTCACCTGATCCTCTTTATTCCAATTCTTCTCTATAGATCTTCCACTTCCCACTACTGATGTTTTCCTAGAAAATCCAAATATTTTTTTACAGTCAATATCTACTTTACATGCCTTGTCAACCACCTCAACAGGGGTCCTCATCTTGAATAGGAAGACCTAATAGTGTATCTCTGGTCGCAAGCCTTTCTAAAAACTATGGGCCTTTAATTTTTCATTTGGGAAAATTTTAGGGGAATAACATACCAAATAAGAAAAACGTTTGGTGTATTCCATCAAAGAAATTTTCCATTTAACAAGGTCTGTGAACCCTCAGGACCTAGAATATGCCAAGACATAAGGGTAGTACTATTTATTGAAAATGGCCTTGAAAACTCCCCAACGCTTCTACTCATTCTTCCCAATCTGAAGTAGTGACTCCCACCACATATGTCTAAGAACCTCCAAAAAAAATTTGGAACACCTCACCCTATGCTCCTCTGGTGTTTCTAGAAACTCAAAAATGTGCTCGATCTTCTCGATCCATTCCTCTGATTCCTGGGGTTCTGAACTGCCTCATAAGGCAAGAGGCATGTTTTTCAGATACTCCTGAGATTTATCTTTTATAGGACTTATCTCTTCTACCCTATAATGAGTATGCTAAAGATTTAGTCCCTTCACTTGAGCTTGGACAGCCCGAACCATAGCCTGGACAAGCCTATGATCAATCTGTGTGGGAGAACACTCTTTGGGTTCCTCTGGTGGGTGCCTGGGAGCTTTCCGGGGAGGCATGTTGCTACAAAATGCAACAGTTGAAAATCCATAATCAATACCAAAATTCTGAAAATTTTAAGCAAATACCTCAAATATAAATAATATAAACACATTCCATTAATAAAAGAATAAATTATTCCACCTCAGCGTGATGTCCACGTGTCGTCTGCAACCCACACGTCTCACCTAGAAGTGAAGTCAATTCGTAAATTCAAATGTCCGCTAATGACTTAAGGTCTTCCAAAAAAGGTGGAACACTACTAAAAACCCAAACCCCAAGCCTAGAACGTCTTATCTCTTGTTTATCCCAACTAATTTTTCAAATAGTAATATAACTGAAAAAAATTAACCCAATTTGATACCATTTTTCCACAAACCAAATCTAGTTTCCACTATTAACAGCACCAAACCTCGCTCGTGCCAAGGCCCGAAGCGTGTTCCAAGTCTCCAAAGGCTGTAAAAAGTTCCTTGATATCATTTATATTGTTTTGGGAATGACTTATCCAAATATTTATACATAAAACATCAAAAACATTTGATAAACTGAATCTAAAAAATTCATACCAAACAATGTATATACAATAATCCAGAACTAAATACATAAGTTCAAATGCACTAAAAATGTCCAAAAGAACAAATAAATAATAGAAAGATAAACCCAATGACTCCACACAACATGAGGTAATCCCCCACAAGCTGCCTCCACAGCTCCGCACCAAGGATGAGAACTAACACCATGAACCACCATCACCCATAGCTTTCCCTTAACGTGACTCAAGCATAATAAATTCTACTTAACCCCAAGGGGTGTATGTAGGGTGTCAGCCTAATACAAATAGGATTTAACCAATTTATTAAAAATATCATGTATTACAATGTGAAAAATTAAGCTGTTTCAATACGCAATGAAAAGATGCGACAAATTCAAAGAAATGAAACATTCAATTGAAAATAGTTTTCAAGATAAAACATTTAAAATGTTATAAATTTTAATGTTATATATTGTAATATACTTACAAACACACCCAAATACAATGGAAAATATCACAATTCCAATGATTAACAAAATCAGGAACACCCCAAAGCTATAGACAGTCTCGAGCCCCATGTACCTCGTACCTTGGTGTAAAGTAACAATAATAAAAATCTATTATCTTTCATGAGACAACAGTAAGGAACATACCCAAAATATATTGGTACCTAATCATAATCTATATAGTTTATTTATATTTTTAATTATTCAAATGATAAGTGAAACAAAGACAAAACTAATCTGGTCCACTAGTCGTACCCGTAAATATCCGCCCCACCTAGGTACTCGGGCTTCCCCCTTTGTGCTCAAACAATTTCAGCATGATACATAAATCCATTTTCATATAAACCACCACTAATGGAAACATAAAAATAGTATAGTATCTATACAAATTATAAACAACATAAAACACAAAAAAACACAATGATTTTTAAATAAAATAATTTCTCAAAATCCCATGTTGTTTGGCACCCTAAACACTATGAAAACCCAAATTTGGTCACTATGTGCACATTTTTAAGTTACCAAAATAGAAAATTCTGCCCAATAAATTTCAAGTAAACAATCAAATCAATTTTAAGGCAAGCTCATGTGAAACAAGAAATGATAACTTGGTAAAACCACCATTTACACACAACCATGGCACTTAATGTTCACATGTTCCACAAGTACCATTAAAACCCATTTCCACAGAAACAACTAATCGGGATAAATATTTTCTATCCGTATTAACATTCAATAAAAACAACTATGTCTTTATAGGGAATCCCCAAATAAACAAAAAAACATTTCTTTGGAAATCCCCAAATTTCACACAAAATTGGTATTTAAAATTTAATTGCAATAAAAAACACTAAAATTATTTTTTGTAGAAATCATAAAATGAGATAAATCTAAAAATATGATAAATACATCATGATAATACTCAATTATTTAATAAAATTTAAAATCACATACCAATCAAAGGAAATCATTGAATCATAATGCGAAAATCAAGTCACATCACCAGTACACCTAGAGGGACTTCAATCAATCCTAAAAACATAGGAATGGAGCATTGAAACCAATGGATAAACCCTAGGTTCGAATCCATAACCTGTGGTCATTTTTAACGTTAAGGAAATTGATTGAAACTTCATGGAAATGGGAAGAACTAAGGAGGAGAGACCCTTACATTAGATTCTTGGTAGTTACTCCACCAAACCCCCCTTCAAATGGGATTCCAAATAGTTTTTGAGTGACATGGAGGGTGACAAGGGATTTTAGGTTCTAATAGGAGGAGGAAGGGTCAAATTAGGAATTGGAATTAAGGAAAAGTAGAAATAATTGAGATAGTTATGAAGGAAATAAGTTACCTATTGAAATCTGGATGATTTGAGAAACCCTACGAAGTTATGCTCTAATTAGCGATGAATGAGAGCTCCAAAGAGGGCGGAAAGAAGATGGGAGAATTGTTGTTTTTAGTGGTCTAGGGTCACACTTAGAATAACAAAAAAATCATTAAAACAATATATGTTAATAAATAAAGAAACTATTGTTTTAAAATAATAAATGAGCTTTTAGGCTGTCTGAATTCCTTAAATAAAAACCAAAATCCCCCATTATTGTGGATTGATAAGGGTTCCAAATTGAAATGGGGGTGTTAATATGTCAAGGGATTCCATTTTTGAAGTATAATTGGTGAAAAATATTAAAAAATAAAATAGTTATAGAAGGAAAAAAATTTGTTCCTAAATCCGGAAATGGGCTCACGGTATGGCTAGAATCATGAAACTCACCCTTTCCTGAAAAAAATCATAGGAAACCCCCAAAACAATGAAAATATTGGAAATTAAATGAAAAATACCTTTATAATATGTCATGACTGTAACAATTAAAATTCAAATAAAGAATATTGTTTTTTGAAGGATTACACAGACCTATGAATAATGGGCTCATTAAATCCAGTAAGTTAATCTGATTATTATTCATACATTTAATCTGATACTGAAATAAAAATTAATGATAAATTTTATCATGAAATTATTATATTAATTATTCAGATATATAAAATGTACCATATACATAATTATATATAATATAATAATAATACAAATTCTAATGTTAATGAAACATTGATGAAATAAGTTCCCTATTGCATAACCCATGAAGAATTGAAATCTCAAAACCTAGAAAATAATAAAACATATTGAATAAATTGAAACATTATGAATTAATCCTCCATGATATAGAAGTAAATTATATCTGGATTAGAAATAGTTCTATTTTGAAAATTTCATACTAAATTATTTTCATTCTAAATATGAATAAGATCAAGAGATTATGTTCAAATATTTTTTGTAATAAAATTTTAATCTGATAAATGAAATTTATTTTTTCAAAAAAATAAATTTTCATATATTAGATCAAGGAAGGGAAAATTTTGAAAAAAAAAATTAAAATAAGAATGTTTAATAATATTATTAAATGTAAAAAATATTTATCCTTATGAAAATATTATACCCAGAATGTATGATACTATATTTTTTTAATGTTTATAAATAATTATCCATTAGATTAATTATGAATAAATGTTTCAAACCAATATGGGTTCCTATTAATTCATATACTAATCCCATTGCACCAAAATATTCATGGGTACCAAAACATTCGTAAATATGATTTATTGAAAAATATGTATTAGAATAATCAAAAGGGGTATATGGTATATTTATAGTCGATTCTAAAAGACTATGACTTGTGATATCTTAGATTTATTATGTTTTAATAAATTTGATGGTGGTAATATTTAATTTGGTGATAATGATATAGGGAATTTAAATTTCTTTTTGGGAAGATATAATTTCAAAATTTTCAAACATTTAAAAAGTATTATTATTAATTATTTAATCTATAATTTAATTAGAATTCATCATCTATGTGATGATATGATATTTGTTAAAATTAAAACAATTATATTTATAGTGGTATGGTATGAATCAATTCTACTTTATAAAAATAGAATAGATAACATTTATTGAGTAAATTATTTTTAGTTAACTGACTAAAACATTAAATGTATAAATGTTCTAAAATATGATGATATTTAGTGACATTTTAGACTATGTAGTGTTCAGTTTAAAATATATCACAAGATATAAATAAACCAAAATATCTTGTAGTTAATACATACATGAGGTGGCGAGAACTTATGTTTTTTACTCAGTTATGATGGTTAAAAAACAAAAGGTCTCTTTTGAATGAGTCAAAGAACTAATATCTGTAAATCCTTTTCAAAACTAGTATATAGATTTAAATTACCTTTTTAATCCTAATAGTCTATTTAGAGGGAAATATTTTCTATACATTATATAAGTTTTTTCAATATATAGATGGGTTTCTTTTTTTCATGTAAATATGAGACTGTTAAAATTTATGCCTTATTTGAAATTATTGGAAAATTATAAAGGATATATAATTTTATCAATAAAAATGATATATTTAAATTATTATTAAATATATAATTTCTATAGTTTCTTCAAGAAAATGGGTATTTAAATAATTTCTCAGATAATAAAAATCCATAATTAAAATATTGTTATAAAGTGGAAAATATAACACATAATGAAATTTTTAGAACCTTGTTAAATGAATGTAATTTCAAAAACTAATTTGGGAATAAAGATATATATATTCATCATTTCTTATTTCAAATATAATAATGTTATGAACTATCATGAAAAATACAACTTATTAACTTTAGAGGGATGAAAATCTTTGATCGATTATTTTATATTTTTTGGGTTGAAAATTAATTATTTTGAATAAAAAGGATAACATCTATGAATTATTGTTTCTATCATGATTAAATTTTTATGTTACTCACAATATTGAAAAATCAATAATAGATTCAAATTTTATCTTTCCCATGCGTGAAGAGTTAAATCAATTTATGTGAAACAATGTATAGACATTAATTTGAAAGCCTTATTATTTTTATATTATTGGAACCAAATGGATCTTTAGAAATAATCTTAATGAAAATGGTCAAATAATTTAATAAGATATATTAGATTCCTAATTATCTTATCAAGAAGAATGTATTGATTTTTGATTATATTTTACACCTATAGGTAGCTTTGAACCATTTAGTTTTTTTGAATTATGATTATTTTTATGGTATATAGAAATTTTAAATGGAAGTAAAATGTCAAATTTGTAGTGTATATATATCTAAATAAGTATATGTTATACAAAAAATTGTGTTATATAATATTAAATTTTAAAATCATGTTTTAATATTAACCACCTATTTATATGTTTTAAATATGGTACTAGAGATATTTATGAGAGGCTATCAAATTGTATTTAGAAAAATATTTTTTGTAAACAGAATTTTGATCCTACATTGTTTATTAAGAATAATTATAATGATATATAAATTGTCAAAATTTATGATTATGATATCATTTTTGGATATTCTTATGGAAACCATTGTAATGAATTATTTGACTCGATGACTTAAGAATTAGAGATGAGTATGATGGGAAAACGAATATTTATTCTTATAAGTAAATATTTCAAATAAATTATGGTATATTTGTCAATAAATCTATATATAGTCTGTAATTGGTTAAAATACTTTTATTAGACTAAATTAAAATTATGAATACACCAATTAGTGTTATTTAAAAGTTATATTTAGATAAACAGTGAAAATATATTGATGTTACAACAATTAGGAGAGGATTATAAGGTTATTGTATTTAAATGATTCATGTCATGATTTAATCTGTTTATTTATTATATGTACTACATTTTAATATGATAATAATAAAGTCATTTTATGTCTGTTAAAAAGATAATTTGATATTATAAATGGTCATAAAATATTTGTCAATTTTACCATGCTAATATATCAATTGATTTAATTAGCTAATCGAATTTTTATTTTAATGGATGAAATATAGATATGAAGATCACATCAGGTATGTCTCATTTACAATGTAAATATTTTTTTTCGTTGGTTTCAAAGAAAAAATACACAGTTTCACTTTGAACAACTGAATATTAGCACATAGTTGTTTCATCTTTCTATTTACAAACATTATGAATAAAGAAAATATTTTTTAATTTGATTGAAATTTTAGAAAATTCATATCTTATGAAATAATAGTTCTGTTATATCTATTTTTAAAAAATTATACATAAAATTTTATAACTAAAAATATTGATGTTAGATTACACTTTCTTAGAAATAATGTTCAAAAGGAAAATTTAAATCTATAACTATTTTTACATAAAATATAATTGGTTATATATATATTATTCCCTCAGATTTAGTTATGTATGTTATAATCTTAATTTAAATTATATGATGAAAATTGGATATAATAGAATATACCTGAGGGGATCTTGATTATATTTATCTGCTAAATAACTAAATAAATATTCGATTCTTGGAAAATGTGCATGTTACAACTATTAAATCTGGTGGTTCATTATCATTTAATTAAACTTTTGGTTATGTTTTAATTAGTTTAATATAATAATATTTAAATAAATAAATATAATGAAATACTTTCATGTCTCTCTATGGGGTATAAATATTTTTATGAATGGGTTTATACTGTTGTATATGATATATGTTTTAAATATTCACACAATATTTAAAAATAATAGATGCTTCAAGGGAAGTAAATCTATATTTTAACAGGATTTATTCACTACATTTATCTTTTATCTCCCCACTTTACAAGTTTTTGGTTGCTTTTAATTCTAAAATGAATGAAATTAGGGTGTTTCATGTTCAAATAAAAAATTAAATAATTTTTTTTTTCAAATCTAAATATAGAATATTTACTTTCTTTCGATGTAATAGTGAATAAATACTATTTCAAAAAATTGATATTTCTTTTAAAAATTGGAAGAAATTTTTTATATTTTTGATCATATCAAAAAGAGGTTGACCCTTTTACATTTTATTGGTTTTTTAATTTTTTAAAGGGTTTGGAATGCTGATTGGATCCTTTCAACATTAGTTATTTTTTGTTTATATAATTACAACTATATATTTTATATATTTTTTTCTGGATTAATTCTTATTTTTCATCTTTTTTCTTCAAAAAAAATTCAAGATATGTTTTTTAAACATTCGCCACTTATAGTATAGAAATAATTATTAATATTTTTTTAATTTATTATTCTTGTTTGTTAGCTATTTTATGAACTAATTTTAATGGAAAATAAAATTAATTGTTGGTTGAGTTACGACTCGTATAATAACGTTCTCATAATTGGATAATTATAGTTATTAATTTTATTGGTTCCAAAGTTGTTAAAAAATTCTTTTCATAGTTATATTTTATTATTTTATTTATTTATTTATTTTAATTTTTGTTTATTCTAGGTAGAATTTTTTTTGGTAAAATTTTAAAATTTTCCAAGTCAGAAATGATATCTCTGGTGGGTAGATAACATGTTTTAAGAATCCAAAAGAAAAATATGTTGGGATAAAAGAGACCTATATTAGATTTTATGACACATATTTTGGATAGTTTCACACATATACATAATAAGAGTTTAGATATGTGTTGAATAGAACCTATGCTAGAATAAATCACACATACACTAAAGATATGTGAAACCATGGTTGAGAACGACAAGGAAAACATTTGACTAAATAAAACATATTCATATTTTGAAAATGGATAATGATATAATGAAACCTACATTGAAAAAAAATTATATGTATTCATAATAAATAACATGTATGTTTATTGTTGAATCAGACACATGATTAGGGAAAATGACATGTACCCTGGGTATTGATAATAATAAATAAGCTTGAAATATTGTTTTTCAAAACCATTACATATGAAATATTTTTTAATTATTTTTTATAATGATTTTATGTATATATTTAATGATTACATTCAATGATTTAATTATTCCATTATTTCATAATAATTATTTTAATATTAGAGAAAATTAATTAGATTTTTATTATCTAAGAATAAATGATCATATTGTGGGATATATATATTCACAAACACACACGTTATATCATTGTAAATACATAATTTTCAAATTATAGATATTTGAAATATAATAAATTTATCTCATGTGATTTAAGGGATGTTTCTAAGGTATTTATATAGGAATATTTAATTTTTTTACCTGTTATATTGTAAATTATTCTTATATTTAATGATTCTTATGATATCCCACATGAATATATTTTTCATGGGAATTAAATAGTGAATTTACATGAAGAATTTTATGGGAAATGTATAATGAAAAAAATACAAAGTATTTAATAATGTCACATGAATTTGTTTCTTCAATTAAAGATGAACTTAAATGAATTTACAATTTTGAATTATTTGTAAATAAAGAAACTATTTAAAAAAGTGTTTGATAGAACCACTGATATAAAATACATATTGTCGTGGTTGAGGATATTTTGAACCTCATTATGCATCATAATGTTTAACATTACTTCAATACACTATGTTGGATTTGACAATTTTGATCCTTCACTTCTAGTGAGAACATTGTTTCCTCGAATATTTGAGCTCTTATTGTACAACTAGTTTCTAGGTGTGTCATTGTATTGGGTTATACATCCAATTAAATGATATTATTATCATGTTATACCACCCACAAAATATACATTTGTGGGTTCTAACACAACTACTAAAATTCAAGGGTATTTTTTGTGACATGTTCTGGTTAAAGGAAGGGTTGGTTTCATTCATGATCTAAAAAGGAAGCTAGAAAGGTTGGGACTCCGGGAGTGAAAAATTCAGATCTTACGATGAGCCCAAAGGGATTAATAATTGAATCATTATATGTTGTGGATCTCTATTAAAATTCACACATTCCAATTTAGTGGGATCCATTTCTCTCTATGTTATATTGAGTGGGGAGTATTCATAGAGTAAAAACCAAAACATTTATAAATTATATTCCTTTTTTAATGAACTAATTCCTTTTTAAGCAATGTAGCTATAGAAAACAAAAGTATTACTTGAGTTATTTTAAACTATTATAAAATATATCATTTCGTATTTGAAGGATTATTAAGAATCATAATTTTTGATAATATGTTCGTTGTACAATGACCTTCTGTATTAGTATGTATTAATTATTCCAAGGAAGTCTAATTGATGTGTATGTGAGAGGTGATAACCTCAACTAGTAAGATCATAACCTATGAATTCCATTTTTCAGATCATTAAAGGTAGATGTAATCATTAGTATTTTTAATTAATTAATCCCACACGGTGATGTATCAACTATACCTGGAGGGAAAACATTAGTGGTAGAAGTTCAAGCTTATCGAGAACATTACCCAAACCAAGTATTCCAAACCACCCCAAGAATGAATCACCTTGTCACACCTTATCCTTATGTAATATACTGGTGTTGTAAGGTATTATGTATATAGACCCTTGTAATATCAATTTGTATATTTACATTTTATTAAAACAAATAATATTTCTATCCCTTATTATTTTAAATTTGTTCTTTATTATAAAACGAGTTTGATAAAAATTGGATTTTGATATGATTAAATAATAATTGAATTCATAGAAATTATATAGTATTAATTTAAAAATCATTTCTAATAATTCTATGAAATTTAAAAATAATTATTAATTTTATAAAATTTTCTTATAAAGTTATATTTATTTAAAATTAAGTAATCACTTTAATAAAATGAAGTCCAAGGAATTTTTTATTAGGTTTAATAAGATGTTACTATCATAAAAAAAGTATTTTCTAGTTCAAAATTATTTTGATTTTAATAAATAAATTCTAATATTTAGATATTTTATTTTTAATAAATAATTATTTTTCTGAAATTATCTTGTCAAAGTTATCCAATGGGTAATAGTTTTAATAATTTTATGAGACTTTTAAATTTTTGTGTAAAAATAAAATACAGTATAGATATACCAAATTTCTTATAAAATAATAATAACACAAATATGATTTAATAAATACTATAAAGGTCATACAAGACTATAAATTTATTTTCCCTTTTTAATAATTTATTCTTATGTAACTTGATTAATTTAGTAAACATTTAATGAATCCTACAAAACCAGTATTAATATATATTGTTTTAAAAACAATTTTCATAAACATGACTCACTTATAAATCTCTAAATGTATTGTTTAAAAATAATTGGTTCTTATTATTATAAAATATTTAATCAAATCATATTTAAAATAACCAATGGTCAAATATAATGTGATGGTTTTTTAATTATAATCTAATATAGAGTCTAGAACCCTTGTTTAGAAATTAATAAATAATTCCCCACTATTTTATATAAAAACACCACCTAACTACCATTCATATTCACTCAAAACCCATTTTTCTAGAATTTTCTCTTACTAAACCTCTATAAATCCCTCCAAATATGTTTAAAATCTATTATAATGTTCCTATCAATATTTTAACCATTTCCTCTAATGTTCATTGTTTCCTCCTCCAATTTATTAATGTACATTATTTATATAATGCCCTTTATTTTCAATTATTAATGGTGGAATATGTTTTTACACATCCAATTATTGTCCTTATGATTCACAAGTAATTTTATATGATCTTTCACTATCATTATACCATTCAATGAACAATTATGTAAACATGTGTTGCTAAAAATTTTATCCATAGATTTTCCATGCCTAACATTTTTATTCTGAATACCCATCTTTATATCCACACATGTGAATTCACCTATATATACATATCCTTAATTTATTAGGAACATCAATGAATATAACCCACAATATTTAATATTGGGAATAAAATTTATTAAAAGGGTTTATTATATCCTATTATCTTTGTGGAACATGAAATTGTTTACCTAATATGAATGTATCATGTGGGAGAATAATTATATAACCTTCTATTTCATTAGGTGATGTTTATATCTCATGATATACCTTGTACTGTGCATGGTAGGTTCCATCAAGAACACTATGTTATGATGCCTCAACCGTTATTCTTGACAAATTCTTATGATGACATGTTGTATGTTGTTGTTTCATTCATATTTTTTATTGATTTTATCATATTATAACCTACTTAGTTAATTTTTAGGATTATCACCACTTTTGTGCCTACATTATATTACTATTGACTCATACATATTACATTCATCAAGTTATTCATTCATTATTTGAGTATTTTGATTTACATCTCATGTCATTCTTCTATACATCCCCAGGTTATCTCATGCAGTATTAGAGGATGAATGTATTTTAAGGAAATACTATGATGTTTTAAATTATTTATTTATATCCCTTTATAAATTTAATGTTTTATTTATCTAATATATCAAATACAATTAGAATCTATCTTATAGGATTGTATTATGTGAATCTTTATATAATAAGTTAGGAAATAAGGAATATAAAATATATGGGTTTTCATAGTTTTTATCAGAAGAAGGCCTAGTTATTTATATAGATTATGATTACAAAACATTAGGGAAAGACTTTGATATATCATTAAACATATTATAATATCAGTAAATTTTGATAAATTATATTGTATGTGGTTTCCAATAAATAAAATCCCACTCTAGATATAGGATGTGTATATGGATTTTGTATAGTTGTACCTCGGAGAAATTACCCTCAAAGGGTGAATTGGGTAATAACATAATAATCATATGTTGAATTGAAATGTGTCTTTTATACACACCTATTTTGAAACTCCTAGGGGATATTCTTTAGTAAATTCACAAGACCTATATGAACATTTATGAAGGAAATAAAAAATGACCATAAATTGTTTTGATATGAAATATACTATGAATAAAAAAGATTGAAACCAAGAAATTCATAGAATAAGGAATGTATTGAATTTATGAGTTTCCACTTAGATGTTAATAACTTCCATTTTATGTGGGAAAAGTGTGAAAATTACAATCCCAAAATTTTTTCCTCTATTTTATCCAATGACTGGAAATATGAGGAACTGAGTCAACAACCAATGTGATATGAATCATAATGATCATACAAATGATATTCCAAACCAAATGGAATATGTTGTTAAAATATCTAGGAAAATACATAGAAAAATAACTCATTTTTTGAATTATAGCATGAATAAGTGGGAAAAACCACACCCCCCTAAGAATGATCAAGTTGAAATTGAGACCTTTATATGAAAAACGACTTTGAATTTCAATTTGATTCCATAATTTAATCTAGGAATAATGGATTAGATAAATCTAGAAATTTTATTTGTTATTTAATTTATGGAAAACAGAGGATGTTTTAACTATTTTTTATGGACGGTGAAGATGATTAATGGTTGAATTTGATCAAAAATATATACCCTATGAATATATCAAATTGATGGAATAGAAAAAATTATAGATAATATTTTTCATTAAATATTTTCCTCACACTATTTGACATAAAATAAAGAGGGATTTCATTTTGCACAAGAAAATGGATGATTAAAGCAATGGTGTGTATGAGGAAAACATCATAAGTCATTAAATATATATATATATATATATATATGGATATTTCATTCAACCTAAAAGTAATAGTGACGACTTATTTAAGTGGATTAAATATAATCTACAAAATGAATTGGTGATTCAAGACATTGATAACTAAGCAGAAGTTGGACAATGTTCCCTCATATAAGAAACTGAGATGATTGAATATCAAGGGTCTTATAGTGTGGAGATAGGAAGTGTAGAATTGAGGTTAATTATGGGTGTTGATGGAGAAATATCATAGTGGGAATAAATTCAAACATCCCACTTTTCAAATGTAATGGAAGAAGAGAACAAAAAATTACCATCAGGAGGCAATGAAATTCTATATGTGTGAGAGGTAAGGTTACTATTATATCAAATGTTGATAGGGGAACCCATAAATGTGATGGAAGAATTAAATACTCTAGTCTACCCTCTATATATTTTCAAAATTTTCAACATCATGGGAAAATGTACACTATGCGAATCAATGAACTAAGGAAAAGGATTCAATGATAATTAGTGCACCGACATCCAAGACCAAGAGAGAAAGGGTGAGGATATGTTATCACAAATGCTAAAGTGAATTATATTAACCATGCAATTATAAATACACTAGGAATTCATCCAAGCATATTGAAAATAGTATTTGATATTTGTTTTACACTTTCATTCATTTCACAACTATTTTGTAGAACTATTCAATAACCACTTAAACTAACTGATGTCGAGATATCATAGAAATTAAAAATTCGGAAATTATTACATCACATGTGTATAACTTCTCCCCTTTTTATTTTTTCAATATGAACTTCCTAGTAATAATTATGATACTCCCTTTATAAAAAATTGATGAAATCTTGTTTTTGGATTGGATGTAATTGTATTTGGGAAACATAAATTGTTATGATACTGAACATACCCACCATATCAAGAACCATAGACTAATTTTATATATTTATATAAAAGGGGATGGATCTCTTTTGGAGCAATGGCCTCAATAATGGATATTATTTCCTTATTAGAAAGACTATCATCCTCAAAAGTTAGAGATTAATGAAATGATCATCCTTAAAGACATTACCATTGTAATATAATATTCGAATGTTTATCTTGAATAACATACTTGTCTTCCTCCTGGTCAAGATATTGAGTTCTCAATCAAACTTATATGTAGATATTTTCTAATATCAAAGAATATATATAGAATATCCACTATTGAACTTGGATAGTTGAAGAAGCAACAACATGAGAATTAAAATACATGCATTATACACCCATGTGATTCACTATGTGTTGTGTTTGATTTCTTAATTATGAATAATAATGGTTCATTACACCTCAACATTATTTTTCATGATCTTAACAAAATCATGAAAAATAACATTTATCGTATTCCATATATTGATGAATTTTTCAAACAAGGATGTGGTGTTAAGTAATTAACTAATTTGTATCTTTTTTTAAATATTATAATGTAAAGGTGAATAAATAGGATATCTCCAAGACTAAATTTCATCAAATTTATGGAACATCATTTGTATAGTGATTCAATTAAGACTGTATAATTTTCAGGTTATTTTAATTGACATAATGAATAGATTCTTTTGGGGATCCCTTGATAATGTTTTGGTAGTATTTATAGATGATATTATTATATACTCCATGATATTGAATTAATATAAGGATAATTATTATGTTGTAATATTTAATTTTGTAAAATAAAATATATTTGTGAAGTACAATAAATCTGGTCTTTGGATTGACTAAGTAACATTCTTGGGACATCTTATCATCAAAAAAGTGATATTTGAGATCCTTTGAATATTATGGAACTTTATGGATTACCTAGACCAACATATTTATGTATATCTATCATGTACATTGATTATCTGGATATTATCATTGATTTTTTAGAAAATTATCATGATTTCCCATCCCACTAACAAAGGTAATTTTGAATACAGTGATACTTTTCTAGAGTGATAAATGTGAGGAATGATTTAAAGAGTTAAAATAAGTGGTTAAAACTAAATATGTTCTCACAATACCCACCAGTGGGGTGGTATTTTATATCTATAGCGATGCATCTAGAAATGTATTGGGATGTGTAATAATGCAATATAACAAAGTGATATCCAATTCCCTTATCCAATTAATGGTAATGATTAATAATACATAACACATGATTTGGAGTTTCCTGAAGTGATCTTCACATTATATATTTAATAAAAATATTTATATGGAAGGAAGTGTGACATATATATGTATTTCTAGAGAAAAAAGTTTATATTCACACAAAAGGGTCACAATATTCACGAATGAAGTTTGTTAGATCTAATCAAGGATTGTGATTATTCAAACCAATACCATCCAAATAAGGAAACCAACACGGATGTTTCTACGAGAAAAAAGGATCTTGAATCCATATTCATGATGATAATTAAAATGTATTCAACATTATAGGATATGAAATTAATGGTAAGGGAGAAATGGAAATGATATTTTTCCAATTTTAATCCAATAATTCTCAACCATTATTTCTTGTACGGATCAAGGAGGCCTATGAAAATGATTAAGAGGTATAGTAAAAGTTATAAAATAGTATATAGTTTATCATTTATAATGACGTATTCATAGGTTTTTAATCCAAGATATTTGTGCCATTAAAACCATACATGAAGCGGGAAACTCTATATAATGTGCATACCACATGCTTCTTTTTTTATCTAGGGATAAATAAGATGTATTTAGAACTGAAGAAAAATATATTGTCGGATAACATGAAGAGGGAGAATGTAGAATTTCTATATCGATTCTAGGAATTGAAAAATCATGGTTGACTGAAATATTTCTATGTGTATGATGAATTCATTACACATACTACAATAAAAATGGGAACAAATTACAATGGATTTCATTATAGGATAACCCAGGACCATTAATGAAAATAATTCCTTCTTGGTGGTAGTCCACCACCACAAAAAATTACAAACATTTCATTTTAATAATGGAAAATTTATCACTCGTCTATCTCATTATGATATGTATAATGGATCTTTTATGACTATTAGGAGAACCACACTCTATCTTATCTCATTGAGATTTAATTTTTACCTAATGGAATTGGAATAGCCTTCAGTAATCCCTGGATATAGAGTTGAGTTTTAGTACATACAATCACTATAAGATGGATGGCTAGTCCTAAAAAACTATTAAATCTCTATAGTATATACAAATATCATTTTAAATAAATTTCAAAGATGTTTTGGATCATCACCTCCACCTTTTGGGATTCTCATATAGTAACAGTTTCTATTATATCATTTAATAAAACCTTATAAGTCTATGTATTGAAGTGATGCAGACTCTAACATGTTGGGATGATGTTGGATAGTGGAATCAAATGAGATTAGATTTTATCTAAGATATTACAGAGGAGTATCAAATCATTCAGTATCATTGGAAATCAGCACAAGATTGAAAAATAAATTATGAAAAAAATAATTGAATAGAATTAAAGTTTTAGTTTATAGATAAAGTGTTCCATTATGTATCATAGTGGAATAAATTCATGAGATTTATAAAGACTGGTAATCTTAGTCCAAGATACATCATCCCATTTATGATTCTTGATATCATCATAGTTTTTGGATAACAAACTAAAAGTCATACCTAACGTATCTCAAGTGAATTTTGTGTTCCATTTTTTCCACTTAGAGTAGTAAATCAATTATTTCTCACATCTTCTAAATCATGAGCTGGTCCCATAAGATAATTATATTTTATATGAGGATTAGCTAGTGAGGACATTATATTTTAGAGAAAATGATCTAAAAAATATTTCAAATTTCTCGGTCAGAGTGTTGGGGTGAAACAATAAGTTTTATAAGGAATCATTAGAACTATAGGAGGTGATGATGTTAAAGTGAACTCATCTATTTTTGTGTATGAAATGAAATTTTTTTGGCATAAATTTCTAAAGGCAATTATTTAATGACCTTATATTCTATATATGAATTTTTTTCAATGAATGAATGTCTTATTATGGAAATTAGTCATAGAAAACACATTAAATACATTGGTTATTTTGTACCATTAAAAATATTTCATGTCAGATTTTAAAAGTCTATTAATAATCATAACTGCTGATAATATACCCATTGTGTAGTTATAGTAAAATTAATATATATATTGGTTTATGATAAAGTCGAATTGACATGAATGAATGCTGTGATAACCACGACTAGTAGGTTCATAGTATATGAATCATATTTATTGATGAATGCAATAGAGATAGAATCACTAGGACTTCTCATGACCAATCAAAATAATATATTCAACAAATTAATCTCACAGAAAACCATTTATAGGATAATATTAAGGTTTTCATGATCACAACACAAACCATGTCTGTCAAACCACCTAAAAAAAGCACCACCACTGCACATCTTACTATAAGGGCGTACACTGGTATATTATAGGGATATATACCAAGACGTTAATAATATTAATTTGAATTTTTTTTAAAATAAATAATTAGTTTATATTTTTTTCTTTTTAAATTATAAACAATTAGATAATGAGATTGATAAAAATGGATTTTTCATATTAAGAAGAAAATAAATATTTGTGAAATTTATAGTTTCAATTCGAAAAATGTTGTTTGAAAATTAGATATTTTTTAAATAAACAAATATATTCATACAAATATTATTATAAAATTATAGTTATTTACATAAAAATGATAATATAATTTAATGAAGCCTACTGTGATATTTATAACGTTTAGAAAGATATTCGTTTTATAAAAACATGTATTTTCTTGAAAATATGGATTTTAATTTGATAGATTAAATTCCATTAATTGGCTAGTAATTTGGATAAAATAAATATTTTTTTTAAAATTAACACCACAAAACTATTGAATCGTTAATTTTTCATAATTTTATATGACAAAAAAATTTTTTCCGGAAAGAGATTATATGGTATAAATATATTGTATCTACAATCTCATAATAATATCCCAAATGTGATGAAATAAATAATAATAATTGAATCCCTGACCAATAATAAAATGTCACTTTAAAATAATTAGTTTTTATGTTATTTTTTAAATTTTATAAACCCATAATAAATCTTCAAAAACCAAAATTATATTTTAAGGTTCTAAAATCAATTATTAAATAACATAACTCACATCCAAATATCTAATAGTATTATTTTATTATGATATTTTCATGGCCTTGTAGAATGATGAAAACGACTTATCATTAAAAAAGTCATGGGAAACATCATTGGATGGTTTGTGTGCTTGTCATCATTTTATCATAGATTTGAAAACATATGATTAAATATTAATAAATAATTCTCCTATATTTATTTCATAAATACAAACCCAACCCTCATATTCACTCAAATACAATTGATCTTGATGTTCATCTCCTTATCAATCTCTATAACCCTCCCAACCTGCCCTCAATATCTTAAAATTTTCCTCTAAATAAATTAAAGGATCCTTTTTAAGATAATTTATTCTTTCATTCTAAACTTTTTTCATGTAAATTATTTTCATTACACATTTAATTTTAAATTTATCATGTGGTAATATATTTCTAAAATCCTTTTAATATACATATAATTCCCAAGTAATTAAAGACACCATTTTACTCTCTTTTGACACTTTCATTAACCTTTATTTTGACATGTCATGCTGCAAAAATTTCCTGAATATTTTTCATTCCATATATTTGTATTGTGAATGCTCATTCACATAACCACTCATATATATCTAGGGACGTACCTATCCTTCCACAATTTTTTAATTACATTTATATTATCCAAAATCCTTAATCATTTGATTATAAGTGATGAAATGCATTATTAAGTTGTATGAAATATCTAGAACAATCCTTAGTCTTGGGATTCAAAGTGATGAAAGGATTTCTTATGTTTTATGATCTATATGGAATAAAAATTCATTTATATGATATTAATATGATTAGTGGGTTCATAATTATATAACCCCACAATGCATTGGGTAACATGTTTTTCTAATGAGATTCCATTAATTTTGACTTGGAGTTTGTCCTAAGAACAATATGTTATGATTTCTCAGTGATATTCATTGATGTATTATAATGTTTTGTGTTCTTTTCATATTCCTATTATATATTTATTTTTACATCATATATCATGATTTCATGTTCATTTTTATGATTCTCACACATTTTATATCGCCGGGAAATGTCTCTTGACTCATATGTGTTGCATCTGTCTTTTTTTACATTTCTTATTCATTTTCTAGGATTTATATCCCTCCCAATACACACACACACACAAACACATATTTTCATGTTTTCATATACAGAATTGGAAGATAAATTTATTTTAGGGGCATGTAATAGATTTTTATATATTGTGCTTTTATCTATGTTTCATTTTAATGTTCCACATATATAATTTAACAAAGAAACTAGGTTTCACGATATTTGGGGATTTTTTCATGTATATCATCATGTAATAAATTGTAAAAAAGTTATATAAACATATGGTTTGTCATACCAAGTATCAATTTTATACAATCTACTATAAAAATCAATATGTTCATTTTATTTTAATTATGACTAAAAAATAACTTAACACTAGTAATTATTTCAAATTTATTAAAGATTCTAATTCACCCCATCTTGGACATTATATCATCCTCACATTGGGAGGAAACAATTTATATTCAACAAATTATCATGATGTATTAAATTTTTATGAGTATAAGTGCTACAACAAATTAGTAGCAATTTTATATTTGGGTAAATTTGAATTAAGTAACTTATTACCTTAGTCCAATTATGTAATATAATAGGTACGATCAACCAAAAATAACTAAAAAATATATTTTCCAAATTCAATATATAGTTTATTATTATTCAATAATTTAATAGAATATATGGGAAATACACATTAAGATTTTTCTTAAGAATTTATGATATATACTCAATTCGGAGATCACTAGAGTGCCTTTTGGTCTCAAGAACACCAAAAATAGGGTTTTTATTGTAGTTATGGGGACCTTTGTGAACCCCCACTAATCCTAGCATACTTCAAATGGTGGTTTTTGGATGAAGTACTAATTTTCCTAGTTTTCTAGTTTGAACTAAAATATTACCATTTATTTTCACATCCTATTAGATCTAGATGACAAGGGAATGTTGTGATTATTTAGGCTGTGCAACGAACGTGGCTTCCTTTGTCATCGATAATAAAAAGTCTACTCTATGAAGAAATTTTGATTCTAGGGAGATTAAATCATCACAATGCTTGGATAAAATTCCATGTGAGCAAAATGGATGGTGTCAATGTGGAGATCTTGTACCGAAAGATGGATTTTGTGATTTTGATCAACGAAGAGGCAATGACAGGTCAAATAATGTTGGGAGATGAGTGGATGAGTCATAGAAAGATTTGAGAATGGATTCCTATAATGATAGTTGGAATCATGTAGACTAAAGGTATATTGATAATAGTTGTGGAGTGGTGAGGAGTCATACCCCATCACGGAATCTGAGCATGTGACTCAATTGTGTGGGGTATGGTTTGGTTGAATTTTTTTGAGTAGAAATACATTTCTTTGGGAAATAGATAATTTTTTTGGAATTTTTTCATATTTATTATGAGACACCAGAATTATTTTTGGTTTATATAATTTACGGATTTCAATCCACATATGATAAGGGATTATTCCATGTAATAGGTTCCCCTAAACATAGTTGAAAATGAGTTTTTTTTCATTCATAATATAGGGTCTTGACCTAAACATGTTATATTTGGTTATAGGATTATTTATATTTTCTTTTATTCATAATTCATGCATGTAAATTTTATTTCATATGGTTGTTATGGGTTTTCAGGTCTATGATGAGGAAGACACAAGTTAAAGGATAAAATGTGAGTAATTTCATGATCAGAGTTTTTTTAATTCAATATTTCTATTAAATCTCTACATTTTTTTCACAATTGATTTTTGGATTTAATAATAAATACCATCCACACTTTAAAATATTTTTAGTTTTATATGATTTATTATTTTCTTATAAATACCATAATTTCATGTTTTAGATTTAATTTTTAATCATATTTAATGAGTAATATGGGATATTAATAATTAAAGATAAGTGATATATTTTTTTGGTACCTACCAAATTATTTATTTATTTTAACTATTTAGAATATTAAAAAAAATGTTATTGATCCCATAAGGATGGTGTGAATGAATTAGTAGATACAAACAATAACACAAGAAAGAATTATTAGTAAGTAAGTGAAATTTAGTGATTGTGTGATGTGAGGATGTAGTATTTAAATGAGAAAATTCAAATAAAAGTTTTTAAATCAGTAGAAATAAGTATGAACATATTTCTATAGAAAAGTGGGTATAGTGAAACCTTAATTATTTTTCTTTAAGTTTATGTACCTTCATTCAGGATAATATGTTAATATAGATAATCACATATAGAGAACAAACAGAACCCAACTATCAAGTGGGTATCTCTCAACTAGTATGCTAATCAATTTTTTTACTAATGAGTTCACATAGTGAGTGGAGTGATGATGTTGGCCCCACAAAGATAAAATCTATTTTTGATCATTGTGGGTTACTATCATGATTCAAATAACTTTTATCATAATTTTTTTGATGATAAATTCATAATAGTTTGAAAATATTGATCAATACTAATGGTTTTTGGTTTTAAAAAGGAGTCGAATTTTCATATTATAAGAGAAAATAGAGTAGTAACAACCTAATACATAGATGAATAGAAATATTTGAAATAATGAAGAGATATCAATTTTATTTTCTCCAAATGATATTTATCATTGAAATATGTTTTTAAAATCATAATACAATATGTTTATATCAACAAAATAGTCAATGAGTAAGAGTGGAAGAATAAGCTCAACTATTAAAAAGATCCAATTCTATCACGAGCTATTGTTAATTTTCTAGGTCAGTGCTATCTCAATATCATAATTTCTCAATTAATGAATGATTAATTCCCATTAAAAATTTTATGGACCTATCCTTTTTAAAATGGAATCATTAACTAAAATCTATCTCCACAATAAAATTCAATCCCTTATGTTAAATTTCAAGTCTCCATGTCACACCAGTCACTATTAATATAAGAAACCGACCTTATTACATACATAATTTTGAATTTAGTCAATAAAAAAATTCCTTTTACATTGAAGATCCTTTCCGGTTTAGATATTTAGATAATTAGGACAATATATTCATGATGTTACACATTATTATAGAGTGGATAACATCAAAACAGTTTCCATTTGTTTTCCAAATATAAAACATTAAAACATAATACAAGACTCCCTGAATTTTGTTCAACATTTAACATGGATTCATTACTTGTATTACACATCCATTAACCTGTGAAAAATAATTTAAAAACTTCGGATGAGCACAAAATATCAATAAGGTATGGAAAAGAAGGAAAGATCACATTAGTGCATGAATACTCCTAACATGTGAAAGCATTTTCAAAAGACATTCTTGTCACCCATATATACTTAGTTTCTGTAACATGAGATTTACACAATATCCACAAAAAACATGATAATATAAATATAATCATAATGGTATCATTGGGAATTACTTAAATAATATTGTAACCATTCTTGGCTACCTTATAATTTATAACCCTCACGGTTACCTTACTTTGTGTAACCATCGCAGTTACACTTGATGTAACCATAGGAACGACCTCCAACATACTCATAGACAATGAATTGGAGGTAGATATTGGTGCCAAACTACATTATAAATAATTCCCAAGAACCAAAACATAGTCATTCAACAAGAATAATTCCATAAAAAATTTCTTTGGAATTTCGAAAAACCGAATTTAAAAAGAGGATTTTTAATAAAAATCCCCTTATAAAAAACATAAAATTGATAATAGACTTAATATAGTGCATAGAGTATGTATATTTACTATAAATAAACATAATACAACATAATATAAACATATCCCATCAAACAAACAATTTACATAGCACATAAATAATGATGTAGAAGGTTAACCCAAAAAATGGAAATCGGGTTAAGAATTCCCTTACCTCGAGCATGTCTTAATTAAAACTTGTTTAACCACATTTATAATGGTTAAAAGAGTGTTATTAATATATTAATGAAATATTTTCATATTTATAACATCTTATATGATCATTTAATAACCTCATTTTACCATTTAATTCTTAGTATTTTGTTCTTCAATTGTTTTGGGTGAGTTCCTTACATGATTTCCATGATTGGTTCATGATGGATGTTCTTGTCGATTGGAAGTGAAACTCCACAATTTGAATGAAATGGTATTTACATATTTCCAGTACCATATATTATACAATTTATTATTTTGATGATTTATATGAAGATGATTCATAAGTTTAAACATTAATGATGTGCGTTTATATCTTTTAGTGGTTCTTCGATAATAACAACCTCATTTTGTCTTATAATTTAGAACCATGAGTAAAAAATAATTCTAGAACCATGGAGGATACATAATACATATATTTTAACATGTTTCAATTATAAAAATGGTTTGATGACCAGAATTGATGTAATTAATGCAAATTGAAATCACATCATCCACGAAGTCCGTAATTCGACACATCACAGACAATATTTTAATTCATTGAATAAGTGGGTGAGGAGAAAAATAATGATGATGAATTTTCCATGAACATGAGAGCATACATAATATTAAAAATTCTGAAGCATTCATTCCTCTTGGTTAAGAGGAGGTGTGTAAAGAAGAATAAAATAAAGGAATCTTAAAATAAAATAAAACTTGATAAATTTCTCACGAAAATTCGGAAACCTAACGTCATCTCTTAAAATTTCATAAAAATATTTTGATGATATGAAGTGGATATATCATCATTCATACATAATATGTTCAGTAAGGGCCGATATTTAATGAAATATCCCATCATAAGCCAATGTTAATGAAATAGAATAACATAAAACGAAAGAAAAGAAAGAAAATAAAAGTGGATGTTTACCTCTTGATCTCTTCTCCTTGAGATCCACCTTAAGGGATTTGGTTTTAGCCTTTCAGTGATACCAGAAGCTCTAGGACGTAGGGAAGAAAATTAGGGAGGTAATTTGGTAGAAATTAGACAATTCTCAAGTCTTGATTGGTGTGGGAGGAAGAGGGGAGTGTGGGTGGTATTTAAAGTGGAGGGGAGGGGGTATTTTTCATTATTTTAATCAATATTATAAAATTTTTCTAAAGACTATGAATAATATCAATTCATGTGACCCCAAATATTAGTAATGTCATGTGAGTTAGAACCATGGGGGGTTACATCATCCTCGCCTCACCTATGATGTAGTAAATCAAGTGTTTAGCATTTATCGTATTTTATCGTATTTTTCTATTCATAAAAAATTATTGAATTTCAAAAAAAATCCCAAAAATTTACCCTAACCATATTTCGAGGTGTTGAATTCAAAAATGAAGTACATTTTTGAAAAATAATTTTCTAAATATTATTAATTTTATTTTTAAATAAAATCATACGTAATTCAAAAATTAAATTTTCTAATTCTACAAATACTTCTTTATCACAATGAAAAATTAACCAAGATGTTATTATCTTCAAACCTTATGAAAATAAAAAAATAATAAGATTTAATATTCATTATGGTCACATTAGTATTCATATTACAATTCACTAGGGTATGTTACTATTCACAAAAAAAAAAGTTGGTTTCATCAGACCCCAAATAACTTACTAAACACAATTGTAGATGACAGTTTCTTGAAATTCAAAACATAGTAGGGGACAAATTAGTATTAAAGTCTTGTTATAAATATATACATAAAACAATGTTCCATTCATTTCAATTTTTTTTAAAAACATGGGGTGTTACATTATCCCCACCTATATGAAATTGCATCCTCACAATTTTATTTACTTACTAAACAACTTAGGGTACATTTTCCTCATAGCATTTTTAGACTCCCATGTTTCTTTCTTCAACCATGTGGTTTATCCACAAAACATTTACCTGGTGGATTACCTTATTCCGCAATACCTATTCCCTTCGATCAAGAATCTGAACTGGTTTCTCTTCATAAGAATGGTTCACTTCCAGTTGAACTGCTTCTAGGCTCAATACATTGATGAATCTGGCACATGCGTTCTCAACATCGAAACGTGAAAAACCTTGTGTACCTGAAACAAACTTGGAGGAAAAGCTACGCGGTATGCAACTGTTCCCACTTTCTCTATGATTTTAAAAGGACTAATGAACGGTGGACTTATCTTTCCGTTCTTACTGAAACACATCACACTTTTCCATGGAGATACTTTAAGGAAAACATGGTCAACTACGTCATAAGAGAATTCTTTCCATCTATTATCTACATAAATTTTCTGCCTGCTCTGAGCTGTCCTCATGTGCTATTGGATCATCCTCACTTTCTCAGCCACTTATTCAACGAATTCCATCCCCGTACACTTTCATTCACCGACCTCATCCCAAAACGCTGGAGTCCGACCCCGCTTCCCATAAAAGGCTTCAAAAGGTACCATCTGAATACTAGAATGACAAATGTTATTATAAGAAAACAGAACTAAAGAAAGATGCTGATCCCAACTTCCCTGATAGTCCATTGAACAGGATCTAAGCATATCCTTCCAGGTTTGAATCATTCGTTCTGACTCCCCATATGATTGAGGATGAAAATTTTTACTGAAATTTAACTCTATTCCCAACGAAATATGAAGTGCCTTCCAAAAGATAGAAGTGAACCTGGGATCCCGATCAGATACATTGGATAGAGGACCACTATGTGACCTAACAATCTCCTTGAGGTACAATCAATAAAGCTGATCCAAAGACATTGTATCTCAAATAGAATGAAAATTTTCAGATTTTTTTAGCTAATCAACAATAACCCAAATTGCATTGTTACCTCGAGAAGTCTATGGTAGTCCCACCACAATGTCCATGGATACATTTTCCCATTTCCACTCTGGCACTGGAAAAGGCTGAATCATCTCCTTCAGTAACTACCACTCTTCTTTAATCTATTGACATGTCAAACATTTCATGGTAAAATCAGCAATATACCTTTTCATTCCATCCCACTAGTTATACTCTAGATGGTCTCTATATATCTTAGTACTTCTAGGATGAACCAAAAATGGAGAACATTGAGCTTCGCACAACAAAACATTCTTCAACTGAGAATCACTATGCACACACACCCTTTTTCTAATTCTTAAAACACAATCTTTATCAAGGTAAAATTCTAGGAACATACCCATTTTAACCAATTATACCTTTTTCTGTAGCTCACAGTCTTCCCTCTGTGCTTTCTTAATTCTGTCTGACAAAGAAGACTGCACTAAAACCTGAAACAAAACATAGGTATTCCCTACACCAACAACATCTATGCCAAAATTCATCAAATCATTAATCAGGGGATCATGTTCCAAACGTAACATGGTTAATGATGCATGAGGTTTCTGACTCAAGGAATCCGCCACTTTGTTTTCTTTCAATTGATGGTAATTGATTGTGAATCATAATCCTTTATCAGTTCAATCCATCTTCTCTGCCTCATTTTTAATTCCTTTTGAGTGAATATATACTTAATACTTTTATGGTCAGTATATATTTGACATTTGGATCCATATAAATGATGCCTCCAAATTTTCAAAGAAAAAACCAGAGATTCCAATTCCAAATCATGGGTGTGATAATTTAACTCGTGAGGTCTTAGTTGTCTTGATGCTTAAGCAATTA
This sequence comes from Viscum album, assembly GCA_963277665.1. Taxonomy (NCBI): domain Eukaryota; kingdom Viridiplantae; phylum Streptophyta; class Magnoliopsida; order Santalales; family Viscaceae; genus Viscum; species Viscum album. The sequence goes on from OY728142.1 coordinate 1,338,519,227, forward strand.
CCTGATCATTCTGCATCAAAACACAATGAAGTCCCTTCAGAGAAGAATCACTCTAGATGAAAAACTCACCATTTCGAGAAGGCAAGGCCAAAACTGGATCTTTCACCAATCTCTTCTTCAGTTCCTGAAAACAAAAATCACATTCTTAAATCCAATCAAATTTAACTCCTTTCCGTGTTAACATAGTTATCGGGCTAGATAACCGTGAAAATTTCTTAGTAAACTGTCAGTAATAACCCGTTAATCCAATAAAACTAAGAATCTCTATAACATTTGTAGGTATTGTCCATTCATCAACCACTTTTGTTTTAGCAGGATGAATTGTTATTCCATCCATATTTACAATGTTCCCAGGAAAATAAATCTGTTGCTACCAAAAATTTCACTTGCTGATTTTCCATATAGTTTCTTTTCTTTTAAAGTATGAAAAACAACCCTTAGATGTTTTTCATTCTCCTCTTTATTTTTAGAAAAAAACTAGAATGTCATCAATAAATTCTACCACAAACTTATCCAATAACTCGTGATATACTCTATTCATAAGATTCATGAATATAGCAGGTGCATTAGTTAATCCAAACGGAATAACAACAAATTCATAATGCCTACATCTAGTACGAAAGGTTGCTTTCTGGATGTCATCCTCTTTCACCTTCAGTTAATGGTATCCAGATCTCAAGTCAATCTTGGAAAAGTACTGAGCTCCCTAGAGCTGATCAAAAAATTAGTCGATATGAGGCAAAGGATAATTGCTTTTAACAGTTATGTTACTCAAAGCTCTATAATCACTGTAAAGTCTAATGTAACCATCTTTCTATTTAACAAACAAAATTGGGGCTCCCCATGGTGAAGTTCTAGGATGAATGAATCCATTGTCATGAAAATCCTGCAATTGATTTTTCAATTCAAGAAGTTATATTGGAGCCATATGATATGGGGGTTTTGAAAATGGATTAGCATTAGGAACTAAGTCAATTGTGAATTCAACTTCTCGATCAGGTATGATATCGGGTAACTCATCAGGAAAAAACATCAAGGTATTCATTTACCACTGGCACATCATTAATTTGAATAGTTCCCTTATTTTCAAAAATATGAGAAAGATAAATTTTATTTCCATATTTCAATAGTTTCATAGCTTCCTGATATTTTATCATTTTTATGGGTTCATTCTTGTCTACACCTAAAACTTCTTCTAACAAAATTATTTAGCTCTACAGTCAATTTTAGCATTATAATCATAAAGCCAATCCATCCTCAAAATAAAATCAAACTCGTCTAAGGGAAAAACAACAAGGTTTGTAGGTAAATTCATTCCACATACCACAATACAAAGATTCTTATAATTACTCTTTTCTTTAACAATTCCCCTTGGATTCTTAACAACATGATCAGTTCTCATTTGTTGAGGTGATATGTCCAATTTACCAAAAAAAAAATCAGAGCTGAAGGAATGTGTAGACCCCGTATCAAACAAAACATTAGAAAAATATGAGTGAACAAACAATGTACCTGATAAATCTTCATTGGATGTCCTAACATCTGCTGACGTAGTCGCAAAGGATCTCAATACACCTTTCTGCTTGTAGTCTTTCTTTATTGCATCATTCATATCTATCTTTTGGCAGGCGTTTGCATAGTGACCCATATCACCACATTTGAATTACTTTACAATTTTCTTATCAGGATTATTATTATGATAATTTTCATTTCAGTCTCGGGCCATATTTCCAAACTTACCACATTTAAAACACTTCCTGGTTTTTCTAAGACATTCCCCAGGGTGTTTCTTGCGACACTTTTTAGAAACATGAAATTAGACTTTCTGGCCATCTGATTTCATTGGTTAATTCTTACCCATTTCTTACCACTTGGAACATTTCTTCTCTTTTTTTCCAAAATGATCATGATAATCAGCAAACTCCATCTCTACCCTCTCAGCACATGGGACAGGATTCTCAAAAAATTTTAATTCATGAGAGGCCAATGCCCTTAGATACATTGGATTCAATCTTGAGTAAAAGCGGTTGATTTTCTTATCAAGATCCAGAATAAGATTTGGAGTATACCTCACCAGTCGGGTTAAGTTTTCTTCATACACAGACACTAAATCTTCCTCCTTCTGATTCAATTCAAGGAATTTCTTCTCCACTCTAAGTCACAGCACCTTAGGAAAATAATTTTCAAGGAAAACACTTATAAATTCATCCCACTCTAAGGCATCTAAATCCTCTCTACCCCTGATATTCCTTATTATTGACCACCAATGATCAGATTCTCCTTCAAAATGATAAATGACAAAGCTTACCTTTTTATTGTCTGACATCCAATAACATTGAATATATTTTCAAGGGATTTGATCCATCCTTTAGATGCTACTGGGTCAGATGATCCATTGAATGCAGTAGGATGTTGTCTCATAGAATGTTCCAATACTGTCATATTATGTAGTGGTACCTTTATTGGTTCTTTTTCTAGGATTCCACCACCATTTATTGCATGCGTTAGCAGAGCCATTACTGTCACAAACTGCTCAGTTCCAATCCCTACCATTCCAGGCTGTAGTTCTGGAAGGATGTCATTCTGTCAGTGCCTTTCCTCTTCAGTATCCCTGATCCTTCTGTGGACAACCATTATGAACCAACATGACTTAGATGAATCAACACGGTAATCTTTAAATGCTATGACATTTGAAATAACCATAGAGTGAAAATCATTTATGGTATTCCATTAACATCACCCTAACCCCTAAAGTTATCTAAACCATTATCTAATACCAACTATAAGGACCCGACCTTATTACATACATAATATTGAATTTAGTCAAGAAAACACGTACTTTTACATAGAATATCTTTTCATGATTAGTGTTTTAGAGAATTAGGACACTACATTAATGACATTTCACATTATTACAGAGTGAATACCATAAAAATAGTTTCCATTTTTTTCAAAATATAAAACATTCAAACATAAAAAAAGAATCCTTGACAATTCTTCAACATTTAACATGGATTAATTCCTTGTATTATACATCTATTAACCTATGATAAATCACTTAAGAACATGGGATGAGCACAAAAGATCAGTAAGGGATGGAAAATAAGGAAAGATCACATTAGTCCATGAATAATCATAACATGTGAAAGCATTTTCAAAAGACATTCTTTTCAACCATATATACTTACATTGTGTAACATGATATTTTCACAAGATCCAAAAAAACATGATAATATAAATATAATCATAAAGGTATCTTGGGGAATTACTGACATAATCTTGTAACCATTCTTGGCTACCTTATAATTTGTAACCCTCACGACAACCTTACTTTGTGTAACTATTGTTGTTACACTTGGAGTAACCATAGAAACAACCTCCATCTTACTCATACCCAATGAATTATAGCGAGATATTGGTCCCACCATTCATCATAAATAATTCCCAATAACCAAAACATAATCATACAACATGAATAATTCCATAAAAACATTACTTTGGAATTTCGTAAAACCGAATTTAAAAAGAGGATTTTTAAAGAAAATCCCCTTATAAATATCATACAATTGAAGAGAGACTTAATAGAGTAGATGGAGTATTTATATTTACTGTAAATACACATGATAAAACATAATATAAATAGAACCCATGACACAAACGATTTACATAGCATATAAATAATGAAGAGGAAGGTTAACCCAAAGAAAGTAAATCGGGTTAAGAATTCCATTACCTCGAGCTTGTCTTACTTAAAACTTGTTTAAACATCCTGTATTACGGTTAAAAGAGTGTTATTAATAAATTAAAGAAATATTTTCATGTTTATAAAATATTATATGATCATTTCATAACCTTAATTTACCCCTTAATTGTTAGTATTTTGTTCTTGCAATGTTTTGCGTGAGTTCCTTACATGATTTCCATGATTGGTTCCTGAGGGATGTTATTGTCTGTTGTGTGTGAAACTCCAGAATTAGATTGAAATGGTGTTTAAATATTATCAGTACCATAATTTATACCATTTATCATTTTGATGTTTTATATGATGATGATTCATAAGTTTAAACATTAATGATGTTCGTTTAGATCTTTTATTGGTTCTTCGATAACAACAACCTCATTTTTTATTATAATTTAGAAACCTGAGTACAAAAGATTTACAAAACCATCGATGAGACATAATAACTATATTATAACCTGGTTCAATCATAAAATTTTTTATGACTAGACTTTAAGGAATTAATGCAAATTGAAATCACATCGTCCACGATGTCAGCAATTCCACACATCACGGACAATATTTTAATTCCTTGAATAAGTGGGGGAGGAGAAAAATATTGAGGAAGATTTTTCCATTAACATGAGAGAATCCAGAATATACAAGATTCTGGAGCTTTCATGCCTCTTGTTTATGGGGAGGTGAGGAAAGAATAAGAAAATAATGGAATATTAAATTAAAAGAAAACATGATAAATTTCTCCTGAAAATTCGACAGCCTAACGATGTCTCTTAAAATTTCATAAAAATAGTTTGATGAGAGGAAGGGAATATCTCATAATTCATACATAATATGAGAAGTAAGGGGGGATATTTAATGAAATAACCCTTAATAATCCAATGGTAATGAAATATAATAACATAAAATGAAATAAAAGAAAGAAAATAAAAGAGGATGTTTACCTCTCGAAATATTTTCCTTGAGATCCACGTTAAGGGCTCCGGTTTTGGTCTTTTGGTGAGACGAGAAGCTCTAGGATGTGGGGAACAATATTGGGGAGGGAATTTGGAATAAATCAGACAATGATCAAGAATTGAGAGGTGTGGGAGGAAGAGGGGGGTGAGGGTGATATTTATAGTGGAGGGGAGGGTGTATTTTTCATTATTTTAATCATTATTATAATATTTTGCTAAATAATATGAATAATCTTAATTAATTTGACCCCAAATAGTAATAATGGAATGTGAGTTCGAACCAAGTGGGAATATATCATCCTTGAATCACCTATTATGCAGTAAATCAAGTATTTAGCATTAATCGTATTTTTTCATATTTTACTATTCATAAAAAAATCTTGAATTTCAGAAAAATCCCAAAAATGTACCTTAACCATTTTTCAGCGTGAAGAAATCAAAAATTAAGTCCATTTGTGAGAATTAATTTTCTAAATATTATTAATTTAATTTTTAAATAAAATCATACATAATTAAAAATTTATTATTTCTAATTCTACAACTACTTGTTTATCACAATGAAAAATTAACCAAGATGTTATTATCATATAGCATTAAGAAAATGAAATAATTATAAAATTTACTATTCATCAGGGTCATATTACTATTTATATTACTATTCATTAGGGTATGTTTGTAACACCCCGAGATTTTATGAAAAATATTCTTTTAATTTTCATTAATGTCTTGTGTTGTACGCTACACCAAAAGGAGCTTCCACAATACGCATCTTTGACTTGCCTTGCATTACACGCAATTACGACCTTCCTCGATAGCGTGTGTAGTATGAAATACCGAGTTTCACTAAACAACGATATGCTATTAAAATATTATTAAAACTAGCCATTATAAATAGTAAAACCACCTTTTAAAATTTTAGAAATTTTATCTCTCAAAATGGACTTCACTTTTGGATTCAGAATATCGAAATTAGCTTAGGGTGAAAATTTGGTACTTTTCGGATAACTTTCATATTCTAATGAATAGTGAAAATTACAAAATTTTAATTAAAAACAACTTTCTTTATAGAAATAATTAATAGTGATAAATTATTAATTTGAGTGGTTTTAAAGTATATTTAGAATATATTTTTACAATTTAATACAATGTTGGTCATTGGATGTAATTTCACATTTATACCAGTTATAAACAAGTGTCAATCTTTTGATAGTTATTATCTCTTAAAAACACGCTATTTGTTTTGACAACAGAAATTAATTTTTAAATTAGTTAATGTAGCTGTTATGTTTTGAATTTGATAAAATAGACATCACTTTTGAATTAATAATATCAAATATAGCTTAGGCCTAATTTTTGGTATTTTTCTGGAAACTTTCATTTTTTGAGGAATAGTGAAACCACTAAGTGGTAGTTAAAAAACTGAATTTTTCATAAAACTTGATTTTACCGCTTCTGTGAGTGGAATTTCGAAAATCCGAGAGACACGGTTAATATCAAGGACTAGAATGTGGTTCAATGAGATGAAAATAATTTTTGGTGAATAGTAACTTTTTACCTTTTTTTACCACGGTTAAATGTAAATAGGGTAATTAAGGGTAAAAATGATATTATTATTATCCTAACACATGTCCTAATTCGATTGGATAAGTTTAATTCGACCAATAAAACAACCTTAGGAATAAAATATGACCATTTAATCCCACTTGGATTAGATTAGGACATTTATTATTAATTTATTTAAAGAAGGGTTAAAATAGTTAAAATGAATGTTTAATAAGTAAATCATTTTTAATATAGGGTTATACATAAGATAAATTCGACTATAGATATTCATTATAAAGATAAAAATATTTCCTACATAATGGTATTTTATTTGTAATTTTTAGACATTAAATAATTTAATTTATTTATGACACAACGATGATGCAGTAATTATCTTATTAATGAAATATTGACATAATTGATGTTATAAAAACCCAAATAAATGTAATTTGAGACTTTTTATGAATTAAACTAATTTTATAGCTTAATATGACATGTTATTATTGATTTAAGAAATATGGTTTGAACTAATCATTCTGTTATGATTTTAACAAAATTCAATTTCTAAATAGTGTCAAAATTGACAAAAAATAGTTTTTAAAACAAATATTATATTATTAATTGTTATTTTATTCCTAAAAATGTAAGGTTCGGCCAAATGACTTAGATAAGGTTATATATATTAATAATGAACAACTTTGGGTTCATTTGTCTTGATATAGTTAGTTTATTAACCTTATAGTGTAAGAACACAAGAAGACACGGTAAAAGTAAAATTATTTAACTTAATGTTAAAACTAAATGATAAGGTTAAAATAGGAACCTAAACTTGTCTAAATTCTATTGGATGATAGGATTGAGACCCATCCACACCTTATCTTCTAAATAAATTAATTTGGAGCTATTTAAAACCGAACTTAACTTTATAATATAATAATAGTTTTAGTTATTCCAAAGGTGCCCCTCTCCTCCCTTATAAAAGGGAACCTCCTCCCACTCTTCCTCAAACCACTTTGAGCCTTCAAGCTCGGCCAACCCCTGCCAATTTCTCCTCTCCACTTCCCTAGAAACATCCTAGAGGTTCTGGTATTCTTCAAAGACCTATTTCAGTGCCCTAAAAGGAGGTCTTAAAGAATCACTTCAAAGAAAAGGAGGTTCAGACACTTTCGAAGCAAATCAGACATAAGGTAAGGGAAATATCACAATCTAATTTTTATCCGAGATTGTTAATACATTGAAATTTACTAGGGTGTATTTTTCCATCCACATCCATGTTTCCTCAATATGTAATATTATTTCCATCCACCTACAATTTTTTAAATCCAATTTTACCATTCGGTGAGTTTTTAGTAAAAGATATGAAAAGAATATTTTGTCATTTTTCGTACGAGGTACTTTTTGACTTTTCTGACAAAAGGACGAGAAAAATGTTTTTTTAACTTATACGGAATGAATGGATTTTTAAAACAATATTTCCAAGAAGCTTCCTTTACATGTTTTCAAGTTTATTTTTAATCAACTTCTTTTAATTTAAAATTGTATGACATGTTAAAAAAGGAAAAATGTTTTTGATGTAGAAAGGATATTTTCCTCAAGAATGGAGTTCAAGTGTTTTATCAAAATTATTTTCCATTTAAGATAATATAGGGTTCTATTTCTATCCCTATTATAACATTGATTTGATTATGTTGTGATGGAATTATTTTTATGAATTCCTTTATCTTATATGAATTGTTTTATGATGTCATGATGTTTAAGAGTCCCATTTTTATTACATGGGTTATGCAATGATGTTTGATTTATGATTTTGTGGCACACATATGAATGGTATCATTATGAGATGGGTGGGACCTATATCTCCCTCCAATGCATTGGGTAAAGATTTTATATCTCATGAGATAGACATGGCTGGAACGGTAGGTTATACCAGTTCAGTGAAACAGGACTGAAACGAGGAGTGAACTCAGTTCAGAAAGGGACTTTGTCCACTAAGATAGTCTTGGCAATGAGTCTTGACTAATAAGAAATGATTCTCTATGATTATGTGTGTATGATACAATGTTTCATGTTTTAAGTTATGATTATTGGGATTACATTTTACTACTATGATTTATCCCATGTTATTAATTTATGATCTCTTTTGCAGGTTAAGATTTCCAAAAGATATGTTCTTATGAATATGATGTGATTGATATTTTTTTTGTTTACCCTTACTGAGCATTTGAGCTCACCCTTTTATGTTTTCTTTTCCCTAGGGTATAAATGTAACACCCCGAGATTTTATGAAAAATATTCTTTTAATTTCATTAATGTCTTGTGTTGTACGATACACCAAAAGGAGCTTGCACAACACGCATCCTTGACTTTCCTTGCATTTCACGCAATCGTGACCTTCCTCGATAGCGTGTGTAGTACACAATACCGTGTTTCACTAAACAACGATATGCTATTAAAATATTATTAAAACTAACCGTTATGAATAGTAATAACCAGTTTTTGAAATTTTTTAATTTTTATTTTTCAAAATTGACTTCATTTCTGGATTCGGAATATTGAAATTAGCTTAGGGTGAAATTTTGGTACATTTCGGATAACATTCATTTTCTTATGAATAGTGAAAATTACTAAATTTTAATTAAAAACAAACATTTTAATGGAAATAATTAATAGTGATAAATTATTAATTTTAGTGGTTTTAAAGTATATTTAGAATATATTTTTACAATTTAATACAATGTTGGTCATCGGATGTAATTTCACAATTAAACCAGACATAAACAAGTGTCAATCTTTTGGTAGTTATTATCTCTTAAAAACACGCTATTTGTTTTGACGACGGGAATTAATTTTTAAATTAATTAATGCAACTTATATGTTTTGAATTTGGTAAAATAGACATCATTTTTGAGTTCATAATATCAAATATAGCATAGGCCCATTTTTTGGTATTTTTCTGGAAACTTTCATTTTTTGATGAATAGTGAAACCACTAAGTGGTAGTTAAAAAAATGAATTTTTCATAAAACATATTTTTACCACTTCTGTGAGTGGAATTTCAAAAATCCAAGAGACATGGTTGATGCTAGTAAGTAAAATGTGGTTCAATGAGATTAAAATAATTTTTGGTGAATATTAACTTTTTTCTTTTTTTTAACCACGGTTAAAAGTAAATAGGATAATTAAGGGTAAAAATGATATTATTATTACCCTAACACATGTCCTAATTCTATTGGACAAGTGTAATTCGAACAAAAACAACCTTAGGAATAAAATATGACCATTTAGGCCCACATGGATTAGATTAGGACATTTATTATTAATTTATTTAAAGAAGGGTTAAAATAGTTAAAATCAAAGTTTAATTACTAAATCATTTTTAATATGAGGTTATACATAAGATAAATTCGACTATAAATATTCATTAGAAATATAAAATGATTTCCTACATATTTTTATTTTATTTGTTATTTTTAGACATTAAATAATTTAATTTATTTATGACACAACGATGATGCAGTAATTATCTTATTAATGAAATATTGACATATTTGATGTTATAAATACCAAAATAAATGTAATTTGAGACTTTTTATGACTTAAACTAAATTTCTAGGTTAATATGACATGTTATTGTTGATTTAAGTAACATGGTTTGAACTTATCACTCTGTTATGAATTTCATAAAAATCATGTACCAAATAGTGTCAAAATTGACATAAATTAGTTTTTAAAACAAATATTATATTATTAATTGTTATTTTATTCCAAAAAATTTAAGGTTCGGCCAAATTACATAGATAAGGTTATATATATTAATAATAAACAACTTGGGGTACGTTTGTCTTGATATAGTAAGTTTATTAACCATATAGTGTAAGAAAACAAAAAGACACGATAAAAGTTAAATTATTTAACTTAGAGTTAAATCTACTTTATAAGGTTAAAATAATAACCTATACTTGTCTAAACCCTATTGGATGAGATTATTTCGACCCATACCCTCCTTAGATTCTAAATATATCAATTTTGAGCTATTTAAAACCGAACATGTCTTTATAATAAAATAATATTTTTAGTTTTCCCAAAGGTGCCCCTCTCCTCCCTTATAAAAAGGCACCTCCTCCCCCTCCTCCTCCCACCAATTTGAGCATTCAAGCTCGGCCATCCCCTGCCAAAATCTCTTCTCCACTTCCCTAGTATCATTCTATAGTTCCTGGTCTTCTTCAAAGATCATCCTTAGCTCTTTAAGTGGAGGATATGAAAAGGCGCGTCAAAAAGAGGTAATATCCATTACCGATTTTTTCAATTTTTTTCTTCTTCAACTTCTTCTTATTTTGTTGTTTCGTCATAAAGTAATAACATTAGTATTTCTTATATACTGATATGTAATTATAAATATGAAAAATATCTAATTAACCTTCTATCCATCCTACGGAAAAAGGAAATCCCCGCGCGTGCGTACGTACGGAATACCGTCTCCACGCCGTGGTGTAATCTATTTTCCACCACCACCTTAATTTGATGGGTATAATGGTGTAATTAGTAACTATATATTATTATTATAAAGTGATATTGATACTGAAATAGTATACATACCCTTCAACACATGTTCACGATCATGAGAACGATATCATCACTCGTGCGTACGTACGGACTACCGTCTCCACGACGCGATGAGATTCATTCTCTATGATAACCATTTAAGAATGATTATAAATTATATATAAGCAATAATAATGAAATATATGACATTATAAATCTACTGGATTTATGTATATATGTATTTCATCTACTTTCTTCTATTCAAGACAATAAGGAAAGGAAAACATCGTTCATGCGTACGTACGGACTACCGTCTCCATGGACGGTGTGTTTCACTCCATTTATCTATCTATTATATATATATATACTGAATATATATGATATATAAATCATGTTTTATATTCTGGAAGTAAGTAAATCATGATATAAGTAATAATAATGTCAAGAACAACAAGTCCAAACACCTACGATAAATGAAACGATTTTACCCAAAACGCTTCTTTAACATGGAATTTACAAAAGAACGGGTAATATAAAGTCATAAGTGTACCATATATGATATCATAACAATGAATATGATTCTGTAATAAGTTAATGACATTATTTAAATCATTATACATGAGGTTCAGATACGTACAAAGCATATCAGACATAAGGTAAGGGAAATATCACAATCTCATTTTTATCCAAGATTGTTTATACTTTGGTATTTACTGGGGTGTATTTTATCATCCACATCCTTGTTTCCTCAATATGTAATATTATTTCCATCCACCTCCATTTTTTTAAATCCTATTTTACCCATCGGTGAGTTTTTAGTAAAAGATATGAAAGGAATCTTTTATCATTTTTCGTACGAGGAACTTTTTGACTTTTCCGACAAAAGTACGAGAAGAATTTTTTCTTTTAACTTATACGGCATGAATGGATGTTTAAAAAATTATTTCCAAGAAGCTTCATTTTCATGTTTTCAATTTTATTTTTAATCAACTTCTTTTAGTTTAAAATTGTATGTCATGTTTAGAAAGGAAAAATGTTTTTGAAGTAGAAACGATATTTTCCTCAAGAATGGAGTTCAAGTGTTTTATCAAAATTATTTTCCATCTAAGATAATAAGGGGTTCGGTTTCTATCCCTATTATTACAAGGATTTGATTATGTTGTGATGGAAATATTTTTATGAATTCTTTTATCTTATATGAATTGTTTTATGACGGCATGTTGTTTAAGAATCCCATTTTTATTTCATGGGTTATGCAATGCTGTATGATTTATGAATTTGTGGAACACATAAGAATGGTATCATTATGAGATGGGTGGGACCTATATCTCCCTCCAATGCATCGGGTAAAGATTTTATATCTCATGAGATAGACATGGCTGGAACGGTAGGTTGTACCGGTTCAGTGAAACATGACTGAAACGAGGGTGACTCGGTTCAGAAATGGACTTTGTCCAATAAGATAGTCTTGGCAATGGGTCTTGACTAATAAGATATTATTACCTATGATTATGTGTGTATGACACAAAGTTTCATGTTTTAATTTATGATTATTGAGATTTCATTTCACTACTATGATTTATCCCATGTTATTAAATTATTCTCTCTTTTGCAGGTTAAGATTTCCAAAATGTTATGTTCTTATGAATATGATGTGATTTATATTTCTTTTGTTTACCCTTACTGAGCATTTGAGCTCACCCTTTTATGTTTTGTTTTCCGCAAGATATAAAGAAAGGTTTTAGGTATTAAAAAAATGGAAGATCTTTATGGGAGATGTTGAAGATCGTTCACCACAATTAGAAGATTATATTCCGAGTTTCCAAAGACACTAAACTATTACGATCCTTGTGTGTGTGTTTTTTTTATGTACTAAGTATTCCACAAAAGTAATGTAATGTCCATGTACGTCAGGAATCGGGTCTCTATAGTTGGTATCAGAGGCAAAGGAGGTAGGAATGTATCCAATCCTTGGGAACTCTCACATGTGATCATTGGACGAAGCATGGCTCTCCGCCCAAGGGCTTCATGAGGAAATGGCTGCCATTGGGGATGGTGGTGTGTCCCGCCCAGGGGGTGTAGCCTCCCATGGAGTGCCCGGATAGGTATCAATTATAGTCCACTAGAAGTAATTCCAGACCGTTATAGTTGGTATCAGAGGAATGGTTTAGTCAACTTTTGGAAACTAGGATGCGAAAACGTTAGTGAGATCCCTAGAAATATTTCTAAGGTATGTCTAGGGATGTCCCAATGGATAAGTATACGTATAGGATATAGTCCTAGATCTACGGTAACAATATTATATTTAACCAAAGATGTTAGATATTGAAGTTACTCCCCCTTTATTATGATTTTTGCCTCTCACACTATTCTCATTGGGTTTTAGAAAATGGATGGAAACAAGATGATTCACGATAATGGAGGATATGATGGACAATGGAATGATATTCTTCATGAGAAACCAAATGAAATGGGATTTGGTAGTCCAAACATCATTATTATTCCGAATCTGCAATCTCATAATATGATCAATAATGTAAAATTTGGTATCATTCCTGACTCGGCTAATAAGAGAAATATGGAGTTTCATGATGATCATAGAGGAAAGAAAGTTCAATTTCCCATATGTAAATCATGTGGGAAGAGGCATCAAGGAGAATGTTTCAAAGGAACTGGAAGATGCTTTGGGTGTGGAAAAGAAGGACACAAAGCCAGTAAGTGAAAAGGAAAAGGTTCAGTTAACACCAAGGATGAGGATAATGGTATTGCTACGACATCAACAATGGTTAAAAGTTTTAAATGTGGAATGTACGGGTATTATGCAAACCAATGCCCTAAGGGAAATTCTCATGAAGAGAATCAGTATGGTCGTATGGGTAGTATTTATGTGGACGATGATGAAGAGACTACAAATGATATGTGAGATGAATGAATTGTTGAAGCTCGGTCAATGGTTTAAGAATGTAGTGGAATGATTACATGTTTATCATGTGTAATGTAGTATAAGTAATCTCATGGTACTATGGAATAAAGATACATCTAAGGATTGTTACACTGTTGTCTTTCCTTGAGTTTTGAAAGTGTATGATTAATGTTACCAGTATCCATGAAAGGTTATTCAGATATTTTTGGAATGTAGATGATATGCGCATAATGAATGGAAAACGAGAAAATGAAATATTTGACAGTATTCATGAGCTCATTATTGATATAACGACTAAGTGATATCATGGTTTGAGTATATAGAATTTTGAGGATTTTGGTATGTGGAAAGTGTTAACTTTTAACCTCATTCATGTTTTCACTAAGGTTCAATGGGTATTCAAGAGAATACATGATTAAGGCCTTTAAATGTTTGGAATGTGACCAAAAAGACATATCTTATGATATATGGGGATCAACGATGGTATTAAATCTCTGGTAATCGTTTTCACTATATTATGAAAGTGTACTGCAGTATTATGGATAAGCCTAATGATTGGAATGGATTTTCTTGGACAAAAGTTAGTATTGTTTAAGGATAGAAGTTTTTTCAATATTATTGATGGGATGTTATAGTAATATAGTTTTAGAAAAAGGACAACCTGCAGGACGGGCGATAGCCCATCGCGTCGGACAAGGCTATGGGAATCGAACCCACAACCGAAGTGCGACTGGACTTTATCTCCTACCATAGTCCTACAGGAAGTCCCTGTTTAGTAGAAACTAGTTTTATTTTATTATGCGGTATGATATATGAAGTATAGGTTCATTCTTGGAATCGTATACGATTAACCTCACCATAGATGGACTTATGTATATTTGATAACTTTTTCTAACCTTTTGTTTGAAACAGATGGAATGACCCATCATTCTATCACATGATCAATTAACACTTCATGAATAACAAATTCAACTTCATTTCTTTAAGAGATGAAGTGGAAATTGTTCAATGTATGAACAATAGTGAGATTGTACCAAAATAAAGTAAGTATTTATTCTAATTCAAATTCTTCAACTTTAGGGAAATGATTTTGAAAACCAAGAATGTTTTCCTAGTGCTCTTATATCCGATGAATCAAATGGTACCTTAGATCATCACAAATTTATGGCTTTGTGATTGCTGGCTTTTCCATAGCCATGTTCTCTACCACTCTCCATCAGAACATGATGGTCAGATTTCTCTTCCATATCCATATTTTCACCTATGTGGAAACCCAGTGATTAGTTTATTTAGGTAACTGTTACATTTCATACATTGGTTTTTAAATATTGGTTTTGTTATTCTTTTTTACGATGTGGGTTTCTATTAAAGAAACTTTCAAATAGTAAACCATTTATAACCCCGATGAATTTTGAGGGAGAAATTCATTTTAAGGGGGGTAGAATGTAACACCCCGAGATTTTATGAGAAATATTCTTTTAATTTCATTAATGTCTTGTGTTGTACTCTACACCAAAAGGAGCTTGCACAACATGTATCATTGACTTTCCTTACATTACACGCAATCGCGACCTTCCTCGATAGTGTGTTTAGTACGCAATACCGAGTTTTACTATATAATGATATGCTATTAAAATATTATTAAAACTAGCCGTTATGAATAGTAATAACCACTTTTTGAAATTTTGAAATTTTTATTTTTCAAAATGGATTTCATTTCTGGATTCGGAATATCGAAATTAGCTTAGGGTGAAATTTTGGTACATTTCGGATAACTTTCATTTTCTGATGAATAGTGAAAATTACTAAATTTTAACTACAAACAACCTTTTTAATCAAAATAATTAATAGTGATAAATTATTAATTTAGTGGTTTTAAAGTATATTTAGAATATATTTTTACAATTTAATACAATGTTGGTCATTGGATGTAATTTCACATTTAAAGAAGACATAAACAACTGTCAATCTTTTGGTAGTTATTATCTCTTAAAAACACGCTATTTGTTTTGACGACAGGAATTAATTTTTAAATTAATTAATTCAACTGATGTGTTTTGAATTTGGTAAAATAGACATAATTTTTTAGTTTATAATATCAAATATAGCTTAGGCCTAATTTTTGGTATTTTTCTGGAAACATTCATTTTTTGATGAATAGCGAAAACACTAAGTGGTAGTTAAAAAATGAATTTTTCATAAAACTTAATTTTACCGCTTCTGTGAGTGGAATTTCAAAAATCCGAGAGACACGGTTGATGTCAGTAAGTAAAATGTGGTTCAATGAGATGAATTTTTTTTTTGGTGAATAGTAACTTTTTACTTTTTTTTACCACGGTTAAAAGTAAATAGGGTAATTAAGGGTAAAAATGATATTATTATTACCCTAACACATGTCCTAATTCTATTGGACAAGTGTAATTCGAACAAAAACAACCTTAGGAATAAACTATGACCAGTTTGGCCCACTTGGATTAGATTAGGACATTTATTATTAATTTATTTAAAGAAGGGTTAAAATAGTTAAAATCAAAGTTTAATAACTAAATCCTTTTTAATATGAGGTTATACATAAGATAAATTCGACTATAAATATTCATTAGAAATATAAAAAGATTTCCTACATAATGGTATTTTATTTTTAATTTTTAGACATTAAATAATTTAATTTATTTATGACACAACGATGATGCAGTAATTATCTTATTAATGAAATATTGACATAATTGATGTTATAAATACCCAAATAAATGTAATTTGAGTCTTTTTAGGACATACACTAATTTTCTAGGTTAATATGACATGTTATTGTTGTTTTAAGTAACTTGTTTTGACCTTATCATTCTTTTATGAATTTCATTAAAATCATGTACCAAATAGTGTCAAAATTGACATAAATTAATTTTTAAAACAAATATCATATTATGAATTGTTATTTTATTTCTAAAAATCTATGGTTCGGCCAAATGACTTAGATAAGGTTATATATATTAATAATAAACAACTTGGGGTTCTTTTGGCAAGATATAGTAAGTTTATTAACCATATAGTGTAAGAAAACAAAAAAGACACGGTAAAAGTTAAATTATTTAACTTAGAGTTAAATCTAATTGATAAGGTTAAAATAATAACCTAAACTTATCTAAATCCTATTGGATGAGAGTATTTCGACCCATCCCATCCTTATCTCAGAAATATATCAATTTGGAGCTATTTAAAACCGAATTTGACTTTATAATAAAATAATATTTTTAGTTTTCCCAAAGGTGCCCCTCTCCTCCCTTATAAAAAGGCACCTCCTCCCTCTCCTCCTCACACCAATTTGAGCATTCAAGCTCTTCCAACCCCTGCCAAAATCTCTTCAAAACTTTCCTAGTATCATCATAGAGGTCCTGGTCTTCTTCAAAGACCATCCTTTGTTCTTTAAGTGGAGGATAAAAAAAGTCACGTCAAAAAAAGGTAATATCCATTACTGATATTTTTCAATTTCTTTCTTCTTCAACTTCTTCTTCTTTAGTTGTTTCGTGATAAAGTAATAACATCAGTATTTATTATATACTGATATGTTGTTATAAATATTAAACAACTCTAATTAACCTTCTATCCATCCTACGGAAAAAGGAAATCACCGCGCGTGCGTACGTACAGAATACCGTCTCCACGCCGTGGTGTAATCTATTTTCCGCCACCACCTTAATTGGATGGGTATAATGGTGTAATGAGTAACTATATATGATTATTATAAAGTGATATTTATACTGAAATAGTATACATACACTTCAACACATGTTCAAGATCATGAGAACGATATCATCGCTCGTGCGTACGTACAGACTACCGTCTCCACGACGCGATGAGATTCATTCTCCATGTTATCCTTTTAAGAATGATTATAAAGTATATATAAGCAATAATAATGAAATATATGACATTATAAAGCTACTGGATTTATGTATATATGTATGTCATCTACTTACTTCCATTCAACGCAATAAGGAATGGAAAAAATCGTTCATGCGTACGTACGGACTACCGTCTCCATGAACGGTGTGTTTCACTCCATTTATCTATATATTATATATATATATATACTGAATATATATGATATATAAATCATGTTTTATATTCTGTAAGTAAGTAAATCATTATATAAGTAATAATAATCTCAAGAACAACAAGTCCAAACACCTACGATAAATGAAACGATTTTACCCAAAACGCTTCTTTAACATTGAATTTATAAAAGAACGGGTAATATAAAGTGATAATTGAACCATATATGATATCATAACAATGAATATGATTCATTAATAAGTTAATGACATTATTTAAATCATTATACTGGAGGTTCGGATACGTACAAAGCATATCAGACATAAGGTAAGGGAAATTTCCCAATCTCAGTTTTATCTGAGATTGTTTATACTTTGGTATTTACTGGGGTGTAATTTATCATCCACATCCATGTTTCCTCAATATGTAATATTATTTCCATCCACCTACAATTGTTTAAATCCTATTTTACCCTTCAGTGAGTTTTTAGTAAAAGATATGAAAGGAAACTTTTATCATTTTTCGTACGAGGAACTTTTTGACTTTTCCGACAAAAGTACGAGAATAATGTTTTCTTTTAACTTAAACGGCATTAATGGATTTTTAAAAAATTATTTCCAAGAAGCTTTATTTTCAAGTTTTCAAGTTTATTTTTAATTAACTTATTTTAGTTTAAAATTGTATGACATGTTAAGAATGGAAAAATGTTTTTGAAGTAGAATTGATATTTTCCTCAAGAATGGAGTTCAAGTGTTTTATCAAAATTATTTTCCATCTAAGATAATATAGGGTTAT
Source organism: Viscum album (assembly GCA_963277665.1). Classification (NCBI taxonomy): domain Eukaryota; kingdom Viridiplantae; phylum Streptophyta; class Magnoliopsida; order Santalales; family Viscaceae; genus Viscum; species Viscum album. Next base: position 1,338,537,774 of record OY728142.1, read on the forward strand.
GTTTATATCCCTATTATTACATAGATTTGATTATGTTGTGATGGAAATATTTTTTTGAATTCCTTTATCTTGTATGAATTGTTTTATGATGGCATGTTGTTTATGAATCCCATTTTGTTTACATGGGTTATACAATGATGTATGATTTATGAATTTGTGGAACACATAAGAATGGTATCATTAGGAGATGGGTGGGACCTATATCTCCCTCCAATTCATTGGGTAAATATTTTATATCTCATGAGATAGACATGGATGGAATGGTAGGTTATACCGGTTCAGTGAAACAGGACTGAAACGAGGGTTACTCGGTTCAGAAATGGACTTTGTCCACTAAGATAGTCTTGGAAATGAGTCTTCACTAATAAGATATGATTCTTTATGATTATGTGTGTATGCCACAAATCTTCATGTTTTATGTTATGATTATTGGGATTTCATTTCAATACTATGATTTATCCCATGTTATGAAATTATTCTCTCTTTTGCAGGTTAAGATTTCCAAAATGTTATGTTCTTATGAATATGATGTGATTGATATTTCTTTTGTTTACCCTTACTGAGTTTTTGAGCTCGCCCTTTTATGTTTTATTTTCCCCAGGATATAAAGAAATGTTTTAGGTATTAAAAAAAAGTAAGATCTTTATGGGAGATGTTGAAGATCTTTCCCCACGATTAGAAGATTATATTCCGAGTTTCCAATGACTCTAAACTATTAAAATCTTTGTGTGCGTGTTTTTGTTATATACTAAGTATTCTAAAAAAGTAATGTAATGTCCATGTACGCCAGGCATCGGGTCTCTACAATAAAGAAAGGATTTAGGTTTTTTTTTAAAAAGAAGATCTTTATGGGAGATGTTGAAGATCTTTCACCATGATTAGAAGATTATATTCCGAGTTTTCAAAGACACTAAACTATTACAGTCCTTGTGTGTGTGTTTTTGTTATGTACTAAGTATTCCGCAAATGTAATGTAATGTCTATGTACGTTAATCTTCGAGTCTCTACAGTTGATATCAGAGGAAAGGTTTAGTCAACCTTTGGAAACTAGGATGCGAGATCTTTAGTAAGATCCCTAGAGATATTTCTAAGGTATGTCTAGGGATGTCCCTACGGTTAAGTATACGTATAGGTTATAGTCCTAGAATTACGATAATGATCATATAATTAAACCTAATATGTTAGATATTGAAGGTACTCCCCCTTTATTATGTTTTTTTTCCTAGCATGATTTTTGCCTCTCACGCTATTCTTTTTGGGATTTAAATGATGGCTGGAACCCGAAGGAACCGTGTTGATCAATGTAATGGAAAATGCAATGATTGTCCTCCTGAACAAACAAATGTTATGGGAGATGGAGTGCAAAATCTTATTGCTATACTTACAAAGTCTTTGAATCATTATGGACTTCCAAATGAGCATATAAGGGATAAATATTCTATTGAGTCCTTCATGAGGCAACGTCCACCTTCTTTCAGTGGGTCTTCTGATCCACTTGTTGCTGAAAAATGGATCAGTACTACTGAAAAGATATTTTAAGTTCTTCAATATTCTGAACATGATAAAGTCATCTTAGTAGTGTATCGTTTGGAAGGTGATGCTGATCAATGGTGGAATCTTATCAAGAATACGAGGCCAAGAGATGAAATTGAGTCCATGGAATGGGATGAGTTCAAGAACATATTTTTCAATAATTACATCCCTCGTATTCTTCAAACAAAGATGGAGAAGGAGATTCTTGAACTAAAGCAAAAAGATGATGAATCTGTTGGTATATATAGAGCGAATTTTACAAGGCTTGCAAGGTATGCATCTGGATTTATCATCCAACCCGAAAGTAAAGTTGATCGATTCTTCAGTGGCTGAAAACAAAATCTTCAAAGGGAATTATCTATAAGAGACTTCAGTAGCTATGAAGAAATTGTGCGTTGTGCTATCAAGGTAGAAAATGAAGTTGGTGTTACTTATCCATCTCATAGTTTTGACAAGAAACGAAAGATGGAGTTCAAGTAGAAATCTCAGAATAATGGTGAAAAGAAGATGAATGTTTCCTTATGCTCAAAGTGTGGAAAGAAGCATGGTGGAGATTGTCTTAAAGGGACAAGTAAATGTTTCAAATGTGGAAAGGAAGGTCATCGGGCATTTGAATGCCGCAATGATGGGAAGAAGATGTCTAATGATGCAAACAAAGGAAGGGATACACAAAATGAACCTACTACACTTCAATGTTTCAAGTGCAAGGAGATGGGACATTATGCCAATAAATGCCCTAATCCAAGGGTTAGTAATGATCAACATGAGCAACCACTTAAGGCAAAGGACTAAGGGAAGTCACATACGATCACCATTGGCGATGTTGAATATAAAAACGATGTGGTGGAATGATTAAGTGTTTATGTAATGGGATTCCAAAATAATGTTGAGTATTGGAATATTTATGTATTGGTCTATTGTGGTCTTCAATAATTTTATGGTATCGGTAACCATGGAAAGTGATTGAGATATTTTTGGAAAAAAGTTGATATGTGCATAATGAAGGGAAAACGAGAAAATGACATATTTGACAGTATTCATGAGCTCATGATTGATATAAGGACTAAGTGATATCATTGTTTGAGTATATATAATTTTGAGGATTTTGGTATGTGGAAAGTGTTAACTTTTAACTGCATTCATGTTTTCACCAATGTTCAATGGGTATTCAATAGAACACATGATTAAGGCCATTGAATTTTTGTAATGTGACCAATAAGACATATCTTATGATATATGGGGATCAATGATGGTATTAATTCTCTGGTAATCGTTTTCACTATATTATGAGAGTGGACTGCAGTATTATGGATAAGCCTAAAGATTGGAATGGACTATGTTGGACATAAGTTAGTATTGTTTAAGGATAAAAGTTTTTTCGATATTATTGATGGGATGTTATAGTAATATTGTTTTAGAAAAAGGACAACATGCAGGACGGGCGATAGCCCATCGCGTTGGACAAGGCCGTGGGAATCGAACCCACAACCGAAGTGCGACTAGCCTTTATCACCTACCACTGGCCTACAGAAAATCTCTGTTTAGTATAAACTAGTTTTATTATATTAAGTAGTATGATATATGAAGTATAAGTCAATTTTAGGAACCATATATGATTAATCTCACTATAGATGGACTTATGTATTTTTTGATAACTTTTCTATCCTTTTGTTTGAGATAGATGGAATGACCCATCATTCTATCACATGATCTGCTAACACATCGTGAATAACAAATTCAACTTCATTTCGTTAAGAGATGAAGTGGATATTGTCCAAAGAACGACCAACAGTGAAACTATACCAAAATAACGAAAGTATTTTTCTAATTCCAATTTCATCAACTTTAGGGAAATGATCTTGAAAACCAAAAATGATGTCCTAGTGCTATTATATATGATGAATTATATGGTACCTTAGATTGTCACGAATTTATGGCTTTGTGATTGCTGGATTTTCCATAGCCATGTTCTCTACCACTCTCCATCAGAACATGATGGTTAGATTTCTCTTCCATATCCATATTTTCACCTATGTGGAAACCTAGTGATTAGTTTATTTGGGTAACCTTTATGTTTCATACTTTTGTTTTTAAAGACTGGTTTTGGTATTCCTTTTTACAATGTGGGTTTCTATTAAAGAAACTTTCGAGTAGTAAACCATTTTTAACCCCGACGAATTTCGATGGCGAAATTCATTTTAAGGGGGGTAGAATGTAACACCCCAAGATTTTATGAAAAATATTCTTTTTAATTTCATTAATGTCTTATGTTGTATGCTACAGAAAAAGGAGCTTCCACAATACACATCTTTGACTTGCATTGCATTACACGCAATTGCGACCTTCCTCGATAGCGTGTGTAGTATGCAATACCGAGTTTTACTAAACAACGATATGCTATTAAAATATTATTAAAACTAGCCGTTATGAATAGTAAAACCACCTTTTAAAATATTAGAAATTTTATCTCTCAAAATGGACTTCATTTTTGGATTCGGAATATCGAAATTAGCTTAGGGTGAAATTTTGGTACTTTTCGGATAACTTTCATATTCTGATGAATAATGAAAATTACAAAATTTTAATTAAAAACAACTTTTTTAATAGAAATAATTAATAGTGATAAATTATTAATTTGAGTGGTTTTAAAGTATATTTAGAATATATTTTTACAATTTAATACAATTTGGGTGATTGGATGTAATTTCACATTTAAAAAAGTTATAAACAAGTGTCAATATTTTGATAGTTATTATCTCTTAAAAACACGCTATTTGTTTTCATGATGGGAATTAATTTTCAAATTAGTTAATGTAGCTGATATGTTTTGAATTTGATAAAATAGACATCATTTTTGAATTCATAATATCAAATATAGCTTAGGCCTAATTTTTGATATTTTTCTGGAAACTTTCATTTTTTGATGAATAGTGAAACCACTAAGTGGTAGTTAAAAAACTGAATTTTTCATAAAACATAATTTTACCGCTTCTGTGAGTGGAATTTCGAAAATCTAAGAGACACGGTTAATATCAAGGACTAAAATGTGGTTCAATGAGATGAAAATAATTTTTGATGAACAATAACTTTTTACCTTTTTTTACCACGGTTAAATGTAAATAGGGTAATTAAGGGTAAAAATGATATTATTATTACCCTAAAACATGTCCTAATTCTATTGGATACGTTTAATTCGACCAAAAAACAACCTTAGGAATAAAATATGACCATTTAAGCCCACTTGTATTAGATTAGGAGATTTATTATTAATTTATTTAAAGAAGGGTTAAAATAGTTAAAATCAAAGTTTAATAAGTAAATCATTTTTAATATAGGGTAGTACATAAGATAAATTCGACTATAGATATTAATTATAAAGATAAAAATATTTCCTACATAATTGTATTTTATTTGTAATTTTTAGACATTAAATAATTTAATTTATTTATGACACAACGATGATGGTGTAATTATCTTATTAATGAAATATTGACATAATTGATGTTATAAATACCCAAATAAATGTAATTTGAGACTTTTTATGAATTAAACTAACTTTATAGGTTAATATGACATGTTAGTATTTATTTATGCAATCTGGTTTGAAATAATCATTCCGTTATGATTTTAACAAAAATGAATTACTAAATAGTGTCTAAATTGACATAAAATAGTTTTTAAAACAAATATTATATTATTAATTGTTATTTTATTCTTCAAAATCTAAGGTTCAGCCAAATGACTTAGATAAGGTTATATATATTAATAATGAACAACTTGGGGTTCTTTTGTCTTGATATAGTAAGTTTATTAACCTTATAGTGTACGAACACAAGAAGACACGGTAAAAGTAAAATTATTTAACTTAATGTTAAAACTAAATGATAAGGTTAAAATAGGAACCTAAACTTGTCTAAATTCTATTGGATGAAAGGATTGCGACCCATAACCACCTTAGCTTCAAAATAAATCAATTTGGAGCTATTTAAAACCGATCTTAACTTTATAATAAAATAATAGTTTTAGTTATTCCAAAGGTCCCCCTCTCCTCCCTTATAAAAGGGCACCTCCTCCCCCTCTTCCTCACACCACTTTGAGCCTTCAAGATCGGCCAACCCCTGTCAATTTCTCCTCTCCACTTCCCTAGAAAAATCCTAGAGGTTCCGGTCTTCTTCAAAGACCAATTTTAGTGCCCTAAAAGGAGGTCTCAAAGAAGCACTTCAAAGAAAAGGAGGTTCGGACACTTTCGAAGAAAATCGGACCTAAGGTAAGGGAAATATCACAATCTCATTTTTATCCGAGATTGTTTATAATTTGAAAATTACTAGGTGTGTATTTTATCATCCACATCCATGTTTCCTCAATATGTAATATTATTTCCATACACCTACAATTGTTTAAATCCAATTTGACCCTTCGGTGAGTTTTTAGTAAAAGATATGAAAGGAATCTTTTGTCGTTTTTCGTACGAGGTACTTTTTGAATTTTTCAACAAAAGGACGAGAAGAATGTTTTTTTAACTTATACAGAATGAATGGATTTTTTAAAAATTATTTCCAAGAAGATTCCTTTACAAGTTTTCACGTTCATTTTTAATCAACTTCTTTTAGTTTAAAATTGTATGACATGTTAAAAAAGGAAAAATGTTTTTGAAGTAGAAATGATATTTTCCTCAAGAATGGAGTTCAAGTGTTTTATAAAAATTATTTTCCATATAAGATAATATAAGGTTCTGTTTCTATACCTATTATTACATTGATTTGATTATATTGTGATGGAATTATTTTTATGAATTCCTTTATCTTATATGAAATGTTTTATGATGTCATGTTGTTTAAGAGTCCCATTTTTATTACATGGGTTATGAAATGATGTTTGATTTTTGATTTTGTGGCACAAATATAAATGGTATCATTATGAGATGGGTGGGACCTATATCTCCCTCCAATGCATTGTGTAAAGATTTTATATCTCATGAGATAGACATGACTAGAACGGTAGGATATACCTGTTCAGTGAAACAGGACTGAAACAATGAGTGAACTCGTTTCAGAAAGGGACTTTGTCCACTAAGATAGTCTTGGAAATGAGTCTTGACTAATAAGAAATGATTCTCTATGATTATGTGTGTATGACACAAAGTTTCATGTTTTATGTTATGATTATTGGGATTACATTTCACTACTATGATTTATCCCATGTTATGAAATTATGATCTCTTTTATAGGTTAAGATTTCCAAAAGATATGTTCTTATGAATATGATGCGATTAATATTTATTTTGTTTACCCTTACTGAGCATTTGAGCTCACCCTTTTATGTTTTATTTTCCCCATGGTATAAATAAAGGATTTAGGATTATAAAAAAAGAAGATCTTTATGGGAGACGTTGAAGATCTTTCACCACGATTAGAAGAATATATTCCGAGTTTCCAAAGACACTAAACTATTACGGTCCTTGTGTGTGTGTTTTTGTTATGTACTAAGTATTCCGCTAAAGTAATTTAATGTCTATGTACGTTAAGCTTCAGGTCTCTACAATGTAATTATTCACAAAAAACAAGTTGGTTTAATCAGACCCCAAATAACTAACTGAACACAATTGTAGATGACAATTTTTTGAAATTCAAAACATAGAAAGGGAAAAAATTATGTTTAAAGGATACTTATAAATATCTACATAAAACAATGTTCCATTCATTTCTATTTATTTTTAGAAAAAAATGGGGGGTTATAGTTAATCTTCTTCTTTTTATGTCTTTATTGAACTCCTCCTTAAATATTGACAACCCCATGTGGGTTATTGATTCTTCACAAATGATTCTTCATCATTCCCCAATGATGAAATGACTTTGTTTACCTTTGATTATGATTTATAAAAATACTTGTTGCATTCACTACCTATGTTAATATCTCCACATTTAATTTATCTTCAACTTCCATCTTTTCCTTGGAAATTCATGTCCCTTTATCACCCCTTTGTGACAAGTAATGATATTAGTTTGATAGTGGACCCAACTCATTAATATAATATTCTTCCAACTAATAATCTCATCCTATAAAAATAGATTTTGTTCAATATTAAAAAACATTACACATATGTTGTGGAACTACATAACTCCCCTGTTAGACTCATTTCTTTATTGAAACCCAACATCTTCAACTAAAAACATGAGTATGGATTGTTTGATTAAACATTGATTTATTTTTTCTTCAATGTCATGTGCCAAATTCACTATTTTTTCCTCATTAACCCTAACTGAGTTTGTATAAGTGGAAAACGCTTAAACTCATTATCAAATGACTGAGGATGTGAGGAAATTACTATATTCATGTTTTCATATTAGATCATGCATTTTATTTAGAATAGGAATAATTATTATACCCATACATCAAATTCAAATTTTTCATCTTTGCACCAGAGTCTCAAACACCATCCAAATCATGTTCATCTTCCAATAAGTAATACCATTATTTAATCATCTAGAAAAAAACCTCCCACACAAACATATTTAAATCACATGGAATAATGATTCCCCTCCATCTATAATGTATATACAGGAAAAATGAAATAAAAAACATGAATTCATCTTCAACAAGTTAAAAACAGAAACTCAAAATTTAATCTTATTATGTCATTCAATTAAAAAAAACCCCAAACAAAACATTAGTAATCTAATTTTACTTAAATCATTAGTGAATGTTAATTTATTATATTTAATGAGCATGAGTGAATTCTCATTTATAGAAAATACAATTTGGCCTTGGTCAGCTCTCATCCTCTATTTGATCTTAATAAAATTCCTGAATTTCATCATCTACTACATCAGATTGGTTTCCATCATCGATGAGCATAGGTGAAATTGTAATCTCCATTATTTAATTGGTTAAAACATTATAAAACAACTATAGATGTCTTCCTCAAACACTACAAATAAATTTTCTTAGATGGTGATAGAAGATTATTTTTCTTCAATCTCAGATTTCATTTCCTTGATTGGCTTTAGATAATTAGCAAAGAAGATTATTCTACATCAACTAACCCAATATAGTCATTCTGCGTCAATTAATTATCTTAGTTGCATCTGTATACCAGTCTTATCTTTATTAACTCTAATTATTCAATTGAATTCTTATTCAAAAACCTCCCAAATTTTTTATTCTCCTTCATCATTTAAACAACCTCAATATTTATTGATAGTCCATGAATGTTCATAATTCAGGTTTGGTGTTCCTGTGTAATTTTTGGGGGTCTGGATGAATTATTGTAAGTGTAATCTCTACTCAGCATAGGCTTCTTGGTCAAACCACTTCTATGGATTAGGTGTAATAATTGGTCATCATAATTGACTTGGTTCAAAGAACCTAGAATAAATTAGACTACCTTAGTGGTAGAAAAGGTGGAAATTAAATAATCTTATGATTGTTGGAAATTACTTACATGTACCAAATATTATCTTAGGGTATGGGCTGACTTTAAAATTATCACATACTTCCTGATTTTGAAATTCTTTAACAAGGATATATTTATAAAAATATCTTATGAGGTTGATCCTTTAAATTCCCTATGTGGCCACTTGAAAAATTATTATATGGTAATCTACTTCCAAACATCCTTGGAAATTAAAAAAGAATGAATTCATTAAAAAAAATCAAACAGTAGTTTTCCATTTCAAAAAAGAAAACATAGTAAATCCATTACATAAAAATTTAAATAAAAAAATGAATTAGAAAATTTAATAGATTTTTATACATCATCAACAAGATTAAATATTAATCCAAAAAAGTGTATTTAAAATTAAATAATGGAATAAAATTATTGTTTCAAACCATCTTAATTATTCAATTCAGAATTTAGCAAATAAATTTAAAACTCTTTCCATGAAAATATATTTGAAATAAAAATATATGAAACATTCAAACATTAATTTCATCGAAATAATATTTTAATGAATTTTTGATTAGCAACAACTAAAATTTATTTTTTAAAATTTATAAAGAATAATCCAAATAATATAATATTATTTACAAACTAAAAATAATCATTATAATGAATATTTTGATAGAATTATAATTTCATCACTGATAAATCAGTGGAAAATAATTCTCCATTTGATGCATAATATTTAATTAAAAACACAATTAATTTACCAAAATATATACGCAAGGTTTATATCAAAATAAGGTCACATTACATTCCCCCAAACTTAAATAATTTTTTCTCCTTGATTTTTTAATATAAAAAAATCAGTGGAAGACAATTTATCATAAAAGTAAAAGAGTTATAACACAAAAAATGAGGTTTTTTTAAACATCATTTCCCTCATGAATTTTCATATATAATTATGAATTATTTATTTTATAAAAAAAGGGATTGGAAAAAATGGTTTTAGTTTTATAAAAAAATTAAATCTTGAAATATATTAAAATACATAAACAAACATAATTTTTTATTTAATTTTTTTATCTAAACATCCCTTTTACTCTAAGATGGAAAAACTCACATAAGTAAGTCAAAAAAAATAGAATTTTTTTTTGCATGTGTGAGAATGATAAATAAATGGAATAATAATCCAAAAATAAAACTATTTTATATTTGGGAATAAAAATTTCATAAATATTGGGAGTTTATTTCATCACCCATTTAAATGCTATTTTTATCAGTTGAAATATAATAAAAAGTAAAAAAACCATTTTTTTAAAAATATTATTCCCAAAGGTTTACCGAATGTAGGTATCTTAATTAAGAAATACAAATATTGATGACATATTGAATCTATATGAGAATACAGAATATTAACCACTATTAGAATACAAATAGTTCTCAAATCCAAGAAAATTTTATATCCACTAAAAATTAATATTAAATATTCCAAAAAATCAAAAACTATTCCAAAATATTGTGCAATATTAGTGTACACTTCATGGAATCATAGATTATAATATTAAGATAACCCTCCCAACACATAAAACTCAAGAATTTCCACAATGTTATATATCAAACTAGAAAAATATTTAAAAGTGTTTAGCCTAAATTGATATAAATTTAGAAATTAAAAATACAAAATTAAATAGTTTCAATTTTCCTCAAAACTATGTTTATACACAACTTCACAAAAACATGCTCAAATTAAGAAACATTATTTCTCCCAATGAACCACATATATATTATAGTTCACATGCAAGATTTTGATTAAGGTGTATGGTCAAACATTAGGATTCCATATTTTTTAAATAGTCATAGAAAAAAGAATGTAGCTTCATAATATCTACAGTGAAATATATAAAAATTGTACAAACAAGCATGAGTATTTCTAGAATTCAGAATACTACAAAAAATTAATATATATTTTTCGACGTTTTTAAAAAAAAATGGCCCTTTAACTACCCAGTTAATTTCTATAGTGGGAATATTTTATAAAATAAAAAATGTAAGGAAAACATGAATTAACATTCTACAATCATGGAACAATTTCAATGGCATAGACATGGGTAGATTAAATTTTAGAATTTTAATACATCTCGCCTAATTAATAAATTATAACTATTTTAAATTAAATCAATTAAACAGTATTGATTAATTTTAGTAGAATCCCCATCATTAGCCAGTTTAAATTATATATAAGTTAAAATGTATTAACATTAGAGTAAAATAGAATCAAAAAAATGGAGAAACCCCAGTGTTTGAATTTGAACAGTGCTTGATTGATGTATCGTTAGCATGTAGTTCCTTATTCAAGAGAAAATTTGAGATTATGTACAAAATAAAGGGAAAATTCTTTTAGCTTATTAAAAATTAGGTATGATATGAATATTGGAATAAGACAAGACATATATTTATTTTAATTTAAAATGAAATGAAAACTCATTAATATTACATTATGCTGACTCCCACAAAGAATTATGCTTCACGTCTCAAGTTTGACTCAGTTTATGCTCAATATTAAAGGATGTATATAGTTTCTAATCTCATGAATGACTTTTAATGTAATGATTTTCCTTTATATATTAACTGTTAATGGTTTATTCTCCTCTCCTACCATCCACACAACCTCATTTTCTAACACTCTAACAATTTTTAAATTCCTAGACTACTAGGTATTGAGTTTATGAAATAATTTCTTGACCGTAAAATTAAATGTTACACCCTTTTACCAAAAATTTATTTTTTTAATGATTTATCCATAAAAGGAATTTTTTTCACTTATTTTGTACTATAAGATTCCATTTTAACTGCCAATAACTCACCTAGTAGAGAATCCATCTCTAATAAATAAATTTAAAATCAAATTTAATTCCTTAATATCCAAATATAAATTGTGTTGTGGTTTAAATTTATAAAAAAAATTATTTCATAACAAAATAATATAGTGAGAAAATTCTATGCGAGTTTTAATGGTAAGCATATAAGATGACATGTTGTTCTCTAACATAATATAATATTCCCTCTTTGAGCTAAACCTGTCTTTAGTATGATCTGAATAATCTCTCCATTTAAGAACTCAACTTTTCTAGAATATTTTGTATTATAATTTTCTCAATTCTTGTTCACACATCCATATTTTTTATAAAATCATTAATAATAAAGTCTTTATATTAGAAACCATTATAAGTGATATATTATTTTTACCCCCTAAGTCAAGAATATATTCCTTCTTATTAAATTTGTTAACATTATTAGATTGGTTGTTTAGAATTACCACAACCATAAACAATTTGGAAAAATAATATATAGTCATTAAGAAGAAATAATTCTAATATATGATGGGAAAAGTCCAATATAAAGTGAGTCCCACATATCAAAAATATCATCCTCTAGAATTACCTTTTGGGGGTGTCCTAATCATTTACAAACACTGCTTATTATTTAACATTTATCATATCCCACAACTATGAAACTAGAATCATTGAAAAATGTAACATATTAATATTCATATTGAAGAACTTTTGGACTATCATTTCACCTTCCTTATAACACCAATATTTTCTATATGTTATTTATTTTAATACAAATTAAATTACATTGATATATTGTTCAACACACAATACCAATTTAATCTTTCACAACATAGAACACTGGGTAAGCCGGTGTTACACATGATACTGAGTTTTATAAAAACCATGAGATATTATTAATTTAGCTATGCTAACACAACCATTATAACCTAGAAGATAAAATTCATGATATGAATAAAAATAAATAATTTTTAAATATTAAGAAAAATCATTTTATATTAGGAAATCATATTGATATAAAAGTACTTAATTTTTTCAATATGGTCAATATTTGTGTTGGAAATGTTATTTTTCGTGAAATGTTTTAATTTTGTTTTGGGAAAAGAAATGAAATTATTTTCTAAAACTATTTGAAAAAAAAAATCCTAAAATAAATTACATTTTTGGAATCATCCTATCTAAATTAACTTTGGGTTTCTTTTCCGATTATTCAAAATTGGTTATTATTTTAAAAAATTTTGAAAACTAAAAAAAATTGTTGAAAATAGCCTTTTAGTTTTAATATATTAAAAAGTTAAAATATATTTTAAATTTGTTTTTGAGTAAAATTAGTCAATTATATATGAATTTATCCAAACAAATCATTGGAATATTTTTTCTTTTATTTTAATATAAAATCATTTTAGTCTTTTGAACAATTTTCTTTAAAACCACGCATTCACGTCTAGTCAACAAGATTAATTTTGAATTAAACATTTATAGTTATTTTGAGTTTAATTGGAGAAAATTGACTCTATAATTGAATTAAAAATAATATTTATTATATAATAAGTTCAACATAACTTTTTTCCATAATTAATAGTGAAAAATGTTAAACATATTACCATGATTCAGGTTGAAATGGGGGGTTTCACATTAAATGAGCTTCTATTAAAATTAAATTTCTAAAAACATCGTATTTTTATTTAATAAATACAATTTAATATTTTTAATCATTATTTCTAAAATTTATTATAATTCTCATATTATTTTTTTCTTAAAGGATAAATTACCAATTATTAAAAAATCTAGTTACCATGGTGAAAATTAAAATGGTAAAAGTAAAACATAAAGGCTACTGAATGAAATATTAAAAAATGTGTTATTTTTTGTGTTGGAGGTGTTGTTAGACCATATTATATATCCCTTAAATTTTTTTCAATTATTTTATCCTTGTGAGTTGAGAGTTATCTCTCATTATTGAACACTAGAGGGTATTGACAAAAAAAATCACTCCTCCTAAATTATTAAACAAAACACAATCCCCCACTTCCTTATACCTCTAAATACATTTATCTCATCAATAACCGAAAAAAATCAATTCCAAACTTCCCTAATATCATCCTAGAATCCTTATTTGGACCATAAATAAATCTTAGGAAGTCATTTGGTGAAAATCATATGAGAATACACAAAGAAGGGGTGACATTAGTCAATGGGCATTTTTTTATTTTTTTCTTCCACCTCGCCAGTTTATAAATATACCATGATGATATAATAACCTCACTATATTAAATATGATTATATATTATTATTGTAGTGTTCTAGACTAAAAATATCTAAATATACATTAAATGGTTTATTAAATCATTGTTTATGTCTATGGTGGATTATTACCTCGCAAAGAAATGTTATTTGTTTTTTCCGTTAACAACTCTCCAGACTAGAAAAAATGATTAATTTGTGAGTTATATATGATATAAATGATATAATTAGACATCTAGAATTATTACATCCTACATATTTTTATACTCTTCATTTCATAGAATACGATAGCATCACTAATTTTTATAGAGGACTTTGTCCTCGTAACGTGATGTGATTCATCCAATCTTTACAGGTAAATTACTAAGGATAGTTTTAATGAACATATGTGAAGTATATGGAATAAAAATTATTGAATAATGATAATATATAATTTAAAATTATTTAATTCTATCCAAAATGAAAATTGAAACATCATTCATGTGTATGTACGACATAACATCTCCATGAACGATGTATTTCATTTTCTATCACTATTTTTTGGATTACAATAAATTAATTTATAATTAATTTATATAATATTTATGTAATGGATAAAATTATAGATATTATGAAAATAGGGTCAAATTATGAAGAACAAAAACATAAAAATTGAAAACAAGTATAAAAAGCAAAGAGGTTTTTACATGAAACAAAACATTATCAAGAAATTTTTAGTGATCTTGAAACAAAATGTTATAAATAAATAATATGTGTTATGATATATATATATAATATGGTAATGTAACATATTTATAATAAAAATATATTTATTATAATAGATTTTTGAATGTGTACCAAAGAATTTGATACATAAGGTAATATGTTTATAGTATCTCTTTTATTTTGAGAAGGATTACGGAAATTAACCATTCATATTTTTATATGGGGTATATAATGGCACATTGATATTATATTACATTATTCTCATAATTTTAATGATTTTTAATGTTTAATTTGATATTATTCTTTACTAGTTATCACGATTAAAAACACTCCTAAAGGGTTATGGGATTTCCATCTCACCTTTATTTTTTCAGAGACACCAGGCATATTCACCATGTGTTTGTTTTTTATGTTGTACATAATACCCCTGAATTTAATTTTTGATTATTATACATTAAATTATGTGGAATTAATTTACAGTTTTAGTATCTATATTTTATTGATTTTATGGATCAAATGTTACAAAAGTAGTTAGGGATTTTTATCTAAATTTTCCTTCTTTGGTACATTTATTATAATATGAACTGATCTTGTTAAATAATTTATATATGTTGTTCCATTGACATGTTATATAATGATCTCATTAATTAAATAATAGTATAACATTAATTTGAATTTATTCCTTCCTGAGTCTTATGATTCAATGTAACAATTATTGTAATGATGTTAGGTTTGAATCTCATCGTTTGTTGGAATTTTTTATGATCATGTTTCTGATGATAAAATATAATGAGCCAAATCTCAATAAAATCGTGAATTTTATTATCCAATGGTTATTCGTGGTATTAATAGTATCATTATTCCACTATTTGGTACAAACCATAATTGATCAAATTTTTTTATCGGTCATTATTTTTCTCTTCTTTCAGAAATCTCTTTTCCTTCAAAACCATGTTTTCCATAAATGTTTTCAAAATGTTTTACCTTTCAACTATGATTTTTAAAATCCATTATTACCTATGTTTGACATTTTAGAAAAATGTTTTCAATTAAATATTAATGTTTTTCTTTTAAAATTCCCATTTTATTTTAATAAATATGTGAATGGAGTTATTGATTTAAAATATATGACATAAAAACATCTCATCTTGATGGAAATAATTTCCATTGAATCTTCCTTTATAAGTTTTCATGTTTTTTATAAATAAAATGATTTTTCAAAAATATAAATGTTATAAAAAAAATAGATGCTAGAATTATATTTTCCTCAAGAATTGTTTTCTATGAATTTTATAAGATTCCATTATTAGATATAAAGTTTATTTAAAAAAAAATGGTTTTTATAAAAATGTTTTTTGTTATAAAATTTTTGTTCAAATAAAATTTATCTTCTTCAATAAATGTTTAAAATTATTTTTGAAAGATTACATTATAATCATTCATTGTTATTATCAATTTTTTTAAATGTTTTATGTTTTAAAATTGATTTTCAATGATAATATATTTTCCTAAATAAAATTTTTTGATAATTTTTAAATGGTTCCATTCAAATATTTCTATGTTATTTTATAATAAATTTATTTTCAAAAAGGTTTTATATTTTAAAATTATTTTAAAATGAATTGTTTCCATAAATAAATGTTTTTAATGATCATTCAGAATCATTTCCCGTCTAATATGACATTTATTTTATTTTACATATAATTTACTAGACATATGAAATAGAGACAACGTTATTTTCATTATATGAATTGTTTATCGTGGAATTTGTTTTTATGAATACTATTTACCTTCCATAGGTTTTATCATAAAGGAATTCTTATAAAACATGTTTTCTTCATTGTTCGTTATATGATTAAATGATGAAATGATTATGAAACCATTCTATTTGCTATAGGTTATGTCATGATGAAAAATCTATGAAAACCATTTCATTTTGTGGGTCAGGATATAATGATTTTCTTATATTTTGGAACTCATTTGTTTGATTTTATTATGCGATGGTTAGTACATATATATCCCACTGATAAAGTTGTTAATGATTAATGGTATTTGAGTTCAAACGAAACAAAGTTGGTTATCCCAATCCCAAAAGAGGGTACACCGAAGGTCATATGAAGCCATAAGTAGAAAAAGTGGTGGTTTTCTCAAGATTAACATTTTATGGATGTCTCTGTCGGTATCTATGAGGAAACAATTGCTATAATTATGTTCAATCCACAAAAAATATCTTATCCCAATGTTACACTCACATGGATCATGTTATTTTATTCCTTTAATATTTATTTCTTATAAACATCAAATATTTAGGACATGAATCATGAATCCAATATCCGATATGTAGAGTATCTTTTTCATTATTTGCAATTGGAAGGGGTTATAACATATTAATTGTTTTTGATAAATTACTATTTTAATTTTTTTAAAATGTTCAGGATAATTAAATTCTCCACAATTTTAATTATTTAAACAAATTACATTTTTTGAGAACATTTTGGTAAATATTATAAGGATACTTACTGTTTATTTTAATTTTTATTCATATATGATTAATTTTTTATCATTAAAATTTGCCCATACATAGTGATGAAACATGGATATCCCTTAACCACTCAAGGGACACATTGGGTAAACCCCATGGGAAGCCCCACCTATGTTACCCCATAAAATTCCTATTGAAATCTCATTTTTTATAGTGCACACCAAAGCCAAGATAGCCCATATATAATTCCTACAAATCATGCCTATAGATTCATAGGCAGGACAGAGGATGCCTGTTGGGAAATAAGTTTGTGTATATAGTGTAAACAAGTCCAGATACTTAATATCCAGATCGAACCATTGAATCACATGAGATGCATAGTATACCACTCTATCACCCTTTCATATTTTGAGGTGGGATAGAGTTCTATTTTTACTATTCATCAGAGTTATAAACTCAAATATAATTTAGGCCATTATATATATTTTATCCCATCTATTAAATATATTTTAAAATCACAAGAATATATTATTTTGAACTCCCACAAAATTATTCATGTTGATTTTTTATTCTCAACTTGTACCGCAATCATCTGATTATCTCATTTACTCAAAATATCTTTATAGTATATATGATGAACCACTATGTTTTTGAATAATGTTGAGCTTAAGGATTTCCCTTTCTTGTCCTTCACACATTCTCCTCTTATTCTTCTTTGAGGAATTCCACCATCAATTCTTTTCTGGATTTCATGGATTGTATTTTAATAATAATTTTTTTCATTGATAAAAGGTTTATCTGGTTTGAAGTTCACCATTGTTGGTTGCTGAATTATGACATAATTGGTCACTTATGGTGATTCAAATCACTATTTGACACCAATGGTGAGTTGAGTCACTATCAAACACATGAAATCAATAGCATCACTATCAGTTACAAATGATGAATCATGTCACCATTGGAAGCCAATGATGATTTCAGTCACCATTGGACACTAATGGTGAGTTGATTCACAATTGGGAATCAATGATGAGTATTATTCACTCTTTGGTTGACATCAAAAGTTAGTTATCTTTATACCCATAGGTTTGGTTTTTTCAAATGTATAGATTCTTAGTAGATGTTCTTGAGGCTCCAACAAGATATCTTCTTCCGCTACTAATCGGTTTCCAAATATATTTATGTTTTCATGAATTATTATTATTTTTAAATAATGTTATTCATCTATTTTTTCTTCCTATTTTTTTAATGCTTCTTCGAGTGATTTATTTTTATTCTGCCATCATTGGATATCTCCAATGGAGTACATTCAACATGGTCTCATTAGTGGATTTGATATTTCATTCTTCAGCTTTTGTTTTAACCTTAAGATTGAAATGTTTTTCAAATGAGTTGATATTGGGAATTTCTAATAGTAGGTCATGAGTCAGTGTTGAAAATATATAATTATAATTTATAAATCACTATTGGAAATCCCACGATAAAAAATTTTAATTACCTCTCTTAAAGACCTTGGATTTACAGTATCATGGAATAATTTTTTAAGTTCGTTCCTTTTATTTTTTATTGAAATTTAAATGGTATAATATTCCCTATTTTCCACCATTTTTTGAGTCACTAGTCTCTTCTTTTCATAAGTAGGAAATGATTCACATATCATTGTTTTCAGAGATAGTTCATGAGCCACTACTCTTTGTTTTCAGCTGTAACGTAAATAAGCTACCACTGTTAGTTAGAAAATATTGGTTTCCAAATATCTCATTTTTTATTTTAATTATTGTTATTATAATAAATTTATTTGTTAAATGTTTTATTATCTTATGATGAAATAAAATTATAGAGTATGTAAAATTATTCTAAATATTATTTCATGAATTAATATAAAGCATGTTTGTTTTATTCTTTTAGTGTGGATTTATGAAATAAATGTAATGGTCATGTTATTTTATATTGATTCTCTAACAAGTGTTGTGAAGGTATTAGATTTCACCATGCTCCAAGAGTCTCTCAGTTTTAATTATCCGGGATATCACTTCGTTGTATTAAAACTAAAACCAGTGCATATCATTTCACAAAATCACTTCCAATACAACTTTGACATTCTTGTTGGTCTGAATTCTTCATGATCTTTTTTAATGTTTTTACTCCGGTTCAGATCATAGATCGACTTCATCATTGACATTATTCAATTCCAAGTGATCAAAAATAATCAAGCTTAAGAATATTCAATATTTCTAATCATCTTTTCATTTCATTGTATTATTTTTATTCATGTAATCTTGTTTCTTTCGAATTTTAATTATTCGTGTTTTGTTTATGAGTTTCCCATCAAAATAAATTCATGCCTTTTTCTAGTTATTCCACCATTGGAATGGAAGTTAGTTTTGTGACTCCCAATAAGAAGTTGGGAAAAAAGACTAGGTTGCTCTTCTATAATAGGACTACGTTGTGCCTCTAGGTTATTTACTAGGCATGGTCTATATCAAGGATCTCACACCATTAATGGGGATGTTCTTTGTGGGTAAAAATAACCATGAAGAATAGAGGAGGTATATGAGTGCACTATGATCTTTTTTACCTGGACCATTATAAATCCTTCAATTCATTCAAATTATTTTTTATATAACTCAACTTATGAACATTGTACCCATTACAAATTATTTTTTTCTAATATATGATTGATTTTTTCTATAATTTTATAAAATAACTATCCCCGTATTGTCGAAATTTTTGTCAATAATGATCCAAAAATTTGTATTAGATCAAAGTCAACATCTCTTTGGTTTTGATATCAAAAAATGGGTTTCAAAACATTATCATTGGTATATGTTATATTTTTCATGAACATAGACATAATTAATGATTTTTATATACAACTCACAGATATAAATACATATGCAATTAATGAAATTGTATATAGAAACACATACACCAGATATTTTTTTAATTTATTAAAATCTATATATGTTTTTGAATTTCATGATAACATGATACATTTAATATATTATGTTCTTAATTTGTCAATTTTTTTAATATTTTTAATGTTATATATAATTTACTCATTTTTAATATTTGTTTTGAATTTAGTCATTTTCTATTATTTATTTATATTTATTTATTTAATATGGTTTTGTATTTACAATATTTATCCAAAATTACTTGAATAAATAACAATATTTTTTGTCACATTTTATATTTATTAAATAAAACAGATCGGGTTTTGAAATATTTTTAATGTGTATTCATTTTTAATTACTAAATTTCCCTAATTTTCAAAACACATGTATTTAAGATTATGTATTCATTAATAATGTAAAATATATATTTGTAAATAAATATTTATATATATTTTTAAATGTATCTTTACAATATTGATAAATTTATATATTTTTTACTATTTTAAATAAATAAATAAATTCCTTTATATGTATTTATATATTTATAAATAAATAATTTTATATTTTTAAATAATTATAATAAATTATTAAAATATTTAATATACTTTATTTATATTTATATTTAAAATTATAATTATAATTATGTTTATGTTTATATTTATATTTATATTTATATTTATATTTACATTTATATTTATACTTATATTTATACTTATATTTATATTTATATTTACATTTATATTTAAATTTATTTATTATATATATATATGTTGATGGTGATGACTCGGTTTATTTTGGGGAAAGGGGATACATTATAAAGATAAACTGGCTATATACAATGGAGGGTCGTACTCAGTGAGACCTAAACTCGAGACCTCGCTGAGACCCATAGGGGAAGCAACTACTGATCTGGACCCATGGTGTGTATATAATTGTGTTTATATTGATATAAATAATGATATAAAAATATAGATATTATCAATTTTTATTATTCGTATATTTATAAATAAATAATTATATATTAAAATAATTATTAAACTATAATAAAAATATTTAAATAATGAATATATTTACTATATTAATATTAATATTTCTATTTATATAATATAAATATATATATATATATAATGATTTAAATATATTTATATTTATAAAATAATAATAAATATATTTAAATAATGAATTTATTTACTATATTTATATTTATATATAATTATATATTTTTAATAAATATATAAATATATTTATATAATTTTATATAATGATATAAATATATTTATAATTTTAAATCGATAATTATAAATATATTTATAAATTTGTATTTTATATATTTATAAATTTATAAATTTATAATTATAGATAAAAAATTTCGTTTTGAAAAAAGTATCTATGTAATTATATATAAATAATTTTCAATTTAATGATTTATTAAGTTATAATATATATATATATATATATATTCATGTTTTTTCATTTAAAATTACAATTATAAATCCTTTATCAGTGCTAAAGTTTTAGCACTGATAAAGATGTTCTTATCATTGATTTTTTAGCACTTATAATAATTCCTTTTATCAGTGCTTGTCCATTTAGCACTAATAAAAGGTATCATTTTTAGTGCATTTTTTGAGGCCTTGATAAAATTTTCCCAAATCAATTTAAAAGAACCCTAACCATAACTAATTCAGTCATGATTCTCAAGCACTCTGCAAACTCACCTATTATTAGCACTCCTCCTATACATTCTCTTAGATGAATCATGGCTATAAATCAAGGTATCTTATTGTATTCTTTTCCACTATCTTTGATTTCTTGTTTAGGATCAACAATTTTCATTTTTTCACTACTCTTAACCAGGAAAACCCCAAATTCTATTCTCTCATAACTCTAGTCATGATTGGTGTCTCTCATTCATTCTCACTGTTTTCATTCTTATACACACTTTCACTCCTGATTGTAACCATTGTTTAGGTTAGACATTCTATCCATTATTACAGTTTTTATGGCATCCCATGGTGTACGATTTTATTTTATAGAGTAAATAAATGAGGTTTGGATCAGAATTTAATATATATTAATAATAATGTCATTTCATCACTTTTTACAATTGACTCTTCATTTTTTCAATCATTTCGATGTCAAAAGATATAACTAATTCTCTAATTACACACATAAAATGTAGTACAATGGTATTTATTATAGTCATTTGAGTTTCCCTAAAAATATTAATGAACAAAATTTTAATTCATACATGATATCATTAGTTGGATGGACCAAGATGTCTATGTATATTGTATATGGCCTTAATTCCCTCGATGATGTCAATTATGGACGCACGGTTTCCCTCAAACTACACCATTATAGGCCACAATGAAGTGTATTTTACATGTTCCTAACTTTTTCCAACAAATGCTACTTTGACATGAATATTTATTTATATAAATTTTTTAATATTATAAGAATTTCAATTTAATGTAAATTTTTACAGAAAATATAGTTCAAAAAATATTGATTATAACTTTTGTTATTTTATTTTTTGTTATTTTCTAAAATAATTTTTAATGATAAAAAGTGGTCATATATATTTATAGAGTTATGTTTTTGAAATTATATACTTCGAAGACAAAATTAAAATTTCTGTTAGGTTATCTTTAAATATGTGTGGGTTTATAGTATACATGGGGTCATCCTCTTTTTTTAAATAACAGGTTCTATAATTTTTTTCAAACAAACTTGATTTTTTTCTAATTATTAGATATAACACAAAGTTTCACCTTAAATATTTAAATTTAATCATCATTTTCTCTAAGGATATGTTTATCTATATTAATTTCACAATATTCAAAGAGTGTGGGGTATGTAAGAGTTTAAAATATTTGTATCTTGGAGAATTCTTAGAAAATAGAGACTTTATTATTTATTAACCACTAGAATATATTATTCACGTTTTAAATAATTCAATACTAATTAATAAATTCCAATAATAAGGGTTTTAGATTAGATTATAAGATAAATAATGAAAATTAATTTTTTTAATTATGTTAAATTTGATAGTACATGGGATATGTATATATTCTTGACTTATTATTATATATTATGCATGATATAACAGAAATATTTATGTAATTATAATTTTATATTATTAGATTAATGAATTTGATGATTAAGTTACCAGATTAGTTATAGTATTTATATATGTATTTGATATTTTATTTTCCAGATTAAAGGGTTCATAATATATATATATATATATATATTGGATAAATATATTCTTCATGTTAATTTACTATAATCATACTCAATTATTGTTTTGATAATATTTATATTTTAAAATAAACCAATAAATAATTTATAAATAATTTTTCACTAAGGGAAATATATGAGTTATTAAAAAAGGTAACATTATTTTTTCTAGACAATATAATTTTACAAAATGGAATAAATTTGTGACATTAATTAAGTAAGTCTTCATTGTAATTTCTTTATACAATTTTAAATGAATTTTTTACCTTATGTTTTTTGGTTACATGGATTATAATTTATACTATAGAGTATTTTATTTGTAAATTAATTTATTAAACGAAATATTTAATTAATTCACTTGTTATTTTTTGACAAACTATTCCTTATAGTATTTTCTTTGAATAATCACTTGATATTATTTGAAATTATTTTAAATATACCTATTAATGAATGATTATTATATTTTTGTATAATAAATACATATGTGCATGTGAAACCAATATTTTTTATCTTATAATAGAATGTGATGGGTATTTTGTGAGGGCTAGGAGTAGTATGTTAGAATGAAGTTACTATTGTCATGTTAGTGAGTCATTGAGGGAGGTGAGGTTGATGTGACTTTTGCATTGTTTTTCATTCTTCTTTATGATTTTTATAATGTTAAGTTAAACTAATGTATCGTGGAACCAATTATTTGGTTCTTTAAAAATGGAACCAACTATGTTTAAACTAATCCATATTTAAAATAAAATTCCTATGAAAAAATGTTTTTTATACCCATTCCATGATTTTGATGAAATAAATACATGTGATTGTTGTTCCTGAGGGATAGTCTTGGATTCTAGGGTTCTAAGGATAAAACTCAAGGTACCTATAAAGAGGTCATTTTCATATGGAATAAAAACTATTTTTTCTCCTCCTATGATTCAAATGTTAACATCTTATTAGTGAAATGATTTGAATTTCAAGGAACAACTATTATATACACTTTTGGTATGATTATTATAATTCACTACAATGAAATGAAGTCTGTGTATCTTATTATCATGGTTTCTTAGTTCGTACACAATTACATGGCATGCATTTCTATTTTAGTGTTACTAAACAGATCATATACTCAAATGTATGCATTGTTTAATATCATTGGGCACTATTAGTATTTACTTTTATATTTTCATACTCACTCCCCACGGATGAACCACAATGGATATAGAGCTCTTATATTTGAGATAAAGGTGTGGGAAAATAACTAATAACATAGATTAGTGTTGATGTAGCTTAGTGGGGAAGAGTTGTTATTATCATGGAAGTTTCTTGAAAATTTTATAATATTGATATGTGATTTTAAATTCAATGTGCCTTAATTTAATATTTTGTTAAGGTGAAAAATATTATCCTCAATAGCTTCACCTCCAAAACTATTATTAATCAATTTTTATTCTTGAGACTCAACCAAAATATATTATATATTTTTAACTACTCTATGAATTAGTCATACAAAATTATCACCAGTACCATGTATGGGATGACTTCTTTCCAACGATGTTCATGCAACATAGGTGTATTTCTAGAAGATATGGAGGATGTGTTTCAATTAAAATAAATAAAATAGTAACTATTTATGAGATAAAGCTAACAAGGATGACATTTTTATATAACACTCACCTTTGGGTGAATTTAAAGGATAATACTTACAACAGTAGAGTAATTATTATCATAAATTCAATAACTCATTACCTTAATAATGGTTTCTTGCTAATCATTTCGATAAATATTAGGAATAAAGAGTTAATGAGTATATATTTTTTTCAATAAATCATTCAATCAATCCATCTCAAATACATTATCCATGTTTATGTTTTTATAATTGAAGAAAAATTAAATGTTTTACTGCTTATGTAGACAATGTCTTCTACACGTGATGATATTACCAATCCAGGGGAAGAACAAACTATTAATCATGAAGCTGCAAAATTAATAGGGGATCAATCTCATGTTGATGAAAAAAATGATATTGCATCATATATTTGAATAACAGAATCAAGGTAATAAGTTAATGTATAATTCAAATGTTATAATGATGAGGAATTTTCCAATGGATATTGATTCATGGTTCCACATTCAACCTATATGGAATGAATCCCTTTTAAAATATTTAATACAAATGTTACTATATACATTCTTAATTTTATAGAATTATTATATAGTGAAATATATATTTCTTTTTCATTATTTCTTATAAATTACATTTATTGATGATGATTTCCATAATAAATGTGTATTAATGGACCCATGGAAATCTCAGAGTATCTTCCAAACTCTTCTTACCACGTTTCAACTTAGGGATGCAGAGGGGAAAATAAATCCACACCCACTAGTATATTATTCAAACATTATAAAGAAGGAAACATGTAAATGTTTCATCAGTTATCACAGTGAGAAATCATTTCACATTCATTGTAGTCAAAAATATATTATTTATATTATTTATATTATCTAATTTGATTAAAAATTAATAATTTTTCAAATATGAAAAGATTTATCAAATTAAATAAAGAGCATCAAAACAAATATACCCCTATCACAAAGCAAGGATGCAGTATACTTCACTAGAGAATAAATATTTATATATTTCAAATAAAAAATAATTGTTTCATGTGATATAAACCAAAAATTTTCCATTTTAATATTCATATTAATGAATCAAATTATTACTCCCCTATCATCCCATGTCATATGAAATGGAATGGGGTTCATGTAAATTAGAAGGATAAACTAGTTAATAAAAATGAAAAAAGTAGTATGGGATATATGTGTTAGTATAAAAAATACTAATCAATTATTATTTATAATAATATTATATATATATATATATATTGGTTCACATTTTTTCATATGTTTTAATGCAAGAATATGCAGTGGTTTTATAGGAATAAACCACATATTTATTAGATTTGAACTATCCAGAACAATATGGTCACATTAGATGTTTTGTTTTACAGTATATCCTCGAACATATTTTGAGAAGAAAAAAATCCCTGAAGATAAATATAATATGGTTAAATGATAATAGTCAAAAATAGACTCACTCTAATATATTATTTTTAGTCTAGTTTAGTAGAACAATGTATGATAAAGGATCAAAGAGAACCGGTGGACTAACAAATAACTACACATTAACCAAGTAGTTTCAATATCTTTAAGGATAGTCATTATACCCAACCACATAAATTACCCATGTTAATCAATTTTTCAATACTCTTCCTCTTAAATGTGAATCAAACAACTTCCTATAACTTTATATTATTAAAACCTTATTGGGTACATTTTTTTGTGATTTGTATATATCAACACTCATGAATTTCCTTGTTCAGTGGAAAAAAATGTATAATTTCTAGGAAGAAAATATATACAATAAAGAACTCCCAAATGATATCATGAGTGTGGGGATTGGTTTATATCATCATATTATAGTTGGGTTTCATGTTCCTCTAAATGATCATGATATTACAAAGGACAATGTTGTTATTTTGATCTTCCATTGAGTGGTTGTCTAATATTATAAATATTCATGAGGTAAGTCTGTAAAAAAATTTATATGATAAACCTATAACAGTTTATGAAAAAATTGTTGATTTGATATATGTTAAAAAATATTGATATATCAATTGGAAAAAATAAGGTAAGATCAAAACAATCGAGTGAATCAACCAGTAAATGAAAACAAATTTCAGAGAGTGCCTTCTCTCTCGTTGTCCCAGAATTACATTTATTATCATTACAAATTCATATAGAGACAACATTTAATGATGAAAATATGTCTTATATTCTATATGAAGAAGAAATATATATAATATTCATTATTTAAGTAATTAATCTCACTGTTATAAATGAGATTCTCAATCATGAATGATTGGAAATCTTAGTGGTTAATACATTCATAAGGTATATTTTCATAATAAATCTCTCAAAATAATGAGATATTATGTTTATTAAATTTAATAACTATTCATATTCTTTATAGGAATATATATTAATACAATATTATGGTATAACTATGTAAAGCATGATTTGGATTCATTCGTCCCTATATCATTCCAATAGAAAAGTATACATTGATTAAGGAAGAAATTGATATTTAAATAGTTGACATACTTGAAGCGTTCTAGAAACAAATAAGCCGGACAACCTTTTTTGATGCCTACAATGCAGAAGCAAAACTCTACAATCTAATCACATAAAATATATTTTTTATTTTTCCATTATTTTTTTTATTTTTTTAATGAAGCACTGGTTGCTTAGCACTATCAATATAGATACACTCAATGAATTATTTCCTGAATCCAATTAATATATATCCAACCAAAAAACCTTATATGATGTTTATAGTGAATTAAAAAAATCATCTTTATATATATAAACATGTAACTACATGTATCAATCTTTGTGTTAACAAGAATTTTGTTAAGATAAGGCTATTTCTAAATATAGTTTAAATTATGGCATTATGTAGATGATTGAATATATAAAGCCATTGGATTACTAAAAATATAAATGTAATAAGGTATATATAGAAACAATTAAATTCAATGCTTACTTAAATAAAATTACTTTTATTGATCAATTTTTTGTAGTTTCTCATGGATCATAATGGGAACTGTTTTGGATATAATGTTCCCAAGTTAATGAAATAGATCATAAAGAATTAAAAGAACATAATCCCCAATATCAATACATAGAAGGTAATTACAGTTTTAATAAATATATTTCTTAATCATCTTTTTATATAAATTCTCATTACCATCAAGATTTATGACCACATCCATAATCAAAAGAAGAAATAATTTTTTTAGTGATTATTAAGAAGCATAAATGTTTTTAGAATGATTTTTAAAGAAAAAAATTAGTTGATTAGCTTCTATGTTTATTGTCTAGTATAATCTATGATCACATAAATATATTTTGTTTGTGATGAATTTGTGTCAAAATTTATAGGTATTATTTTATATATATTTATATAGGAGAATAATAATGGAGGAAATCAATTTGTTTAGAAGAACTATTGTGTAAATAATATAATTGTTAGTAAATGGAGGAGGCCTAGGTGGATTCTGGGTTAGATTAATATTCAGATGTGGATGAGGAGGGAGATATAGAGGTTGAGGGGGATACTGAGGTAGAGGAGGAGATGAACTGTTAGATTAACAATATTAAAATTATTGTGAAATTGTGTTGGATGAGGATCATACAATGGTTTTTTAATATAATTATTTAAAAGTGGTCACTACACTTTAAACTTTATATGAGGTATATTGATTAGGTTTTTAAGGTGTTTTATTGAAAAACTTCTTCTCACCACTTTTTACTGTGATTTTATATAGGATTCTAACTCGGTGAATTTTTTCAGAATCATAAAAAAACCTGTTATGTTTTTAAATTTGATTATCATGTGACCTAATTTCTATTAGAACATTACAATAACCATAAAATATTACATAATTATTAAATAAAACCCTCACCATGAAATAATTAAACAATAATAAAAACAATATTCTATTTTCCCAATAACTTTTATACACTTTAACAAAGGATATTAGTAGTGTATCCAAATGTAAATTTAGAGTCATTAATCATTAATCCATTCATCATAAATGTATATAACCCAACTCAAATGTTTGAATAAAAATTCTTTTAGTCAACCACCAAATCCAACAGTTGTGAGAGAGGGAAATTGGAGGAAAACCCACATTGAGAGATTGTTGTGATTGAAATGGGATGGTATCAAATGAAACATGAAATCACTCCAAAAGAAGCCACTTTATAAATAAGTCTATGAAAATGAAAAACATTGTTCAAATTAAATATTAATGAAAAAAAATATAAAATAGTACCCCTTTGAATAAAACTAATGTGTCTTCATCCATAATCTCTAAAAATAAATAAATAAATAAAATATCGTCAAGTGAATCATGATTTTTTTATAAAAGGACAATGGATTGGTTTTACATTAGGGTGGTGTAATTATTTGGGATATTCATTCATCAATTATGTGTATGATATAATTTAACAATGATTGTGAAATCCATAAATGTAACATTAATTATGTATTTTCACATTCACTATGTGAAATGATCCATATTCAAAAGATCATTAATAAAAATACTCATCATAATTCTTGATAAAAAAATATGTATGAATAGGGATATTCCCAATTTGGTGAAAATAATAATTATGTTGTTGTTTTATAGTTTACCATCATCTGTAATATTGAAAAGGATATACTAATCTAAAGTACAATACAAGATTATCTAATAGATTCACTATATTTCGGTGTTATTTAGATTCTAGAAAGGGATACACTGATGTTTAGTATTGTAAAAAAATGTAAAACAATTTATAAGGTATTTTAGTGTCTTTTGAAAATAGATAATGGGTCACACTTGATTTATTCCATAAAATAAGGTAAATGGTTTATCATGGAGTATGTAGTCTCTGTGATGGATGGAGGGTAAGATGGATTTTTTCAATTCCATAAAAAACACATATAAAGATTTATTTTAGTTAAATATATAAATGATGATATGTTTAAACTAGTGGTTGATGTTTTTGATTAATAAATGACTTTTTAAACAATGATGATTCAAGCAAGTACTCTAATCATTCAACCAACAAGGATGATTCACTAATAATGGGGAAATTTTCTTTCTATTATTGAATGCATTAAAAAATTTTCTTTATAAAATTTTAATGTTTTTAGATGAGCTAGAGTTCTAAATACACAATAGGATGAAATGATATGGTGGAATGAACTATACATATATGAAATACATGGTGTACCCGGTATGATTAAAATTGTGTTGTTTTAGTTTAAAATATTCATTTTATTTATTTATTGTTCCATATTTATGTTGAATTTATTTAATTATAGTATTAATAATTTAATAATTGTTTTATTATATAGGTTCATTATGTTTCTTGGGTTGGGATGGTTTTTTTGAAGCATGCTCGTGCTCATGATAGATTTTATATCGAAGCTGAAACTGATATAACCAAAAAAATGGAAATGGTTCAAGAATGTATAAATCCATCCTGAAAATTGTGAATTATTATTACTTATTCAGTTAATATTGAAACCATATTATCTACTATTTTAATTTTATCATCATTATAATTTTTTTCTTATATTTTTTCCAAGATATTTTGAGAATTCATATTTTTTATTCTATCATATGAAAAAGCTAGAAAATAAAGATCATGCTGTTTTTTGGAAGAGGCATTATAGGAAGCATGGGGTTTCTTATTCCATCGAAATGGAACATTTATTTTTCTTCTATATTGGTAAGGATAATTGAAATAAAAATACATGACATACTTAATCATACACACCTCAATATGACGCACAATGTGACCAGCATGACTCAAACTGTAATATTTTAGTTTTTAATTTACATTTTTGTTCACAAAACAAATAACATACACAAAACTGAGAAAAAACAATATGATTGTTTT
This sequence comes from Viscum album, assembly GCA_963277665.1. NCBI lineage: Eukaryota > Viridiplantae > Streptophyta > Magnoliopsida > Santalales > Viscaceae > Viscum > Viscum album. The sequence goes on from OY728142.1 coordinate 1,338,568,623, forward strand.
ATTATTTTAGTAAAATAAAGAATAATTCATTTATGGTTTATAGTCATCATCCACACCTAAATCTAAAACACGATGTTCCAGGTATGACTGAATGTTTTCCATATCATTTGAAAATATACATCTATGTTCAAAAAATGTCACTCAATGAAAACTGAACCAATCATTTCACATTGTTTTAGTAATTTTGGAAAAATATTCCTACAGAATAATTTTGTGTAATAATTACACCCATATAAAACTGGTACACTATGTGATCGATATGACTCAAAGTGTGTGTTTTTAGTGTAAAGTCACATTATATTAAAAAAGTAGTATTATCAAAATTGAGAAAACACATTCAGAATTTTTGGATACTTTAGTAAAATTATACATAAGTCATTTGGGATGAGCATTAATTAGTCACTCCTCAATCTTATGCATGGTGTGACAGGTATGACTTGAAGTGGGCCTATTTATGTAAAATTGACATTAATTTTACTAAAAAAATATACTAACATACTCAAAACTAAGAAATAAATATTCATAAAGTTTTCATACATTAGGAAAAGAATAAATATCAAATTTTTTACATTTATTAATCATCCCCATATTAATCTTCTGCATAATGTTCTAGGTAAGACTCAAAGTTACTTTTTCAGTTTATAATTGACATTTTAGTACGAAAAATATCAGTCACTGAAAAAACATACTTATATTGACTTAATAATTTATTTAAATAGTTTTTAATTAATTTCATACTTCTAAAAATTATTCACACAACAAACCAACACAATGTGTGACCAGTATGACTCAGAGTACATGTTTCGAGTTTAAAATGCAATTTTAGTACAAAAAATATTATAATACTCAAAACTAAGAAAATTCATTGTTATGGTTCTTATAAATTTGAAAAATGACTCATTAATAATTTTGGACATTTATAAATGAGTTACACCTCAATATAAATCAAGGTGTCATCAGTATGACTATAAGGGAATCTTTTTATTTCTAATTTTCATTAATTTTACTAAAAAAACACAACTAAAATACTATAAATAAACAAAGCACGTTAGAATTGTTTTGATAATTCTGGAAAAAAATCCATAAGTTATTTTTTATGTGTAGGAATAAGATAAACCTCAATATGATACTTGATGTACCAATTATGACTCAAATGTTCTGTTATCAATTTAAAATTTCCATTTTAGTTCAACAAGTGTCAATCCCTAAAAACTAGAGAAACATGCTCGGATTTTCATGATTGTTTAGGAAAAAAATTCATAATTCAGTTGGGATGTGTATGAATCACTCTCACATTATACCCATAAACGATTTGACTGGTATGAATTCGTGTTTGTATCCACTTCAAAATGACATTTTAATAAAAACAAGTGATGTACTCAAAAATGGGGAACTACCTTTGTATTTTTGGGAAACATTTGGGAAAAACAAATAATCCATTTTAGACATGTAATAATTAGTTGAACCTTAATATTATTAATTTTATGATCGGTATGACTCTATGTATACCTTTTAATTTAAAATTCATATTAATATTACTAAAAATGAAACTGACATACTCAAAAAATAAATAAAAATACATTTGTATTATTTTCATACTTCAAAAAATGAAACAAATTTTATTTATTGATGTGTAGGAATAATATATACCTCAATATGATACACTATGTTCTTGGTATGACTCATATTGTCCATTATGAGTTTAAAATTGACATTTTAGTATAATAAAGTGTCACTCACTGAAATCCATGAAACATCACAAAGATTATTTTGATAATTTGGGGAAATATTTAAAAATGAATTAGTGATATGTAGGAATTAATCTCACATACCACCCATGCACGATGTGACTGTTATGACTCAATGTCCATGTTTCTATTTTAAAATGACATTTTAGAAGAAAAAACAAGTGTCATAATCAAAATTGAGAAAACACATTTTAATTTTTTATACTTTAGGGAAATTATCCATAAGTAATTAGATATTTATTGGAATCAGATACACCTATCTCTGAAATATGGTGTGACTGGTATAACTCAACATTCGTATTTTAAATATATAAGTGTTATTTTAGTTTGAAAAACAAATCACATTGAGAAAACAAAAAATTGATCCAATATTGTTTTCTCATCATTCTATTTTCTATTACTTATTTAATTTCATTATCATTTTTATATAATACATATATAATTATTTTCCACATAGATTATGGTTGAAGATAAAAATTAAATGGTGTAATGTTCATGAATTAGTGGAAAATCAATCTAATACACATTGTTTCTGGTACAAGTCAATGTTTAATTTAAAAGTAACACATTGTATTTAATTTATTTCATTAAATTATTTCGTACATAAGAGTTTTTTCTTATATGGTTGCATTGTTTTTCTTTATCAAAGGCGGTTTTATCTTTCATATATGTGCATTCATTTTCTCTATAATAATGTTTTCTCCATTCTTGGTGTTTTAAATTTTATTTCATTCAAATTTTATTTTTGGATCTGATTTTGATAATTTCTTGGGATTTTTTTTGGTGATATAGTGTTCTATTGTATCACACTCTAGTATTCCATATTTCTGGTGTTGTATTGTGATATAACATCACACTACAATATTCCCCATTATCATTTCTTCTATAAGTGCAGATAAAGGGTCTCCTTATCATTACTTTAAGAAGGCATAATAATGTGTTCCTTTATTATTACATTTAGTAACACTAATAAATGATTCATTTCCCAGCATGTTTAGTAGCGTTATTATAGGAAACCTTTAACAGTTCTTTTAGAATCATGACTAAAGTGGAGATTTATCATCGCTAAGTCAATGTGATGAAAAATGGTGCCTTTTATCTACACATCTAAAAGAACTAATAAAGGAGTGATTTATCAGTTCTTTTTTTAACACTTATTTTAACAACACTTTTCTATTACTGATAAAATTATATGGATTTTATTCATATGACAATATTTGGTGTTTTAATATCTCTGATTAAGGAATATTCTAGCACTGCCAAATTCCTATTTTGTAGTAGTGAAACCAGATGCTCTATCAGTTCACAAGTTCAAGCAATTGTATGTGTCTTCTTGGAGAATTCATGTACAACTCTTCTAATGTGGTATGATTACTATGACCTCATCCAATGAAATTGAAATAAAAAATAGGCCATCTTTTAGAGTAATATTTTTAACTTATATACTTTATATGAACTTATAAGATCTCTATATCAGTATGAGTAAGAGAAGAATAATATTACTGATTATGAGTATAATAAAATAAAATTTATTTCATTTAAATTCAATGTTATTGATACCCTTAATGCCTCTAAATATGGGCTCTAGGAAAGTGTCAAGGAGATGAGTCACTTCAGTAATAAGATTTTTATGTTCATAAAAAACAAAGGTAGAAATAGGTAGTTTAATAGGCTATCCAGAAAGGACTATTAGAAAGGTAATGTTAATAACAAAAATGATGTTTTGGAATTAACCTATTATGAAATAAAATACAAAAGTCATATAATGGAATATTTCCTTAAAAACATCCAATTAAATAAAAATATAAATTAAGAATGGAAGGAAAATATTTTTTGAGGTTGGGGGAACCTAGAAAATTATGACTCAAGTGGTGATTCTAGAAGTGAAGAGTAAATAAAGAATATTTATCTAAGGGGTATTACATGTGTGTAAAATGGTTATCCCTTCATTAAGTTAATATCACATTCAATATGTAGATCATAATGCATTATCTATAAATGAAACTGAAATTGTTTCTTACACATGTTCTAAATAGGATTCTAAAAATTACATAGTTATAAAATTTCATAAAAAATGACGAATTAAAGAATGATAGATCCATAATAATTGAAATTTATACTTACTTAGAAATCAATAATAATAAGTTTATCAAATAAAATAAAAAATTAAAATGTAATGTGGTAATCTAAAAATAACTATTTTCCAAAATGATAAATATAAAGAGGATTATAATTTTGAAATATCGAAACTAAAAGGCAACAATGAGTGGTTTAAAAACATTCTGGTAATAAACGATAATTATCAAGAAAGGATATTTAATTTTTTTTGTAAATGATCCATATAAAGTAGAAAATTAATGTTTGAAATTAAATAAAAAAATATAAAAAAATCAAGAAACATAGTTTCTAAATCAAATGATAAAGCCTTTAAACCCCCTGAATAGCCCAAAGGACTTATTTTTTATTTATGTATTTATATTACCCCTATAAAGTGATGAGGGTAAACCGTTACATCCCAGTAGGCATTAAGATTAAATATCTTGTAACCATACAATAAATTTCATAACCCAAATTTCATAGAGAATTCAACCAGACTATAACTACAAGAAACTACCCCTCCCCAGCATTTGTATCATGATAGTAGCTCTACACCTTTACATAGTCATCTTACTTTTATTCTTTTGGAATAAAATGATGGTCTGGATAGAATTTACATACCGTATCTTTCTCCCAAATCCATTGGTTCGTCTCTAGTGGTTGTGCCTGCTCTGAATCGTCATATGGGCTTCTCTTTTTTGTAGATTCTGTAAGGGGAAACTAAATATATCATGTTGCCTGAAAGCCATGAGGTGTCCTAAGGCCTGGTGGCGGATTGAGCACCATATGGGCATGAAATAAATTAGTGGCCTGAAGGCCTTGAAGGACCCTTTGACCAAACTTTTGGCCCAAAGGCCCAAACAGGTGAATAGTTCATGCTTCTATATTACTGAATAGTAACTTCTACCATAACAACTACAATAAATGCTTCAATTACCTGATAATTATCCCTCCTCTTAGATTTGATCTTGGGGCTCTTGGATACACTTGTTGAATCCTCACCAATTGGTATGAGGCTCTTGTGCTCAAAAATCATTTAAACTATTGAAAAGGATAACATGTATTTGAATAATTGAATTTATTAATCTTAAAAGTGATATATTTAAATTTAATAATGGAAAATAACCGTAAGATAAGATTATGTATTTAATGAAACTAAACACTAATAACAATGGTTTTTGATACAACAATATAAATCCAAGTTTTATTAAAAATAACATTATTTATTTATAAAAATGAATAATTTTTATTGTAACTATTTTTATATGAAGAATGAAATATAATTTTACTGATGAGTGCTCACTATGATTTTAATAATATGTTAAGAATATTCTCACATTCATTTTTAATGATTTAAATTCCAATCAACATAGTAATAAATGCTTTAAATCTATTTTGGTGAAAAATATTTATACTTCTAATAATGTTGGACCCAAGACGGAATGGGTACAAAAACAATCTTTCTAATTGTTTAATATATAAAAATATGACTGATAAGACTCAATTACTCATGTTACATAAATATTGATTAATCCAAGCACATGATAAGGAAAATTTCAATATTATTATCATTAAATTCATGTAATCATACCCTTGTAACATTTGGAGATAATTTTAATTGTCAAATTAACGGTATTGGTGAAGTTGGATTTTCTAAAAGAGTAATTATTTCATAATTATTATATGTACACGTTTTAAAAATTAATCTTATAAGAATATCATAGTTATGTGATTATGGATTAAATGCCATATTTTGGAAAATGTAATTTTTTTTGTAAATAAATTGGTTTTATTTTCCTAAAATAGATAATAAATTATATAAAATATTGATTTATATAAACTAAAAAACAAAATTTTAATAGTCTAAATTTGAAAGAATCTGGTGAATCATTGGGAAATAAGAGAATTCAGTATAAAAATTTCTAATTATTTTAGAAACTGTCAAAGCATGAATATGTTCACCAATATCCCATGTTACATTCAGTTATGTACTTCATTCATCATTATTATTTAAAAAGAAAACAATACAAAGAATTATTTAAATCTATAAATGATGTCGATACAAATAGATATATAGATTTTTTGGATATTGACTTGTTTTGGCCTAAAAACCTATCTAGTTTATGGTTAAAAATATGTATTCATAATTATATATGATTATAGAATATTACCCTGGATTTATTTCTTATGACATAAAAATGAATCATTAGCTGTTTCCTTGAATTCATTATGCTTATAAAAATTTTTAAAAATTATTTGATCATCTCTACCATAATTGTTAGAAGTGAATATATTTTGAATTTAGAATTTGATTATTTTTTTAATAAAATGGATATAAACATTATTTCTCATACCCTATTACACCGCAACAAAACGGTGTGGTAGAGAGAAAGAAAACACATATTCAAGAAATAGATAGGTCTATGATAATAGAATTTTCTGTACCAAAATATTTTGGGGTAGAAGATGTAAACAGAGTTTCAATTATACCATTCTAAAATAAGACCTGTTATAAACATTTAAATGGTTTTAAAACTAATGTTTGTTATTTTAGAGTTTTTGGTAGGGAGGTTTTTTTATTGAATAATATAAATTATAATAACATGATTATAAATCAGATGAATGGATTTTTTTAGAATATTCCAATTTTGTTAAATATTATTTAATTTTCAATAGAAAAATATTTATTTTTGAATAATATTTGTAAAAAACTAGGTACAAATATAATAATTTGTTTTCATAATTATTATTATTCTGGAATTAAATTACTATATAAAAAATTGTATGTAATTCTTAAAATGAATAATTTATTATACAATTATTTATTTAAAACATCAATTTTTCAAGTATAAAATTGTATATTAAAAAACTATTATAATTTTTGAATTTATAATGTTGAAATTATATTTATATTAATTTTTTAAAATTTCCAAATAAAATTATAATCACTAGTGAATATTATAAAAATACATTTTTTATAAAATATGTTTTTTGTGACATCATGTATGAGTAATAATGATATAAAATATATTAAATTTTTTGAATAACTGAATTTTATTTTATAAGAGACATATTGAAAATAAATTATTCAAAACATGTAAACTAAAAATTAGTTCATGAGAATTATAAAATTTTTATGAGGGTCTACGCAGTGCCTGTGTAGCATTGGTAATGTCATATTTTCGATGTTAGAATTAATAATTTAGTCCTAAATATCTTTTTCATGACTTTTTCTTAGTATTATGTATTATTTTTTTTGTATGATATTTTCCAATTTTATAGTTATATATCATAAAGTCTTATCCAATTGTATATGCAATGCTTATGTAATGCATGAAAAAACAAAATTAACAAATTAATGATGTTTATCTTGACATGGTTAAGAATAAATATACATAATGAACGAATATTGACAATAATATTAAACCTAATGAATTTTATTTGATATTAATTTAATCTTAATTTTTATAAATGATTTAATTATCATTAATGTGGATATCATTCTAATATAGTACTTGTGAATGTCGAGAAAAATTATTTTAAATAATGTTATAAGTACCATTAAATAACCTAAGATATGATGAAACAATTTTCTATAAGTTTTAACCATTATATTAATTAAATTAAAAATTTTGACATTTAGTACCCACTTGAATCACTTTAATCCCTTTAGAATGTTTTATTTAAAAGTAAGTCAAGTTTTTCATACTATAGTTTTTAATTTGTATAATATTTTATATATCATCCTCTATAATTTTTATTTGAATGTAAATGTAAATTTTAAATCTAATAAATTTATATTATTTGTGAAAATTTATTTTTAATTTTCATATGTAAAATTAATAACATAAATTCTTACACAACGATGATAAAGTATTTATTTAATTAATTATTTAATAAAAATAATGACATTAAAAATAATAAAATATATATAATTGTTGATTTTTAATATAATTCAAGATTTTACTAGATGAATATGATATTTATTGGATATAATAATAAATTTATTGTAATTTTAATCTTTTTTATGTGTTTAAATTAATAGTTTTAATACTGTTTTATTTGATCGAAATATATTTTTCATGAATAAAATATTTTATTAAATTATTTAAAAATCTAAAAAAATATTTAAAAATGGAAAACCTGATACTATTACTTTTATAATATGATATTCGGTTAGTTTTAGACATTTTTAATGTCTTTAACCCTATATTATACTATTTATATGTAAAACATTTATTTTATTCCCGATTTTTACTTCACAATAATTATAATAGGAGACTCATCCCTTCAAACAAAATCACACCTTTATTGATATTTCTTGAAAATATTAAATCTAATTACTTTCTACTTATCTATTCCATCATTTTAGTGCTTCTGATATTAGAGAAATACCACTTCCACGAGACAAAGGAGGTTCTCTAGGGGAATATTTTTAGAGATAAATTCTATCATTTTATCTTTAAAATTATTTCTTACTTTAACCTTATCCTCAACTCTTATCTAATTTTTCATGTTAAATTCAATATCATATATATTTATGTGTAATCTAATTTTTTATGGTATATTCATCATAAAATCTCTCATTTTCTCTTTTTTTTTCTTAAATAATGAAATTATATTCCATTGTGTGTCAATTCATAACTTTTGTGGACGATGAGTTTTTGTGTTCATTTACCACAATCATGGAGAGTTTAAATTATCTTATAATTTTTTATAATGAAATAAATATTTATATTTCCACACTTTTGAAGTATAATTTATATATTACATAGAAGACCATAAAAACCAACCTTGGAAACCTTGAAAAGAATGCACCTCAAACAATGGATATAAAGAAATATTGTAAATAAGTGATTGGAAAATATTATAATAATTTTCTGTAAGGTATTATAAACACTGTTATAGTTCATTAATAAATTTATAACACAGTTAAACCCATTATAGATGAGGTTTGAACACCTTTTAAGGAAGTATAACTAGAGGTAATGGACGTTCCATTTAAACTTTTTTCTAGTGCCTCTTTTATAAAATTAAAAAATAATGTTTTTATAAGACATGAGTAGTTTATTTAACTTGCATGGAACATTATTACTATAATGATTCCTTTATAATTTTAAATAATTATCTTGGAAAAATATTATTTTATTATTATGTGAATGGTTTTTATATTTTAAATGTTATTTTTACAATGAAATTGTATTTTGATATCGAAATGTGTTTTCTTAATGGGTTTAAATAAGTTTTCAAGGGTTTTATTCATGCTATGTTCGATGGATATTTTTTATTATGGGTTGATATAATTACAGATGATTATATGAGATGTTTAACCCCATTATTTCTCATCATATGATGGGTCTAGCCCCATTATAGCTCAATATATTATGGGTGAGGCCCAATATTGGTCTCCAACACATTGAGTACCATGGATATGGAAATAAACCGAATGGTTATTAGATTTTTATGGATGAATGTATTAGTAATATGTTAAATATTTCTCGAGGAAACTACATGATTTTTTTTGCATGCAAATGGGTTTTTAATGGGTTTTCATGTTTTCATAGGACAAGCAATTTTATTTATTTATGTTCATTTATGAGAATATTTTGCTCTTACAATGTTTTAAATTTTTTTTCATAGTGTCTACTTATGATTATGATAAAGAAGGAATTCATGATGACTGTTATGAATATTTTTTAAATAAATCATGATTTATTTAAAAAAAATTAGAAAATTATTCTATTTTAGTTATGTCCACTTTGTATTAATGCGGGATGTTATGTATGAATTATGACCAAATTATCCAAATCGCCAAACATCAAAATATCTTCAATATGAAAGAGTGAAAAACTATTGACGTAACTAAATATTATGTAATGGTTTATATCTAGGACCTTATAGCTCGTATTGAATGATAGATTAGATAACTTTAGTTCTTATGATGATGCTAATAGAATACAATAAATTATTTTGAGTTTATTATTAATTTAAAATGATATATAATTTTAAGATAACCATGTTAGATAATTTAAGAGATATCTATTTAGAATTGTTTCCTACAAAATAAATACAGATGTTGAAGTATGATGGAAGTGATAGGACGATATAATTACGAATCTATATCCTGGATTGATTGGAATTGGAATAGAGTATTTTTAAGAAATTAAGGGATAAATCGACGTGCGTGATAATTTTTGGTGATATTCATGCTAGACGGGAACCTAGTATACCTTGATGAGATATTGTTTTTGTGGATCACTTCATGGGAAAAAAACCACTATCATTCAATGGATTATACGACTCAGTGGTAAAGGATGGATCAATGCTCTCAAAATGATATTTGGTGACATGGGATTTATGGAACATAAAAATATAACACTTTATGTTTATGATTTTGAAGTTGATGCTGATTGGTGGTGGTATTTGGCTAAGAATACCATGGAGAATGAAGATCATGATTCATGGAATGGAAAACATTCAAGTATTCTTTCCTTGCGAAATATTTCTCAATGATTTTTCAACTACGAAAGGAAAAATAGTTTCTCAAATTGAGAAAAATGATGATGATTTCAAAGCTTTATATGAATATAAATTCAAAATATTTACTAGTTACATTTTAGATTTTGTCCAAGACACTAATATCAAAATAAAATATCTTTACTAAGTATTGAAATCATTTTTAAAAAGAGGGTTGGATTCAAGATAATTTATAATAAATGAGAATTTAGTTCATTATGCTGAAGATGTTGAAATAGATTTGGCTGACACATATGTTCCTCATGATGATAAGAATAATAAGTTATCAAGTTGGTTGTTTTTTGGGAATGGTTTTTCAGTGAGAAGCTAGAGATAATAAAATTAAATTACTTGTGAAAATTTAGGTAAGAAGGATCTTGAAGAATGTCATGTAAATTCTAGGAAGTGCTGCTAATGTTGAAATTTTGGACACATGGATCATGAGTGAATGTCAAATAATCATAATAATGATGATAATACAATTTCAATATTCTTTTTCTATAAGTATTTTGGTCATTTTTATAATGTGTTTCTGAATCTATTCCCTCATGTAGGAAATCAACATGATTAGAAATATAAGGGAGAGGAAAATCAATTTCAACTACTTTAAAAGATGTTGATCCACCAAAAAAATTTAAATCAGGTACATTTCTCATTTTTAAAAAATATACAATTCTGTTTTTGATTCAAGGAGTAAACATTCATTCATTTCTAATAAAGTTTTAGGTAAATTTGATTTTCCACATCGAGAAATGGATCCATAAGTTATGGGGAAAACACCTGGTTGAAATTTTGAGGAAAAAATAAATTATAAGAATATTACGGTCATTTTAGGTTGAAGGATATTACATTTAAACCTTGTTGTTTACCTTTATTAGAGTTTTATGTTATCTTGGGTATATATTTTATTTCTATTTACCATGCTAAAATTGATTGTAGAGAAAAAGATTTTGTTTTTCAAAAATCATTTCAGTTTGGTTAATAGAATGAACCCATATCATTGATACCATATTAGGATACCAAGATACTATTAAAACAAGGAAATTAATGTTATCATACACATACAATCAAAAATAAAAGAACTATTCAGATTAATGATGTTCCAATATTAAATTAACATCCCTATGTGTTTCTTTATGATTTTCCTAGTGGTATACCTAATCGAGAGGTTGAGTTTAATATTGAAGTCATTTTTTGATACTAAGACAATTTCCCAACCCCTTAATCAAATGTATCAAATTGAAATTTTAGAATTTAAAAAGACTGTATCATGAATTATTAGATTAAGGCCTCATTTGACCTAGTATATCACTATAGAGAGCTCATGACTTCTTTTTTATAATGAAATATGGTTCAATGAGACTTTACATTTATTGTAGTGCCTTGAATAACATTAATGTTAGTAAAAATATTCCTTTACCTCATAGCGATGAGTTTTTTTATCAGATCCAGGGAGAACAATCTTTTTTGAAGGCTGACATGGGTTTGGGGTACTATCAGTTGAATGTAATGGAATCAATCATTACAAAAAATGAATTAGTTAACAGATATGGTCATTATGAATTTAGGTTTATTCCATTTTGGATAAATAATACACCTATTGTATTCATGGGTCTTATGAATATAATATTCCACAATTTCATGGATATGTTTCTAGATATATTTATTGATGAAATTTCTAGTATATTCTAAAAGTATATGGAAACACGAATGAAATATAATGGATTTTTTAAAAAACATTAAAAGAAAAGATTCTATATGTAAAATTATGTAAGTGTGATTGTTGGTAAAAAAATTTCCATATTTGGTTAAATTATTTCTTAAGATGGCAGTACTATTGATTCTGTTAAAATGAATGTTGTTGATGAATGGAAAATACGATAGAAATAACTAAAATTTTTACATTTCTTGTTTTATTTGGATATTACTAGAGGTTTCAGGAAATCATTTCATTTTAATTTAGACCACTAACAAGTATAACATGAAAAGGTATTATGTTCATCTGGACATAAGAATTTATGGATGGTTTTCCGGAATTAAGAAGTACGTTGTTGAATTCTCTTATTCTGGACCTACATTATATAAATGTTGAATTTTTATAATATAGTGATGCTATATTGAGACAATGTATTTGTGTCATGATAAAGAAGGATCAAGTAATTGATTATGTTTCAGGTTATTTGAAACCTCGTGGGTTAAATTACCCTACACGTGATTTTGAATTTATTGATGTTGTTTTTTTATTAAAAATTTGGAGGCATTACTTTTAAGTAGTAAAGTGTGAATTATATATTAATAATAGAAGATTTATGTATACATTCTATCTTGAATAATTGAATATTAGTCATAGAATTTGGATGAAAAAAAGCAGGGATTATGGTTTCATGATTCTTTAGCATCATGAAAATAGTAAAAAAGTTTCAAATGCATTGAGTTAGAAAAGTAATGCTATATTAACCCTGATAAGTATGGATAATAACCATTTGGTTAATGATTTAATGATTTATGGCCAGGAAGTTGTTTTTTCATTATCATTATTTGTTTTCATTCATGTTTTAGTGAAGTTGTATGCACCATAAACAATTAAGAAAGCATAGAAGGAAGATTTTGAGTTGAAGAAAAGGTGGATTAGGTCAAAAAGTATAAGATAACTGAATTTAAAATTGAAAGACAATTTGTTTTGAGATTTATAAATAGATTGTGTTTTTATTATGATTAAGATTTGATGAAATAGTAATTAATTGAAGATCATTGTTCTCCATTTTAAATTCATCAGGGATGTAGTAAGATGTACATGGATTTTCTCGAGTATCACAGGTGGGATGGAATGAAAAGTGATATTGCTTGTTTTACAATGAAAATTTTGAAATTTCTATATGTTAAAGTAGAGTGGAAAGTACTTAAGGGGATACATGCACATTTTCTAGTTCTAGAGTGGAAATGGGAAATTATATGCTTGTATTTTATTTTGGTACTACAAAAAACTTCCCTAGGGAAAAAATGTGATTTGGGTCATTGTGGATGCTTGACTAAATCTACTCATTTTATTCATATTCAAGACACCCTATATCAATATAATGATTCTTAGTTTTATCTAATAGAGATTGTCAGGTTACATGGAGTTCATTTCTCTATTTAATACTATCATGATCCAAGGTTCACTTATATGTTTTGGAAAGTCCTTTAGAAGTTGGTTCAAACTGAATTAAATTTGTGTATAGTCTTTCATCCTCAATATGATGGAGAACAATAGTGATCAATTCAGATATCAGTGGACATTATTATAGCTCGTTGAATAGATTTATGTGAATTTTGGGATAGTTATCATGAATTTTGTTGAATTTTCTTATAGTAATAGTTTTCATTTTTGTGTACAGATGGTAACTTTTGAGGCATGATATGGAGAACATTGTCGAGCACCAGAAAACACAACTAGAATAAGGTTTATTTCCATGGATGAAAACTGGGAAAATAGGTCTGAAAACCATGGTCATACCCTACGACCATGGTTTTTCCTAACCATGGGCACTATCACTATGGTCATTGGGTATGACCTATTGCCACAGTTGTCCAAACCATGAAAATAGGCCTTGAAATTTTCTATTGTGGTAGTTGACCTATAGACACAGTTTAATCTGTGGAAAAAGGATCTAGTTCCATGGTGGAGAACGGTGGCTATAGTCTTCATAAATAATGAAAACAGAATAAAAAATATGTTCTTAGTGGTTTTCAATATGTGTACCTCCCCTTTTTGTATTTGCGACCTCACCCATACACCACAGAACACATTGACTATATATATATATATTATGATAAATATAAATATATATATATATATATTAAATAAACTATGTAAATATCCTCTAAACCATGGTAATAAATATTCCCTCCATTTTTTGGGTTGGATTTTTTTGATGTTGATGTGTAGGATAACTATTGCCATTTTTTCCAAAACACTATTTATAAGCATTCAAAAAGTGCCCTATATCCACGGTTTACAAAACCATGGCTCTATCCCACAAAAAAGGACATATAACTATGTTTTTAAAACCATGGCTATAAGACACATAACTGTGGCTATAGTCTATATAACTCTGGGTGTATCCACATATAGCCACAGTTTTAAAACCATTGCTAAGGTCTGTGGCATTAGCTTGGTTTTCTAGATTTGATTTTGGGATGAATATAGGGAATGGAAATTGATGATATTAGAATTAGTTGATGAATTATTACATAATGTTTAGTTGATCTATCAACAATTGAGGACAACTCAGATCAAGTAGAATATTTATGTAGATAATTGGAGAAAAGACATTTCTTTCAATCCAGGTGATCATGTTTTCTTTAAGATAACTCAATAGAGAAGTATTATGTATTTTGTTTCGAAACGAAATTTATGTCCATGTTTTTTTGGAACATATGAATTTCTGGAGAATGTTGGACTAGTTCCAACCATATAGCCTTGCCTCCGACTTTAGCACATGTACATAACGGTTTTTATGATTCAATGTAAAGAAAGTATGTGCCAGATTCGATGATTATTTTGAGAAAAAAAAAATAGTTTAGATATAAGAAACCCTTTTATTGAATAGAAAACTTATCATATTCATGATAATAGATATAATGTATTGTGTAATAATTTTATTCACCAGTTCAATGATTTGTGAAGAAACCACATGGATGAAAAAGAAACATGGGAATACAAAGATGTTATGAGGTAAAATTATCCCCATTTGTTTAATAGAAGAATAAAATTATGAATATAAAATTTCAAAAATTGGGGAGAATGTAATTAAGCAATTACTAATAGAATAATATGTTTTTACATTTATTAGTATTCTTGAATTAAATACTTAGATTCATTATGAGATGAAATTCATAAAATAAAAAAAAATTTATATCGTTATTCATTTAGAAATTTAATCTCCCAATTATAGATTATAAATTTTAGAAAACTAATTTCAATTTTGAATTCCTAATTTTGAAATTATATTAGTATTATTTTTTAACAATTTCTAGAAAAAATTAATTTTTAGGGAATAGTATAAAATACAACCTTTTTATAAAATACATTATTTTTTTACGTTATGAAGAAGAAAATTTATATATAAATTATAATTTTTAATAAATAAATAAATTATATTATATAATATGAATATTGAATATTAATTAATCAGAACATTTATATTCTAATAATTTTCACGCTAAATAGAAAATTTATTGTCATTGTTGACATATTTCATGTGAATTATATGCATGACCCGGTTTATTTCATTAGAGTTAACAAATGAGTTCTAAAAATAATTTTCTTGACTTTTTTATTTATTGTTATGTATAATTTATTTTTTCGATGATATTTTTTAATTTTACAGCTATATGACATAATTAATTATCAAAATTCATGTGCAATGGGCACAAAAGGAAAGATAAGACATAATTAACAAAGTAAAGAAGTTTTATAGACATTTATATGATAAAGAGTACATAATAATTTAATATAATATAACATTCTTGAACCAAATTAATTTATTTTTATCGTAAAAATTTATTTGAAAATTTTCAACATTAAATATTTACCTTTAATGATGATTAAATGTTGTTGTTATAAAAAATAAATAAAATGTTTTAAATAAAATTATAAGAGCCCTTAAATGGCCCAAATGATTACGAAATCCTTTTCTATATGCATGTATCTTCCCTTGTCTTAATTTGATTTTAATTTGTGGAATTTTAGACCCACATGAATCACTTTAAGGACATTGTCATATTTTATTTCCATGTAAGTCATGTATGAACCCGAACGTTCTTTTTAGGTATGTTTATTTCTTCGGGTCATTTTTTAGAGAAAGGGGAATTTTTGAAATTTTCAATGTACATGTCGTGTACATTCTGAGTACACACCATGTACTCAGTTACCAAGGGTAGCCATGTACTTGTCGTGTAGAGGTCATGCACATTTGCATGTGGGGTGACCTGGAGGCTGCCAAATGTGGGGTACAGAAATGGAAAGTATACACAGTGTACTTCAAAAGTACACACTATGTCCTTTTTTTATTAAACGCACTAGGGTCATGTCTGATGGACATAATGTCCTTCGTCTAGGTCTCATTCATCTGAGAGAACCTATACAGCCTTGATCCATCTTGGAGCCCCCAAGACTCTATCTGATCTCTGATTCGACCGCCATCTATTGCGTTGGGATCGCCTCAGTAAGCTCTCTCTTCTTCATGAGCCTCATTTCATGATTCCTTTTCATTATCAAGTTATCCTCTATTGAAAGTTTAAGATGTTTTTATAGATATTTGGAATTATAAGGTTATTCAATCCTTGAGGTTAACATATAGTGATCTTATAACATCGAGTTAGGTGGTTTGTGCCTTTCTGTTGAAAGTATTTGAGTTTTATGAGAAACTTTTCCGAATACCCATGAACGAGGTATCACACGTTTACTGTTTGAGCCCTATTGGTTTCCTGCATTGCTTTTATGCTTGAGTAGAGGTAATTGATTGTGAATAGGGTGAATTGTTGTTATTTGGATGTGTTTACCATGCATGCTTTGCCTCTTTTGACCGTTGGGTCTAGTTTTCCTGTTAGGCTATTGTTTACTTTCCCATTCCTAGTTTTGTACGATGGTGTGACTGTTTCTCTGTTATGTTGTTATGCTATAGAATTATATCCAAGTAGTTATTGATGTTTTCCTTGGCCGATATGCGATGCTATAGTTTCTTGACTTACACAGGGCCGTGATAACATGGTGTATAAACCATAGAGAGAATGGATGTTGAGGGCTTCTCCAGAGTGTCTGTTTTAGTTACGATGTGAGACCACATGGATAATTGACGTTGAGTGCTTCCTCAGAGAGTTTGTAGTTCATTAACATGGGCCACAAAGGGAATGTGACGTAAGTGCTTCCCTAGTGGTCCTTTAGTAATGATACGAGACTATAGGGGGAATTTATGGGAAGTGCATCCTCAGATAGTCTATGCTTAAGCTGAACCAAAGGGGTTAGACTGAGTGTACTACCCAGAGGGTTGCTAGTACATGTTAGGTAGGACAAGATGGGATGGTCTATGAGTTCTTCTCATAGGGTTACCTTTGTGTTGGATGTTTTCTTGTGTGGATACGTAGGACCAGAGGGTATAGGCTCTGGGTAGGTCCCAGAGGGTCACCTGTTTGTGTTTATCTACATTGTTGGTTGTTTCTAGATATTGAAACTATGGATTGATTACTATTGAGTACTTTCCCATTTACAGTTTTCTGTACTTTTTTCCTGCCATACATTCACTGACTCTTAGGCACAAATCTCATGGTGGCTGCCTATTGGGATTTAGTCTCACAATTTTTTTGTGCCATGCTTTTTGGACAAAACAGTTTATATTATTTCAGGTATAGATAAGGGAATGCTCCCTTTTTCATCAAGTGCTTTATTTGTTGTGGAGTTGGAGAGCATGGGAGCAAGCTATGGCTTGCAATGTTGATGAGTTGTTTACTTGATTTATTTTGTACTTTGGTTTAGTAATATTGTATTCCAGCATTGTGATTCAATTGGATTCTTTCCTAGAAATAGGTATCATGCGTCATTCATATATATATGTGTTCTCCAGTTTATTATTTTCCTGTTTTCGGCTGTTTACGTTTGTATGGATTATTCATGTTTCTTCTTTTTCTATTGTTTCCTTCTGCTATGTTACTATTCCAATAAGGGCATATTTTCCCCACTATCACACACAAGTCCCTTGCTTCTAGTCAGCATCCTATGGCATTCCGAGAAATGTGGTTGAGGCTTTGGATGGACCAGATTAACTTCTTTGGTCACGTTATCTCTGAGACAGGAGAATCTGTAGACCCAGAGAAAGTGAGAGTAGTAGTTTCCTAGGAACATCCAAAGAACTCCCTTGAGGTACGAAGTTTTCTAGGGCTGTCTAGATACAAATTACATTTCATTCAGGACTTTTCATGCTTAGCAGCATCAATGATGGGTCTGACTAAGAAGTGTGTGATGTTCTTGTGGTCAGATTCTTGTGATTCAGCCTTTAAAGAGCTGAAAGGAAGGTTGACTTCAGCAATGATACTAGTCTTTTCAGAACCAGGAAAGAGCTATACTGTGTACTTTGAAGCTTCAAGTATTTGGCTGGGATCTATTCTTATGCACATAGAAGGAATTGCCACGTACGGGTCTTGACAGTTGAGGCCACATGAGAGAAAATACCCGAAGCATTATCTTGAGTTAGTTTTTGTTGTTTACTCCTTACACTGGTGGAGACATTTTCTTCTGGGAGAGCATTTTGTGGTTTTCACTGACCACAAGAGTCTCATGTACATCTACACTCAGCATGATCTGAATTTGAGATAGTGAAGGTGGGTTGAGTACCTTTAGTCTTTTGACTTTGAGCTTGCCTATATACCTGGTAAGGGAAAAACAGTGGCTGATTCATTGAGTATGAGGACTTAGATACAATAAGTTTATGAGGGAAGCAGTAAGTGAAACTTATGGACCTATTCTCTAAGATGCATTTGGAGGTGCATAATAGGCAGGGGAAGAGTTTTCTTTCTTATGTGGGTGTTACCTATACTCTTCTAAGTGTGAATGAGGTAGTTATTAGATTCTGAAGGCCTAGTCCTATGGGAAAGCCTGTCCGGAGAAGACCCTATTCCTAGATGAACCATGGGAGAGGATGAGATCATTTGTTTCCAAGGGTGTGTATAGGTTCCAGAAGACATACATGAGGAACTGATGCAGTACTTTCATTCCTTAGTTTGGGCAGTTCATCTTGGTGTCACGAAGATGTATCACGATCTACAACATCAGTATTGGTGGTCATGTATAAAGAGAGATGTTGATGTTTTTTCATGAAGTGTTCCATCTGTCCGCAAGTGAAGGGGGAGAATCACCAACTAGAAGGGCTTTTACAGCAGTTTCTTATTCCTGAGTGGAAGTGGAATGATCTCACGATGGATTTCGTGATAGGTTTATTGAGGTCACCTCGAGGGAATGATGCATTTTGGGTTTTCATTGACAGACTCACGAAGGATTCTCACTTCATGATGATCAAGGAGAATTCTGTTGTTGATGAGCTAGGATGGTTGTACATCCGTGAGATTGTGCGATTACATGGAGTTCCACAGTCCATTGTTTTAGACATACATGCACATTTTACTTATTGTCTCTAGCATGGGCTTCAGAAGGCTTTGGCTACATAGGTACTTTTGAGTACAGCTTACCACCCCCCAGAAAGATGGCAAGTTCAAGCGTACAATTTAGGTTCTTGAGGACATGCTCCGAGCATGAAATCTAGATTTTCGAGGTTCTTGGGAGAATCATATGCCTCTTATGGAGTTTTCCTACAACAACAGTTTTCATGAAACTATTCAAAATGTCACATTATGAGGCTTTGTACAGTAGGCCATGCCAATCACCCATATGTTGGTTGGAGGCAGGAGAGGTAAATTTGTTGGGACCTCATCCTGTCAAGCTGACTATAGAGCAGATAGAGTTGATTCGGAGGAGGATGGATACAACATAGTCTCGATATAAGTCTTATGCTGGTCAGAATAGATGACCGTAGGAGTTCAAGGTTAGGGATCAGGTCTTCTTACGCGTCACACCGAGGATGGGACACAGAAGGATTAGGAGAGAGGGTAAGCTTTCACTGAGGTATGTCAGGCTGTTTGAGGTGTTGGAGAGAATTGGGCCAGTTTCCTATCAGACGCAGTTACCTCAGAGGTATTGGGCTATGCACGACATCATCCATGTTTCTCAACATCGACGTTACTTCTCAGACCTGTCTCACGTCTTCCAACCTAAGGAGGTTGAGTTGGAAGTGGATGCATCCATTGAGGAGCATCCTATCTAGATTGTGGATTGAATTATGATGTTTCTCCATTGTCGGTATGTTTCTCTGGTATGGGTTCTTTGGATGCATGAGTGAGTACAGGACGAGACTTGGGAAAGGAAGGCATACGTACGATCATAGTGGCCGAAGTTGTTCGGGGTTTCTTCTTATACACCACCTTTATAGAATAATTTATGGCATAATTTATTTAAGGGGAGAAGTTTGTGTGAACTCAAAATTTCTCTTTAGGTATGTTTCTTTCTTCTGGTCATTTTTTAGAGAAAGGGGAATTTTTGGAAATTTTAGAAGTACTGGTCGTGTACTTTCAAAGTACACGCCATGTAATTTCTATGTATACATTGTGTACTCGGTTATCGTGGGAAGTCATGTGCTGGTCGTGTAGCGGCCATGCATATGACCATGTGGGGGTGACCTAGAGGCCACCTAATGCAGGGTACAGAAATATAAAGTACACACCGTGTACTTTTTTTAAATTAAACGCACCAGGGCCACGTCTAACAGAAATAACACCCTTCTTATAGGTCTTCTTCACCAGAGGGAAACCATACAGTTGTGATTATTCTCTAATCCCCCGATCCTCCATCTGATTCCTGATTCGACCGTCATCTATTGTGTTGGTATTACCATGGTAATCCATCTCTTCTTCTTGAGCCTCATTTCATGATTCCTCTTCTTTCTCATGTTATCCTCTGTTGAATTTTGATGACGTTTTTGTAGATATTCAGCGTTCATTGGTCATTCAAGCCTTGAGGTTGACATATAGATATATCCAAATGTCGAGGTAGCTAGACTGTGACTTTATGTTGAATGTCTTAGAGTTTTATGTGCAAACTTTCCCAATAACCATGAACGGGGTACTGCGCTTTTACTGTTTGAGCCATATAGGTTGCCTGCTTTTGTTGTATTCTTGAGTAGAGGTAATTGATTTTGAATGGGGTGAATTTTTGTTCTTTGGATGTGTTTCTCATTCATGTTTTCCCTATTTTGACTATTTGGTCTTGTTTTCATGTTAGTCTCTTGTTTACTGTCCCATTCCTAGTTTTGTACGATGGTGTGACTTTTCCTCTATTATGTTGTTATGCTGTAGAATGCTAGACAAGTTGTTCTTTGGGTTTACCTTTGCTGATACGTGCTGCTACACTTGATTCACTTACAAATGGCCATTAGAACTTGGTGTATATACAATAGAGATAATGGACGTTGAGGGATTCTCCAGAGTGTCTGTTTTAGTTACGATGTGAGACAACAATAGGAATTGATGTTGAGTTCTTCCTTAGAGAGTATTTAGTTTCTCGACGTAGGCCATAGAGGGAATGTGACGTATGTCATCCCCTAGAGTGACTTTAGTTATGATTAGTGACTATAGGGGGAATTGAGATTCAGTGATTCCACAGAGAGTCTATGCTTAAGCTGAACCATAGGGGTTAGACTGAGTGTAATTCCAAGAGGGTTGCTTGTACTTGTTAGGTAGGACCAGAGGGGATGGGCTGTAAATACTTTCTAGAGGGTCAACTTTGTGTTAGATGCTTGCTTGTGTTTCTAGTTAGGACCAGTGGGGATAGGCTGTGGGCACTTCCCATAGTGTTACCTATTTGTGTTTATCTTCTTGGCTAGTTGTTTCTTGATAATGAAACTGGGGATTGTTTACTATTGAGAACTTTCTCGTTCACAATTTTTTGTACTTTACCTGCCACACATTCATTGACTGTTAGGAACAGATCCTGTGGTGGTTACCTACTGAGATTTAGTCTCACACCACATTTGGGCCATGCTTTTGGGTACAAACTAATTATATTGCTGAAGGTATAGATATGGTCAATGGCCCTTCTACTTCATGTGCTTGATTTGCTGTAGAGCTAGAGAGCATGGGACCAGGCTATAGCTTGCGATGCTGAGGAGTTTTTTACTTTCTTCTTTTTTACTTTGGTTTAGTACTTTTGTATTATAGCGTTGTGATTAGTTTCGATACCTTCCTAGACATAGGTATCATGTATCATTCATATATATATATATATGTGTGTGTGTGTGTGTGTGATCTAGTTTATTATTTTCCATTTTTCTGCTGTTTACTTTTGTTCGATTATTCATGTTTCCTCTTTTTCTATTGCTTCTTTCCACTATGTTACTCATATAATGAAGTCATAATTTCTCCACTATCAGAACCAAGTCCATTGCTTCTAGTCAACAGACCCAGATGTTTTGGTAAATGTGCTTGAGGCCATCTGACCAACCGGGTATGGGGCACCTCCTGGTGGCTTCCTGAACCGGGACGTTACAAGTCAAGTTGTTCACAATATATTTTTTAGTTACTATAATATATTAATATATTATTTTCCAAAAATCAAAAAAAATATTCATTTGAAATATAATAAATTTAATGTGTTCATTGAAATTTATTGTTAATTTTTATTCATCCTATAAATACCTTGAATCCTTTCACAATGATGATGAATTATTTATTTAATTAATGAATAAATAAAATTAATGACATACAAAATAATAAAAAATGATAATTTTAAATTTTAAGATAATTCAAGATTTCCCTAGATGAATATGATATGTATTGGACATAATAAAAAATATTTCTATATTAAAAACAAATTAATGTCATAGTTATGAATACTGTTTCATTTGAATTTTTTTTTTCAGGAATGACTTATTTTTTTTAATTATTTAAAAACAAAAAATATCTTGAAAATTAAAAAAAATGATAATATTACTTTGAAAATGTGATATACTATCATTTTGGGTTTTTTATAATACCTTTTATAAATATTGTAGTAATTATATTTTTTATTTTTGGAAATTCCAAAATTTCCCCTCACCACAATGATAAAATGATAATCATCCCTTAAAAAACATTCATCACCTTAAGACATCATTCTTGACTTTATTATAACATATTCCCTTATACTGATCATTTTCCACATTTTATTTCTTTTTTTATCACAAAAAGACCATTTCTAAGGACCTCTAATGGTTCTCAAGGATAAATATTCCCGAGGTATATTACTTCCTTTTCTCTTTTAATTTTTTTCTCACTTCTAAATTATCCTCACCTCCTATAAAGTGTTTCATGATAACTACAGTATAGTATAGATATATATATACTGAAAATTTTAAGGTATATTCGTCATAAAATCTCTCAATTTCCCCTTTTTGTCAAAAATAATGAAATCTTCATCCATGGTGTGTTAATTCACCACCTTTGTGGATGATGAGTTTGTGTTTCCTTTATCAGGAATCATGGAATGATTAAATTGACTTATAATTAAACAATATGAACATAATATATATATATATATATATATTCTCACTTCTAGTGCATTATTTATGTTTCACAAGGATGCCTATAATAAGCCCACCTTAGAAAGAATGAAAAAAATGCACCTGAAACAATTTAAATAACATAATATTGTTAATAAATGAGTGGAAAATGTTATAAGAAGAAAATTTATGGTATTAAAAAAATTTGTATTTATATAATATATTAATAATACTATTATTACAATTATATATTATCTTTGAAAACTTTTTAAGGAATTCAATCCAGTTCTATGGGACATTCTTTTTAAAATCAGTTTTAAATGTATCTTTTAAAAAATTCAAAAATAATTTTTTTTACAGAATGAGAACATTATAATACATTATTAATGATTAAATAGTATAATTTTTACTTCATATGTTTTCATATTTTTTTTGAAGAATATTATTGCATTATTATGTGCACAATTTTTATAGTTTCAAATTTTTTTTTGAGAATATTATATTTTGATATCTAAATGTGTTTATACTGTCATGACCCGTCCTCGGGGCCCGTGTCGTGACTACCCCAAGCCCGCCTTCCATAGGTCAGGGGCTGGCGACTAGCACCAAGGCGTAATTCCCGGTAAAAAGGGAAAGTATTGCCTTTGTAAAGTAAACAAACACCACAGAGCAAGCAAGCAGTAGAAGTAAACACTAAGTAAAAGCAGATACAATGTAAGTGCCGAAAAGTAAGTGGGACAGTATACAAACCCAAACTGAAAGTAAAGTACAACTGGAAAGGGAAAACAACTACTGAAAAGTAAAGACACAGTGTCAAGCCGACCACTCGAAGTCCCACCTGAAGGGTGGGTACATATGGACTCCACAACTCCTAGGGTCCAGTCGTCCTCTCCGAGTACGTCCCACCCAATGGTCCCCCTCCAGGTATTTTCCTGCTCCCCAAGCCTCAACCACGATTAGCGTTGTCCATCGTCTGCAACCAACACAATGTAGTGCGGGCATAGCCCGTGCAGGGGTGAGTATAAGCTACTCATTAGGGACCCCGAGACCCCCAAAGGTCTCCCAGAATCCACAAAGGATAATCCACAAAGGAAGGTTACAATCATGAAGTAACATCCGACACTGCTTAGGTATATGCCCATAAATATACCTAAGTCATCAATTCTCGTTTGGCTCCAACATCCGAGCCCAAGTACAACCCAGTCCACATAGGAAATCAAAACTTAAATCCACACAGGATAGCACAAAACAATCAACATAGGAATGAAAAACAGGATTCAGCTCACACAGGTATTCTTCTTCGTATGACGATATAGATGATCAGATATATCCACTGATTCATCTATGCCGTCAGACCCATATAGGATCGAGAGATACTAACCCCCGCAATGACCCACAAAGGATCTGACCCACACAGGATCGATATGTAACTAACCCCCACAATGACCCACAAAGGATCTGACCCACATAGGATCGATAGGTAACTAACCCGTGCAATGAACCACAAAGGATCTGACCCACACATGATCGATAGGTAAATAACCCCCGCAAAGACCCACACAGGATCGGACCCACACCGGATCTGTAGGCGCTGGCACACACAGGACCGCTGAGCGCTGACCAACAGAGGATCAGACCCACACAGAATCTGTAGAACTGATTCACGTAGGATTGCTGAGTGATGTAGTCGTTGTCGTTGAGTCCACTGAGGATCTCTGTACAGTCGTCGTCTTCGTCATCGCAGTCACAGCCAGCTCTAGGGTTCTCGCACATAACAAGCTCGTTCGGGAGGGTCTGCCCCACGAGCTGAGAGACTGATACATCAACTGACACATAGTCCAGCGTTGATGTATCCAAAAGTTCCGTATCGTCAACATTAACTCAACGTTGCAGACAGCGCGTCAATCGGATGCTCGGTCTGAGAGTTATTGGCATTTTCGTCCTAGGGGCCCGGTTGGTTTTTAAGTCAAAACCAACCCGACTGTACTCCACCAGCGTCCAAACCTCGGGCGGAGTAAGCCAAAAGATCTGTCTCACTTAGAGGAATCCATCAAAGTCGATGGAACGTCAATCGGATGTCCGGAGCTCAAGTTATAAGTGTTTCCTCTCCGAGGGCCCGGTTGGTTTTGGGTACGAACCAACCCGGACGAACCCAAATTATTCTGAAACCATGAGTGCGATATACTGAAACGACCGTCTCGATCCAAGGATCGCATCTCAATTGACGGTTCATTGATCGGAGGCCTGTAACTTATATTATAGGCAATAGACCGAATAAGGTTCGCTATTAGGGGGTTCAGGCCTGGTCCGACCCGGCCCGATACCCCCAGGTTCGGCCTGAACTAGGTCGACCCATCCCGGGTCTGGGTCCGGCCCACTTGGGCGCGGCCCAGCCCGGTCAGCGCGGCCCGGCGCGGCCTGGTCTGGCGGACCGGCCAGGTAGCCGGCCCGGCGCGTGGCTCACTGGGCGCGCTGGCCAGGGGTTCGGTCGAACGACCGAACTGTTCGGGGCGGGGGGGGGGGGGGGGGCGTTTCCCCAACGTGAAGTAAACCGCGGCCCCTTAATGGGGACGCTTCGTCCGGCCAGCCGGGGGTTTCGACCCCCCGGTTCCTCCATGGTCCGGCTGGCTCGCTCCTGCCGGCCGGCTTCTGCCGCCACAGGACCGGAAAGGCCGGTCCCCTTGCTCCGACGCCAGCGGCCCGGTAACGGCCGCCGGTTTCGCTGTTCTGCCGCAGCCCGGAACCGGCTGCGACCTTAGTTTGTCCGGCGTGGCGCGACGGCGCTGCGCCCCTCTGCTGCGGCCCCGCTCCGGGCGTGGTACCTTATTGGTTCTCTGGTGCGGCGCGACGGCGCCGCATCTTTGGTTCATTTTCAATGGCGCGGCGCGATGGCGTCGCATCTTGGTTCATCTTCAATGGCGCGGCGCGACGGCACTGCGCTTCTCCCCCTTTCCTTATCCAAATTCCGCTTGGTTCTTCAGCCCCGCATTTCCATGCTCGCCGCAACAAAAATTCAACAACCAAAAAGGGGAGGAGTGTCGGTCGTGTTCGTGCGGTCCGTCCTCCTCCCGTTGATGCGATAACAGGCAGTTCAAATAAAAGGAGAAGTGACAGAAGATTACACAACTAAAAAATAAAATAAATCTCTACCTCAACGCTGTCGTCGAACGAGCGTTCATCGTGGAATTAACCGTCGCGGAGGAAGAGGACCACCACGGAAGAAGAGAATCGACGTTGGCGTTTAGTGATCTCTGAGGAAGGTGTCACTCGCCATTGTCCGCCATCGAAGATTGGCGTTCTTCACTGGTGGTGGTGCGTTCTTCGCATTCTTCGTCGGCGATGGTTCCTTCTTCGTGTTTTTCGTCGGCGGTGGTGCGTTTTTCGCGTTCTTCGTCGAAGAACGAGAAATCTTCTCTTTTTCAACCAAAGGTTTATCACAACACAACCCTAACCATAATAAAATAAGTCCAACACTTATTTTATTATCAACCTAAGCTTTAGAAATTCAAAAGATAAGAAACGAACAATTAATTCGAAGAATTAATTGTAACAATTTAACTGCCCAATTTAATGGGGCGTTTCTTAACCAGAAAAATGCATGGTTGACTTTCATTAAAGAGGGGGTTTGCGGGTGCGTTACTTAGGAGAGAAGAAATGGTGGGGATATCGTGGGCCCCACCTCACAAATATCCTACCAAGTGGGTAGGATATTGTCGGTTCCACCTTATCCTCTTAACTTAGAATAAGTGGCTTTATGTAAAATAAAATAAAGTGTCACGCCACCTTTATTTTATTTCTTATCTTAACCCCTAAAATTAAAAACCACACCCAAGAAAATGCAACTCCGGAAGAGGCGTTTCTAAGCAAATATTGGTGATGAGATTCCATCGGTGCCCTCGGAATTTGATTCCGAGCACCGGTTCAAACGTTAGAAAAACCCGCTCGTTCGTTCACTGAACGTACCTGAGCTAAACTTCGACAAATGATTTCGGGCACACAAGGCCTCGGAATCAGGTGTCGTCCGAAACTAGGATCTTGTAAAATTCTCAAGAAAATTAAAAAAATAATTTCCTTCAATTTTAGGGGTCTTTACATCACTCCCACCTTAGGGATTTACGTCCCCGTAAAGATACATCATAAACTAGGGAAACAAATGTGTATAATTACCATGCATCTGAGCCTCCCACTCCCAAGTTCTCTCCTGGACGTTATTGTGCTTCCATCTGATGTGCACTAGAGGAATAGACCATCCACGTAGGAACCACTCCTGCCGATCCTCAATCTCCACCGGGACCTCCGCAAATATCACCCCATCATCAACATCCAGATCCCCATGGTCAATGATATGCATCAGGTCGTGCACGTATCTCCTCAATTGAGATACCTGGAAGACGTCGTTCACCCGATGCAACTGAGGTGGTAGAGCCAGGTGATAAGCCACCTCGCCAATCCTGATGAGGACCTGGAATCGTCCGATGAAGCGTGGAGACAACTTTCCGCCTCATCCAAATCTTCGTAATCCACATCAAGGTGAGACACGCAATAAGACGTGGTCTCCATCCTCGAACTCCTGTGGCCTCCGCCTCTAGTCCGCATAAGACTTCTGTCATCTCTGAGCTGTCCTCATCCGCTCCTGGATGACTTGGACCTTCTCTGTCGTAGCCTGGACCATCTCTGGTCCCACAAGTGCTGACTCCCCGGGGTCTGTCCAGCACAATAGAGATCTGTAAGGTCAGACGTAGAATGCCTTGTATGGTGCCATCCCGATGGTGGAGTGGTAGCTGTTGTTGTACACAAAATCCACCAATGGTGGGTGGTCCTTCCAGCTGCGACCAATGTTGAGGACACATGCGTGGAGCATGTCCTCGAGAGTTTGTATGGTCCTCTCCATCTGACAATCTGTCTGAGGGTGAAAGTCCGTGCTCGGACGTAGCTGTGTCCCGAACCCCACCTGCAACCCCTTCCAAAGCCGGGAAGTAAAGCGAGCATCTCGATCAGAGAAAATAGATGATGGAACACCGTGAAGTCATACAATCTCCTGAATGTAGAGACTCCCCATGCTCTCCACTGAGCCCTGCTCTCTGATGGGTAAGAAGTGAGACGACTTGGTGAGTCGGTCGACAATCACCCAAATGGAGTCGTGACCTCTGGAAGTGCGTGGAAGACCAGTCACGATGTCCATAGATATCTCGTCCCACTTCCACTCCGGGACCTCCAAGGGATTTACCAAGACTTCTGGTACTTGTTGCTCTACCTTCACCTGCTGGCAGGTGAGGCATCGAGAAACAAACTCTGCCATGACCATCTTCATTCCCAGCCACCAGTGCTGTCGTCTGAGGTCCTGGTACATCTTCGCCTCTCCAGGATGTACCGCTAAGGGAGAAGTGTGAAACTCTCTTAGCACCTCCTCCCATATAGCAACAGGTACCAATGTACGTCCTCTAAAAAGGATGCCGTGTACTTCTCCAAAGGAGAAACCATCAGGTGCCTGTCTTGAGGATATATGTGCACGCCGCGTCTCACAGTCAGTGTCCCCACGCTGTGCCTCTCTAACCCGCTGTAGTAATGGAGGGCTGACTGTGAGAGACTGAAGGAAGGCTGCTCCATCTCTATCCATGAAGGATATCTACAAAGCGTCTAGCTACTCTGTCGCCTCCTCAAGTATCTGAATTCCTGTCCTCCTGCTGAGTGCCTCAGCTACTACATTTCCCTTCCCTGGAGTATAGACTATCTCATGCTCATAGTCCTGGAGGAACTCGAGCCATCGCCGCTGTCTTAGGTTTAGTTCCTTCTGAGAGAAGATGTTCCTAAGACTCTGATGGTCAGAAAAGACTGTAAAGTGCTCGCCCATCAGGTATTTCCTCCAAGTCTTCAGAGCAAAGACCACTACTTCTAACTCCAGGTCATGGGTAGCGTAGTTCTGCTCATGTGGCCTCAACTGACGTGATCCATAGGCGATCACTGCCCGCTCCTACATCAACACACATCTGAGTTCGGTCCCTAATGCATCGCAGCAGACTACGTACCCTACTCCCTCCTCCGGCAACCTCAAGATAGGTGCGTTGGTCAATCTCTGTCTCGGCTCCTGGAAGCTCTGATTACATCTGTCTGAACACACAAAGGGTTTCTGTAACACCCTGAGATTTTATGAAAAATATTCTTTTAATTTCATTAATGTCTTATGTTGTACGCTACACTAAAAGGATCTTTCACAACACACATCCTTGACTTTCCTTGCATTACACGCAATCACGACCTTCCTCGATAGCGTGTGTAGTACGCAATACCGAGTTTCACTAAACAACGATATGCTATTAAAATATTATTAAAACTAGCCGTTATGAATAGTAATAACCACTTTTTGAAATTTTGTAATTTTTATTTTTCAAAATGGACTTCATTTCTGGATTCGGAATATTGAAATTAGCTTAGGGTGAAATTTTGGTACATTTCGGATTACTTTCATTTTCTGATGAATAGTGAAAATTACTAAATTTTAATTAAAAACAACCTTTTTAATCGAAATAATTAATAGTGATAAATTATTAATTTGAGTGGTTTTAAAGTATATTTATAATATATTTTTACAATTTAATACAATATTGGTCATTGGATGTAATTTCACATTTAAACCAGACATAAACCAGTGTCAATCTTTTGGTATTTATTATCTCTTAAAAACACACTATTTGTTTTGAAGACGGGAATTAATTTTTAAATTAATTAATGCAACTGATATGTTTTGAATTTGGTAAAATAGACATCATTTTTTAGTTCATAATATCAAATATAGCTTAGGCCTAATTTTTGGTATTTTTCTGGAAACTTTCGTTTTTTGACGAATAGTGAAACCACTAAGTGGTAGTTAAAAAAATGAATTTTTCATAAAACTTAATTTTACCGCTTCTGTGAGTGGAATTTCAAAACTCCGAGAGACACGATTGATGTCAGTAAGTAAAATGTGGTTTAAGGAGATGAAAATAATTTTTGGTAAATAGTAAATTTTTACTTTTTTTTACCACGGTTTAAAGTAAATAGGGTAATTAAGGGTAAAAATGATATTATTATTACCCTAACACATGTCCTAATTCTATTGGACAAGTGTAATTCGAACAAAAACAACATTAGGAATAAAATATGACCATTTAGGCCCACTTGGATTATATTAGGACATTTATTATTAATTTATTTAAAGAAGGGTTAAAATAGTTAAAATCAAAGTTTAATAACTAAATCATTTTTAATATGAGGTTATACATAAGATACATTCAACTATAAATATTAATTAGAAAGCTAAAAAAATTTCTACATAATGGTATTTTATTTTTAATTTTTATACATTAAATAATTTAATTTATTTATGACACAACGATGATGCAGTAATTATCTTATTAATGAAATATTGACATAATTGATGTTATAAATACCCAAAAAAATGTAATTTGAGACTTTTTATGACTTACAATAATTTTCTAGGTTAATATGACATGCTATTGTTGATTTAAGTAACTTGGTTCGAACTTATCATTCTGTTATAAATTTCATAAAAAGCATGTACCAAATAGTGTCAAAATTGACATAAATTAGTTTTTAAAACAAATATTATATTATTAATTGTTATTTTATTCCTAAAAATATAAGGATCTGCCAAATGACATAGATAAGATTATATATAATAATTATAAACAACTTGGGGTTCGTTTGGCTTGATATAGTAAGTTTATTAACCATATAGCATAAGAAAACAAAAAAGACACGGTAAAAGTTAAATTATTTAACATAGAGTTAAATCTAATTGATAAGGTTAAAATAATAACCTAAACTTGTCTAAATCCTATTGGATGAGAGGATTTACACCCATACCCACCTTAGCTTATAAATATATCAATTTGGAGCTATTTAAAACCGAACATGACTTTATAATAAAATTATATTTTTAGTTTTCCCAAAGGTGCCCCTCTCCTCCCTTATAAAAAGGCACCTCCTCCCTCTCCTCCTCACACCAATTTGAGCATTCATGATCGTCCATCCCCTACCAAAATCTATTCTCCACTTCCCTAGTATCATCCTAGTGGTCCTGGTATTCTTCAAAGACCATCCTTAGTTCATTAAGTGGAGGATAAGAAAAGGCGCGTCAAAAAGAGGTAATATCCATTACCGATCTTTTTCAATTTCTTTCTTCTTCAACATCTTCTTCTTTAGTTGTTTTGTGATATAGTAATAACATCAGTATTTATTATATACTTATATGTTATTATAAATATGAAACAACTCTAATTAACCTTCTATCCATCCTACGGAAAAAGTAAATCACCGCATGTGCGTACGTACGGAATACCGTCTCCACGCCGTGGTGTAAACTATTTTCCGCCACCACCTTAATTGTATGGGTATAATGGTGTAATGAGTAACTATATATTATTATTATAAAGTGATATTTATACATAAATAGTATAAATACACTTCAACACAAGTTCATGATCATGAGAACGATATCATCGCTCGTGCGTACGTACGGACTACCGTCTCCACGACACGATGAGATTCATTCTCCATGTTAACCATTTAAGAATGATTATAAAGTATATATAAGAAATAAAAATGAAATATATGACATTATAAAGCTACTGGATTTATGTATATATGTATGTCATCTACTTACTTCCATTCAATACAATAAGGAAAGGAAAACAACGTTTATGCGTACGTACGGACTACCGTCTCCATGAACGGTGTGTTTCACTCCATTTATCTATCTATTATATATATATATATACTGAATATATGTGATATATAAATCATGTTTTATATTCTGGAAGTAAGTAAATAATCATATAAGTAATAATAATGTCAAGAACAATAAGTCCAAACACCTACGATAAATGAAACGATTTTACCCAAAACGCTTCTTTAACATGGAATTTACAAAAGAACGGGTAATATAAAGTCATAAGTGAACCATATATGATATAATAACAATTAATATGATTCTGTAATAAGTTAATGACATTATTTAAATCATTATACAGGAGGTTTGGATACATACAAAGCATATCAGACATAAGGTAAGGGGAAATCTCGCAATCTCAATTTTTATCCGAAATTGTTTATACTTTGAAATTTACTAGGGTGTATTTTATCATCCACATCCATTTTTTCTCAATATGTAATATTATTTCCATCCACCTAAAATTTATTAAATCTTATTTTACCCTTCGGTGAGTTTTTAGTAAAAGATATTAAAGGAATCTTTTATCGTTTTTCGTACGATGAACTTTTTGACTTTTCCGACAAAAGTACGAGAAGAATGTTTTCCATAAACTTATATGGCATGAATGGATTTTTAAAACATTATTTAAAAGAAGCTTCCTTTTGAAGTTTTCAAGTTTATTTTTAATCAACTTCTTTTAGTTTAAAATTCTATGACATGTTATGAAAGGAAAAAAAAATTTGAAGTAGAAAGGATATTTTCCTCAAGAATGGAGTTCAAGTGTTTTATCAAAATTATTTTCCATCTAAGATAATATAGGATTCTGTTTCTATCCCTATTATTACATGGATATGATTATGTTGTGATGGAAATGTTGTTTTGAATTCCTTTATCTTATATGAATTGTTTTATTATGGCATGTTGTTTAAGAATCCCATTTTTATTACATGGGTTATGGAATGATGTATGATTTATGAATTTGTGGCACACATAAGAATGGTATCATTATGAGATGGGTGGGACCTATATCTCCCTCCAATGAATTGGGTAAAGATTTTATATCTAATGAGATAGACATGGCTGGAATGGTAGGTTATACCGGTTTAGTGAAACAGGACTAAAACAAGGGTGACTCGGTTCAGAAATGGACTTTGTCCATTAAGATAGTCTTGGCAATGGTTCTTGACTAAAAAGATATGATTCTATATGATTATGTGTGTATGCCACAAAGCTTCATGTTTGATGTTATGATTATTGGGATTTCATTTCACTACTATGATTTATCACATGTTATGAAATTATTCTCTCTTTGGCAGGTTAAGATTTCCAAAATGTTATGTTCTTATGAATATGATGTGATTGATATTTATTTTGTTTACCCTTACAGATCATTTGAGTTCACCTTTTTATGTTTTCTTTTCCCCGGGATATAAAGAAAGGTTTTAGGTATTAAAAAAAGGATGATCTTTATGGGAGATGTTGAAGATCTTTCACCACGATTAGAAGATTATATTCCGAGTTTCCAAAGACACTAAACTATTACGATCCTTGTGTGTGTGTTTTTGTTATGTACTAAGTATTCTGCAAAAGTAATGTATTGTCCATGTACGTCAGGAATCTGGTCTCTACAGTTGGTATCAGAGGAAATGTTTAGTCAACCTTTGGAAACAAGGATGCGAAAACGTTAGTGAGATCCCTAGAGATATTTCTAAGGTATGTCTAGGGATGTCCCTAAGGATAATTATACGTATAGGATATAGTTCTAGAACTATGGTAACGATATTAGATTAAACCCGAGATGTTATATATTGAAGTTACTCCCGCTTTATTATGATTTTTTCCTCTCATAATATTCTTTTTGGGTTTTAGAAAATGGCTGGAAACAAGATGATTCACGATAATGGAGGATATGATGGACAATGGAATGATATTTTTCATGAGCAACCAAATGAAATGGGATTTGGAAGTCCAAACATCATTATAATGCCGAATCAGAAATCTCATAATATGATCAATAAAGTAAAATTTGGTAAGTTTCCTGACTCGGCTAATAAGTGAAATACGGAGATTCATGATGATCATAGAGGAAAGAAAGTTCAATTTCCCCTATGTAAATCATGTGGGAAAGGGCATCAAGAATAATGTTTCAAAGGAACTGGAAGAAGCTTTCGGTGTAGAAAAGAAGGACAAAAATCCAGTAAGTGCAAAGGAAAAGGTTCAGTTAACACCAGGGATGAGGATAATGGTATTTCAATGACATCAACAATGGTTAAATGTTTTAAATGTGGAATGTACGGGCATTATGAAAACCAATGCCTTAAGGGAAAGTCTCATGAAGAGAATCAGTATGGTTGTATGGGTAGTATTTATGTGGATGATGATGAAGAGACTACAAATAATATGTGAGATGAAATAATTGTGGAAGCTTGGTCAATGGTTTAAGAATGTAGTGGAATTATTACATGTTTATCATGTGTAATGTTGTATAAGTAATCTCATGGTACTATGGAATAAAGAGACATCTAAGGATTGTTACACTGTTGTCTTTCATTGAGTTTTTAAAGTGTAAGATAAATGTTACCAGTATCCATGAAAGGTTATTCAGATATTTTTGGAATGTAGATGATATGCGCATAATGAAGGGAAAATGAGAAAATGAAATATTTGACAGTATTCATGAGCTCATTATTGATATAAGGACTAAGTGATATCATGGTTTGAGTATATAGAATTTTGAGGATTTTGGTATGTGGAAAGTGTTAACTTTTAACTACATTCATGTTTTCACTAAGGTTCAATGGGTATTCAAGATAATACATGATTAAGGTCTTTGAATGTTTGGAATGTGACCAACAAGACATATCATATGATATATGGGGATCAACGATGGTATTAAATCTCTAGTAATTGTTTTCACTATATTATGATGGTGGACTGCAGTATTATGGATAAGCCTAAAGATTGGAATGGATTATGTTGGACATAAGATAGTATTGTTTAAGGATAGAAATTTTTTCGATATTATTGATGGGATGTTATAGTAATATAGTTTTAGAAAAAGGAAAACCTGCAGGATGGGCGACAGCTCATCGCATCGGACAAGGCTGTGGGAATCGTACCCACAACCGAAGTGCGACTGGCCTTTATCACCTACCACTGGCCTACAGGAAGTCCCTGTTTAGTAGAAACTAGTTTTATTTTATTATGCGGTATGATATATGAAGTATAGGATCATTCTTGTAATCGTATACGATTAACCTCACCATAGATGGACTTATGTATATTTGATAGCTTTTGCTAACCTTTTGTTTGAAACAGATGGAATGACCCGTCATTCTATCACATGATCAATTAACACTTCATGAATAACAAATTCAACTTCATTTCTTTAAGAGATGGAGTGGAAATTGTTCAAAGTACGAACAACGTTGAGATTGTACCAAAATAAAGTAAGTATTTATTCTAATTCAAATTCTTCAACTTTAGGGAAATGATTTTGAAATCCAAGAATGTTGTCATAGTGCTCTTATATCCGATTAATCAAATGGTACCTTAGATCATCACAAATTTATGGCTTTGTGATTGCTGGCTTTTCCATAGCCATGTTCTCTACCACTCTCCATCAGAACTTGATTGTTAGATTTCTCTTCCATATCCATATTTTCACCTATGTGGAAGCCCAGTGATTAGATTATTTTGGTAACTGTTATGTTTCATACTTTTGTTTTTAAAGATTGGTTTTGGTATTCCTTTTTATGATGAGGGTTTCTATTAAAGAAACTTTCGAATAGTAAACCATTTATAACCTCGGCGAATTTCGAGGGCGAAATTCATTTTAAGGGGGGTAGAATGTAACACCCCGAGATTTTATGAAAAATATTCTGTTAATTTCATTAATGTCTTGTGTTGTAAGCTACACCAAAAGGAGCTTGCACAACACGCATCGTTGACTTGCCTTGCATTACACGCAATCCCGACCTTCCTCGATAGCGTGTGTAGTACGCAATACCGAGTTTCACTAAACAACGATATACTATTAAAATATTATTAAAATTAGCCGTTATGAATACTAATAACCACTTTTTGAAATTTTGAATTTTTTATTTTTTAAAATGGACTTCATTTCTGGATTCAAAATATCGAAATTAGATTAGGGTGAAATTTTGGTACATTTCGGATAACTTTCATTTTCTGATGAATAGTGAAAATTACTAAATTTTAATTACAAACAACCTTTTTAATCGAAATAATTAATAGTGATAAATTATTAATTTCAGTGGTTTTAAATTATATTTAGAATATATTTTTACAATTTAATACAATGTTTGTCATTGGATGTAATTTCACATTTAAACCAGACATAAACAAGTGTCAATCTTTTGGTAGTTATTATCTCTTAAAAACACGCTATTTGTTTTGACGACGGGAATTAATTTTTAAATTAATTAATGCAACTGATATGTTTTGAATTTGGTAAAATAGACATCATTTTTGATTTCATAATATCAAATATATCTTAGGCCGAATTTTTGGTATTTTTCTGGAAACTTTCATTTTTTAATGAATAGTGAAACCACTAAGTGGTAGTTAAAAAAATGAATTTTTCATAAAACATAATTTTACCGCTTCTGTGATTGGAATTTCAAAAATCCTAGAGACACGGTTGATGTCAGTAAGTAAAATGTGGTTCAATGAGATTATAATAATTGTTTCTGAATTGTAACTTTTTACTTTTTTTACCGCGGTTAAAAGTAAATAGGGTAATTAAAGGAAAAAATGATATTATTATTAACCTAAAACATGTCCTAATTCTATTGTACAAGTGTAATTCGAACAAAAACAACCTTAGGAATAAAATATGACCATTTAGGCCCACAAGTATTAGATTAGGACATTTATTATTAATTTATTTAAAGAAGGGTTAAAATAGTTAAAATCAATGTGTAATAACTAAATCATTTTTAATATGAGGTTATACATAAGATTAATTAAACTATAAATATTAATTAGGAAGATAAAATTATTTCCTACATAATGGTAATTTATTTTTAATTTTTAGACATTAAATAACTTAATTTATTTATGACACAACGATGATGTAGTAATTATCTTATTAATGAAATATTGACATAATTGATGTTATAAATACCCTAATAAATGTAATTTGAGACTTTTTATGACTTAAACTAATTTTATAGGTTAATATGACATGTTATTGTTGATTTATGTAACTTGGTTCGAACTTATCATTCTGTTATAAATTTCATAAAAATCATGTACCAAATAGTGTCAAAATTGACATAAATTAGTTTTTAAAACAAATATTATATTATTAATTGTTATTTTATTCCTAAAAATCTAAGGTTCGGCCACATGACATATATAAGGTTATATATATTAATTATAATCAACTTGGGGTTCGTTTGGCTTGATATAGTAATTTTATTAACCATATAGTGTAAGAATACAGAAAGACACTGTAGAAGTTAAATTATTTAACTTAGAGTTAAATCTAATTGATAAGGTTAAAATAATAACCTAAACTTTTCTAAATACTATTTTATGAGAGGATTT
Organism: Viscum album; assembly: GCA_963277665.1. Taxonomy (NCBI): domain Eukaryota; kingdom Viridiplantae; phylum Streptophyta; class Magnoliopsida; order Santalales; family Viscaceae; genus Viscum; species Viscum album. Next base: position 1,338,606,389 of record OY728142.1, read on the forward strand.
AGACCCATCCCCACCTTAGTTTAGAAATATATCAATTTGGAGCTATTTAAAACCGATCTTGACTTTATAATAAAATAATATTTTTAGTTTTCCCAAAGGTGCCCCTCTCCTCCCTTATAAAAAGGCACCTCCTCCCTCTCCACCTCACACAAATTTTAGCATTCATGCTCGTCAAACCCCTGCCAAAATCTCTTCTACACTTCCCTAGTATCATCCTAGTGGTCCTGGTCTTCTTCAAAAACCATCCTTAGTTCTTTAAGTGGAGGATAAGAAAAGGCGCATCAAAAAGAGATAATATCCATTACCTATCTTTTTCAATTTCTTTCTTCTTCAACTTCTTATTCTTTAGTTGTTTCATGATAAAGTAATAACAACAGTATTTATTATATACTGATATGTTATTATAAATATTAAACAACTCTAATTAACCTTCTATCCATCCTCATGAAAAAGGAAATCACCGCGCGTGCGTACGTACGGAATACCGTCTCCACGCCGTGGTGTAATCTATTTTCCACCACCACCTTAATTGGATGGGTATAATGGTGTAATTAGTAACTAAATATGATTATTATAAAGTTATATTGATACTGAAATATTATACATACACTTCAACACAAGTTCACGATCATGAGAACGATATCATCGCCCGTGCGTACGTACGGACTACCGTCTCCACGACGCGATGATATTCATTCTCCATGTTAACCATTTAAGAATGATTATAAAGTATATATAAGCAATAATAATGAAATATATGACATTATAAAGCCACTGGATTTATGTATATATGTATGTCATCTACTTACTTCCATTCAAGACAATAAGGAAAGGAAAACAGCGTTCATGCGTACGTACGGACTACCGTCTCCATGAACGGTGTGTTTCACTCCATTTATCTATCTATTATATATATATACTGAATATATATGATATATAAATCATGTTTTATATTCTGGAAGTAAGTAAATCATGATATAAGTAATAATAATGTCAAGAACAACAAGTCCAAACACCTACGATAAATGAAACGATTTTACCCAAAACGCTTCTTTAACATGTAATTTACAAAAGAACGGGTAACATAAAGTCATAAGTGAACCATATATGATATAATAACAATGAATATGATTATATAATAAGTTTATGAAATTATTTAAATCATTATACAGCAGGTTCGGATACGTACAAAGCATATCGGTCATAAGGTAAGGGAAAATTTCGCAATCTCAATTTTTATCCGTGATTGTTTATACTTTGAAATTTACTGGGGTGTATTTTATCATCCAAATCAATGTTTACTCAATATGTAATATTATTTCCATCCACCTACAATTTTTTGAATCCTATTTTACCCTTCGGTGAGTTTTTAGTAAAAGATATGAAAGGAATCTTTTATCGTTTTTCGTACGAGGAACTTTTTGACTTTTCCGACAAAAGTACGAGAAGAATGTTTTCTTTTAACTTATACGGCATGAATGGATTTTTAAATCATTATTTCCAAGAATCTACCTTTTAAATTTTTCAAGTTCATTTTCAATCAACTTCTTTTAGTTTAAAATTGTATGACATGTTAAGAAAGGAAAAATGTTTTTGAAGTAGAAAGGATATTTTCCTCAAGAATGGAGTTCAAGTGTTTTATCAAAATTATTTTCTATCTAAGATAATATAGGGTTATGTTTATATCCATATTATTACATGTATTTTATTATGTTGTGATTGAAATATTTTTATGAATTCCTTTATCTTATATGAATTGTTTTATGGTGGCATGTTGTTTAAGAATCCCATTTTTATTACATGGGTTATGCAATGATGTATGATTTTTGAATTTGTGGCACACATAAGAATGGTATCATTATGAGATGGGTGGGAACTATATCTCCCTCCAATGAATTGGGTAAAGATTTTATATCTCATGAGATAGACATGGCTGGAATGGTAGGTTATCCCGGTTCAGTGAAACAGGACTGAAACGAGGGTGACTCGGTTCAGAAATGGACTTTGTCCACTAAGATAGTCTTCGCAATGAGTCTTGACTAATAAGATATGATTCTCTATGATTATGTGTGTATGCCACAATTCTTCATGTTTTAAGTTATGATTGTTGGGATTTCATTTCACTACTATGATTATCCCATGTTATGAAATTATTCTCTCTTTTGCAGGTTAAGATTTCCAAAAGGTTATGTTCTTATGAATATGATGTGATTGATATTTCTTTTGTTTACCCTTACTGAGCATTTGAGCTCACCCTTTTATGTTTTCTTTTCCCCAGGATATAAAGAAAAGTTTTAGTTATTAAAAATAAAGGAAGATCTTTATGGGAGATGCTGAAGATCTTTCACCACGATTAGAAGATTATATTCCGAGTTTCCAAAGACACTAAACTATTATGATCCTTGTGTGTGTGTTTTTGTTATGTACTAAGTATTCCGAAAAATTAATGTAATTTCCATGTATGTAAGGCATCGGGTCTCTACAGTTTCCCCTTCTTCGTCAAATCTGAGAGTGGTGCCGCAACTCTGTGGAAGTCTGGCACAAATCTCTGGTAGTATCCAGCTAGTCCCATGAAACTTTGCTCCTTCGTCACGCTCCTGGGTGGTTCCCAAGATAGCACTGCCTCGATCTTCGCAGGATCCACCACAACTCCCGCCTCAAAGATGACGTGTCCAAAGAACTGGACTTCGCGTATCCAAAACTGACACTTCGAGATCTTTCCATAAAGCTGGTGATCTCGGAGTGTGTCTTGTACAACCAGCAAGTGGTAGGCATGCTCCTCCTTAGTCGTCGAGTAAATCAAAATGTAGTTGATGAAGACCATGACAAATCGATCGAGGTATGGCTGAAATATCCTGTTCATGAGGCCCATGAACACTACCAGAGCATTGGCTACGCCAAATGGCATAACCAAGTACTCATAGTGGCCATACTGACATCTGAAGGCCATCTTCTGCACGTCCTCGCCCTGAACTCTAAGATGATGATAGCCTGACCTGAGGTCTATCTTTGAGAACCACCATGCTCCCTTGAGCTGATCGAAGAGGTCATCAATCCTTGGTAGCAGATACTTGTTCCTCACTGTCACATGGTTCAGGCGACTATAGTCAACAAAAAGTCGCAAGCTCCCGTCCGCCATATTGGCGAACAATATCGGGGAAGCCCAGGGTGAAACACTATGTCGGATGAATCCCTTGCATTGCAAGTCCTCCAACTGTACCCGTAGCTCTCGAAGCTCGGCAGGAGCCATCTGATATGCTGGGGTGGATATCGGGGCTGTACCGGGGTATAGATCAATACAAAATTCTACCTCTCTGCGAGGAGGTAGTCCTGAAACGTCATTAGGAAAGGCGTCCGCATACTGATCCACCACTGCAGGAAAACAAGGACTCCACATGTCAACTGCTCCTAGGATGAGGCTAGACAAATGATGAGTGATAGGCTGTCCTCTCCTCTGTGGAAGTCCATCCTGTGCTGCGAAGGCTCCCTTCTCAGCAGTGAAGGTGAGCCCGCTCCCGTCGGTGTGTACACATCGCACCTTGCGCCAAATACAGTCGATCTGAGCATGGACTGTAGATATCCAATCCATGCCCATGATGACATCGTAAGGCCTCGACGCCTCTACAAGAAGATCCCAGCCGAATCTCTAGCCTCTTAGAGTAAGCTCACACTGCCAGAACCAGTGCGTAATCGTCGATCCTGCTCCCGTAGGTGTCTCTAGCCGTAAGGATCGAGCCAACGGATCTGTCGGAATTTCCGATATCCAAACAAGGGCAGCGGCTATGAAAGAGTGAATCGCTCCTGTGTCTATAAGAACTGCATCAAGGGTGTAATAGACACAGATAGTACCTCGAATCATCTCAGGCGCGCCGTGGTCGTAGGCCTCCACTGCCTGGAGTTGTGCCTGTCTCTGCCCGCCAGCTCCCTATTGTTGGGGTGGACCTCCTGGTGGTGGTGGTGGTGGTGGAGCCTCAAATCGTCGTCCACCACCTACTGCTCGGCCAGCTCCTCTGCCTCGTCATCCTGCTCCCTGCGGATCACCACGGTCAACCCTATGCCTCTGCCTAGGTGGCCCCTCAACTGTCTGCTGCTCCTCAGCACGGCGGGTCAGGCAGTCACGAGCCATGTGGCCCTGCCCGCCACATGTGTAGCACTGTCTGCCTCTCGAAATACTGGCTCCGCGCTGTGTGCCCCGCACTACTGATCCAGTGTCCTGAGGTCGTCTGCCTGAGGGTCTGGTCTACCTGGACCCATGAGTCATCCGTCGACTGCCTGCTGCAGAAGACTCTGCTGCCTGTCGCCTGGCGGTAGGTCTCGCTGCTGATGAAGGTTCAGCAAGAAAGCTCTCGATCAAAAGGGCTTCCTCCAGTACTCCTTCCTGAGTCGGAATGCTGAGAGAGACCAGTGATGCCCTGATCTCATGCCTCAATCCCTGCTCAAAGGTCCGGTCCCAGAAGAACGGGTATCATACCATGTCTGTCGAGTAGTGCCAAAGATCGGTAAATCTCGCCGAGTACTGAGTGACCGTCCAGCTACCCTGCCACAGCTGTAGAAGCTCCTAGATGCACACCGCACGGAGGGTGGTTTGGACGAACTCTGAGAAGAAGAGGCTCTAAAAGTCCGTCCAGAGGAGAGATGCCTCATTGTGCACCTGGAGCATCAAGCTCCACCATCATCCTGCTGCCGCGTGCAGGTGGCTCACTGCAAGGATCACCATGAGGTCTGTTGGTGTCCTCACTAACCTGAAAACCCATACAACTACCTCCAGCTAATCTTCGGCTGGCTGGGGGTCCGTCTCCCCGCAGAACCTGGGTAGTCGCTGGTGCTGAAACTTGTGCAGTGCACTAAGGCGATGTGCATCGTCAGTGGATGGGGATGGAAGCATCGGTGGCTTGGCGGGTAAAGGTACCGCCAGTGCCTCAACTGTCAAAGGGCCCTGTACCAATGCCTCGTCGATCGGTGGGATGTCGTCACACACAACTCTCAGAACCATACCTGGCTACCATCGTGGGTCCATCCTGAAAAGAAACAGGTGTTCCACAGTCAAACAGTATACCTGGTGATCTGACACAACGTAATCACAATGAAAACTTGAAACACACATGCAATCAATGTTTTCACGCATTAAGTCGGAAATTAGAGGTCAGGGTCCTGGTGTACGGATACGTTGGCCGCCGCACCAACACGTGACTTCCTGGACTTATAACCACACCCAATACGCTTAACACTATTGCTTCACATAGAAAAAGATCAGAGTCCAAAGTTCTGCGGTATAACCAAACCCCTCTAATACTAATTTGTCACGACCTGCCCTCGGGGCCCATGCCATGACTACCCCAAGCCCGCCTTCCATAGGCCAGGGGCTAGCGACTAGCACCAAGGCGTAATTCCTGGTAAAAAGGGAAGGCATTGCCTTTGTAATGTAAACAAACACCATAGAGCAAGCATGCAGTAGAAGTAAACACTAAGTAAAAGCTGATATAAGGTAAGTGCCGAAAATTAACTAGGCCAGTATACAAATGCAAACTAAAAGTAATGTACAACTGGAAAGGGAAAAAAGCAACAGAAATGTAAAGCCACAGCATCGAGCCGTCCACTGGAAGTCCCACCTGATGGGTGGGTACAAATGGCCTCCACAGCTCCTAGGGTCCAGCCGTCCGCTCCGAGTACGTCCCACCCAGTGGTCCACCTCCAGGTACCGTCCAGCTCCGCAAGCCTCAACCACGATCAGCGATGTCCGTCGTCTGCAACCAGCACAACGTAGTACGGGCATAACCCGTTAATGGGTGAGTAGAAGCTACTCAGTAGGGACCCCGAGACCCCCAAAGGTCTCCCAATAGCCACAAAGGATAATCCTCAAAGGAAAGATACAATCATGAAGTAACATCCAACACTACTTAGGTATATGCTCATACATATTCCAAAGTCATCAATTCTCATTCGACTCAAACATCAGAGACCAAGTACAACCCAGTCTAGACAGGAAAGAAAAACATAAATCCACATAGGATAGCACAACACAATCCACATAGGAAAGCAAAACAGGATTCATCTCACACAGGTATACTTCTTCGTATGATGATAGAGATGATCAGATATATCCACTGATTCATATATGTCGTCGGACCCACAAAGGATCGATAGAAAACTAACCCCTCGAAATGACCCACAAAGAATCTGACCCACACAAAATCGATAGGTAACTAACCCCCGCAATGACCCGCAAAGGATCTGACCCACACGGGATCGATAGGTAACTAACCCCCGCAAAGACCCACACAGGATCAGACCCCCACAGGATCTGTAGGTACTGGCCCATACAGGACCGATGAGCGTTGACCCACACAGGATATGTATCACTAATCAACGTAGGCTAGCTGAGTGCTGTAGTTGTCCCCGTAGAGTCCATTGAGGATCTCTGTACAGTCCTCGTCGTCGTCGCAGTCGCTTCCAGCTCTAGGGTTGCTGCACACAACAAGCTCGTTCGGGAGGGTCTGCTCCACGAGTCGAGAGGCTGATACATCAACTGACACATAGTCCATAGTTGATGTATCCAAATGTTCCGTATCGTCAACAGGAACTCAACGTTGCAGACGGCGCGTCAATCGGACGTCTGGTCTGAGAGCTATTGGCTTTTTCGTCCCAAGGGCCCCGTTGGTTTTTAAATCAAAACCAACCCGACCATACTCCACCTTCATGAAAACTTTGTGCGGAGTAAGCCAAAAGATCCGTCTAACTTAGAAGAATCCATCAATGTCGACGGCATGTCAATTGGACATCCGGAGCTCAGGTTATAAGTGTTTCCGCTCCGAGGGCCCGGTTGATTTCGGGTACAAATTAACCTAGCTGAACCCAATGTATTCTGAATCCTTGAGTGTGATATACCAAGACGTCCATCTTGATCCAAGGATCGCATCTCAACTGATGGTGCGTCGATCAGAGTCTCTTAGCTCAAGTTATGGGCAATAGACCGAATAAGGTTCTGTATTAGGGGGTTCGGGCCCGGTCGGACCCGACCCGATACCCCCAAGGTCGGCCCGAACTGGGTCGACCCGTCCCGGGTACGGGTCCGACTCACTTGGGCGTGGCCTGGCCCGGCCGGGCGCGGCCCGGTCTGGCGGACGGGCCAGGAAGTCGGCCCGGCGTGCGGCGCGCTGGCCAGGGGTTCGGCCGAATGGCCGAACCGTTCGAGGCGGGGGGGAATGCCCCCGCGTGAAGTAAATTGCGGCCCCTTAATGGGGCCGCTTCGTCCATCCAGACGGGGGTTTCGAACCCCCAGTTCCTCCATGGTCCGGCTGGGCCACTCCAGCCGACCAGATTCTGCCGCCATGGGACCGGCAAGGCCGGTCCGCTCGCTCCGACGCCGGCCGCCCAGAACCGGCCGCGGCCTTGGTTCTTCCGGCGCGGCGCCCCTCCTCCGCGACCCCGCTACGGTCGGGGTACTTTAGTAGTTCTCTGGTGTGGCACGACGGCGCCACATCTTTGGTTCGTTTTCAACGGCACGATGCGACGGCGCCGCGTCTTGGTTCGTCTTCAACGGCCTGGTGTGATGGCACCGCGCTTCTCCCCCTTTCCTTATCGAAATTCTGCGCGGTTCTTCGGCACTGCGTTGTCGTGCTCTCCGCAACAAAAATTCAACAACCAAAAAGGGGAGGAGTTTCTGCCATGTTCATGCGGTCTGACCTCCTCCCGTTATTGCGATAACAGGCGGTTCAAAGAAAAGGATAAGCGATGAAAGATTTCACAACTAACAAATAAAATAAATCCCTACCTGAAAGCTGTTGTCAAACGAGCATTCGTCGCGGAATTAACTGTCGCAGAAGAAGAGGACCTCCTCGGAAGAAGAGAATCGTCATTGGAGTTAGGTGATCTCTGAGGAAGGCGTCACTCGCCATCGTCCGCCATCAGAGTTTGGCATTCTTCGTCAGCGGTGGTGCGTTCTTCACGTTCTTCGTCGGTGGTGGTGTGTTTTCATGTTCTTCGTTGGTGGTGGTGCGTTCTTCACGTTCTTCATCGACGAACGAAGAATCTTCTCTTTTTCTCCCAAAGGTTTATCACAACACATCCCCAACCATAATAAAATAAGTCCAACACTTATTTTATTATCAACCTAATCTTTTGAAATCCAAAAGATATGAAACGAACAATTAATTCGAAGAATTAATTCTAACAATTTAACTACCCAATTTAATGGGACGTTTCTTAACCAGAAAACACACGGTTGACTTTCATTAAAGAGGGGGTTTGTGGGTGCCTTACTTAGGAGGGATGAAACGATGGGGCTCATGTGGGCCACACCTCACAAATACCCTACCAAGTGGGTAGGATATTGTGGGTTCCACCTTATCCGCTTAGCTTAGCTTAAGTGGCTTTAAGTGAAATAAAATAATGTGTCGCACAACTTTTATTTTATTTCTTAACTTAACCCCAAAAATTAAAACCACACCCGAGAAAACGCAACTCCGGAAGAGGCGTTTCTAAGAAAATACAGGCGCTGTGATTCCATCAGTGCCCTCGGAATACGATTCTGAGCACCAGTTCAAAAGTTAGAAAAACATGCTCGTTCTTTCACTGAACGTACCCGAGCAAAACTTCGGAAAATGATTTCGGGCACACCGGGCCTCGTAATCAGGTGATGTCAGAAACTGTGATCTTGTAAAATTCCCAAGAAAATTAAAAAAATAATATCCTTCAATTTTACTGGTCTTTAAATATACAATGGGTTTAAATTATTTATCATGTTTTCTTTTCATGATAGTTTCCTTTGATGTTTTTTATTAGGGTGTTATCACATTATATCTCAAGATTTAATAGTTTTTTCCCAATTATAGCTCAAGATATGATGGGCTTATCCCTATTATAGCCCAAGATATGATGGGTGAGCCTTGTAATAGCTCTCTAATGCATTGCGTACTCTAGAGAATGAAAGTTACTGAAAGGTTATTCCATTTTTAATGGAGAATTTAAGAGTGATATTGTAAATATATCATAAGTAAAGTCATTTGTTCTATCCAGGAAAATGATTTTTTACGGAAAAAATATTTAACGGGTCTTCATGTTTTCAATAGAATAAGAATTTTATTTCATTGTGATCCTGACTGAGGTTTTTTTTCATACCATATTTTATAATGTTTATCACTGGTTTTAAGGATGGGTTAGTGAAATATGGAATTCATTATGTATTTTTTGAATTTATTTCAAAGAAATCATATTTTATTTTATTAGGAATATTTTTAAAAAAGGCATTCTATTTTAGTATTGTCCACTTGGAATGAATGTGGGATATTATATATAAATTATAACCTAATTATCTAAAGATAAAAACATGAAAAGTCCCTAAATATTAAATAAATTAAAATCCATTACTTAACCCAAGATTATTTAATGTTCTAAGTTTGGGTCTCTATAATATATGAATGGTATATTTCACGAGATCCATTTTATTAATAAAGATTTTGAAACTATCAAATAAAATGATGTGTTTAGATAATTTAAGTGTGGTGTAGATAAAGGAAAAAATTATAATAATGAATTAGTTTAGGGGGAGATGAAATCTTCTCAGAATGATCTATGTAAGGGAAAATTATTAAAGATTACCCTTTTTATAAAGTAATTGGTAATGTATAATCTTCAACTCAAACCATTTTTTTGCTTTATTATTCCAATTATACATTTATTGCTAATTTTGATCCTAATAATTTTTAAAAATAAAAAACTGATTCAAATTGGTTTAATGATATGCATGATTAATTAAATCAATTATGAAGGAATAATATGTGGGATTTAGATGATTCTACAAAATTTAAAACTATTATAGGAACTGAATGTATTATTTTTAATGAACATTGTTAAGTTGTAAAATAGTTAAAATGAAGTAAGAATAGTATCTCATGGTTATTCCCATGAAGAGAGAATTGAAATTTAATATTATTTTAATCTCATTTCAAGGATGAGCTTAATTATAATCTTTTTATCCTTTTCTTGTTTTCAAAAAATAAAATTATTTCCAATGGATTTAAAAATATCCTTTTTAAATGAAATTATATTAGAAAAAGCCTATGTTGGACACCCACCTGAAATTGAATATGATAATCTTACAAATATTGTGTTTAAGCATACTAAATCCTTATATGGTCTTAATAATGATCCACTAGCTTGGTATGAAAGGATTACATAGTTTTTATTGAAAAATTATTTTGTTAAAGGTAATATAAATCAATACATTTCTATAAAAAGAGTTTAAAGTGGTATATTTCTTATTAAAATATACGTTGATGATATAATATTTAACTAAATAAATTAATCATTACATAATTCTTATTCTAATATTATGACAAGGTAATTTGATATGAGATTATTAGAATATGTAATTTATTTTATTGTTTTAACAATTAATTAAATGAAATATGGTATTTTCTTTAGTCAAGAATAGTATTTTAACGAACCTCTAAATAGGTTTTGAATTGGTTCTAGTGAAACTATGGAAAAACCTATGAGAAATAATACCACATTGGACATAATTTAATCTAGAAATTCTGGTCATTTTTAATTTTATAGAGGCATTATAGGTAGCCTATTGTATATTACTACTTATAGACCATACATCATATTCTCAATTTTTTTGTACGCATGGTTTTAATAAAACCCAATATAGATTCATCTAAATGATATTTAATGAGTATTTAAATATAATAAAATATCTATTTATGGTGGATAGTTCTATTTTAATCGTAAATTTTTTATTTATAATATTACTCTGATTCTAAATTTGGATGTTGTAGACTTGATTGGAATGGATTATAGGTGGGTGTCACTTATTTGGAAAAAGTATAATTTCTCAGACCTCTACTAAATAAATTTCAATACCACTTTCAAAATATTAGAATGAATATGTTTATACTTATAATTTTTTTTCAAAGTGTATTTTGATAAAAACTATTTTATGATCTCAATATTCATATTGACAATATTCATCTTTACTGTGATAAATCAAGTGTTATTTGAGTTTCTAAAAATCTTCTTAACGACTCTAGATCTAAAAAACAGAGATGTAATATTTCATTTTTATAAGGATCAGTTATATAAATGTGAAACATTCTCCAAATTTCATCTTACTAAGAAATAGCTAACTGATATTTAATAAAAACCATAGATTTTACTAAATTTGAGAGGATGATATTAGAATTGTCTATATTTATGTTAGTGTAATCAATCTCCTTAAATATGTTTTTACCTATTCTCTATAACCGAAAATGTTATTTTTTACACTGATAAAATGATAATTAGATCATTCTATTTTAAAATTAATTGTTAAGCACATACATTATATTACTTATACATTATTTGAATATTGTATCTATCTATTTAATCTCATTATAATAAAATACTCTATTCATTTTAATGTACTTGTTTTGGATTAATAGGGATCCTTATTTATATATTAATTCTAATACACTTTTTGATAAATTTCAAAAATGGGGATTATTTATTAAAAATTAATGTATTTTTTTAATTTAGAAAATGGGTGTTTGTTGGTATTTTTTAGTGGCTGGCTCTAGTAATTTAAATATGTATATTTGTTTTCATAAATTATTATTTTATGATTGTTTTAATTTCTCTTGTTTATTAAATTCTCAAGTGGTTTAATGTGTAAATATATTTTTATATTGTTTTTCAAAATGATTTTGTAAATATTACAATGAAACTCATTTTTTCTGATTTTTTACTTATGTTTATGATTTATTAAGAAAACAATTATTCCATCCTTATTGAGGCCATGTGGATAACCCTCTACCACTTTGGGGACCCATTGGGTCAACCATGTGGTAAGCCCCTCCTATCAAAGCCTAAAAGGAGGATCTAGAAAGTTTAGTTTTCAAATTGTATTCCAATGTTGTGAGGTCCATGTATAAGGCCTACAAAGAGTTCTCATAGGTGCATGGTTTTTTCCTAGGATTATTTCTAGGTTGTAGGCCTATGTGTGTGTATTGTAAACTACTGTTGATCCCCAATATCCAATCAAAACTGATGATTAGTATAGTATTCATTATATGTTGTTCATTCGCCTCTTAAATTTTTCAATGAGGGATAGCATTCAATTTTTAATGTCTTCCTGAGTTATAAACTCAGATATAAATGCAGCTATCAGATCTTTTTTATCTCATCTATTTGATCTAATTTTAACTCTTGTCTCTATATTATTTTGAATTGAAAAGTAGTTATACATTTCAATTTTTATTTTCTTACTCATCCACATATGTCCAAAGATATGATTACCACTTTCTATCATCATTGTATGTCCAATGAAGCCCCAATTTTTTGATTCATGTTGTTATCATTGGATTTCCTTGATTTGTCTCTATATCTTTTTACTTTCTTCGTCTTTGGGGTCTTCAGTCATCTTTTCCTATCTTGTTTTGTGTATTTTCTTCAAGATTAATAACTTTTTATTATTCATTGAAATTGTTCTTTACTTCAAAGTTATCTAGTTTTGGATTGTTAATGGGGGCACCATGGGACACCAATGATGAGTTGATTCGCCATTGTAAGAAAATAGTGAGTTGATTCACTATTGGGAAAAAACGGTGAGTCAAGTCACTATTGAACATCATCAATAATTCAAGTAACCATTAGACACAATTAGTTAGTTAAATCACCATTGAGAATAAAGGGTGACTCTCTTTAACTCACTATTGGATTTCAATAGTGGTTCCCACCCTATGTTTTATTCTTTCTACTATACAGTGTCTTTGAAGAATATATTCATGCTCCAATAAGAGATCATCATCCTTCATTGATCAGTTCAATTATATTTTTCATTATTTTTGATTTTTATTCTTATTTTTTATCATATGATTAATCATTTTTTTCTTATTATTTTTTTAGTATCATTATGGAGTTATTTATTTTTAATCTATCAACATTGGAAATGTTCAATGGTATCTCCTTCAACATGTTTTTGGTTGTGGCATTAATATTTATTTATTGATGTACTACATCATCCCTAAGATTGGAAATGTTTTTCTGTGATTCACCATTAAAAATATATAATTATAACTCGTGAGTCCCTATTAAATATCTAAAATGGTGATTCATGAGTCACCATTGGACTTATAAAGGTTGATTTTTTTTTATTTATTCACTTAAAACCTTTGGTTTGTCAATATCAGTTTTTATATCCATTTATTTGTTTCTTGAAACCTAAATTCTAAAATATTTCCTATTTTGACACTGTTTATGAATCACCACTCTCTATTTTTTAATAATAGTTCATGAGCCACCACAATCTATTTTCAGTGGTAGGTTATAATCCACTGCTCTCAGTTTTTTATACGTATAAAAAATAATCCACTATTTATTAATTTTTTAATTTATCATTTATCATTTTATTTATTTTTATTAAAATAAATTTCATTATTAAAATTTTTATTATTTTATTCTACATAAAATTATAGAGTCTGTAAAAATATTTGTAAAATTATTTTCTGTAAATTTTTTCATGAAAATTGAAGTCTATGAATTGTTCTATTTTACTACATTTTTTGTCTATATAATCTGTAGGATTATTATTTATTTCAATTGTTTTATAATTTTAAATTTTTTAAAACTGATATTGTGAATATATTAATTGTTTTCTATTATTTGTTCATAATTAAATATACAGCTCGTTTGTTTAATGTTTTTAGAAAATCTTAATCAAATAATTATAATGATCTTATTATTTTATTTTTATTCTCTTATAGGTGTTATGTAGATAATGGAAATGAAAATTCTCATAAGGGATCTCAATTTTAATGATCCATGATATCTCTTCAAGGTATAAAAACATATTCTAGTACTGTTCATTCCACATAATCAATTGTGATACATCTTTTACATTCTTTATTATCTAACTTGTTCATGAATTTTTTAAGATTATGTACTCCAGTTGTGATCACAAAATGACGTCATCTACCACATTGTTATATTCCAAGAGATGGATTATTATCAAGCTTCAACAACATTGATATTTTTTGGTCATCTTCTAATTTACCTATATTAGTTTTATTCGTGTAATTTTATTTGGAATTTAATCATGTATGGTTAATTATTTTCGAATCAAAATATAGTATTTACATTATATGGTTATTCAACCACCTAAAAGGAAGTTTGGGTTGTTACTCCTGATCAAAATACAGGAAAGTAAACTATGTTGGTCTTCTATAACAAGACTAGGTTATGCCTATGAGTTGTCTAATAAGAAGGGTTTATATAAAGGTTCTTACAACATTAAAAGTTATGTTCTTAGTGAGTACCAGTCTATTTGGGGAGTAGATGAGGATGAGGAGTAGAAAATGATCTTTGTGATCTGTCCACTATATTTCTTATTTTTCTATCAATTTATAACTACTGCCACTCAACTAAAAAACACTACCCTCAATATAGATTGTTTTTTTATAATATCTAATTATTTTTATCATCAATTTTTTAAAATTACTATTAACCTCCCTCTATTCATAATTTTCATCAATAATGATCCAATATTAATATGTTAATTTTATGGTCTCATGAATTTATGTTAATTTTAGGCTTGTGTATCTCATTTATTTACCCTTACTGAGAATCTAAGCTCCCATGTTCTTATGTTTCCTTTCCCCATGATTTAAATAATGGTTTCAAATAATCTATATTTTTGAAGAGTGTTGAAGTTTGTGACCTAGATCCAAATTTAATGTACTTTATGATAACTTTTATTAATATTTTTTCATATTAATAATCTTCATATAATATCAATATTGTTAATATGTCTAATATAGTATGTGATAATTTCAATAGATTACTAGTCACACTAAAGGGTCACAGAAGTTCTCCACTACGATGAGAACTTAGATGTTTCCAGATACTATTCATTAATATAATGTTATATATATATTATAATTTTAGAAACATAATTTATACAAGCTATTGGTGGTTGAAACTCATGTGATGTTGAAGTACCGTTTCATAGTGTATTCCCTTAGAAGTATCCAGACTAAGATATTATGGGAACAAGACCCGTGAATAGGGAATCCACACGTATATGTAACATTTAATGATCTTATCTATTTACATGTGTATTTATCCTTATACACAGTTATTTTTATTAATGAGTATTATAGTTCACATACATTTATGTTTTGATAAACACTATAGTGAAAAATATTTCTTGGTCAGTTAGGATATGTTGGGTGTGTCATGAGTAATAATGGATTATTGAAGAATGCAAGAAAGTATTTATTTCATTTTTTTATGTTATGTTGATATATCATACCCTCTAATTTAAATAATATAATCTATATAAATTGATGGACCTGGTTTCTTATAGGCATGTTCGGTTTCCATAAATTCAAACATGGAAACATCCATCACATAGGTTGATGAATGTAGTGTTAAACCTTCTTGATTACAAATATCATGATAAAGGGATTATATTACATAGTAATAATCTATATGAGGTATTATTTCATTTTTGAATTAAAATTTTAATATATGGGTTCCTTGGTAGGTTTCTATGGGATAACCTTAGACATAGGGCCAGTACTCTTAATGCCACTAAGAAAAAGGCACAGAGGGTCACACATTAAGTGTACCGAAAAACTACGTTAAATAATATATTTTTATTTCTTTTTTAACATGTTTAATAAATATTATTCCCAATTATATATTAATAATTATTAATCTTTTCTTGAAGGTATATATTCTATCACTAGTTATTTGAGAGAATATAATGGGAGATGAATATTTTATTAAAAATAAATTATAATTTAGTGAATATAATATTATTTTATTTGTTGGAGAGTAATTGAAGATATATTTATTTAACAAGTAAATATAATTTATTCATGTCTAGATAAATATTGTGGAGGAATGGTGGAAAAGTTTATAGGATTGGTGAGAAATAATAAATATTGATTATTATTTGAATAACTAATATTTAAGGCCAATTCATGAGTTTAGTGCAAGTTGAAAAATAATATTATTATTATAATAAACATGGAATTCTATATGGATTAAATAAATATTAATGGGAACATGTTCAATTATTTACATCTAACCCTAATAGTATATTAACCCAATTATGAATATTTCATGAGAGAAAATTCATTTGTTTTTTTGGGAATAGCTAATCTGGATAATCCTCTAAAATCTCGAGAGGGACCCATTGTCTAATAATTCTCTCCTGAATTGGGAGTGATATTACTCCACCATCAACTCTTGAGTATTGAAAGTTCAAGGAAAATCCCTTGTAAATGATTCTCATAGTAATCAAAGGCAAATGATGCAAGAGATATAATCTATCATGATAGCACACAGAGATACCAATGGCGATGTTCGTAGATTTTTGGAACACATATGGATCACTGTGAGACGAAATGTTCTATGGATTCCAACAACATAGTTATGATGCAATATATATCTGTTTTCATTTTCTTCATTGATGAAATAATCCCCTCAAGGTAATTCTTTAATTTATTATATTAATTATAAATAATATTTGGTGATCCTTCACTTGGGTTCCAGTATTGTATCCCATGTGTTTATTGTTTGATCCAATTCATTTTATCAATGATTTCATCATTTTTTATATATCAAATTGATAATCAATATTGAAAAAATAATTACTTGGGTATGACACCTCACACACTTATGCTACACTCAGATCCAACAATGAATACTAAATGGGAAGATCATTATTGGAGATGTTTAAGACCTTCCATGAATTAATATAATTGTGTTCTAATTTTATAAAGACACAAAATTGTTATAGTCTTTAGGTGTGTGTTTGTGTAATATAATGTAATGAATATTCATCTAAAAAGATTTAATATCCATATATGAGATGACTAGAAAATTATAGTAAGTATTGGAGGAAGGGATTAGGTAAAATTTTGAAGATAGGATGGTAAAAAAAAAGTGAGTTCCCTAAGTATAGTTCTAATGATATGTCTAGTGATGTATCCAAATATAGTTAATAATGAATAAGTGTATAGAAGGATGTCTTGTAATTTTGGTAATGTATATAGTGAGTGGTTTTAAAGCTGTTATATAATTTTCTTGATAATAGAAGTGGATGTGGCTATAGAAAAAATGTACATATAGGTATTAACTCTAAAAAGGGAACATTTAGTTGTACACAATAATCACCTAGAGAATGATAATGGGCCACACTACACATTTGGTTTGATACTCCTTAAGGGACAGTCTTTGTAAATTCACAAACTCTATATGAAGCACCATGAAGGATTTGTATAGATGATTATCGAGGATGATTTAGTATATACCTAATGTGTTATAGATTAATAATAATGTGTGAGTATTTAGACATCCTATAAGTGATATTTTTATTATTATGTGGTTTCCCTTATGAATAGGGTTTCTCACAGTATGTTTTTGGTTTTATTCAATGGATGGAACCCAAAGGGTTCTTGTTGACACTGAATATAATGGACTATTTCCGGAATGTGAGTAAGAAAATTGGATGATGAATATATTGAATGTTATTGTGATAACTTCTAATCAACTACCACAATAGTTGACTAAAAAATATGGAATTTAGTGAGATTCTAAATATTAAAATAAGAAAAAATTAACTATTATGAAATATCATATGGTAATAAACACATAGGAAAAAATATTGATCTTCCTTCATGTCAAAAAGGTGAAAAGGGAACCTGTAAAATATCTAAAATTTAGGGGAAGATGTTTTATATGTATAAATGAAGGTCAAAGAGTGACAAATTGTCAAGGAGTACTACCCTACTTATTATGATCAATCTAGATCCAGAAGAATCTAGATGTAATGACCAATAATTTTATTAATGAAAATTACTCTTGATCTAATTAAATTTCTGATTATGTAAAATTGTTATATAACATATGAACATAATTGGTTTTTTGTTTTTGGATTTCCAAATACCGTTAATAATTTTTACCATTGCTAATATACCCATTGAATAATGATCAATTGATTTGTATGAAAATAGTGCTTTAACAAATCCTATTTACATAGATAAAAGATTTGATGGCCTCATTTAGTGTAATAGCTCTATATGAATCCCATTTTTTGGAGCTCATAAAGGAGGTGGAATCACTGGGCTTTTCTCTTGACCAAGACCTAGCCGAGCTTCAACACGTTAAGCTCGAACGGAACCACCTATGTTAGGAGTGGATGTTTATAGGTATTACCTCTTGGGAGATGTTATATGTTCCACCCCAAGAGTCCATCACCATTGTAAACCTTACCCTTAGGTCTTATGCGATTTTTATAAGGAGTTATGTAAAAAATACTTTAGCATTATGATTATTTTCATTATTTTTTGTATAGAATAACGAATATTCAATTATTTTTTTACTGTTACTTTATAAATAGGTTTAAAACGAAATGCATTTTTAGTTAGTATTCAATTAAAAAATATATTTTGATGAATTAATGGATTTTGGAACAAAATAATATTTTATTAAAATGTTATTTATAAATTAATTTTTATTAATTATAAATGATCATATAATTTTTATGAATACAGTTGTAATTTTTATTAAGTTTTGAAAGCCGTTTTTTAAACCCATGAATTTGTGATAAATAACAGTTTTTATTTTAAAATTAAAAATTAAAATAGTTAGATAAAATTAATATTATTTTCGGAATCAGGATGTCAAAATTATCCAATAGTTAATTTTTCATAATTTTCTCAGATAGTGGAATTTTCTTGTAAAAATTAAATGTTGTTTGAATATATAATGTGTTTTATAAAATCACAATAATCCAATAGTGATGTATTAAAATAAAATAAATAATTGTTTCGGCCAATATATGTTTCATCTATAAAATAATATGATTTTATATTTGTTTGATTAATTTTATGTCTCCTAAGTGGATCCTTTGAGACATATAAAACATTTTATCTTTTTAAAAATATTTCCTTGAGTGAGTGACTCACATCCACATAATAAACCTGATATTTTAATAAAATAGATTATTTTCCTTATGAAATAATGTTTTCCACTCCAATTTGGAAAAAAAATCATAGGAAAAAAGGTATAGTTTTTGGTTTTGATTTGATTAATGTGTAGTGTCCAAAACCTAAATAATATAGAATTCCATCTCTTTTCTTATATAAACCCACCCATGCTCCCACATCCTCTTCACTCAAAACCTTTGGAGATCCCCCAACATATTCCCTACTATCATTATAATCCTCCCAAGGTTCCCCATTATCCCTTAAATCCTCTCTCAATCTTCTCACAAGACTTTGGGATCACACTTCCAAGTAATGGATTCCTTCCATTCTCATTTTTCTCAAAATTTCATAATATTGTTATACCACTTTTTCAATAAAAAATGTCGTTGTATGAATTTACTCCTCCCCCATACTGACCTCATTATTATTGAATGATTACTGACTGAAAAGTGTTTTTTATTTGATTTTTAGAAGACACTTTTTTGGTGAGTGGGAACATAGAAAACAAGTGGGAACCAAATTACCAAAATACAAATTTCAATGTTCAAAATTCAAAAAGCACCCACAGGTCGCCACTAATGTAGTCGCCACTATCATTGTTTCCATCCATCACTATCATTGAGTCAAGAAGATCATAAAACTACACAAAAAAAACAAAATCCACAAGTGAAATTCAAATTTCATGAAACAGACAAGAAACTCCTCGACCCCTTCGCATTACGCAAAACAAGGCCACACAATGCCTGAGACATCATCATCACCTCTTCACGTCGGCATTCACACCATCGTCATCGGACTCTCCACCGACGTAGAACCACACCATCATCAAAAAATCCACAAACCATCACCGTATCAATATAAGGGGCGTAAGACACCGTAATAAACAGAAATAGGGAAACCAGAGATCAACGTTCTTGAAAAAAGGAATGAAACTATATCCCCGAACAGGCAAACAAAAAATCTGAAGACCAGCACCATAAAAAATTGTAAACACTGTACACTGTTAGCTCCTAGAACACTGAATACCACATGATATATCCTCCCAAGACACATTTAGAGCCACCAGACAGATCCAACTGGGAGTTGAGTGGTGGAATCTCGGAGCAAGAGCATAGTAGGAACAGACGCCGGTGAGAATAAACATCAAAACCGAGAACATCGTGACTGGAGTCCTTGGCAACGATCCACGATCGTGGAGAGAAACCAAATCGAGATGAGTAGAAAGACGGCGGGGGAGGGAATCAATGTAATTCACGAAGATTTCATCCTTGGAGAATAACCTGGTCACCGGAGAAGCGAAATTCGTTTCAATGCTGATATTCTTTAAGGAATTTATCACTTCTCAATTACAATCATGAAATTATTTTCTATTATGAATCTTAATTCCATTAAATATGTTAGTTAATGTATCCATATGACCCCATTACTGTCAATTTCATTTAATTATGATGACAAACCCCTTTCTCCCTCATCAACCATTATTATGAATTCTTATGTCACATCGTTATGCTGCCAAAATTGCATCGTGATTTTCCCATCCATATTAATTGTGTATTGAATACCATACACATATCTCTATCAAGGGTATTAACCATTATGAACATATAAATATTGATTATAGAGTTTAATGCATTAATTTCACACTCCTTTATCATGGAATAAAATATGACGTTTCATGTATCCATGTTATATGATCCATGTGGCACACTAATGTATGAAATGAAATGATTAAGAAGGGCGTGCCCCGATAGCACTCCAATGAATTGGGTTAACATTAATATCATGATATGTCAAGTTCAATGGGGGTTTAATCATTAAAATTCTTGTAAAATAAGGGTTTACTCATGATCCATGTGAAATGAGCCTTTGATCATGCTAACAACATGGTAAATGTTGTTACAATATTTCCATGTTATGATAATCATAACATACCATGCCATTATTTTCACATTTTACTTGTGTTTCATTAATATGTATATTGCCTAAAATATAATATATTCGTCATGTTATTCCTTGTTTACTCCATTACTAGTATTTATAGTTCACCATTTTCTTATTCATGTTTGCAGGTTATCCCATGCAATGCTAAGTATAAAAGAATGTTGTGGTAATGTAAAAGATGATTTCTATAAAGATGTTGTGTTTTATATTCTAATTTGTGATGTAATGTTCCCAATTTCCCAAGACACTGGACCTATTCATCCTCTTATTTTTTTAGTGCATTTTTATGTAATAAATCATGTTTATGTGTGTAATAAATATAAATGATTTTATAGTTAATATCAGAAGATATGTTTAGTTATTTTTGGGATTAGGACTAGAAAACCCAAGTTAAACCATGGGAATAAGATTAGGAATAATAAAAACATCCCTAAATTTTGTTTTGTAATGATTAAGTGTTTTATCAAGAAAATTTATCCCTATATGGATACATGTAAGTAGAGGTGTCTCTCCCACAGATGTGTCTGTGGGTAAAATCCAAAAACACTACTTTGAGTAAGAGTCGAACCAAAACTGGTGCACAACAACTGGCCTTCCTAGACGCTTGGTTACGACACTCAGAGGGGATGTGATTTGGTAAATTTAAAATCTTAGTATGAACCATTATTAAGGGAATAAATAAATTCCCCTTACAATATATTTTGAGAACTAGATCATGGATAACATAGTTTGAATCCAATAAATTCATATGTTATGGAAATAAATGTAATTTATAATTCATCCATTTTATATTGGGATTACTCTTTATTTTTTACCCCTAACTTTTATTTTATTCCCGCTAATGGTCAGTAATAGTATGACTCGAGCTAAGAACCAATACAAAGATCAATGTGAAGACTGTTATGATGAGATGCCAAATCCAATGGGAGAAGGAATCAAGATCTTTGTCACAATACTCTATTACTTATCTAATGTTTTGAATAGAAATATGTGTCAAGAGGAACATTCAACCCCCCCCCCCAAACAATAAACATGTCATAATCGAGAGCTTCATGAGACAAAGGGATACAACTTTTAATGGATCATCGGATCCCTCAATTACATAAAAATTGATCAACTCTATTGAAAGGATAGTCTCTATTTTTTAATTTTTTGAACAAGAGAAGGTTCTTTTTTTCTCATCAAATGTAGGGTGAATCTGATCAATGGTAGACATTGATAAAAAAATATGAAGCCTGAGGATGATATCAGGGAGTAGGAATATAATTATTTCATGAAAAAAATTTCAAGAAATATTTTCCTCGCACCCTCCGACTTAAGATAGAATGGGACATCCTTTCCCTAAAAAATATATGATAAATACATCATATAATACGAGGAAAACTACTCAAGGCTTGCATGATATGCCTCTAACTTTGTCGTTACCCCTAAATGAAAGGTTGACTGCTTCTTTGGTGGGATAAAACCTATCCTATGGAAGTCCCTAGTGATCGATAACTTCGATATATATGAGGAAATTGGCTGGTTATCCCTCAAAGTTGAAATAGATATCGGTGAATCTCAGAGGTATCAAAGTTATATGAATCGTAAGTTGGACTTCAATTCTTGTGGTTCGATGGATAAATCCAATAGTACTAAGAAAATATACCACTCCACATAGAAAAGGTATGAAAAGAAGGATCTGTAATGTTTCCATAATGGTATGAGGAAATGATTTAGGTGAGGAAGAGAAGGGCACCGGGACATTAACTCCTGAAAAGGAAACCTAGTGGTTGCGATAGAGGAGAGGAACACTCCATTCAGCCATCAATACATTGTTAATTACATAATCTGAAAAGAACTGGGGAACTTTTCAGACCAGTGACCTAAAACAAGGGTTTCCCAATGAATCCAAAAACCTCCAAGGAAATAAGGTAATTCTCATTCAATCATTACCACCGAAGTGAACCTCGAAAACAATTTGTTGAAAGGTATTATAATTATTCATTCAAGAATTGTGAACGTACTTTTTGATTATGGTTCTATAAATTCTTTTATATCCTGAAAGTTTAGTAGAACAATCCCAACAACACCAAAAATCATGGATGTAAAGATATCTTTGAGAACGAAAAATGGGGAAATCATTGCATCCCATGAATATAACTCCACCCCTATCATAATTTTTGGATTTAACTTCCCAATGATCCTCTTTATACTCCCTCTAGTGTAATTTGATGCAATGTTAATCATGGATTGGCTTTCCTTATATATTTGCAATATAAATTCCCATTAATGGGAAATCAATCTCTATATGGTGAATCGACCCTCAATTCTGTACATGTCAATGGAGGCGAATGAACCTTTTTTATTACCATCATCTAAAGCATTTATATTATTTCCCTATGAGAATGTTTATCTTTCTAAGATGATTGATTCTAAAGAAGTAACCATCCATGAAGACATTACTATTGTAAGGGAATTCGATGAAGTGCTTCCTGAGGAATTGCTTGGTTTTCCTCATAGAAGAGAGGTTGAATTATTGATTGATCTTATACCTAGGGAATTGCTAGTATCCAATACTCCTAATAGAATGGCTATTGTTGAGATTGAGGAGCTGAATAAACAACTATAGGATTATATGGATAAATGGTTTGTACACCACAGTGTTTCACCATGGGGTCCATCGGTTCTCTTCTTCAAGAAGAAGGATGGTTCAATGCGCCTTTGAATTGATTATCATGGGCTCATCAAAAACACGATAAAGAAAAAGTATCCTCTACCACGAATTTATGACTTGTTCAATCAGCTATGTGGAGCACAATAATATTTCAAGGTGGATTTTCTGTCAGGATATTACCATATAAGGGTGAAGAAGATGGATATGCCCAAGATTGTTTTTTATACAAGATACGGGAACTATGAATTCAAAGTAATGCCTTTTAGGCTCACTAATGATCTAGAAATATTCATGGACTTTATGGATATAGTATTTAGAGATTACTTCGACAAATTCTTGGTAGACTTTATAGACTAAAATCTATTATAATCTAAAACAAAGGACAGGCATAAAGAGAATTTATGCATTGTACTAGAGACCATGCAACATGAGAATCTCTATGGAAAGTACATAAAGTGTGAGTTCTAGTGTAAGAAGGTTTCATTCATGGGTCATATCATCATAAAAAATGGGATATCTATAGATCCCCCTAATACAGAAACAATTGAGGGATGGATGGGGAAAATATTGGTAATGAATTGTCGTAGCTTCCTAGTGTTAGTTTGATATTATCGCTGATTATTGGGAAATTTATAATGATTGTACAACCCTCTTACCAAGATAACTCATAAGGGTGTAATGTTTTCATTGTGTTATGAATGTGAAGATAGATTCATGGATTTGAAAATGAGGCTTATCACTATTCTTGTGCCCACACTACCCACAAGTGGTGAACATTTTGTGGTATTCATTGATGCTTCGAAGAAGGGCCTATGTTGTGTGTTGATGTAAAATGAAAAATTCATTGCCTATGCTTTAAAGAAATTGAATTTTTATTATCAAAATAATCCAACACATTTTTTGGAGTTGGCTACAGTATTCTTCACTTTAAAAATTTGGAAACATTACCTCGTTAGGGAGAAGTGTAAAATATATACGGATCACAAAAATCCTCAAGTATATATTCATACAGAAAGGTTTGAACATGAACAAAAAAATATGGTTAAATCTGATCAAATAATGTAACTTCTCAATCCATTACCACCCTAGGAAATCTAACAAGGTGGTAGATTATATATGTAGGATGGACCCATTGATTCAACCATTCATGGGAATTAAAAAGGATTCAATCCTCTTAGAATTGATGAATATAAACATGATAATCTTAAATAAGGGAACATCATCAATCCTTTCACAAATTATTGCTCAACAGTCTCTTTTGGAAAGGTCAAAGGATTCTCAAAAGGATAATGTGGGAATTTTAATGAATGTGGAAACTATATGTAAATGGAAATCCTAGGAGTTCAATGTTAATGAAGAAGGAATTGTGGGATTTTGGTCAAGACTATGTGTTCCATCAAATCTACAGTTAAAGAAATAACATTATGATGATGCACATAGTTCAAATTTCTCCATTCAGCCAGGAAATACAAAGATGTATCAAGATCTCTGAGAAAATTATTGGGGGGAAAACATGAAGAAGGAGATCGCTAAGTATACATCAATGTGACTCATATCTCAGCAAGTGATAGCTAAGAGGAAGAAGTCTAAGGGGATTATGAATCCATTACCTATACGAGCATGAAAATTGGAGAAAATCACTATGGACATTGTCAATAGATATTAAAAGATATCCAAAGGAAGTATTTATATCTGGGTTGTTGTGGATCATCTTAAAAAGACTACACACTTCATTGAAATTAAAAAGAATTTCTCATTGGATCCACTGGCCCAGATATGCATTCGAGATGTGGTAATGCTACATTTAATACTGTTGTCTATTGTATCTGATCGAGATTCAAGATTCACATATATGTTTTTGAAGTGTCTTCAACATGCTCTGAATACTATGTTGAACATCAGTATGTCTTATCATCCTCAAATTTATGGCCAATATGAGCGAACTATCCAAACACTTGAGGAAATGTTGAGATCATGCTAAATGGACATCAATGGAGGATGTGATCAACATATTCCTCTAATTTAGATCTCCTACAGTAACAATTATACTCAATCATCCAAATAGAATATTATGAATACCTTTATGGGAAGAGGTGAAGAAAACTAGCATGTTGGGATAAATATGGGGAGGGAAAACTCCTAGGTCGAATAATGGTTGAATAAATGGTGGAGAAGTTATGATCATCCACCAGCACATTAAATCCACTCAGAGTTGACAAAAGAGCTATGCTGATAATTATCCATGAGACAAAGAGTTTGATGTCGAAGACATTGTATTCCTCCGCATATCATTGTGGAAGAGAGTTATTAGATTTCTTATGTAGTGAAATCATATTCCATGGTACAAATTCCTTTTTGAGATCCTTGATCATATTAGAGTAGTGGAATATCGACTAGAAATCCCAACGAACATATCTCAAGTACATGATGTGTTCCATGTACCACTATTGAGGATGTAAATTCTTGACCCATCACATGTAATCAATCCAAACAAGGTACCATTGGAGAATGGTCTCTCCTATCAAGAGAAGCTGGTGAAGATCTTAGATCACAGGAAAAATGTTATTCAAAATAAGTCAATGCCCTTCGTCAAGGTGTTGTTGAGAAACTAGATGTTTGAAGAGGAAACATTGGAATTGGAGGAAGTGGTGAAGAAGAGTTACCCACACCTATTTTAGTGTTGGAAAACAAAAATTCTAGGGAAATATTTCTTAAGGGGGAATATTAAAACGACCAAAATATTTATTAATGAAAATTATTATAGATATAGTTAAATTTCTTATTATGTAAAATGGTCCTATAACATATGAACTTCCTTGGTTTTATGGGTTTTTATTTTAAATTTATGTTATGAAATTTTACTATTTCTAATATATTAGTTTAATAGTGATAAATTTATTAGTATAAACATAGGGTTTTAACAAATCCAATTTACTCGGACAGAGGAGGCGATGACCTCATTCAGTTGAATTGCTTCATACGAAGCCCTTTTTTAGAGCTCGGAAATGATGTGGTGTCATTGAGCATTGATCTTGACCAACACCAAATCAATCTTCAACGTATTAATCTTGATCGGAACCACCTATGGGTGAAGTACATGTTGATAGATATTACCACCCAAGCGATGTTATCCAAGCCACCCCAAGAGTTTTTCACCATCGCACACCTTACCCTTGGGTCTTATGTGGCTGTTATAAGGGGTTATTTAACAAGACCTTTGTACCATGATTATGTTCATTATTTTTTTATATAATAAAGAATATAAATTCATTTTATTACTATTACATTGTAAATGGGTTTTAAAGGAAAAAATAGTATTTTTAGTTAATATTCAATTAAGAAATATATTTTGATGAATTAATGGATTATTGAATTAAATAATATATTAATAAAATATTATTAATAAATAACATTGTATTATATATACATGATTTTATAATTTTATGAATACAATTGTAATATTTATTAAGGTTCAAAATCAGTTTTTTTTCAAAACACATGAATATTCGATAAATGTCAGTTTTTATTTTAAAAGTAAAAAACTCACATATTTAGATATTTAGTAAGATAAAATGATTATTATTAGTGGAATCAGGACGTCAAAATTATCCAATAGTTAATTTTTCATAATTACTTGAGTCATGTGAATTTTTTGGAAAAAATTAAATTCTGTATAAATATATAATGTGTTTTATGACAACATAAAGACCAATTAGTGATGTGATAAAATACAATAAATGAGATGTTAATCCAATCATGTTTTATCTTTAACATAATGTGATTTTAAATTTTTTTGATTAATTTTATGGTGCGTTAGTGGACCCTCCAAAAAATATAAAACATTTCGACTTTTTAAAATTATTTTTTTGAGAGAGTGAATCACCTTCATATAATTAAGAATAATGTTTTAATATTTTCATAATTTTTCCTTATAAAATAATTTTTTTCACTCCACTTTGGAAAATACCATAGGAAAAAATCATGGGTTTTTTTATTAGTTTAATGTGTAGTGTCCAAAACCTAAATAATAATGAATTCCCTCTCTTTCCATACATAATCTCACCTAAGCCCCCACTTCCTCTTTACTCTAAACATTTTATGCTCGACCAAACTCTTCCCTCCTCTCTCTATAATCCTCTCAAGGTTCCCTAATCTCACAAGAAGCCTCTCTCAAGCATTTGGTATCACACTTCCAAGTAAGGTATTTATTTTCCTTTCTCATTTTTGTACAAATTTCATTATGTTTTTATACCATTTTTTCAATTAAAAATGTTGGGTATGATTTTTCACCTCCCCCAAACATCCCTCTTTATGTTTTAATGTTGAAAGACCTCTTTATCCATCATTAATGCCTCCATTTTAAACTCATTACCATGTAGAAATTCCGTAACTAATTTCTCACTTCTCATTTACATTCATGAAATTCTTTTGTATTATAAATCTATATTCCATTACATATGCTGAGACATGTATCTATATGACCCCATTACTGTCAATTTCATTTACTTATGATGACACACCCATTTCTCTCTCATCAACCACTATTATATATTCTTATGTCACACGGTTATGCTGCCAAAATTGCACCACGACTTTCCAAGCCAAAGTCATTGTGTAGTGAATACCATGCTGATTTCTCTATCAAGGTTACTCAACGTTATGCACATTTACATATTTATTAAAGAGTTTAATGTATAAATTCTACACTCCTTTATCATGAAATTAATTATTATGTTTAATTAATCTATGTTATATGATCTGTGTGGCACACTTATGCATGAAATGAAATGATTAAGAAGGTTTTGCCCTAATAGCACTCCAATGAATTGGGTAATGATTAGTATCATGATACATCAAGTGAAATAAGGGTTTACTCATTTTAATTCAAAGGTAATGAGGCATTACTCGTGGCCAATGTGCAATGATATTTGTCTCATGAAAATATCATGTTAAATGTTGTTTCCACATTTCCATGTTATGATAATCATGTTATATCATGACTTTATGTTTATATTCCTCTTGTCCCCCATTGATACGCCTATTACCTAACATATAATATATTCTTCATGTTATTCCTCGATTACTCCCTTACTGGGATTTATAGATCACCCTATTATTATGCATGTCCTCAGATTATCCTTTGAAATGTTAAGTACGAAGGAATGTTCTGGTAATGTAAAAGGATATTTAAATAAATATTTTGGGTTTCATGTTCTATATTGCTATGTAATGTTCCAAATTTCTTGAGACACTAGACCTCTCGATCCTCATAAATATCTTAAGTGAAATTTTATGTAATAAATCATTTTTATGTGTGTAATAAAGAGAAGGGTCGTTATATTGGTGTTCCATCAAGTAGGGATGATGGTGGGTTAGTTTTAAATGAGGTTTAGAAAAATTATTCATTACTCCCTTAACATGATCTGGGATGGATACTTCCTAACACGAAATTTTTAGCAGAGTATTTATAGATAGATTTTTCCTAGTGTATTACCATCATGCATCAACACCTATATCTGGGAATTGGAACATGAACTATTAATATAGAGATTCTTATCAGAGGAATTCTATAAATATAGAGATGATACTGTTAAACAAAGAGTTGAGTCATCTATAGCTGGTAGCTGGCACTAGGTGCCAAGATTTCAGTGTTGGTGACATTTCTGTGATTGGACTTGGGGACCTGGTTAGAGGCATTACTGATCACTAGGGAAACCCAATTGTTTTATTGATTTAGTTTTAATGGTAATGTTCACATGGTGTGACACTACTGGACTAGAAGTGAAGAGAATCTTTAAAAGATAGATGATGGAAAACCATGGCAGAGGCTGTGTTGTGATCATGTATCTCTATGGAGAGGACTAGGTGGTCTTTAGGGATGAAGATCTGGAAGAGGAACAACTGGAGCTACATGTGGTGGGTGATTTTATAAGATCTTATACCCAAAACAACTATGTGTAAAATTTTAGGATCAGGTAACTTTAATATAGGGTCAAGGATAGTTGCGGGATTTGGATTTATATCATCTAACAATGCTTCAGATGATTATAGGAACGATCTATTTTTACAGAATTATTTCTTCAGCATTAGTAGACATAGGTTCCTGTATTTCATTAATCACTTTACTCATTGAGTTATTGATAAATCTCCCAATTGAGTTACTAGTCTAGTAGCATAATATTGAGGATCTTATAGGGAATGAGTGTAGCATATCTTTTGTCTTTTGGTAGTGTGATCTATACCTTAGATTAGTGAGGATCATGTTGGACCATTTTGTTGTTACCAATGGAACCATATGACACCAATTTGGGGATGGAATTTTTTTCCATGTTCTGAGGCCAAATCGATTATCTCCACAGAAATGTCAAATGATTATGTGCTGATGGGATGAGATTCTCATTTTCTTGAAAAAGAGATATCATTATAGGGAAAAATAAACTTTCGAGCAAGAGGATGCATCCCATCAACTATCAGTTAGTGATTATAGCCCTTAGTTAATTTGGTTATGTAGGAATCCATATTCCTACATCTTTGGTGCATTTCATTAACATCTTCCCCACAGACATTTTGGGGCAACCTATGAGGAGGGAGATGGAATTTTTCATTGACTTTCATCCCAGAACCACTTTGATATCTTATATGGCATACTATATGGCCACCATTGAGCGATGGGGGCTCTTAATATAGTTGGGGGACCTTTTAGAGAAGGGTTTAATCAAGCCTAGGGTGTCCTTGGGCAATGTCTATGTTGTCTGTGAAAAATGCGGATGGGATTTAATGGATTTCCAGAGATTATCATCACGTCAACTTGGACACAATAAAAAACATTAAGTGAGGTCCTTCAGTGGGTCGAATTCCCCATCTATATTTATTGATAAGATGAACCATATATTCCATCTATACTTGGAATTTTGTTATTCATTAATGACATACTCATATACTTTTATTCAAAGGGGATGCATGTAATGAACTTGAGGATGAACCTAGACTTTCTTTGAGGGAATAAGACTTACAGAAAGCTCTCATTGTTCTAGATCAAGATTGACATGGTTCACATTCATAAGAATGTCATTTCTGTGCATGTTATAGCCATATACTGAGTAAATATTGAAATATTTCCTTCTTGGGATCATCCCAAAAATGTTTTAGATGTGTGGATCTTTTTCCCTTGGTGGCGTACTATAGGAGGTTTGTGGGATAATTCTTCAAGAATGCAGCAACATTGATCACCATGACATGGAAAGGTAAACTATTTACCTAGTATGAGAAATGAAATAGGTTCATTGACGAGTTGAAGCTCTAGATTATGAGTAATCCAGTTTTTATACTACCAGAAGAAGTCTTGGAGTTCATTATTAGTTTAGATTCTTCATGAGTTGGGCTTGGTTGAATGTTGATGCAGAGGTAGGTAGTAATTTCATATGGGCTATGGTAGTTGAGACCCCATAATAAAAACACCACAACTCGTGACCTATATCTATAATTATTATTATTCACTCTGTGGATATGGTAGAATAGCCATCTAAGAGAGTGCTTTACGGTTTACTCAGAACACCATAGTCTAAGGAACATTTCACAAAGGGAGACATTAACATGAGATAGTGGCTCTGGTTCGAGTTCTTATAGGACTAATACATATAGATATAATACACTATAGGAATGGGAAAAACTTAATTATACTCTATTATTAGGATTTCCCAGGCTACCTTAGTTTAGGAAGAATTGGATAAGTTAGCTTCCTTGATACTGACCCTAGTGGATTATGATGGTACAACTTTTCTTCAGTCTATGGTGTTTAATCCATTGCTTCTTGATCATGTGTGAGAGTCCTGGTTGGATTACATCACCTATAAGGATTACATATTTACATATCCATAGGCAACTCAACATATGTATATTAATATGGAGGGAAGCGTGTCATCTTGTTCTAGGGATGGATAGCATTTTGAGTCATGTTGCGGGAAGAAGTATTGTGGGAATTTCCCACTTCTCCCATAGTTGTACATCCTTCTTTAGGGAAGATGTACAGAAACCATTATTAGCAATTATTGTGGTATAGCATGTGATGAATCTTAGTTTTTTTATCTTGGTGCCTCAAATGTCTGTATGTGATGACTATACGGCATCTTTTGGCATGTTTTTTTTATGCCACTTGAGATCCCATGGTGGAATTAGGATTCCATATCAATAAACTATATCACAGTGATTATCTGTTTAGTGAAGATCCATGACTCTATATGGGTGATTCATGAATGACTGACAACATTGGAACATTAATTTACTATTAATTAAAAGTGTTTGGTGGACAGTCTGGGTAGTTATACATAAAGGAGATCATTCGCCTTCATGAGGTTCCCTCAATGATGGTCTTCCATGGTTATGATTTTTTTATGTCATGAATTTAATGATCCCTACAGAAATAATTTTAGGACCATATGGGTATTAGTGAATAAATTCACCCCTACACTAATGTGTTGACCATGTCCACTATGTAGGTGTTGGAGGATATACTAGGGGGATTCATTTTAGAATTCATCCAGATGTAGGTGGATCACCGCCCTTTGGTAGATTTTTTTATCAACAACAGATACGACTCTACCATTTTAAAAACCGAACCATTATAAAAGATTTATTAGGCTCATTTATAGGTACTATCTTTCATATTTATGAGTACATTACATTTGAGTTTTTCTGTTGGGTATGTTTGGGTGAAAATATGCGAAAAATGGATGAATGGGGGATGTTCACTATTGGTTCCCTAACTATGCGCCCTTGCCTTGAAAACCATGATATACTAGATAGATATATTTTCAAGGTCATTTTATGGTTTTTCAAAAAATGTGTCCTCATTGAAGAAACAATGACCCCCCTCCCCCTCGAAGAAGCACATGGTTGAGGCACACAATTAGGGTAAATAGTGCACCCCGAGGCACAAATCGTGTGAACATGATTTTAATCCTCTAAAAATTATTTAAAAAATTAAAAACCCCATTTATTAGACCCCAAAATAGCATAGTTAGTCCATAATTGATTTTAATCAATTCTGGAGTCTCGTGGGGGTATTCCAATTCCTTTTGAACTCTATTCTTGGAAATTTGAATAATGGTTGGCAGAACGTCACCTCCTTGAGTATGTGGTTTCTTCTGATGTGATTTCCTATATCTCTCATATTCTTTTATCATTATTTTTGTTGGTTGTTATCATCTATTTTGATGGATATTGGTATGTAATTATTTAATCTATATCAAGGCTTGTTGGGTATTGATGAAGACTTAATAGATCTAATTTTCTTTGACCATTTATTTAGGGTTGAGATCAAGACATTTTTATTTATTGCATTCTTTACTGATTCGCTTGTTTTTTGGGATTTACATTGGACAGAAATTCTCAAAAAATTGAGGTAGGTGGTCTAAAAATTCAAATCTGGATGTATTCATAGAAATAATATGTATATAATTGTAGAAAATATATGAAATGTTTAAAATTTTAATTCTAGAATTAATTTTTTAATTTGGTTATAAAATTATTTAAGGGAAATCTGTAATTTTGGATATTGGGATTATAAATAATGGATAAATAATTTTTGGGAAAAATATAGAATAATGAGATTTTCAGTTAATATAATTAATTTATGAATTAATAATGTAATAATAACAATTCAATGTGAGATAATTGATTGTTTCATTTACTATATAATAGTGAGATTTTCATTTGAGATAATTGATTGTTGAATTTATTATTGAATATTGAAATTGAGATGTGATATAAATAATTGTTTAATAAATTATAGAATTATTATATTGTGAATGGATATAATTAAATTTTTATTTTGTTATAGAATAATGATATTGTTAATTGAGATAAGTGATTGTCAAATTAATTTTCACATAGTGATTAATTAATTGTTGAGTTGATTAATTTTATTGACGTGATTAATTAATTATGGAATTAAATATGGGAATTATGTGACCAACTAATTGTTGAATTAGTCAAGAAATTTAGTTGTAAAATTATTTGTTGATTCAATTATGTGGTGGTGAATGGTAAAAAAGTCATTCAATTGTGAAGTGATAAATAGTAACATGGTCATTCAATTATGAAATGATGAATGGTGACATGGTCAATCAATTATAAAATTTTGTATAGTAACATGGAAATTCAATTAAGAAATGATAAATGTTATCATGGAAATTCAATACAGAAATTATAAATGGTAACATGGTATTTCATGCGTTTTACTAAGATAAAAAATTGTAAAACAAGGATTCTAAATCCTGATATCCCTTAGGGATAGTTTAAAATACATCATGGGATGAAGTGGGTATTGGGATATGGGTTTCAATGGGAACTCAAGGGTTATGGGGTTAATTAATGATTAATTAATAATGTGATAACTATTTACTTATTCATTTTAATTATTTCCCTATATAACTTCATACATATGTGTTGAATAGAGAATTTTTAGACATCATTGGTGGTGGCCTACTATGTTTTACTCACACACTACTCAAGCTACCTGATCAGTACCCAAATAGAGTTCATGGATGTATGAAAGGATAAGGGAAAAGACCTATGTTAGATGGTTGTGTTAGGAAAGAGCATGGATGAGTGAACTAGACATGGTTTAGGACTCAGTTGGGAGTTCGATGATTCATTAATTGTTATTTTCTTTTTGACACATGGATCATACTTTATCAGGGAAAAATTACTTTTTATTTTTGATATTGTTATTTCAATTTTGGTCATATTGTGATACAATATCATTTTTTAGAGATTTTTTATTTAATTATGATGGTATATTACTCTCATAAAATAGGGTATAATCTCCCCATGACTGATATTAGACCCTCACTACTAGTCAGTAGCCTTTGGCATATGGGAAATCTCACTAGATTTTATGTGACTAACCATCTTGGTGCACTAATGTCTGGTACTTGAGCTATGAAAATAAAAAGTGGTATCAAAGCCCAGTTTCATTTTATTTTATTCTATATTCCTATTTGGCATAGGTAGACAAGAGACTATAAAGATTCAATCCTTTCTTATGAGATATTTATGGGAGTAATTAACCCATTTATAAGGGAGGACCTATGTACACAATGTGGGATACATTTATTGATATGTTCTCTTATAGTTTAATATTATTTCATATTTAATGATGTTATTATTGTGTGATGTAATTATTGTTTCAAATATTTGATGATATAAAGATCATGTCCCGGTACTTTATGATAGTCAAGATTTCATGAATAATTTTACGCACTCAGGGTCATTTTGATATACATCATTTTAGGAACATGTAGAAAATGGGATATGGGTTTTTTTTTTAACTTGTACAATTTTTACGTACTTTTGAAATTAAAATGAAAATGGTGTATAATGTGAAGCTGAGAAATATTTAAAAATGATGCAATATGAGAAGAAATCGGTGTATAAATGAGAAACATGAATAATGAGACTGTGTTTACTCTAGTTATCCATGACTTGGTTATGTAAAGGTTATGGGTAGTGACTACACCTCAACATTGACAGTGTGGTGGGGTTTGGGGAAAAATAATTATTGTGATTTTTTGTGTTTTCCTCTTATGTAAACATGATAAAGTGGTGTTATGATTCCAAAGGAATGTGTTTATAATTTTGAAGACATTGTAACATCCAATAATTTCTGGGTACATTTATTTTTAAATAAATTCAATAGCATACGTTGCATGTAACACTAAATTCACGTATACCACGATATACTAAATTAGCCGTAAATAATGTTATAAATATTATTAACCACATTATGAAATTTATAAATTTTAATTTTAAAAATAAATATATTTTTTGAATTCAGACTATCAAAATTATTATAGGGTTCAGTATTTTTCTGAAATGTTTCAGATTTGTGTTGAATAGTGAAAAATTCTACATTGTAGTTAAAAGATGAATTTGTCATTTAAATAATTATTTTAATTTAAATTTATTTTATAGACACGATTGATAAATAATAAATATATTATTCTAATTTAGTACATTGGAATAATTGTTGTAATATAATTAGATATATAAAAATTATTGAACATTTGAACATCTCTTTTACATGCCTTCTCTCCACATTTGCATTGAATGTAATTTTACTACTTTTATGAATGGAATTTTGAAACACAAATATACACTATTGTAATTAGTATGAAATTTTTCAACAAATTGGATGAAATTAATTTTTTTTTCAATAGTAAATTCTGAAATTTGTTTTATTTACAACGATTAAGGATAAATAATGTAATTAAATGTAAAGATAATATTATAATATTTAAATTTTACACTAATACTTGTCCTAAACTCATTGGATAAGTATATTTTAAAAAAATAAACATTAGTTAGTGGTTATGAACATTTTAAGGCACTTGGGTATGAAAAAGATATTTATTATATTTTATTTATTGATATGTTAAAAATGTCATACTCAAACTTTTAATAAATAAATAATTTTTAAAATAGGTTCATACATAAGATAAGTTCTTCAATAAATATTAATTAGAACAATGATATCTTTATCTTAATAATGATAAGTTATTTTTAAATTTTAGGTAAGTTATAATTTAATTAAATTCTTTTATAATAATGATACAATAATTCATTTATTAAATAACGAATCAATTAAATGATACTAATAATATTAAAAGAAATATAAATTGAAATATGTTATGCCATAACATTTTTTTGATGAAATTTATATTTTATGTATGAGTTAATGTTTTTTTAAGTAATAAATTTTCTAATATTTGTTTTAAAAAATCAATTAATATATTGTTTTAAAATTGACTAATATGAAAATTAAAAAAAAACATTTTATTAATTGATATAAAATACATCAAAATATATAATTTTTGTAAAAAATCTACAATAATGTTATCTTTTCCAAAAATTATCCTATTGGGGATATTTAATCATTTTATTGTTATTATATTAACCCTATCGTGTAAAAACAAAATTTATCAGGGTAAAAGATAAATTATTTAACTAATGGTTAAAGCCAAAAGGATAAGTTATCTTTTTTTTACCTAAACGTGTCTAAAATTCATTGTCTAGGAATACATCATCTCGTAGGAATATAGGAATTTAAATATATCACTTTTGAGCTATTTTTAATTGAAAATTACTTTATAATAAATTAAATGTTTTTTAGATTCAAAAAGCGCCCCTACCCTCTCTTATTATAGGAATCCTATATTTCCCTTTTATTAACACCTATAAAACCATGTAGTTTAGAAAAGCCTGCCCATTTCTCCTCCAAAAACCCCTAAATTAATTCCTGTGGCCGTAATTTGGGAAAAAATACAATCTACTGAATCCTTGTTTTCAAATGAAAACGAGACGCTCGAAGAAGACGTAATTGTTTTACTAACTCTTTAAAAGTTATTTTCTGCTTCTATATAATTTTTGGAAGTTTTTCCATAATAATGTAAAACCTCAAGAATATAATATATTATGATATTTGATTATGATTATTAGAAAATCATATTCCGCTTTTTTAACTATCCTAAAAAAAACAATATCACTATGCTTTCATATGTACAACTCACTGTATCAACACAATGGTGTAATCCATTTTTTCATGTATACATTAGATAAATGGTTATAATGATGAATATAATGAATATAAATAATAAATATTACATGATATTGATTCTTCATAATTTACATACCATCCATTTCTTTACCCCTCTACAATTAATGAAATGATAATGTCGCTCATGCGTACGTACGACTTACCGTCTCAACAGCATGACAAGATTCAACTTCATCATTGACCATTTAAGAGTTATTATAAAAATATATATAACTAAAAATTATTATATATATGAAATAATAAATCTACATGAATATATATATATACTTATATGTAATTTAATTTCGTCCATTCAATAGGATAAGAAAATAGAAACATCGTTCATGGGTACATATGGCTGACTGTCTCCATGAACATGGTATTCTATTCCATATATTATATAAATAAATATTTATATACTGAATAAATAATATATATAAACAATATTTTAAATTATTTTAAAAATTAAATCCTGATTTAAGTAATAGAATCATGAATTAAAAGTCAAAACATGTATGATAAATAAAGATATTATTACATGAAACATTGTTTTGACATGAATTTGTTTATATATGAGAAATATAAAGTAATAAATGAATCTTATATGATATCATAACTATTACTATGATTCTATTAACAGAAATAAATATGTTTAGAACCAATATATAGGTGTTTTGGAAACGTACTAAGGAAATCAGACCTACAGTAAGGGATAATTTCACTATCACATTATTATCCAAGATTGTTTATACACAAGTATTTACATGGATATATTTATCATCCATGTCCATGTTTCATAAAAATATTTTCAAATGTAATATTTTTTAGGTTTTATTTAAGTTTCTCTTTAACAAAAACATCATTATAAATGTTTCAAATATTTATTCTTCAAAATATACTCATTCATGTACATGTTTTCAAAAAAGGGTTTTATGGATATATTTATAAATACATGAATATTTTAATATATTAATTTTCAAATTACTCTCAAATATTTTAAAGTTGTAAAATAAAAATTAATTCAAAAATGTCTTTTTAAATGTATTTTTCTATACATGCGAGCCTTTTGAATAAATGATTTCAATGAGAAAATTTTATTTTCTCATTAAATTTTTTATGATTATATTTGAGTATTTTCAACTATGTCAACATCATATATTGAATTTTATGTTTGATTGATATTGACATCTTATGATTTCATTTATCATGTCTCCTTCAATAGTTTAAGATTTAGTTTGACTGTGGATGTTCTATTTTGATACTATTCATTGTTTAAGGTTAATGTATTAATATTTTTTATGATAATTTTAATAAGAATGATTGTGTTTGTTATGCTTCACCCTTTTAATTTGACGAATTCATTTGACTTAGTATGTGACAGGTGTGGTCTTCTATATCCCCTCGATGCATTATTAGGTACAATGAGATGAAATTAGTTGGAAAAAAACAATTCGTGTTTGTTTTTTAAGAAATTTAAAACTAACGTGTGGATAGATATTAATACAAATCAGTCATCTTTCTACCCACAGACATAAATGGTCATGAATATAGATCTTAACAGTTTCTATATGGAGGATATATTTTTATAGCGTAGAAGTCTTGAATTATGAATTCTATTATTATGATATAAGTTATGTATATTCAATTTGATTATTAGATTGGTAGAATATACATGGTAACAATTATTTTATATGGTATTATTTATTCTTACCATATTATGATCATGGTTATGTTTAAAGGGCTTGAGTTTTTTTTTGAAATCATTACTTAGGGGTTATGATAACTTATTCATATTATATTCTACTGAAGGCTTAAACTTATTAAAAATTTGAGCTCACCATTTTATTATGTTTTATTTTCCTAGGATTCTAGGAAGAGTATTGTGGACCATATGCATGATTAATCTAGGAAAATAAGAGAATTATCAAAATAATATATATATTGTGTTTACTGTTTTGAAATGTAATTTGTGTTTCATGTATGTAATATATTTTCCAAGACTGAAAAATGATCGGTCCTTTAGGATTTTATTGTTTTTAACCATTCTAGTGAATTAAAAAAAATCACTGGATACAAGATTCTAGGTTCGGGTCATTATATTCAGTATCAATGGAAGTTTAACACAAACCTTGGAAACTAGATTTAGAATTAAAATATTAGAAAACACAATACTTGGAAAGACTATGAGGATAATTTTATATATATGACACCATAATTTGGATTTATTCATGAATAACCTAGGTAAATCCTAGGGCCTTATTGATTAAAACGATGATAACATCATTTAGAGATCCTTTAAATGAGTCTTCATGACTATATCACTATGATGAGTGTTTCTCAATTTTTTATTTTTGTTTTGGTTGATGGTATGAATCAGTAAGGATATATATGAAATGGTTATACTACTGATGATGAAGCATTGTTAATGGGTGGGGAACCAATGAATAATGATTACTTCTCATATGTACTTGGATTCATAAATTATTTCATCAATGATGCTCCAGTTATAAGAATCATGAAAAATATATAAGGATCATATTGTTGTACTTCTTCTTTATTGATTTTGTAGAAAAAGCGTTTTCATTAAGGATTTAAAGGTGATCAAATATTTAGTATGTGACAATAAGAGTAACATTACATTGTTTGAAAATTCTGATGTCAAAAATATTATAGACCATTTTGGACAGTAAATTTGGATGGATGTATTATGGTCAAGTATTATGGTTTAAACGGGTTAAGTTGAACACTAGCTATTAATATTTCATGTTAATGTATGATTTATTATATTCATTGGGCCATCTTTTTGGAATTAGAAATCATTTTGAGGATGAGTGGAATACTTAATAGACTTATGATTTATAAAATGTCTTTCAAGAGTAAAAAAATAATTTTTATCCATCATATCTAGGAGTAAGGGGGGATGTGAAAATAGGTTTAAGAAAAACCAAAGGGTGAGATTATGATTATGATAGGGAAATAAATCAATTATGTTCATCTATGAATCGTATAATAATTCTTCAACTCTTGGGAAAGTTTCCTAATACCCAAAATTCTATCCTTGTACTTTTTCAGATGAATCTAAGGGTCCCTTAGATCAACATAGATTTATAACATTTGTGATTGTTAACATTCGTCTAAAAATGTTCCCTATCAAACTCCATCATAACTTGGTGGATATATTTTTCAATAATTTCTATTTTTTGTTATATGGAACCCTAATTTTTATTATCTCCGGTAACTTTCATACCTCTCATTCTTTATTTTAAATTATACCTTTTATCAACCCTTATTCTGATGTGGGATTTCAATAAATGAATTTTTGAATAGTCAAACATTAGTTAATAAATATAGATTTGAAAATTGAGAGGATGAAATTTATTGAAGGGTATAAGAATGTAACACCCCAATATATCATAGTTCTTTTCTTTAATTCAATTCAATAGCTTGTTATTACGAAACACCGAGTTTAAGCATATCACGATATGCTAAATTAACCATTTAAAAAATTATTATGAATAATATTAACCACACTATGAAGTTTTTAAATTTTATTTTTCAGTCCATACGTATTTTTTAATTTTTTAAAACCACATTATTGTAAGTTGATTTTTTTATTTTATGGAAAATTTTCCATGTTTTGGATAATGAAGGGAAAAAACACCATTAGTTAATTTTTTTTTTCATTTAAATAATTATTTAATTTCAATATATTTTAAATGAGAAATAAATAAACATTACATCAAATAATCCGATCTAGTTTATTATAGTCCTTCTTATAAAATAATTAGATATAAAAAATTTATTGAACTTTTGGGTGACTCTTTTACCTGGCTTCTCACAACGTTAGCATTAAACGCAATTTTACTTCTTCTATGAATGTAATTTTAAAAAATAGACATATATATTATTCATTAGTATGAAATTTGTAATCTAATATGATCAACTTAATCATTTTGATGAATATTATCTTTAGTAATGTTTTCATTATTTTCCATGGTTAAGAGTAATTTGGGTTATTATAAGTAAAAATAATATTACAATATTTAAAAGTTACACTAACACTTATACATGCATCAGTGGATGAGTGGATTTGGAAAATAATCAACCTTATGCCGAAATTATGATCCTTCTTCCACTAGGTTGAGAATAATACATTTATTATATTTTTTTAGGATAAATTAAAATTTTCATAATAAAACTTTTAATAACTAAATCATTGTTAATATTGAGTTATACATAAAATAAAATAGACAATAAATATTAATTGTAAAGATAATTAATTAATATTCATAATTTTAATTTATTTTTAATTTAAACATGATAAATAATTTAATTTATGGCTTTCATTAATAATTAAGCAATAATTAATTTATTTATTGAAATAATCAATAAAATAACATTAATAGTATTGACATTTATATAATATGAAATATTTTATTCCATTAAGAAATTTTGTTTACTTTTTAATGTAATAGATGAGTTATTTTAGTTTATTAAAGAATCTAGTTGTTCTTATTTAATAAAAAATTTAATTAATAAATTATGTCAAATGTTACTAAAATGACACATTAAAATAAATAATATTTCATTAAATGATATAAAATTAATAAAATATTATAATTTGTAAAAAGGAGAATGTTAACTATGTTATAAAAAGTCCAATAGGGGTTCGATTGTTTTTCTATAGTAACTATATTAACTCTATAGTGTAAACCCCCCAATTATCTTAGTAGGAGTCAAATAGTTTAACTAAGGGTTAAGGCCAAAAGATAAGGTGATTGTTGAGAGATAAACATGTATAAAATTCATTGGTTGAGAATATTTTGACCCATACAAATCTTATACTAAAACTAACTAACATTTTATATATTTATAATCGAAAATAATTTATAATAAATTAATAGTTTTCGAGTTCCCTAAGTGAATATCCCCTCATTTATAAAAGGTCACATCTCCTTCTCTTTTATTCAAACTTCAAAACACCTTTAGATCTGAAAACCCTACCCATTTCTCCTTAAGACTTCACTAAATTCATTCCAGATGACAAAATTTGTTTATAAATACAACCTAAGGAGTCCTTTTTTTCAATTGAAAAGGTGACACTCGAAGAATAGATTATTATTTTACCAACTCTTTTAATGTTATTTTCTTCTTATACTTCCTTTCCCAAGTTTGATTACTTACCAAAATAAAAAATTTATAATATAATATATACTGATATTTATTATTATTTTGTGATAACCATATTCTTCTTTTACCCATCCTACTAAAAACAATATCACCATGTGTGTATACATACGACTTACCATCTCTACACTATGGTGTAAACTATTTTTCATATAGACTGTATATCAATAGAAATAATGAAGAATATAGTTGATATAAATAATCAATATTACATGATATTGATTATTTATAATTAACAGACCATCAAATCATTATCCTTTTACCATTAATGAAATGATATTATCGCTCGTGCGTACGTACAACTTACAGTATCCACGGCGCGATGAGATTTATTT
Organism: Viscum album; assembly: GCA_963277665.1. NCBI lineage: Eukaryota > Viridiplantae > Streptophyta > Magnoliopsida > Santalales > Viscaceae > Viscum > Viscum album. Next base: position 1,338,649,079 of record OY728142.1, read on the forward strand.
GCCATGTCAACCATTCAAGAATGATTATAAATATATATAAAAGAAACAATTATGAGTTATATGTAATAATAATTCTAATGTAATATATATATATATATATATATCATTTACTTCCTTCTATTCAATATTATAAAAAAAACTGAAATGGCGTTCATGCATACAAACGGCCTACCATCTCCAGGAAGAGTGTATTCTATTGCATATTTTATAAAATATATATTTATATATTTATAAACTCAATATATATAAAATATAAATCATTTTTTACATTCTTCATTTATGTAAATCATGATCTATATAATAGAATCATGAATAATAAGTCAAAACAGGTATGATAAACAAAGAAATTATTATCGGAAAATTTTCATTAATTTGGAACTGTTAATAAACAGGTAATATAAATTCATAAATTTATCACATATGATATCATAATTATTAATATGTTTTTTTAAATATAATAATATTTTTAAAACCACTATACATGATTTGCAGATATATACTGTGGAAATATTACATACGATTAGGGTTCTATTTGAAATCTCATTATTATCTATGATTTTTTATTAATGAGTATTAAATTGTACATATCCATCATCTGTGTCCATGATTCTAAGAAAGAACTTCAAAAGGACTCAATTTTATTTTCAGTTAAGGGAATATTTAACTATAATATCATTTTATATGTTTCAATGATTTATTCTTCTAAATATTTCCATTCATGACCATGTTTTTTAAATAGGTTTTATAGATTTATTTTCATGGACTTCAAAATTTTAAAATATTAATTTTCATATTTATCTAAATGTTTTTAAAGTTGTATGGGTCACTTTGATTCTAAATTATATTTTTAAATGTCTTCTTTCTTATATGTGTTGCTTTTGAAAAAATGATTTCAATGTTAAAAGTGTCTTTTATCATTATTTTTAATGATTATATTATATTATTTCCATCTATGTCAACATCCTATGTTTAATATTATGTTTGATTTAGGTTGATCTATTAAAATATCAATTACCACATTTACATGAATTATTTATGATTTAGTATGATGTTTGAGGTTCTCTTTTGATACCATTAATACTTTACAGTAAATGTATTAAAGTATCGTACGCTAGTTTTAATATGAATTTTTTATGTTGGTCATGTTTCACCCTTTTAATTTTAAGATTACATTGGACTTAGTATGTAATGTGTGGGGCCCATTATATCACATTGAAGCGTTGGTAGGTCTCTTGGGACGATTTTAGATGGAAACAAGCCATTTGGGATTTATTTCCTAAAAATATAACATTGTTAGGAGGATAGATATTCACAGAAATAATATGGGTTTCTATCCACATACATAAACTGACTGGATGAGAGATCTTGAATGTAGCTATCTTGAAGATATATCATGACAGTTCAGGTGTCTCGTGTTATGAATTCCTTCATTTTATTTTTATTTATGGACATTCCATGAGATTTTCTACTAGTGGAATATCCTTGGATATGATTATTTTTTATGATATTATTTATTATGGCCCGATTATTCTCAAGAGTATGTTTAAAGGGATTGTGTTTCAATTAAAAAACATTACTTATGTTTTAAGATTATTTATTCATAGTATCTTCTTATGGTACACATACTCTTAATGAGTATCTAAGATCACTCCTTTACAGTGATTAATTTTTCCAAGATTCAAAAAATTCTCTTATGATTGATATATAGGGTTAAGCTAGGAGAATAATAGAATTATCAAAGGATTATCTAGGTTTTATTTTATATTTTGAATTATAATGTAGGGTTTGTGTATTTAGTATATTTTACAAGACTGGTAAACTAATTAGTCCTTTGTGTTTTGATTCATTATAACAATGCTAATGTATTTAAATAATGTACCAGCTTCGAGATTCTAGTGTTGGGTTGTTATAAATATTCTTCTATGATGATGTATGTTAAGAGGATGGTGGGAGGAAATGTCTAGAGAAGATCTACAAGTAGTGGAACCTAATGCACCGATAGTTCCGAGTGAGAATGTTAGGTATATATTCTAAGTGAACGTTTCTTGATTCATGCATTTCATGGAAAGATACATAGGGAGGGTTTTGAAAATTATGTTTGATATAACGAGAGTGTTTTAGTTTCAGTGGATTATGGATATTACTATAGAGGGTAGACCTGAGGTAGCTAAGTTATAGGAAAATTCTATAAAGAAAATACTTAATAATTTTGAGACTCCTATTGAGAAGATCGTCATATTTGCCTCTTATATTATATAGGGATCAATGAGGCCTTGGTTGGACATTCATTCTTGGACTAGACAGGCTGATGGAATGTTTTTGAAGATGTTCTTGAGGCTGGAGAGAGCAGTTGAGTGCACGAGGCTTACTCAAGGGATTATGTTTATAATGAGCTATGTTGAATGTTTTACATACATACAACACATTAATCCAATGTTGTAAGGGCCTGATATTATTGTGGTGAGGCATTTTGATGGTGGTTTAAATGTGATATTATTTCCTTAGTTAACCTCTTTTTGTTAAATATGTTTACTGAGGAATTGGATTAGTCTCTCACAACTGAGGGGAATATGAAAGAGGATTACAGTGAATGATAAGTAGATGCTAATAGATGGTCATAAGGTATGAATTAAAAGCATAGGATGTTTCTATATCACAACATCCGTCACGATGATGTAAAAATAATATAATGGGGGTTGGGTCAGTCACTTAAGACCTTGACCATGTTATCTATCACTAGTGTGGTAAGTCGGGACACATTTAAAGACAGTTCCCTCAGCACCTATAAGGTGCCTGATTTTTAGAAAGACGGTACATCTATAGATGTTTTGAAAGTCCCAGGGAAATATGTGAAGTGAGGGAGTAGCTTAGCGGAATTAGTATTTATAAAGGGGATCTTTTACACCATATCATGAAGGAAGATAGAGTTGTACTGGTCATGGTGGTAGAGGCATTACAAATGGAAATTTGTGGAAAGAGTGATTGTACAATCAGTGTGTTGTAGATCTGGGAATGCATCAAACTGGAGAGGGCATGTAGAGTTACATGTTCTAAATACTAAACTTTTTTTATTGAGGATAGAATTTCGATGGTGATAGGTACTATTCTTGTAGCTTCTTCATTACCCAGTGCATTATTTGATATTATTTCCTCTCATTTCCTTATTGTTTCACAACATCTGAATGGTTTGAGCCAGGCGGTGGAGTTTTTGAGTGGTTTATTGATAATTGATACACGGTTAAGAGTAATTATTAGGGAAATCAACATATTAATGGGGTACACTCTCAAAGTTGGAGAGTATCATTTTCTATTGGGTTTTTACATCCTTTACATGCTAGGTTTCATCCTAATTATATGTATGGACTGGTTAGTAGCATAAAATGATCACATATATTTTTAGAGAAGGAGAGTGATGTTTACATCTCCATAGTTTGAATCTTACATTCACTGTGGAGAGTGGGAGATCCATGCATGCTGAGTAGGGACAATTCATCATCTACTGGGAGAACTAACACCCTAGGTTGCGAGTTTGTTGTTGGATGATGGGGGTGTAAAATAGTATGTATTTCAACAAATAGTGGATCTATTTTAGGAATTTTTTCATGATGATTTCTCATGGATTCCACCTAAGAGAGACGTGGATCTTACTATTTAGTTCATACCGGGGGCTGTCCCAGTTTCAATTCCATCATACATAATGGCATTAATAGACCTATAAGAGCTAAATACTCTTATAGAGAAGTTATAGGATAAGGTTGTTATCTGACTATGTATGTTTCCATGGGCTCCACCAATTGTTTTTCGAAAAGGAGTATTGGAGATTACGATGTGTGTCGAATACAATATGTTGAACTAGATGATATTGAATAACCAGTATCTTATTTCATGTATTGTTGATCTATATGACCATTTGAGGGGATCTTATTTATTTTACAAGATGTAATTGAGATCAAGGTATCAGTAGTTATGATTTTAGACTACCGATATACCAAGGACTTCATTTAGAATAGGTATGTCATATATGAGTTCGTTGTAATGTCGTTTTGGTTGAAGAATACACTAGAGGATTTTATGACCATAATAGAAAGAACATACCATCAATAACATGATCATTTTTTATTTATTTGAGGATGATATCTTTTTTTACACCAAGAATCATTATGATCATTCTCAACTTCATTCCATTGTCATGAGTACAATGAGATAGAATCAACCATACACCTAGACAAATAATTGAGAGTTTTGGTTTCATCAGTTACCCTTCATGGGACACATCATCTTGGAAGAAGGTGTGTATGTGCACCCAGATAATGTCCAAGTAGATATTTCTTTAGAGTATCCCAAGAATGTATTCAATAACTTTTGATTTTTGGTATTAGATAGATATTAGCTAATATTATTTTATTAATTTTACTGATTGGTAGAGTTTATTTCCGGACTAAACCAAAAGGTTGTAAAGTTTAAATTATTTGAATCATGTGAGAATTCCTTCCCTGAGTTTATTAAGTTCTTGAAATAAGAAAATATTTCATCCAATTCAAGCTAGATGAGAAGTATACCTTGTATTATGACACTTAGGGAGTTGGACTTGGAGTAATACTGATGTAGGAAATTGAGTTATGTTGTATGGGTCTTGGTAGTTGAGGCCACATGAATGTAATTACCCAACGAATGATGTCAAGTTGGCAGCAATAGTTTGTGCTTCGAATTATTGTTAGAATTACCTTTTTGGTGAAAAATTTGATATGTATGTTGAACATAAGAGTTTTATGTATAACTTTTTGTAGTGATATTTAAATATCTGAAAGAGGATTTTGGTTAATTATTTGTATTTATTTGATTTTAATCATGCATATATTCTCAGAAAGGGAAACAGTGTGGCTGCCTCATTGAGTAGGAAAACACAAAGTCAGAAAATTCAGGATTCTAGTTCTGAGTGGATGATGATGGATTTACTATATAAGATACATGTCATGGTCCAGGATAGCAAGGAGAAGATGAATATGGTTTTAGTTTTAGTGGAGTTTACACATTTATGATGTATAACAAATAGAAAGTATGAGGATCCAGAGTGTTTGACCATGAGGGAAATCCTCAAGTACTGGAGAAACTATCCAATTGAATCATAGATGATGATGAGATCATCTATATCGGGAATCCATCATTATTCATATAAGTTTGTTGGAGGAGATGATGTGTGAGTTTTATATATCAAAGTAGGCAATACATTTAGTGGTGACCAAAATTTACATTGACCTATTATAATAGTTATTTTTGTTAGACATGGGAAAGGAAATATTAGGGTTTATGACATGATGATACATTAATTATAAGGTAAAGGATAATTATAAATGAACTAGGGGTTTACTACAAATATTTATCATACCTGGATGGAAGTGGGATAACATGACTATGGATGTTGTTGTAGGACTCTCAAGGATTCTTTATAAGAATGGGGTTTTTAGGGTAGTTATGGAAGGACTGATGAAGGTGTCAAATTTTATTCTAATATGGGAAACCTTCTTAGTAGAGTATTTGGTGTAAATATATGTTAATAAAGGATACATATAAATGGGTTTCCATGACCTATTGTTTTAGATGTCGATTCACATTTTTCTTTGTCCTTCTAGTAGGGCTTACAAATGGTTCTTGGTAAATTGATTTTTTGGCGTACAACATTCCACACAGAGATATATGGTTAGTCAGGGTATACTCATTAGGTTCTTGGAGATATATTAGGCGCATGTGTCCTTATCTTTAGTATGACTTGCGAAACCAACCGATATTTCTTGTAGTTGTCCTATAACAAAATGTATCAGGATACAATATAAATGTAACCATACTATGAACTTTATGTTACACTATTAATATATCCTCTATGCAAGATAGAGGCGGGTGAGTTAGAGTTTTTGGGACCCAGTCTCATACAGGAGATATCAGAGGATTTTTAGCTATGTCGGATGTGTATGTCTATGGAAAAGATTTGATAGAACTCGTATTATAATATATGTCGATGATTCGATAAAGTTTACTGATGGTGATCATGTATTCTTTAGGGTGTCACATATATTTTTTCAACGCATGATATCGTTACCAGAAAATATGGAACCAAAATTTGATTTATCTTTTAAGGTTGATGAGATAATTGGGCTAGTGGTATACCCATTGGAACTTCTATAGAGATATAGTGTTACGCCTGATGTTTACCAAGTGTCACAACTTCAATGGTATCACTTTGAACATTCACAAATTATTAACGTATGTGATGTTGATATTGAGATAAATGCTTCCTTTGGGGAGAATTTGATACTTATGTTGAATAGAAGTGAGAATGTGTTGAGGGGAATGTCCATGATTATAGTTCATGTATTGTAGAAACATGGCCATATTGAGGAGGAAACATGGGATTGAAAAACATATAAGAGGTCTCAGTGTCCCATTCTTTTTGACTCGGAATATTAGTGAGCATGGGAGTATAGCTCGAGGAAGAGATGTTATAAAATGGGATGTTTGTAAAACCTAAAAATTTTCTAGAATTGTATTAAGATTGTTTATAGGTAGAATTTTTCCATTTATTGAGTGATTCTTTGGGGTTTTACCTTGGGATGTGTTTTGTTAAAAAAGTGAGAAAAATAACAGAAATTGGTAATTTCTCTGTTGTTGCATGGTTTTCCCTAACCATATTTAATGGACTGAAAAAGTATGAATCCTTGGATAGATAGGTTTTTTAAAGCTAGCACACAGTTCATAAAGGATTTCTCCATATTTGGAGAAACTATAACCCCCTAGATGATATCTGTGGTTAGGGGAAATTATTCACCCCAAGCAACAAACTGTGTGTACAAGAATCTAATCACCCTTAATTTAAAGAAATTTGAATGCCAATCTTATAACCCTAATTGCACTATATCGGCCAATAATTAATTTCTCTCGACTCCAGAGCCTCGAAAAAGGCTTCCAGGGCTGTAAAACCTCCTTTACTGTTGATTTTATGTCTAGTTAGTACATCTTATCCTACTATTGTATGTGGTTTATCCTCAATTGACTTTAGATCTCCCTCACATTCTTCTCATATTCATTTAGGTTATTGTTGTCCTCTATTTTAACAAATATAGATCTAGAATTTTGGAATCTAGATATAGGTTATTGAATCTAGATATCAATTTAAGTGATCTTGTTTCATTTGACCATGGATTTAGTTTTTGGGTATATATCTTATTTTTTTCATGTTCTTGATTGATCCTCTTTAATTTGGGGATTTCCATTGGTGTTTGATGGTCAATGAGTGAAGGTAGGTGGTTAAAACATCCAATCCTAACATCTTCATTGTAATTGTCTATATGTAATTGTAGAATTTCATTGATAAGTTTAAAAATTTTAGTTCTAGATGAAATTAGATAAGCTTTTTATTAATTAACAAATAGAAATTTTTAAATTGAGATATTGGTATTTTAGATCATGTAAATTTAATAACTGAATTAATTTTGGAATAATGAGTTTGTGTTTTGAGATAACTAAATGTTGAATAGGTTATGGACAAATGTTATTTCTATGTGAGATTTTTAATTTTTTATTAATTATTTAATGATGCTAATATGAATTGTGATAATAAATTATTGAATTATTTATATAATAAAGGGATTATGATGTTAGATAATTAATTTTTGTATTAATTATGGAATGATGAGATTCTGATTTGAGATAATTAATTGTTGATTTAATTTTAAAATAATGAGAATTTCAATTGTGAGAAATTATTGTTGAATTAATTAAGGAACAATGATTAATTATTTAATTAGTTGATTAAAGGGATATGTAGGCTTAATTAAATAAATAAATCATTAAGGGAATTGTGGGATGTTCTAATTTTTTAATTAGTTAGGATATTTTTTGTATAATATAAAATTTAATTAGTTAGTTGTTCGTTAATGGTAACATGGTCATTAAACAATGAAATGATGAATGTTAACATAGTAATTCAATTGTGAAATAATGAATAGAGACATGGTTATTCATTGTAAAATTATTTATCGTAAAATGGAAATTTAGTTGTGAAATGATTAATGTTAACATGGACATTCCATTGTGAAATTATTAATGGAAACATGTTCATTAAATCATTTTACTGAGATGAATAATGGTAACATGGGAATTCTTAAACAATATATACCTTGGGGATAGTACAGACTCTGAAAAATGCCAAAGAAGGTATTGAGATATGGGTGTCCAACAGAACCGTGGGGGTATCAGTTAAATAAATACTAATTGACAATGTGGTAATTATTGACATATGCATTGTGATTATTTCTTTATACAACTACATATATTTGTTTTGAGAGGATATTATTTTAGACACCATTGGTCCTGGCCTACGACGTGGTACTCACGCCTACTTGGGCATCTTGAGCAGCACCCGAATATATTTCCTGGATGCAGTACTGGAGAAGAAAAAATGATTTTCATTAGAAGATTGATTTTGGATGGAGCATCGATGAGGGAACAAAAAAGGGTTGGGATCCACATGGTAGTTATCAGTTTCATTAATTTTGACTTGAATTATGATACATGGAGCACACTTTAACATAACATAATTATTGTACATTTATTATATTATATTTCCAATTTTGTTCATAATGTGATAATAGTGTTGGGATCCACATGGGAGTTATCAGTTTCTTTAATTTTGACTTGAATTATGATACATGGAACACACTTTATCATAACATTACTATTGTACATTTATTATATTATATTTCCAATTTTGTTCATAATGTGATAATAGTGTTGTTTTTGTTTTCCTATCTCATTATTTATCTATTGTGTATTTATTAATTTGGTATATTACTCTGATAAAAGCGTGTATAGTATCCCAATGACTGATATTTGACCATCGCTGTAATTTAGAAACCTCGGGAATATGGTAAGGAGCCCATGAGTTCATGTGGTCAATCAGATAGGGGCATTGGTGTGTGGAACCTGGACAAGGATGTTACAACCGTCAACAAAGTACCTTTTGAGGCTGTATATGGGAGAACCTGCAGGCCACCCATGTTGTTTAAAAAGAATGGTGAGTCATCTCATCTGGGCTCTGAGATGGTGTAGGTGATGATGAATAAAGTCCAGGTCATCCATGAACAGATGAGGACAGCCCAAAGAAGGAAAAAATATTAAGAAGATTGTTGTCATATTCCCTATTATTTCAAGCATGGAGATAATTCATTCTTGAGAGTCTATCCACGATGAGGATAAGTGTTGTTCATCTAGTTTGGAAATATTTCTCTGCGGTTCATCAGGCAGTTTCAGATCATGCATAGGGTTGGCGATGTTTCTTTATATGTCTTCTTAACCACATATCAAGAGTGGGTGTACAATGTCTTCCAAAAACTACAGACGAGGTGATACGTGCATGGACCTATGCACTTCATTGACTGGGTCAAGATGGACATTGAGGATGGAGCCACCTTTACAGAGCAGCAGTGGAGATAGATGATTAATAGGGTAGTAACACTTGTGGATGTACCATTCCTTTTGTTCACGTCTTGTATCAGCATGAAAATGTTCGGGAGATTTCTTAAGAGAGTGAGTGCCAAGTATAGGCTCAGAATCTGATGTTTTTTCTTCATGTCTTATTTTCTTGAATAACAATATTAAAGGATGGAATATTCTATAGACTCTATTTTTTCATTATATGACATTGAAATGTTTCTATATATATATATATATATATCTAGATCTCGGTAATAAGACATTGTGTGATTAAGAGGTCTGGTGTTCCCGTAATTAATTTTAAAATTATATTAAACTTATTTTATATTTCACGCACATATATTACTGAGTAAATGGGGATAAATCTTATATTTAAGCTTGTAACAAAAATCTATGAGCCTAGTTGAGTCTTGAATATGGTTTTTACCCTAGGTGTGACATAAAATGAGTCATCATGGTTTGTTAAGACTCCTTGTTTATTGGCCTTACATTCTATGGGTTAATTAATTATTAAATTCATTCATTCATTCATTTTTGACCTATATGAAAAATATATAAATGTAATATCATATATAAATTTATATATTTATTATAATAATACTATAATAATACCATGACACTCTCCTCCCTCCCCCAATTGAAAATATCCTCAGAAGGGGATAGAACTCCCAAACATAGAAAATCTGGACACATCAAACACAGTGACATATCTCAAATTATTAGTAGACAATTTATTCATCAAAAAATTGATCCAAAATTCATCTCGGACTGCTAATTTGGTCTTTTATTACCTTATATTAAATTATTGAAATGATCATCCCATGTTTTTGGGTCTGTGCTAATTAGGGATTGAGCATGTGCCTATTGTAGTGGTTTTAAATTAGTCATTAATTTTTTCATCTGACCCAGGTTCCCCTATCCATAATGGATTGAATAATATTTATTTTCATCAATCCTTAAACATATTTTTGTTTTCACTTATCGAATGTTTCTTTACATTCATCACCTATAAGAACTTTCATTCCAAGATTGACTTTTCCGAGTGATATCAACCAAATTCTAGCCCTTGTATTCATATAGAAATCATGAGCGATACGGGGATTGATTATAAAAAACAATATATAGATCATTATGGTTAAAGTATGATTGATATGATGATTTGATTCCAGATAATAAATGTTTTGAATCATGGTTGTGCATAGAATGAATCTCAAATCTCTTGATGGTTAATAGAGGTTTATTTTCAGTGAGAGATGGCTAGGATTCATGTACCATGTCTAGATTCCCCTTTTCAGACTTATTTATTGAAAATTCATAATATTTTTAGAATTATTCATTATGGAAATATTGGATCTAGAAATCTATTGAAAATCCCAACTACACGTGTTCGTGGAAGAACAAACAGTGTGTAGCACCCTCAATGATGGAGGTTAGGGTTTAGGAAAAAATAGAGATGACACGTCATGTTAGTCATCTTACACGCCAAGAACCCCATCCTCGGATGGTAACCAGTGGGCTAGAAGAGATGGGCATGAAGAAATGGGGAACTAAAATTGAAGATAACGTCATGTACTTGAGTACACGAACACGGGGTCTAGTACACAAACATGGCCAGAGGAACATGACCCGAGTCTTGGTTTGTCTAAATATGTCATGTAGTACAATAACATGACATGTACTAATACATGGGATGGTATATGTATATAATTCATGATCGAGGAGAAACTATGAAGTTGGACCACACACCCTGGGGGTCCCCTCACACATTGTGTATCCCTAGTACCATTTTCAAGAAACTTCAACCCGCCATATCTCCATGGTTAGACTTGTATTTTGTCCCCTAATTAACCTATAATGATTGTTCTTTCACAAACAATGTGGTGGTTAAATTAGATGAGTCTTTCAATACATTATTTGAACTATATCAGGTAAAATTATTACTAATTAATGTCTGAATGAAGGTAGTGATCACACAGGATCGCCATATACCTTTTTAGTGGTACCCTCAAATTTATATGGTTAGTGGGCCCTTGACGCCTTCTGAGTGGTAACCATCAATTGATATGGGTAGTTGTTCATTGACATCTTCTAAGTGATACCCTCGATTTAATATGGAAGTGGGTACTTGATGTTACCATATTTTAACAACCCTAATGAATCAGGAAATGGGTCTTCGACATATGAGTGGTGTCACCAAGTAGAGATGGGAAGTGGGTCCACAATGTCTTCTGAGTGTTTACCTCAAGAAAATACAGATATTGGGTTCTCGACATCTTAAATGTGGTACCACTATTTTTACCAGGTCATTGATCCTCATCCATTACTGTGTAATACCCCATAATCATGGGTGGAAATCCTCTACATTGAGTTTTTACCCCTTATACTATGTGACACCGTGACAAGGAATTATTATACATTCATTTTTAATTATGGGCATATATGTGGGGTGTTTTGAATCATTGATGGAGTTTTGTAACTACTGGCTACTCTTCATCATGGTCTTGAGCTATGATATGGAGATCTCCTACATCTCTCCTTTCAGATTCTATGACTGATTATATATATTCTACTTTTTTATCCACACCTTGTATTTGGTAACTCTCCTTCCATGAGAGGATATGATGTGTGGGGTATGCAATATTCTTTCCATGTTTGTCTTTTTTTGTTGGATGAGTCTTATCTTCTTCTATAGGTGGTGAAGACTCGACATATAGTTCATATACTCAACATGTTTAGGTCCTTGTTCTTGGATTAACTTACATTCACTCTTGATTATATTGATATATTATCATTCATTATACCATGTTTTATCTACACTATTAAAAATCCTATTTTATCTCTTTCTACTCCCATTTAGATTTCTAGGAATTCTACATTATATATATATAATCACAACTACAAGGGATTTTTCCAGACTTGTTGTGTCTTATGTCGATGATAGACTGGTTAACCAATACTATAGAGAAGCGTAGGGATACTGGGTTCTTAGACCACATATAGTGGTTGTAACATTGGATTAATGATCTGGGAACTCTTTTAGTTGTTTAGTTTTAAATTTTTTTAGGTTGTGGAATATTTTCTGTTAGACATGTATTTTTTCAATGAAATTTTCAATTTACACTACCATACATTTGTACTATCTATATGTTAAATATTTCTTGGTTTATTTAATAGTACAGTGGAAAATTATACACATTACCTCTACACTTTTTCATTGAGATGGATATGTTTTTTGTAGATGTAATTATTCCAAGGCGTCTCTGAGTTAGTTAAGACATTGGTTCTTTTCACCACTAGCAGCCCTATGCAGGGGGCCTTGGCTTTATGGTGGATCGATCACTAGCCTAGGTTAGAACATGACACAAGATGTCAATATGTATTTGGGAAATATTTTCGGGACTTATGAGGTAATTGTTAGTGAGTTCCTAACTCGTTCTCATCATAATATGACTTATATTACTTGGGGTTGAATAGGAAAGATGTATGGAGTCGTAGTTCTAGTATTTTTTGTTCTTTGGATTTGGATCGGTTAAAACCCACATAACTTTTATCTATCAAATGGTATTAAATTCCAATTGTTTCACTTATCTGAGAGTTTGATATAGGAAATATTTTAATAAATTTATTGTTGTTTTCTGATGATGTGGAGAATCATGCCATTGATTGGACATGTGATATGATCCTAGAGGATTAATCTGGTGATCCACATTGATCATATCATCCTGGATCCTATCACATGTATCCTCAACGGATATAGTGATAAATAATGAGGGTTTAGAGTGGATGTTTGTTAAATTTATTTTCACAAACAATCTATATCTAGAGTTCATGGTGTTGGATAAGGATACATATTTTTCCAACCCTGAGTAGTCTCACATGACTGTAATTGAATTTCTGTACTAATTCATTAGGCATGTGATGTTTGTAGCAGAAATTATATCAAATGAGAAGATGAAGATTTGATGGATCGATATGGTACATCAGTCTGATATTCATGATCAGTTTTTCATGATGAATATATATACTTATACTAACATTTTGGACAGTGCCTTCATGGTTGTATTTTATTTGGAAGGTATGTTTGGTGTGACAAGAGTTCTTTTTCTCTTAGTTAATGTTTTGTGAGTTCCCATAAAGGGAAGTGAAATCATAATGGGTCTCATGGTGGATTTCAATAGAAGGGTTCTTGTAAGAATCCTATAGTGCCTAGTATAATCCCTTTGAATTCATATCAGTGTTGCAATACTAGTCATTTAAAGTGATATTGCACAAAATAACCCGTGATTTACTGCTCCTGTTGGTGTTCATGGAACTTGGAGAAGTTATGATGTATCTACTCTACTCTACATTGTTGAACGTTATAATCAAAAAATAAGAATTGGGTTCCATTTATATTCTTCAATATAAAATGGTATCGATAAAGATGAATCTGTAATGATAGTTCTTCACATAGAGGAATATTCTCCAGTGAAAGTAGATACACGTCTAATGATAGAGAGAGGTACCATCGCTGTAGCTTCATCTTTTGAGACTACATTATTTGATGCTGGTGAATCTAAATCGTTCATTTTGACTGAAATTTTGAATCATAAAGATTATTATAAAGAGAATTTATATTATGTTATGGATTTTACTATAACCCTCATGATAAAGAGATAGTATGTTCTCCATTTTCTCTCTTAGATGTTCTCTTTATCAGAGAGAAATCTTACTTGTTATTTTCTTGTTCTTGATATGAAACATTTTGATAGCATTTTTGATATGGATTTTATCATGGATAATAAATCCCAAATTGATATTTATCTTTGACAGGTCTCCCTTATGGTTCCTAATGGGGTGTTCTGTCTCTTCCATGGATAATGGGACCTCATGTTATGTAATGTGGGACCTTCTTATCCTGAGTTAGTGAAAGTAATATTAGTGGATTCATTTGATTTGGAGAGGGAATCCTTCATTGGTGAACTCCCATTAGTTTTCATTGGATTTTCTAATTATTTTACTTATAACTAATCTATGATTCTACAGATAAGGGAGGAAGAGTTTCATATTAATTTAATGTCTGGTACACAATCTGTATCTATTCCTCTAACACATGTAACCATCTAAAATAAACGAGTTGTAGAATCAGTTGCATTATCTAATAAAGAAATTATTCAAATGGCTATGTGTTCCACCTTGTGTGGTGCATGATATATTTTATAAGAATCTTTATGGAACTATTTTACATTGTATTGATAATTGAAAAATCAATATTGTCATGGTAATGAACAAGTATATGTTACTATAGAATGATGGTCAGTTTGACCAGGTGAAAGGGGTGAAGTGTTTTTCAATGTTTTCTCTTTGATTTTGTTATAACTATTTGAGAATAAAATTGTTTGACTATTATAAAACATCCTTTCAGAATAGGTATGTATATTATTATTATATTTAAATGGAAGTTGGTGTAAATAATGCACTTACAGTCTTTAAGGATTTGATGAACTAAATCACCCATGAGTATCTTGATTATTTAAAGGCGGTTTTTGTGGATGATATCCTAGTTCAATCTATATATAAAGATGATCAGTTTCATCATTTCAGATCAGTTCTGGAATTTTTCTAGAAATCACAGTGAAAATTCCAAGCTATAGAAATATAATTTATGGATTTGGGAGATGAATTTTTTAGGTAACATGGTCTAAAAACAATGTATTTAGGTGATATTGAGAAGGTGAATCTACTATGACATGGGAGAAACCATGTAATATTTTATTGATTGAATGTTTCATTGGTTAACCTATTTATTATCACTTGTTTTGAAAGGATTTCTCAATGTTTTAGTCTCTAATGAACACTATTACTCAGATGTAGGAAAATTTTAATGGGATAATAAATTTCAGAGTTCGTTTGTTGAGATGAAACATCTTTTGTCATATTTATCGGTGTTGAATCTTCCAGAGGGTGGTAAGGTCTATGTGGTATTCTATGATGAATAAAGATATATTTTTTGTTTCACTCTTATATAGGGAAATCACATTGTTTCCTTTGTATCTCTAAAAATTAGGACACACAAATTGAATAATCCAACCCATGAACTTTAACATGTAGTTTTGATGCATGTGGTTAAGAGTTTGGGGAATTAAATTTTCGTAGAAAGGATTACCATGTACTACGAACATATGAGAATGAGTTATTTCTTCTCTCAAAAATGATTGGAATCTACTTTAGAGGATCTACGTTGAGTCCCCATAGTATCTTTATTTTGATATCACCTATTCCCCAGAGAAAGGGAATGTCATTTTTGATGTGTTAAGAAGGAACCTTCCAACCCAACCCATGAATGAAACATCAACAGAGTGGAACTTTATGTCTCTTATTCCATAGTTACACATTGGATATCAGGATGTAGGGGATGAGGTTATCTTTTACAGCTCTCATTTAACAATCACACTTCCTGATATGGTTATTTAGGAACATAATCTGGTTGATGGATTCTATCTCATTAGGAAATCTTTTTATGGTGGGGAGATCATTACATGGTGGTTATTCTCCACAATGTGTATCCTATGTTTCTAAAAACACTATGTTGAAACATTTCCTATGAGGAATGTTGTGGTAGGGGTTTTCCATAATTCATAGTGGGAAGTTCTCTTAGTAACAAAAACTATGTTTTATAAAATGTGGTGATGATTCTAGTGGATGGGTATATGACAATACATTAATAAATGTATTTCTGATTACCATACTTTCCAACAGTTCACGGTAAATTTCTCTAAACATTCATGTTTTCATCAGCCACTTACAGTGCTGAAATGGAAGTGAGATTATATTTATATGGACTTTGTGGTTTGGATTTGACATACCTGATGAGATAATAATTATCAATGTGTTCTGGTCAATAGGCTACTGAAATTGGCTAACTTTACACCCATGGTAGATATAAAAAATGTGGAGAATTTGGTATAGCATTGTGTGGGAGAGATTGTTCATTTTCATAGAGTTCCATCTACTATAGTCTCTAATAGAGACCCCATTTTATGTATCTCTTTTTGGGTGTCATTCATAAGGCACTAGGGTCACATGTTCATTTTAGTGAGGAATACCATTCAAAGAAAGATGGTCAGACAAAGATGACAACAATGATTCAGTTGATTCATCAAATATTGAAGTTGACACAAATTTAATATAAATTTTATGTTAATAAGAGGCATATAACATTGGAATTTTCAGTTGGTGATTTGGTGATCTTGAAATTTTCACCCAGTTTGGGTCATTTATGGCTTGGGAAGTAGGGGAATCTTTCTCCTCCTTTAGGGTAATATTGAGGTTGTTTAAAAGGAGAAAAAATTGGATTATTATTTACAAATTCCACTATATTTGGTGTTGGTACCCGATGTTCTCTTTGTTTGAAAACCAAGGAATATTTGTTCTGATAAATAGCATGTTTGGAGCTGGTGTGATCTTGATGTTGAGCATGATTTGTTTGTGACTAAGCATCCAGTCAGGACAGTTTATTTTGAGGCCAAGGTGCTTTGTGGGAGCTTGATATTTGGGGTATGAGTTTTATGGAGACATGTTTCTGATTCTCATTAGATATGGGAGAATGAGGTAGTAAGGAGAAATTAGGGGCCTCATATATTATAAATAGAAGCCACTTGAAAGGATTTTTGGGGATGGAATGTTTTTGTGGTGGGTAGGTTGTGACATATTTCTACCTTTCTAAAAACTATGTTCTAAATATTTGTGGAACTTTTCCTTTTTTTTGGTTGGGTAATTCTAAGAAACAATTATTCGGATACCAATAATGATGAATTTATGGATTTTTGGACTTTATATAATAAAAACTTTGGGTTCAACAGACTTCTAGGGATTTATATTCCATGTAAGTGTAAAGGGAAAGTGCTTCTGATCCCATATCCTATGTTTCCCTTTGGGTGACTGTATATTTTCTCCTACCAGGTAAGAGTAAAGGGAAAGTGCCTCTTAATAGAGGATGATGTTATTGACCCCTTGGGGATTGGAGTGGTGTTTCCTTTTGGATGTTGGGTTATCTTGCCTATTTTCAAGTACTTTTATGATTTATTGTTTGGGTTTTCATATTCTTGTTTGGTTTCTTGTACTATACCACTATAGTGTTATTGTACATACTGATATGTATCAATTTTCATCGACTGTGTTTGTGGAATGCTCGTTCCCAATATCAAATTGCATTATTCTAGGTGATAATCACCAATCCATCACTACAATAATCTATTATTTAGAAATGTTTTCTCAACATAGTTTATTTAAAATGTCACTAATTTTTTAAGTTTTCTATTATTTTCTATAAATGTCATTAATTTATAGACGTTTTCTTAAAAATGTGTCTATTTTAGTGAAGTTTTATTAAAACATCGCTAGATTAGTTATCATTTTGTAAAAAGTTTCTAATTTACTGATGTTTCTTGAAAATTAGGGTAATTTTGTAACTTTTCATGAATATGAGTCTAAATTTGAAATATTTATTGAAAAAATTCACTATTTTAGTGATTTTTCTAAAAACAATGTCCCTTTTTTATCGACGTTTCCAAAAAATATCACTAAATTAGTGGTATTTCCTAAAAATCATCACTAATTAAGTGATATTTGTTGAAAAATGTTGTTAATTTCCTGACGTTTCCTAAAAATGATCTCTAAATTAGAGACATTCCCTAAACAATGTTGCTAAATTTGAAACACATCCAAAAACATATTTCTAAAAAAATTATATTAATATAGCTTATTTCCCTATATCGATTTAAATATGTAATTAAAATTATATATATATATATATATATTAATATATATAATCATTGACACATATAATTATATATAAATATATATAAACACACATTCACATATATATATGTATATATATACATACATATATTTACATATTAAAACACAAATATATTTTAAATTTATTCTCATTTTTAAGAAAACATGTCTATTTTAGTAATAATTGTACCAATGTTTTCAGATGTTACTAATTATTTATGTACACATGGACATATATATTTATACAAACAGATATATATATATAATATTAACATATATATATATAAAATAAACATATATTTAAATATACAGTATAAATATATACATATATATATGTATATATAATATAAAATATAAACAAATTGATATATAAACACACACTCACACACACAGATATATATATATATATATATATTTTAAACATATATATGAAATATTAAATATAGAAGTATATGAAAAATATAAACATATAAAAAATATAGTATAAACTTATATATAGATATATAACCTTACAATATAGAATATAAAATAGTATATATATATATATATTACTATATGTATATTAATATATAAAATGATATGTCTGTGTGTGTGTGATGTTAATTTTTTAAATAATGACACATATATATAAACATATATAATTAGAAAAACATATATTTAAACATACACACAAAGATAGAGATGTATATATTAATATATATAAATACACACACACAACAACACACACACACACATATAGTATAAACATAAAATATAATCATTTATATATTATAATATAATCATAAAATATAAAATATAAAAATATATATATTAATATATTTATATTAGTATACACATATATTTATATATGTATATTAATTTTAAATAATAAAATGTATATATATATAGCATAATGCATTTAAATATTTTAAATTTAGTCACAATTTTTAAAAAATGTTACGATTTAAGTGATATTTTTTCCAAAATTTTAAAATTTGGCTAATTATATATATATATACAAATTCACACACATCACACACGTATATAAAATCATATATAAGTATATAATGTTTTATTATCTATAAAATATATAAACTCATATATATAATATATAAAAATATATATACACATAAATAAACATAAAATATAAATATAAAACACAGAATATATATGAAAATAAAATTTAATCATTTATATAGCGTAAAATATAGGCATATTTTAAAAGATAAACACACATAGATCTATATAATATAATATAAACATATATATTTAATTTTAATTTGTTAAAAACATTAATCATTATATATATATATATTTATAACATAATATATTTATATAAATAAAATTCTAACAGGTGGGTTGGACTCCTTCTTTTCTGTGATGCAGGAGGTCCTGGGATCAAATTTCTAATGCATCAAATTTTCTTTCTGAAAATGGAGGTGTGATGGGTTGAGCAAGCATGGAGTCGATACTAGAATGTGGAGGCAGACTGAAGAGGTACATGTGAGCAAATAAGGAAAGAGAGTGGGTGAGGCTTGGGTAAGGTTGTAGGTGGAGATCTAGAAACTCAGGGGGACACATAGGGCGAGGAGGTGGGAGAATATTAGGGAACTATAGTGTGTAGGGGGAAATGATTGGGTACTTCACGCAGGTGGGAGATCTAGTATTGGATGGTATAGGAGGCAAGGGGTTGGGAGATTGGGGAACTAGGTGGTAAAAGGGGAAGAGATTGGGAACTGGTCAGTTGTAAAACGGGCAAGAAGGTGGGAAATCATTAGGGAAGAACTGGTGGGGTACATGATGTGTGGGGAAAAATAAAATTCAAAAAAATTCAAAAAAAAATCATTGGTGGGTAAAAAAATTCCAAAAATTCCAAATTCAATATATATAAATTCTAAATAAAAAAATCTATAAAAAAATCTATAAATTTCAAAAAAAATCAATAAAAATCAACATTTTTTTAGAAATATCATGAAATGAAATATCATTAATGATGTTTACATACCAATTTTTACAAAAATCATCAACAAATGAGGTGATGAAAAATAGAGTCATCTAAAAGTGTTTCTAATTTACAGATGTTTATTTGATAATGATTCACAAAAAAATTTGTAAATGAGGTGTCACTAAATAGAAGTGTTTATAAATGTTGCTAAATTATCAATGATTATAATCACCTCTAACTAGAAACATTTTTAAGCGTTTCCTGCTAGTGATGTTTATAATTGTATCAAATTTAGTGACAACTCATTTTTTAATGATTTTTAGAAAAATCGGTTCATAAATTAGCAACATTTAAAAATTCATATAATGTAAAAAATTTACTAATTGGAATTTTTTTGTACTGTCTATGGATAGGGAATTCCATTCATGCTATGTCAGTTCTAGCTTAGTTATCAGGTAACCAGTGTCACTGGCTTGGTTATTGATAGTTATCCCAAGCCTAACATGTTATGAATTTCTTGATGAGTATCCTTGACATATGATTTTATATGCTTATGTGCCTTCCACAAATCTATGTCTTGTGCCAATGATATCTAATCATGGATAATTTTCACAGATTCCCTTATGATTTATATCTTATGAGATTTAAATATTTATTCCTTCACACAATATTATGATCATTGATATGTAGTGTATGGTTTTCATATGTTATGCTCATTTTCTCATACTCTTATATTAATGTTATGCTTACAAGTTTCTCTTTTCTACCCTTATTTCTCATCAAATCTCACACTTTATTGTGTTTCTATTCCCCATGTAATGATAAATGGTTTAAATTAGGATATTTTTATGAAGTTTACTAAAGAGGAGATCTTTATGGGAGACCTTTAAGACCATTCCTGAATTAAGAAGATTATGTTCAAAAATTCCAAATTTATTAACTATTACAATCCTTAGGCATGTGTTTGTGTAATTTAAAGAGTATTCATCTAAAATGATTTAATACCGATGTATGAAAAACCACAATAACTATAAACATGGTGTCCTCTCCAAGGATAAAAATGAAATATCTATATGAGGGGAAATATTTCCTCCTCTAAAACACATATCCTTAAAATCCCATGAACATCACTCTAAATGTGTAGTGAGTCATCCCAAAAATAGTAATTCCACTAATAAATAAATTACATATCTTTTTATTAATAAAATCATATTCAATCAATCATCTAGTATGGAAATTATAAAGATCCTTATATGATGTATTTTGCATCCCTAAAGCAAAAAACTGTTTTTCATCAGGTATAAGGATATTGATATCAATTACATTATCACTTTGGTTATTAGACATCATAGATAAGTTGTCTTATAGAATATTTTCATAACATTATTTATCTTTAATTTCAAAATAATGTTCTCATAACAAGAGAATCCACCTCATATTTTTAGGTTTTTTATCTTTATTTTGTAGCGGTTATTTTAGGGTATCATTGTTAGTAAATACTAAAACCTTAGGTACATTTAAATACATCCATAAATTCTCTATGGAAAACACTATTGCCTAAATTTCATTCTCAATGTTAGTTAAATTCTTTTGGGACTCATCAAAAAATATTATATCGTAGTAAACAATATGAAGTATTTATCCCTTCCTATACCCTAAAAGAACCCCTATAGTAAGATCACTAGTGTCAAACATTAACTCAAAGCCTATAATCCATTCAAGGGATGAGATGATGGGTGAATAACAGATTTTTTTCCTTGAAAAGGATTAATGACTCAAAACATCTCTCATCAAAAATGAATGTTGAGTTCTTAAAAAAATAATATAATGGGGCCTTATTAAATTAGATAAATTCTTGATGAATCTCAATTAAATACAACCATGTACAGAAAAATTATAATTAGATTGAAATTTTAAGCAGGGGTATTTTTTGAATTACCTCTATTTCAGCATTTTCACCCTCTATTACCATTTTTTAATCCTTAATATCAATCATTATTCCCTTGTTAACCATTAATTGTAATTTTTTCAAATTTAGAAGCATGTTGGTTTCTTGGCATCATTGAAAATCCAATTCCAAATTTTCCTACCATATAACAAAAGTACATAAAAAATGTAAAAAAATAACCATGAACACCACTATAAATATCTCAATAATATTGGTAAAATACAAATCACACATCATGGAAAGGTGGTTAGGGAACCACACATTGTAATGGGAATTCATCAGTAGTTAAATTTTCATAATGGGAAAGTGAAGGTGTACTTTTAATGATCATTGGGTCTATATGGATATATTTGTAATGAAAATAACCACCCAAATAATTTAATAATTAATTAAATTAAAATATATTATGAATTTGATCCAAAAAAGTAATTGGAAAATGAATCTTTCACATGACACCCTAATTATGTTTTGATTAGTCAATTAAAACCATCCATTTTCTTACTCTTTTCGTTTGTATGTGTTCCTTATTTTCTTTTTTTATAGTCATGATTCCTCCTTTATTAGGAACCACATGTTTTGGGAAGATCCATGAATTTTCTTGAATATGGATTATAATTCCAACATCTATCATTTTTCACTATTCTTTTTTATACTTATTTAATGTTGGGGTTGATCCTATATTGACCCTCATATATTATATTTTCATTAAGGACTATTGATCTATTTAACTTTTATATGTAATTTTTAATCACTTTGTTGTTATATATGGACCAACATATGTATTTTTTAATAATTTAACATTGAAATAAACGTTTTCCCTTTACATTTCCTTAATTATGAAAAGATGGTAACTGAAAGACAAAGGTTCCCACCTAGAAAATTTTATTTCATATTAGAAGGAATTCGTTTGAGGTAAAATTTGGATAATTATATGTTCTAAAGGATAATTTTTAGTCAAGGATCCCTAATGTCATTAGTGTATTTCCTTAAAAAAGGGAGATAAAGAAAGCCAAAATTTTACTACTTTCCAGATCAGATATCTCTTCAATTTCAGAATATAAGAATGGTTTGAGTTTGTTTTCCTCAACAAATTTATCATGATATTCCAAAAAATCACCCTAATAAGTATCAAATTATTATATTTCATTACTTTTACTGATTTCTACACATGTTTCAGTATGCATGTATATTTTATAGGTCTCCTAAATCATACTAAATTTTTCTATAATTCTATTAAATGGTTCTTTAAATTTTTGTTTCTTTTCACTGCATATTTCTATAACATATTGAGGTACCTGACATATATCAACAAATAATAATCCCTTAATTTTTTCATTGAAATTAAATATTAATTTTTCATTATATACATTTTTGGATTATCCTCATGTGGATTTCAAATTATGACCCTGAATGATAAGGAATTTATTATCACATTCCATATTTATGATAATAATTTCATTATGTAAAAAAAATTCACTCCCACAATCAAATCACCCACAATTCTGTTGGGGTGAATGAGAGAGATTTCAACCAACAACATGAACAGTGTAGTTGGAAACAACTATCCCAATATATATTGTAAAAAAAACTAATAATTGATCAAATTTCTATTGGAATTAATATTCCAAAATAAATTGTTATTCTCATTATTCCATAGAGTGAATGGTATTACAAATATGTATATATATTTAATTTTACTAGGTGACATATTTTGAACAATAGAAAAATACACTTATGTTGAGTTGTAAGTGAAAATATCATATATTGTTTTCAAATTTGGAATAATTTATTTCATCATTTCCAATATTATTAGACTAGAAATAAATATTGAAGTAATGGGTTATTGAGGAATATATTTTCACACAACAAAATAATTTTGTGTTTTTTGGTTATAGATTATTTTTATTAAATCTCTATTGGAAAGGAATATGTGGCGGAGATTCTTTCAAAGAGTATCCATCCACTACCATTATTTCTCAAACATTTATTTCCATTATTTCATCGTTTTTATAAACTTCTTCATTTTGATTTATATGTGGAATGGAAAGGTTTATCTTAATTTATTCAGGTATGTCCATATTTATTGACTCATAGTTTTCTAGATTTCTGGATCCCATATTCATTTATCATTTCGTTTTGGATTTTCTAATATCATATTTATCTTCCAGATGATTTTAAACCACTCTTATTCATGAAATCAATAAAATTATCCTTTGTGGTCATTTTAGTTTTGATATAAAACATCTATTTATCTCTACTACATAATTTTATAACTATCTAACCCATATCTGTTTGAAGGCTTTGTATATTAGTGTTTTGTTTCTCCTCTTGACAATACATTCAAAATAGCCTTTGATACATCCTAGAAATCATTTAAACCTCATTATTTCCTTGTTGATGGTAAACTAATGTTGTAATTTGTTTTGAAATTATTTCCTAAGATATGTTGGGGATATAGGGGAAATAGTAGGCCTAAACACAATTTTCTCTCTCGAATAGATATTTAGGTTATTTTTATATCCTTGATTACAGTTGTTAGAGAATGGGGCATACCTAGACTATATCATATGGTCTTACCCAATAAAATTAAAATTTTTAGAGGAATGAGTAGGTATATTTATGTTAGGATAGTAATTATTTGAATGACCAATAATATCACAATGATGACATTTCTCCATAAGATAATTTTGATTATTTCTATTATAAAACTTTGTAGGTTGAGCGCCATTTTTTTAAATAGTAAAATTTCCATTTTTATTTATATCCTTTATTGATGGGAATTTTTTCTATGATGTTTTTAGAATATTATTGAAGATATTACTTGATTGTTCAAAAATATTTAGTGAAAAAGCATTCTCTATAGTATTTATTAACTATCATTTGGTGTTAAGGGGTGAGGTTATTATAAAAAAATTCCATTAGATATTATGGAGTACACTGATAATTTTGAAACACCCTAATTAAACCTTTAAAATTTTCATATTTTTCATTGAATAGATCACCATCATCCGGGAAAAAACCAGTGACTTTATGTCTCACCTTAGTTTTCATTCTCCATTCATAGATTGATTTGGCTTCTCAAAGTAAGACATTTCTTCCATTATATTCTGAATTATATTCCCTTTAATGCGATAGATAGCATATTTTTTTAGACATGTCATTAATTACTCAAATTTGTGACCTTATTCCTCATATATTCCACATATTAAATCAACAAAAACCAACCTATTATGGGGGGATTTATTTGATGAAACTCTTGTAATAGATTACCTTTTCTATAAATCAGTCCTTAATTTCTCGCTATATATCCACCATGGCCCATGAATCATTAAAAAAAATATATTATACCATCAATAGTATGATTCCTTTCTATAACTTCCAAAAGAAAATGATAAACGTACAAACGTTGATCTCCCACCCTGAGAATAAAATTTTATAAAAAAATATTAGGGTTATCCTCCTTCAAATAGTCTTTTGTTCAATGGGATTTGTGGATTTATTAAAATATTCTCCCCTTCATTTGATTTATAATAGTGTATCTCATTTATATTTTGGAAGTAAATAGGTCTAAACATGTTTTTGTCACCTTCACTATAAGAAATAAGAGATTTATTTTCAGATCGATTGGGTGTATATTTTTTTTTCTACTAGAATGCTTCATTCCAAAAACATAAAAAGAATTTATTTTAATATGATTTTTGTTTATTTCTTTATCATTCTCATCCACATTAGATTATCTTGATATTGTAACTACTTCTTCATTAAATTTACTTTTTATCACAAACTCATAGATAATTTCTTATTATTTATTTTTTCCTAAAATCTATAACCTTTATCATTTCATATGAAATGTTACTGTTGTGAAGATGATCAATTGATAAATATTCTAAATCATTCATGTTATAAATATTGGGATCAACTTTTATGGAAAAAGTTTCAATAACTTTTTGAAAATAGTTAAATCATCCAACTTATCACAATAAAACGAGATGCTACTCACAATCTCATTGGCCCTTTTAATGTAGTATTCAAGGTAATCATCATCACCCATAAAGATTTATTTAAATATTCTCTTTTTTAATTTCAATTTGGATTCAATGAATTTGGTATTTCATTTAATTTTCCCCTCTTAATTATTTCCAATTATCATTGATAATGTGAATATCCATAACATTTTTCTATGCCATATTTTATTTTGGTATTCAAAAATAATTTTTTTATTTTCCATCAATTTAAATTTATTTATTATTCGTTAAAATGAGAGTCCATATTCAAGGAATTGATTAAAAAAAATATTTTTAGAATCTATTTCTTCTTGTTTGAGTGATATATTGTAGGGAAGAATCATAGTCATTTAGTTTTCGTAATTAATCCCATAAATATAGGGATAACATATCTATTAAAAAAATTATTCAAAGTACATTGAAATTTATTAGAACACTATGATAGAACCAATATATTCTTTGATACCACTTGTAATTCCCCTGTACAGATGGACAAATGTATTGGGGAAGTAATAATTGGCCCTATATAATGAATTATTCTTTTTGAAATAAACATACTAGACTGGTTAAAGTCCTAGTATACTCAATATATTCTCAAAACCCCTCCTCTAATGTATTAGTAATAAGAGAAACAACTACACATTAATTTAAATGTATTAGCTAGAAACTCATACCATTTTTTATGATTGGATAGTTTATCTAATAATAAATTCTTCCATGGTATCCTCATGTGGCTATAACCAAGGACCAACCTACTCCAATCAATATGGAGACTCTAAGTGTCTCATATTCCGGAGGCCCTCTGGAAGAAATAAATATACTATATGATGTATGATCCGAATAATCAAAAATATCATATGATTCAAGGAAACATATGTTACATTTGATATATATATCCCCCACACCCAATGAAAAAGAAAGATAATTATGTCTGCACAAATAGAACCTCACATCTATATTGCCAAGTCATCTTTAGAAAATGGTATTCCAGTTTTATAATCATTCTATATCTTCAAGTGATATTATTTTACTTAATAAATTAAATAATCTAGAACGTAGGTCTCTACTTACCTCTAGTGATCCCGAACATGGACACATTTTATTTCTCAATAAAAATATGTTTTTATGTGTAGAGTTCTATGTTTAACTTTAAAATTGAACTCCAAAGGTAATAAAGCCCATTTTCCTTCAGTCTATTCTTATTTGATTTTTGAATTTAATTTTGATTTAGTTATATTGATTATGATGTTAACATATTTTGAGAATAGCTATCAAGAATCATCTGATTTTTTTATTGATTTTAAACATCATATTCATTTCTAAAAATATTAGATGCTCAATGAAAATTCATATAAAGATCATTAAAATAAAAACCGGCCTCTAAAAGTATTAAGGAATCATCACAAAAGTAACATGTTGAATGTAATATGGGTCCACATTAATTATCATTCCTTTTCCACCCCCTCCCCCCACCTCAAATTCATTCAAACAATAAAATTTATACACAATAGTGGATTAATACACTCTTCTCAAAGAATCATGTGCCGATCAAAAGTCAAACACACTATAATGAATTTCTAGAATTCACTAAAAAATACTGAAAACATATTAAATTGATCTTGAGTCCTTATCATCCTCACAAACATCATTAAGTAGGTTTATAATACCATGTCATGAGAATTTCAATGAAAATATTTCTTTTGGATGATTTCTCATAAATTTCAATCTTGTATAACCTTTTATCCGTAGGTTTTTCAATCAATATTTTAGAAAACACATAGAGAAAAGAAATTAAACTAAATTAGATAGTATTTATTCAAATCATACATTTATTTAAGATAAATATCATCATCGTTAATTATCACACAGTGATTTTGTTTCATTACATCCTTATTGTCAATAAATATATCATAATTTATTTGGGAACATCACATATAATGACCTTAAAAAGTTACCCCAAACTTAAAAACTTCCCCAACCTTAAAAATTTCTCTATAAACCATAGTGACTTGTGAAAAATAACCTACAAATATCCAAATAACCATAAAATGTTAGGAAAATTACAATACAATACTCCCATCATCCTTAAAATTTTAGTAAAAATTCCATTCAAACACATCTTGGATTCTCCATGAATTTTAATACAAATTAACCTTAGGGTGTAAGGTGAAATTTATGAACATCTAATTAACATTATGAAATCTTGGATATTATTTATATCTTGAACACAAAAAAATAAAAAATATTTACAATGTGTAAAAGAACCATGACACCCCAAATTCAACCCAACACACCTCTAACCGTTAGGATATGTGTTTGACATTACTTTTTAGGTTGTTTGAAATGTTCCATAAACGTCATTGTCAATAAATAACCCAGAAACCATACCAATGGGATTTTTTAAAAAATAGAAGACAAATAATTTGAGTTAGAGAGATAATACTCACAATTTAACAGTTTTACATGATTTTATCACAATGGTAATTGTATAGCTAATGATTTTTGTCAATGGTTTCAATTACTTATTATAAATTCTGATTTTAATATCAAATAAACAAGGAATATGATTAAAAAGATATTTCAAAATTATAAGAAGAATAAAGATACGGAAATTGTAAATATTTTTATCAATCTCATGTACCCTCTTCAAGTGAATTTAGAATGTGGACAATGCGTTTATCCTTATTTTTCTCCTTAATCTTGGAAAACCCACCATGGAATGATCCAAGAAATATACTATCATTTATCACAATGTATTGATATACAATATTCGAGTGACTCACATAACATTTATATACTTCTCATGTATCATGGAATGAAGACCCCAGTTATATAATGATTTTAATATATATTATTTGTGGAATTTATCTCTTCCAAAAAACTAAAAAGATCTAAAAAAATCCACTATTGTTGCATGACGATGTGTATATTGGTGTGGCCTTTATATGATTCCATATCAAAATATGACCTATTTTGGTATGACCCTTTTTCTTTAAACATGATTTTTTTTCTTCCAATTAAACAGATAATTAAAAACTAAAATCTAAGAATCGTTATTTTCTGAAGTCTTGTATTGTAGTGTAGGTTATTTCTTACATCAAGGTAGCCTTTATGTCCCATGAATATCCCACTGCCAAACATGGTTTTAATTTATGGAATGACCCAACCATATGATTATTCAATATATACTCTTTAAAGATATATAAATATAGATTATGTAAGGTATTATATATAATAATAAACACTTCTTCATCTTCTCACCATTTCGGTGTGACAAGTACTACTTTATGCAATTATTTTATCCACTTTAAAAAATCATCATTCGTTTTCAACTCAATCATATATTAGTGGATTACAACTTGTTGGTAAGAATATTTTAAATAAATGATGCATGAAAATACCTTTATAACTCAAGAATGAATTATATTAATAAATTAGTCCTACAATTCTTCCATTGTATATGTTATATAAACACCACACTATACGATATAATGGTTTTAATGATAATTTTCCATCATTGAGTGTAATGTTCAATGATAAATTATTCATCCCTTTAAATATAGATTAATTAAGATCTCCACCCATTATTAAATTAATTACTTAGAGATCATAAACACCAAGACTCAATAACTTCCCCAGTCATAATGTGATCATCAATAACCTCATAAGCGATCTTTAATCTCACCATTTTTTTTGAAATTTATGGAATAATACATGATCTGTTCTATATGATTGAGCTACCAATACCTCATTGATAAGGTTAAGCAATACGGTATTTCTCCCAATGCAATTAAATACATTTTATCTTTTCCCCTATAAAAAACGCATATATAGATCCACTTATAGGATCTATGAGTGATCAGTGAGAAGTGGTGAATTAGTGATCTTAATTTATTTTACCTTGTATTTTTAAAAACATTTCCCTATGATAATGGAGAGTGATATTTTATGTCCAATAATTTAAACTAAATAAAAACACAATGTTTCTAATGATTTATAAGGTTTACTAATCAAAATGTGATTTATTATCATAAATATGATTTGAATTTTTCATGATCACATGACCCACTAAAATATCCATGGAGTACAAATGATAAGGGATTATCATAAACCTGGGTTACACATCTCGTGATACTGTTTTGGGGAATATCATACATAATTTCTTATTATATATTACAATGATATAAATTATAGGTCACACCTAAATATCCTTCTACCAAATTGATTCTTTTTAAGTTGTTTTGTGTTAGTTTGATCTCTTCATTATTCTCTTTCATTGAATCAAGATTCCACATCAGTGTTCATTCCATCATATCATGAAACCATTCCCATCACAAATTATATCTTCATCATGAGTTGTGTTCTTTGAAATAAATATCATACATATCTTCTTCCACTATTTATTCCATCTCCCTATCTTCATTATACGTCCATAGAGAGCAACACATTTTTATTTCAGGAATGTAGGATTTTTTAACAGATATCTTACAATAGAATAGTTCATTTGAATTTTAATTTCAAATTATAATTCCAAAAACCAAATTACATCAACTTATTTTTCACTAAATCTTTATCTTTGACCATCTTTCATATTTTTAAAATCTATTTAAAATCCCAATAACATATTAGTACTGGATAAAACCCATCATATTAATTAAACTATAATTAAACCTCTATTTTTAATAGAAAAGTTTTTATTATGTTTTTAACCTTAAAATTTCTTCTCATTAATTAGTAAAAGCGAATTTTTATATTTACAAACTGATTTAATAGTTTTTTAATCATTATAATGAGTTCTACCTTCAAAGATATCAATTATGAAGACATAATATTTTTCACCTAGTATGTAAATATATGATTATATTTACATGTATACCCAACATTGGATCCCCATATGTGATTTCAATCCTATTAATTAGAAGACATACTAACATATAATCACATACCCCAGCCACCACTCATATATTGATCTTTATGCATGATAGTGATCCCCTTACATATCGAAATCCTCATACATCGATCTATAAACATAGTGTTATATCGATTTTCTTCTAGCTTAATTGTGGATCCCTTTATGTTAATACTCATATGTTGTGTTGGATCCCTTTATATTTATCCAATATGTGGATCCATTTATCTGAAATATTTACTAAGCCATCTTTTCATATTTCCTTCGAATAATATCAAAATTGATTCTAATCGACTCACATCCATCTTATGAACATCCATACATTAAAAAATCTTTCACCTCGCATATTTTAATTTAAATTATTTAATTTAGAACATGATTTATTTCCTAAAAACGGGCGATAACACAAAGATAACATCCACTTCATGCATCCCCACAAAAATCATGTGATAATTCCTAGATTCTTGAGGAAAATTACTATGACAAAAATCTACCCAATTACTCAAATACATACATAAAAATCCATATCTCAACAATATATAAAATAAAATAATCTATCTACCCATTTGAAATAATATTTCTATTCTATTTATAAAAATACCACCTTCATTTATTTTTCAATAAATGCAAGGATAAAAATATATTTTAAAGAAAAATAAAAAAAATTTGAAATTTTTTAATGTCTTAAAATATTAATGGTTTGTTTAATTTTTAGGATATTATTCCTAGAAATACAACATCATTTTGAAGATAAGATAGTGAGTAATATTTAGTTTATACTTGGTATGTGGAACAATTTATGAAAATCTTGTATTCTCATTGGTTGATTTGAAACAACACTATCTTTCATCAACCTCAGGAGACACTTCATAATTAACTTGTGTATGACTATAATATTGTTATTTGGAATTTAATTTTCTTTAACAATTTGTGAAAAGTGGTTCTAATATATTAGTTTGTAGCATTTGAAAATATAGTTTAAAATAATTTTATTATTTTTTTTATAAGTAATACTACATTTATTATTATTGTTATTATATAATTACATGTTATTGGCAATTGATATATGTGTGTGTAGGTTTGAGTGAATTATTCTTATTTGTTAACACTAAATTTCTTAATGGATGAATATTTCTAAAAAAGGATATTTTATTTTCATTATTATTACATTACCAATCATAGAGAGGAGGGATCCTCCATCCTCCCCATCATTTGGAAAAAATCACATATGAGAATAAGAGGGATCTCTTTATTTTTAACTCACTTTCCCTCCTCCATTAATATATTCCTTGGTTCATGGATTCATCTCTATGATAATGAGATTATTATACTCAATTATCGTTTCATATCCACCTTATTATTCTTCTTAAATTCATCTGTTTCTAGGGTTCATAGATAAGTCATGTATTTATAATGTAACAAAAAATACCATTGATTATAGGGTAATTATGTTTTAATAGGATGGTTACCGATTATCTAAATATAATCTGTTGATATTTGGTGATTATTTTATGTTTTTATTATTTCATCATAAATGATTTTATTCTTTATACATTATTTGATAATTCAATAGATTCTTGAGCAGTATTCATTAATTTCATACCAATGAAATCATTCTTTGTATTTTTTATAACATATTTATACATGTTTTCAATAATAAAATTTAGCAGATTATTATTATGTGAAAGGATTTTTTATAGATTTTGAATGTAAAATATTAAATACCAATGTTCTCATAGATAAGGTGGTCAATAAAGGGATAATAAAACATATTTAATTCGAAATAAAATTATAATCATTATTGGTGTTATAGTAAAATTCTAATGGATGGATTCATATATTTCTTTTATAATGTTTAAGTCTTCCAATGTGATTTATATTTAGTTTATTTTTGTAGAGACCCAAAGCTTGACGTACATGGACATTACATTACTTTTTGGAATACTTAGTACATAAAAAAAACACACACTCAAGGATTGTAATAGTTTAGTGTCTTTGGAAACTCAGAATATAATCTTCTAATCGTGGTGAAAGATCTTCAACATCTCCCATAAAGATCGTCCCTTTTTTTACCTAAAACCTTCCTTTATATCCTGGGGAAAAGAAAACAGAAAAGGGTGAGCTCACATTCTCAATAAGGGTAAACAAAATAAATATCAATCACATAATATTCATAAGAACATAACATTTTGGAAATCGTAACCTGCAAAATAGAGAATAATTTCATAACATGGGATAAATCATAATAGTGAAATGTAATCCCAATAATCATAATTTAAAACATGAATATTTGTGGCGTACACACATAATCATAGAGAATCATTTCTTATTAGTCAAGACTCATTTCCAAGACTATCTTAGTGGACAAAGTCTGTTTCTAAACCGAGTCACCCTCGTTTCAGTCCTACTTCACTGAACCGGTATAACCTACCGTTCCAGCCATGTCTATCTCATGAGATATAAAATCTTTACCCAATGCATTGGAGGGAGATATAGTTCCCACCCATCTCATAATGATACCATTCTTATGTGTTCCACAAAAACATAAACCATTCATCATTGCATAACCCATGTAATAAAAATGGGAATCTAAAACATCGTGACATCATAAAACAATTCATATAAGATAAACGAATTCATAAAAATAATTCCACCACAACATAATCAAATCAATGTAATAATAGGGATAGAAACAGAACCCTTTATTATCTTAGATGGAAAATAATTTTGATAAAACACTTGAACCCCATTCTTGAGGAAAATATCCTTTCTACTTTAAAAAAACGTTTCCTTTCTTATCATGTCATAAAATTCTAAACTAAAAGAAGTTGATTAAAAATAAACATGAAAAATTTTAAAGGAATATTTTTAGAAATAATGTTTTAAAAATCCATTCATGTCGTATAAGTTAAAAAAACATTATTCTCATACTTTTGTCGAAAAAGTCAAAATGAACCTCGTACGAAAAAGGACAAAATATTCCTTTCATATATTTTAATAAAAACTCACCGAAGGGTAAAATTGGATATAAACTATTTTAGAATGATGTAAATATTACATATTGAGGAAACATGGATGTGGATGATAAAATACACCCCATTAAATTTCAAAGTATAAACAATCTCGGATAAAAATGAGATTGTGATATTTCCTTTACCTTTGGTCTGATATTCTTTGTACGTGTCCGAAACTCCTGTATAATGATTTAAATAATGTTATTGACTTATTACAGAATCATACTTATTTTTATGATATCATTTATGGTCATATTATTAGCTTATTATTTGTAATATTTCATTACTACTTGTTATTCGGGTGTTTATTACTTTCTGTTCTTATGCGTGTTTTGTCGAATAAATTCTTATTCTTCTCTTTAGGTTATAGATACCTCATTTACAGAATAGTATTAGTGTAATATATATCATATTCATTCATTCAATTCATTTATATAATCATTATGAAATGAAGATCATGTAGAACGAGTCGCATCACATCATGGAGACGGTATTCCGTACGTACGCACGAGTGATGATATCGTTCCTATGATTGTGGAATTGTATTGGAGTGTATGTATACTATTTCAGAATCAATATCACTTTATAATAGTCATATATAGTCATTATTAACACCATTATACCAATCCAAGTAAGGTGGTGGTGGAAAATAGATTACACCACGGCATGGAGACGGTATTTCGTATGTACGCACGCGCGGTGATTTCTTTTTCCGTAGGATGGATAGATGGTAAAATAGGGTTGTTTCATAATTATAATAACATATAAGTATATGAGTGATACTGATCTTATTACTTCATAATGAAACAACTAAAGAAGAAGAAGCGGAAGAAGAAATAAAGATGAAAGAATCGGTAACGGACATTACCTTTTCTTTGAAGTGCTTCTTTAAGACCTCCGTTTAGGGCACTAAAATTGGTCTTTGAGGAAGACCCGAAACTCTAGTATGTTTCTAGTGATGTGGAGAAGAGAATTTGGTAGGGGTTGGCCGAGCTTGAAGGCTCAATGTGGTGTGAGGAAGAGAAGGAGGAGGTTCCCTTTTATAAAGGAGGAGAGGGGCACCTTTGGAATAACTAAAAATATTATTTTATTATAAAGCCAAATTCGATTTTAAATAGCTCCAAATTGAGTTATTTAGAATCTAAGGTGGGGATGGGTCGAAATACTCTCATCCAATAGAATTTAGACAAGTTTAGGTTCCTATTTTAACCTTATCATATAGATTTAACATTAAGTTAAATAATTTTACTTTTACCGTGTCTTCTTGTGTTCTTATACAATAAGGTTAATAAACTTACTATATCAAGCCAAACTAACCCCAAGTTGTTTATTATTAATATATATAACATTATATAAGTCATTTTCCCGATCCATAGATTTTTATGAATAAAATAACAATTAATAATATAATATTTGTTTTAAAAACTATTTTATGTCAATTTTGACAGTATTTAGTAATTGATTTTTGTAAAAATCATAACAGATTTATAAGTTAGAAAAAAGTTAATTAAATCAATACTAACATGTTATATTAACCTATAAAATTATTTTAATTCATAAAAAGTCTCAAATTATATTTATTTGGGTATTTATAATATCAATTATTCTAATTTTTCACTATTATAGTAATTACTGCTTCATCATTGTGTCATAAATAAATTACATTATTTAATGTCTAAAAATAATAAATAAAATATCATTATGTAGTAAATATTATTAGCTTTCTAATGAACATTTAAAATCTAATTTATCATATGTATAACCCTATATTATAAATGTTTTAGTAAATAAACTTTGATTCTAACTCTTTTAACTCTTATTTGAATTAAATAATAATAAATGTCCTAATCTAATCCAAGTGGGCCTAAATGGTCATATTTTATTCCTAAGGTTATTTTTGGTCGAATTACACTTATCCACTAGAATTAGGACATGTTTTAGGGTAATAATTATATCATTTTTACCCTTAATTATCCTATTTACTTTTAACCGTGGTAAAAAAAAGTAAAAAGTTACTATTCACCAAAAATTATTTTCATCTCATTGAACCACATTTTACTTACTGACATCAACTGTGTCCCTCGGATTTTTGAAATTCCACTCACAGAAGCGGTAAAATTAAGTTTTATGAAAAAATCGTTTTTTTACTACCACTTAGTGGTTTCACTATTCATCAAAAAATGAAAGTTTCCAGAAAAATACCAAAAATTAGGCCTAAGATATATTTGATATTATGAACTCAAAAATGATGTCTATTTTATCAAATTCAAAACATATCAGTTGCATTAATTATTATAAAAATTAATTCCCGTCATCAAAACAAATAGCGTGTTCTAAAGAGATAATAACTATCAAAAGATTGACACTTGTGTAGGACTGGTTTAAATGTGAAATTACATCCAATGATCAATATTGTATTAAATTATAAAAATATAATATAAATATACTTTAAAACCACTCAAATTATGAAATTATCACTATTAATTATTTTTATTATAAAAGTTCTTTTTGATTATAATTTAGTAATTTTCACTATTCATCGGAATAGGAAGGTTATCCAAAAAGTACCAAAATTTCACCTTAAGCTAAATTCGATACTCCCAATCCAAAAATGAAGTCCATTTTGAGAGCTAAAATTTCTAAAGTTTTAAAAGGTGGTTATTACTATTCATAACAGCTAGTTTTAATAATATTTTAATTGTATATCGTTGTTTAGTGAAACTCGATATTGCGTACTACACACGCTATCGAGGAAGGTCGCGGTTGCGTGTAATGCAAGGCAAGTCAAGGATGCGTGTTGAGCAATCTCCTTTTGGTGTAGCGTACAACACAAGACATTAATGAAATTAAAAAGAATATTTTTCATAAAATCTCGGGGTGTTACATTCTACCACCCTTAAAATGAATTTCACCCTTGAAATTCGTCGGGGTTATAAATGGTTTACTATTCGAAAGTTTCTTTAATAGAAACCTCGTAAAAAGGAATACCAAAACCAATCTTTAAAAACAAAAGTATGAAACGTAACGGTTACCCAAATAAACTAATCACTGGGTTTTCGCATAGGTGAAAATATGGATATCGAAGTGAAATATAACCATCATGTTCTGATGGAGAGTGGTAGAGAACATGGATATGGAAAATCCAGCAATCAGAAATCCATAAATTTGTGCCGATCTAAGGTACCATCTGATTCATCAGATATAAGAGCACTAGGACAACATTTTTGGTTTTTAAGATCATTTCCCTAAAGTTGATGAAATTAGAGGAAATACTTTCGTGATTTTGGTATATTCTCACCGTTTGTCGTTCTTTGGACAATTTCCACTTCATATCTTAAAGAAATGAAGTTGAATTTGTCATTCATGATGTGTTATCAGATCATGTGATAGAGTGATGGTTCATTCCATCTGTCTCAAAAAAATGTTAGAAAAGTTATCAAAAAATATATAAGTCCATCTAAAGTGAGATTAATCATATATAGTTCCTAAAATGGACTTATACATCATATATCATACTGATTAATATAATAAAACTAGTTTCTACTAAACAAGGAATTCATGTAGGCCAGTGGTAAGCGATAAAGGCCAGTCGCACTTCGGTTGTGGGTTCGATTCCCACAGCCTTGTCCGACGCGATGGGATGTCGCCCGTCCTGCAGGTTGTCCTTTTTCTAAAACTACATTACTATAACATCACATAAATAATATCAAAAAAAAATTCTATCCTTAAACAATAGTAACTTATGGTTAACATAATCCATTCCAATCTTTAGGCTTATCTAAAATACTTCGGTCCATGATCATAGTATAAAGAAAACGATAACTTGAAATGTCGTCAACCAAGAATGTGAATACCATCATTTATCCCCCATATATCTTGTTGGTCACATTCCAATCATGTGAATACCTTAATGATGTATTCTCTTAAAAAATGAATACTCATTAAACCTTAGTGAAAACATGAATGCTGTCAAAAGTTAACTCTTTCCACATACCAAAATCCAAAAATTCAATATACTCAAACCATGATATAACCTTCTCCTTATATCAGTCATGAGCTCATGAATACTATCAAAAATTTAATTTTCTCCTTATCCCTTCATTATGCGCATATCATCTACATTCCAAAAATATCTGAATAACCTTTCATGGATACTGGTAACATTAATCATACACTTTCAAAACTCAAGGAAAGACAACAATGTAACAATCCTTAGATGTCTCTTTATTCCATAGTACCATGAGATTACTTATACAACATTACACATGATAAACATGTAATCATTCCACTACATTCTTAAACCATTGACCGAGCTTCAACAATTCTTTCATCTCACGTATCATTTTTAGTCTCTTCATCATCATCCACATAAATACTACCCATACGACCATACTAATTCTCTTCACGATACTTTCCCTTAGGGAATTGGTTTGCATAATGCCCGTACATTCCACATTTAAAACATTTATCCATTGTTGATGTCGTAGCAATACCATTATCCTCATCCCTGGTGTTAACTGAACCATTTCCTTTTCACTTACTGGCTTTGTGTCCTTCTTTTCCACACCCAAAGCATCTTCCAGTTCCTTTGAAACATTCTCCTTGATGCCTCTTCCCACATGATTTACATAGGGGAAATTGAACTTTCTTTCTTCTATAGTTATCATGAAACTCCATCTTTCTCTTATTAGCCGAGTCAGGAAACTTAACAAATTCTACTTTATTGATCATATTATGAGAGTGCTGATTTGGCATAATAATGATGTTTGGACTTCCAAATCCTATATCATTTGGTTTCTCATGAATAATATCATTCCATTGTCCATCATATCCTCCATTATCGTGAATCATCTTGTTTCCATCTATTTTCTAAAACTCAAAAAGAATAGAGTGAGAGGCAAAAATCATGCTAGGGGAAAAAACATAATAAAGGGGGAGTAACTTCAATATCTAACATCTTAGGTTTAATTCTATGATCTTTAGCGTAATTCTAGTACTATAACCTATACGTATACTTAACCGTAGGGACATCCCTAGACATACCTTAGAAATATCTCTAGGGATCTCACTAACGTTTTTGCATCATAGTTTCCAAAGGTTGACTAAACCTTTCCTCTGATACCAACTGTAGAGACCCGAAGCCTAACGTACATGGAAATTACATTACTTTTGCGGAATAATTAGTACATAACAAATACACACACACAAGGATCGTAATAGTTTAGTGTCTTTGGAAACTCGGAATATAATCTTCTAATCGTGGTGAAAGATCTTCAACATCTCCCATAAAGATCTTCCCTTTTTTTACCTAAAATCATTCTTTATATCATGGGGAAAATAAAACAGAAAAGGGTGAGCTCAAATGCTCAGTAAGGGTAAACAAAATAAATATCAATCACATCATATTCATAAGAACATAACATTTTGGAAATCTTAACCTGCAAAAGAGAGCATAATTTCATAACATGGGATAAATCATAGTAGTGAAATGTAATCCCAATAATCATAAATTAAAACATGAATATTTGTGGCGTACACACATAATCATAGAGAATCATTTCTTATTAGTCAGGACTCATTTCCAAGACTATCTTAGTGGACAAAGTCTGTTTCTGAACCGAGTCACCCTCGTTTCAGTCCTGTTTCACTGAACCGATATAACCTACCATTCCAGCCATGTCTATCTCATGAGATATAAAATCATTACCCAATGCATTGGAGGGAGATATAGTTCCCACCCATCTCATAATGATACCATTCTTATGTGTTCCACAAAAACATAAACCATACATCATTGCATAACCCATGTAATAAAAATGGGAATCTAAAAATCGTGACATCATAAAACAATTCATATAAGATAAAGGTATTCATAAAAATAATTCCATCACAACATAATAAAATCAATGTTATAATAGGTATAGAAACAGAACCCTTTATTATCTTAGATGGAAAATAATTTTGATAAAACACATGAACTCCATTCTTGAGGAAAATATCTTTTCTACTTTAAAAACAAAATTAATTTCTTAACATGTCATAAAATTCTAATCTAAAAGAAGTTGATTAAAACTAAACTTGAAAATTTTTAAAGGAATATTTTTGGAAATAATGTTTTAAAAATCCATTCATGCCGTATAAGTTAAAAAAACATTCTGTATAATGATGTAAATATTACATATTGAGGAAACATGGATGTGGATGATAAAATACACCCCAGTAAATTTCAAAGTATAAACAATCTCGGATAAAAATGAGATTGTGATATTTCCCTTACCTTTGGTCTGATATGCTTTGTACGTGTCCGAACATCCTGTATAATGATTTAAATAATGTTGTTGACTTATTATAGAATCATAATTATTTTTATTATATCATATATGGTCATATTATTAGCTTATTATTAGTAATATTTCATTACTACTTGTTATTCGTGTGTTTATTAATTTTTGTTCTTATGCGTGTTTTATCGAATAAATTCTTATTATTATCTTTAGGTTATAGGTACATCATTTTCAGAATGGATTTAGTGTAATATATATCATATTCATTCATTAAATTCATTTATATAATCATAATGAAATGAAGATCATGTAGAACGAGTCGCATCACATCGTGGAGACGGTATTCCGTACGTACGCATGAGTGATGATATCGTTCCTATGATCGTGGAATTGTATTGGAGTGTATGTATACTATTTCAGAATCAATATCACTTTATAATAGTCATATATAGTCATTATTAACACCATTATACACATCCAAGTAAGGTGGTGGTGGAAAATAGATTACACCACGGCGTGGAGACGGTATTCCGTACGTACGCACGCGCGGTGATTTCTTTTTCCGTAGGATGGATAGATGGTGAAATAGGGTTGTTTCATACTTATAATAACATATCAGTATATGAGTGATACTGATTTTATTACTTCATAATGAAACAACTAAAGAAGAAGAAGCGGAAGAAGAAATAAAGATGAAAGAATCGTTAACAGACATTACATCTTCTTTGAAGTGCTTCTTCAAGACCTCCTTTTAGGGCACTAAAATTGGTCTTTGAGGATGACCAGAAACTCTAGTATGTTTCTAGGAAAGTGGAGAAAAGAATTTTTCAGGGGTTGTCCGAGCTTGAAGGCTCAATGTGGAGTGAGGAAGAGAGGGAGGAGGTGCCCTTTTATAAGGGAGAAGAGGGGCACCTTTGGAATAACTAAAAATATTATTTTATTATAAAGACAAATTCGGTTTTAAATAGCTCCAAATTGAGTTATTTCGAAGATACGGTGGGGATGGGTCGACCTACTCTCATCCAATAGAATTTAGACATGTTTAGGTTCCTATTTTAAACTTATAATTTAGATTTAACATTAAGTTAAATAATTTTACTTTTACCGTGTCTTCTTGTGTTCTTATACTATAATGTTAATAAACATACTATATCAAGCCAAAAAACCCCAAGTTGTTTATTATTAATATATATAACCTTATCTAAGTCATTTTTCCGATCCATAGATTTTTAGGAATAAAATAACAATTAATAATATAATATTTTTTTTAAAAACTATTTTATGTCAATTTTGACACTATTTAGTAATTGATTTTTGTGAAAATCATAACAGAATGATAAGTTCTAACAAAGTTAATTAAATCAATAATAACATGTCATATTAACCTAGAAAATTAGTGTAATTCATAAAAAGTCTCAAATTATATTTATTTAGGTATTTATAATATCAATTATTCTAATTTTTAACTATTATTGTAATCACTACATCATCATTGTGTTATAAATAAATTAAATTATTTAATGTCTAAAAATTATAAAAAAAATATAATTATGTATTATATCTTACTATATTTCTAATGAATATTTAAAATCGAATTTATCTTATGTATAACCCTATATTATAAATGTTTTAGTTAATAAACTTTGATTTTAACTCTTTTAACTCTTCTTTGAATTAAATAATAATAAATGTCCTAATCTAATCCAAGTGGGCCTAAATGGTCATATTTTATTCCTAAAGTTGTTTTTGGTCGAATTAAACTTATACTATAGAATTAGGACATGTGTTAGGGTAATAATAATATCATTTTTACCCTTAATTGCCCTATTTAATTTTAACCGTGGGAAAAAAAGTAAAAAGTTACTATTCACCAAAAATTATTTTCATCTCATTGAACCACATTTTACTTACTGACATCAACCGTGTCCCTAGGATTTTTGAAATTCCACTCACAGAAGTGGTAAAATAATGTTTTATGAAAAATTCATTTTTTACTACCACTTAGTGGTTTCACTATTCATCAAAAAATGAAAGTTTCCAGAAAAATACCAAAAATTAGGCCTAAGATATATTTGATATTATGAACTCAAAAATGATGTCTATTTTATCAAATTCAAAACATATCAGTTGCATTAATTAATTTAAAAATTAATTCCCGTCGTCAAAACAAATAGCGTGTTCTTAAAAGATAATAACTATCAAAATATTGACACTTGTTTAGGACTAGTTTAAATTTGTAATTACATCCAATGACCAATATTGTATTAAATTGTAAAAATAAATTCTAAAAATACTTTAAAACCACTGAAATTAATAATTTATCACTATTAATTATTTCGATTAACAAAGTTATTTTTAATTATAATTTAGTAATTTTCACTATTCATCAGAATATGAAAGTTATCCAAAAAGTACCAAAATTTCACCTTAGGATAAATTCGATACTCCGAATCCAAAAATGAAGTCCATTTTGAGATCTCAAATTTCTAAAATTTTAAAAGGTGGTTATTACTATTCATAACGGCTAGTTTTAATAATATTTTAATTGCATATCGTTGTTTAGTGAAACTCGGTATTGCGTACTACACACGCTATCGAGGAAGGTCGTGATTGCGTGTAATGCAAGGCAAGTCAAGGATGCGTGTTGAGAAATCTCCTTTTGTTGCAGCGTACAACACAAGACATTAATGAAATTAAAAAGAATATTTTTCATAAAATCTCGGGGTGTTACAATTTTTAAATTAATTTGAAATATTTCCTACACCATAACTGTTTATGAAAATGACTACCATAGTTTTTATGGGAAATAATAGAATTATTTTCATGGTATGTTATTATATGTATTATAAGAATTTTATGTAGTATATTTAAAATTCGGTTCATAGGGTAAAGAGGTTTTTAAAATACTTAAAGGTTTCTTGAAAAGTGACTTATCTTTGTATGTCGTTTCCCCTTGTTGAAATATAAACAAATTTATTTAAAATGGCGTTTTGATGGAATATTTTCGTAGTTGTTATTCTTGTATATAATTTTTAATTATTTTACCCTCTATGTTGATGGTGATACTT
The DNA here is from genome assembly GCA_963277665.1 of Viscum album. Taxonomy (NCBI): domain Eukaryota; kingdom Viridiplantae; phylum Streptophyta; class Magnoliopsida; order Santalales; family Viscaceae; genus Viscum; species Viscum album. Next base: position 1,338,692,494 of record OY728142.1, read on the forward strand.
CATGGGATTTAATTTGGTATATACGAGGGTCTTTTTGATGAGTTCAATGTTAGGTTTTAATTCCACTCTTTCTAGCTTTCTCATCACCTATGAAGATTCCGCATTAGCAAGAGATTATTATTATTAGTGTAGGATGAAACTATATAAAATGGAATGATTGAGTTTGATATATATGTGGATATTGATATAGATATAAATATAAATGTTTATAAAAATATATATTTTAGTTGTATTTTAATGAGAATCATAGGATTCCCTACCTTAGTCCTATAGGGGACCTACTATGATACTTATATATAGTCATCAATATAAACCAATCCATATTCATGCCTTTCCATGTACTTATATATTTTTATTCATTTTTACATTGGTCATTAACATGTTTCACTAACTATCTTCTTAAAGTAATATTAAAATAGTATTCAACATGTTACATTTTTCATAAAAGTAAAAAATGGTATTTTCAAGAATTAATTTTCATGAAAACATGTATAAAATTTAAAATAAAAATAAGGGGTATAATATTTCAATCCATCCAAATTGGATTCAGATCATGCCCTACTTACATACCATTGTGTTTGTTTAGTTTAGTTTTCCTTGATCTAACTTTTCGTTATGATAGATGATTTGATTCAAAGATAAGAACCATTATCTCGATTATGAATATGAGGATATGGTATTTTGTAGGGTTGGATATGTAACACATGGAGTGTATGTGTACATTATTCTATTTAGTTTTTTAGTCAGGTAGGCTATGCTTACCTCTATAATTATATTTTAAATTTTTATGGTTGGGTTTCAAATTTTTTTGTTGGTATACTTGTGATTAACTTATTATTTTTATGAAATTAGTTGTAAATCATTCCCATCATTTCACAAATGATACCCACAGATGTTTTTGTTGTCCCTAGGTAATTTGGAACACACTTTGGTGTTGTTGGAATTTTTTTTGGGTATGATGGTGATGTATTCAAACTAATATATTTCAATTTTCCACTATTATTAAAAACATAAGGGAATTAAATTAGGAAAATAAAATAAAGAAATTATAGATACTTTGAGTTATAATCCTCTACTTGTATTAGCCTCATGTACTATAACTCATCCATTATATGGATATTTTAATGATATATTTCACATTATATTTTATTGAAACATATAATAATGAAATTTATCCATGTTTCACCACCAAATTGATGAAGTGTTACTTTATTTCGTTATTTTTTAACTCAAATAGGGTATTGGACTTTTTAATAAGTTGACTTAACATTGATTTTGACACCCAATCACTAATGGGTGTGAAACATTTACCCTCATGTGTTATAGATATGAGTTCAATTGATTAATTGTTTTCTGTTTTATGCTTATGAAACATTGTCAATGCCAATTATTCTTATGTTTTTTACTTTTTATTCTTAAAGTGACATGAAATTAATATGCCTTTGATAAATAATTCATCTATAAAATTAAATTTTTTTCACCAACACCACTGAACCAATTCACATTTCAATGTCTATAAAGTGTAAAAGATGTATTTCTTTCATTCCACAAGCTATAACCTAGAGTCCCATTGACATAGTGTTATATTTTTTCAATTGATATGAATATTATTAATTTGGATCACACAAGAATCATGAATAATGAGTAATTTAAAACACCATGTGTGAACTCTTTATATGAATGGTCCCTTTATTCCCATTATCATAAAATTGAGGGTACCTCAAGATATTTCAGAAAAATTAATAAACAAATGGAACATAATTGGACTCATGTTTCATCTCAAATATTTTAGTTCTTCTAATTAATTATTCAATAAATTATTTATAATTTAAAAATATTTATCCTGAATTTTGATATCTATTGAGACATCCTTTTTATAGTCATGTTTCATGACTAACAATTTAAATGTATTCAAGGATTTACATCTTTCAACACACTATAATCCACCCCAACCAGACATACATTTTCAAAATTACATTTCCTCTTAAAATATTTGGACTTCTCATTTATATTATATTTTTTGATATCATTGTGAGAAAGTTGTTGGTGGTGTCTCAAGATAAATCACCCCTCCCATAATATTAATCTAGAGAATAAAAAGATTATTTCAATTATACGTTTTCTTTTAGTTATTTCCTCAACTAGATTCTAGAAATTTTATATTGATTCTCCAATTATTGATGTCCTCTCATTGAATAACAGGCTGATAAATTTCCCTAGTACACATAAGATTTGTGTCCATAAACACGAAAACACCGATATCATTATTCAAATATAAAATCTACATGGGTAGAAATAAGATACATTCAAATCTACCCATTTAATTTCATCCTGATGTGAAATTAATTTTTTCCTTTTAACGTAATCATACATAGATTCTTTCTCTATTTTGTTAACCTTTTTATTAATATTACCCTTAGAATATTTCATCCTCCACACTTTATTGATTTTCATATTTTCTAATCCACAACTAGAAGTAATTATGGGGTTTTCATCATTCTTATGTGAAGTAATAACCACATTACCTTTATTATTAGTGATGATACCATTTTAAATATAATATTAATATAAAAACTAATTTTCCAAAGAACATGGTTTAAAAAAATATTTTATGGAGTTGAAAACCCTAAATGGGGATTTAGATAACGTGCCATGCTATTTTATGGATCATTAATACTCAAGATGACATTGTTTCATGATGTTTTCATCATAAAAAAAATTCCATAAAAATGAAATGATTTATTATTTTTAGAAATATTATTTTCTATTGTAATCTCTATAACATTATATCTTTCATCATAGATTTCATTTATACCTTTCATCATCATTGTTAATTCCATTTACATCTTAAAAATATCTTTAGATTCTTATTCATCAGGATATTTTTCTAATGAATCGTTATTTCTTCTTTAATTCCATCATTTATCTCACAAAATTACTGTATTTTTTAAAAATAGAATAAGAGATCCCTTAACAAATAAAACTCATTTACTATATGCATATAACTTATCACATTTTAAATACTTTATATTTACATTCTATAGGAATTATTAGACAGTTTGTTTCTCCATAAAAACAATAATTAATTCATCATATGGGTCCCCGTGATTTTTTCCACATTAGAAGGTGGAGAATCATGTCATATGGGAATTTTACTTTTAATTTATGTTTTATCCTTAATTTTTACATTAAATTAAACTCCACCATTACATATGATCCATGTGATATAAGATATAGAACCATAATCTCCTTCTATAGATGTAATTAATTCCCATTGAGTTTGGGAAATCTTTTTTTATTGATGGTATTCATGGTTTCTATATATAATGTCGATAAAAAAGAAGTTAGGAAAAAGAAAAACTATAATCTTTTTTAGAATACATAGAACTAAAACTCTTGATATAAAATAACATTGGATAAAAATTGATAAATATATAAAGATTATCTTAATGTATACCATGATCTAATACAAATGATAGGGCCAAGTGAGAGTGAACCATCACAGAGAGGGGGTGAATCGGTGGTTAACAAAACAGGAACCCTGAAACACATTTTTTCATTTTTACTTAGTTTATTGTATCATTTAAAAATGATGTTATTTGAAAGAGATAGAATAGACATGACATAAGAGTTTTATAATGTTCACTCACTCAAATTATCTAGAGACTAATCCTTGCTATCCATTGGATGTGATGTCATTACAGTTTTTCTTATCTTATTTTAAATAATAAAAATACATTAGAGTATGAATATGATCCTAAAATATAAGTAAAGAAAATTATATATATGATCATCAATTATCTCTTTGATTTCAAAAATCTAATTAATTTCTTCGAGATATTACATCAATTGTGAAGCCTTTCTCTTCTTCTCAGTACTAGATAAAACCACAGTAGATTTCAATATAGATTATATGGTTTGTTATATCAATGTTTTTATAATTTCTCTATGAGATTAACCAAATATTTAAATACATTCCATGCATCTTGAAATAAATATCCCCCTTACAGTGTGATCTATAAATCAAAATTAGTTTCCTATATCAATTTCCAAAACTATAAATGACCATTAAATTTTATCCTCAATTACAACTTGTATTGGTGAATTTTGGCGTAAACATTATATATTTTCGTATCTATAGAATAACTATTGTAGAATAACTACTACCTTGTGATGTGGGTTGATTTCCCTATAAAATACTTCTGACAATAAAATTCAGTACATAAAATCCTTATAGTGTTAACCTCTCTATTACAACATGAGTTGTTTCCTATGGAATGGGGGCCTTCATCTCCCATGAACTAACCCACAAAAAACACATGTTTTATATTTATTCCACGAGCTATCCATATGAATTGTCATAGTAAACACTTTATAATGAAATATATAGGGCTAAGTAATGGTTTTTAGTGTAATAATAAACTCTTATTCTACACATTTTCAATGTTGTGTGAATGTACTATATCGTGCTATATTTTATTGCACAATAATAAATATTCATTCTTATAGAAAACACACACCTCTAATTTTCATCCAACTCATCCTTGTGTATGTTTCCAAAAAATGAAACCGAAATACAACCTTCAATTCTTATTAATGAATTATTTCAAGAAAAAAGTCATATAATGCTTCAAATGTGGATGTTATCTAAACAGAAAATCATATGGCATAAATATATTCTTTAAAATATTCCAACTTTTTTAAAGATCAATAATACATTGATTGTTCCGTAATTTTGATCACTTAATATCTCCCCTTGGGTAATTTACATTAGGATTACTCTACTGTTCTATTTCTTTTAATTCTATAATTTTTTGTGGAATTTTAATATTCTGCATGTGAATATTCATTTACAGAACAATTTTCCCAGTCAATTTATAATGATCACATTTCCCTCTATTTACCAACCTCCCAAATCCCCAACATTTTTGACAATTTGTAAATAAATGCAACAATAACTCACTATGATGAATTGTTAGTTCAATCAATTCTTAGTAGAATACTAAATACATTGATGTATAAGAATATGTTATAATTCTACATTAATTTATATTTCATGGAATTTAAAATTTTAATAACACTTAATATAACATCTATAACTATGTCATATGTAATACCGCATTCTTTTCCTCTTTAGGATGCAACATGTGACTAATTAATCTATAATACAATATATATTTTCCATATTCCCTCAAAAATATCTGCTTCTATATTGTAACAATATAATAAAAATAATTTTAATTTTAATCAATTTTAACATAAAAAATACATCAAAATTAAAACTCAATCACATATCATTTTGTTTTATTTAGGGAATCGTGCTAAAAAATATACTCATAAGTATTAAATCTTAATAAATCCTAATGCTTTCGAAAATAATAGTACTACTATCTGGGTCACTTACCTTTTCAAATTTATAATTTTATTAATAAATTTTCATCAATATAGTCCTCCAATCCAAAATTCCTTATCAAACAAATATAATATCCATGATCCATTTATTTAAATCTAACCCCGAGATAAAATGATAAACTAAAGAGTTTAATTGTTTTATCTGAAGAATATATTAAAGACTTCACTACCACATTATAAAATATTAAATCCTATCAATATTAATTTGAAATATATCAAATAATTCTACAAATATATACGAATTTCGCCAAAGTAACCCCCAGGTAAATATTAGGGTTGATGATAAGTCATAAGATGAAAAATGCATGTTTTTTGTAATTTACAAAATCTATAAAATAAATTCCAAAAAATAATAACTTGTTAACATAAAAATGGAGTATTTACTTTAAAATTTTCTAACATAAATTTCTGAATAATTTTAATTTCCTTAAATAATTTATAAACCGACTTACCAAATCAACATCACACGTGTGTAGCATCTGACAAGACGTGTTGAAAAAACCAAGATGTGTTCATGGAATTCACTAAATCATGACATAAAACCAGGGCATTTCTACTCCTTTATATAGACCAAATAACCCACCAAAATCATGTATTGTTAACCCATGATGTACTATAAACCCAAAACAACGTTTTTTAACACCCAAATCCCTATTATCCCTTTTAAATCCTCTTTTAATAATAAATAAGAACTATAATATTTATAACTAATATAGATGTATTGATATTTACCATTAATCAATACTCTAGTCATTTTAGCATCCAATATCATAATTTTTTTGTTGAACTATCAATAAAATTATATAATAAACCACTATTAATACTATTGAAGATATTATTTCTATGACACGTCATCTTTTTTGAGTCAGATAAAAATTACATCAACTCAAACCATCTATATTTAAATTCACGCTCCAATAACCCTAAAATGCATAAAAAGGTAAAATGACTAAGCCTATATAGGAAAATAAATAGATATCACATGAAGTAATTTCTGGCATGTATTTAATTTATTCAATTGTTCCTCTTAAATTATTATAATGAATGAAATTACATAAATTTTAACTTTTTATTAGTAACAAGATACGTCATAAATATCCAAAGGATATTGTTGTGTATTGTATATTCATATAGATGTTTTAAATGAAAATATAAATTTTCAATTATATTTCATTAAAAATAAATAGTCTAATAATATGTATAGAATATGTATAAAACCCCATATATTAGATATTGAGTCAAATTTTTTATATAATCAATATGATTATTATTAATGGAATAGGTTTTTAATTATATCAAATATGTTTTGTGGTGATGGATTGTGGATAAACATAACTATTAAAATATAAATTGAAAATTATAAAAAGATAATGATTGTTTTAAAGGTCAAAAAAGGAAAACAAGATTTGATATATTTATTATTTTGTCTTATTAACAATTAATTAAATCACTAAAAGGTATCGAATTTCACAAAAATTTATGAAGATGAGTAAAATGGTTGAGAGAGTTTGAATTCATTAATGAAATAGTTATTTTGACTTTACATGCATGAATTTAATAGAATTATTTGTTAATTATTATTTGATCTGGTCCTTATTGAGTTAATATTTCATTAGGAAAATCCGTCATTTTTTTAAAGATCCAGAAAACATAAAATGTGAATTAATCATGAGTAATTTGTTTATTTCTTAACCACATTATGGTTGTAAAAGAAGGATAAAAATATGAGGGATGATTTTTTAAGGGTTGTTAGGTTGTTTTAGTGGTTTCATGAATCATATTTGACCTAATGTATTTTTTAAATAATATTAGAAAATATGTTTAATATTCATGATACCAATCGTACTAAGGATATATTTATAAATATTTTTAATGGAACCTTATAAAAAATATTATTTTTTTCATTATTTTTTATTGATATAATAGTTAGTACTAATTTTAACGAGAAAGATATAAAATATACTTTAATTAGTGGAAGCTATTGAGTTTTTTTAAGAACATATATGAAGGATAAATTTGAAAAATTATTATAGAACACAGACACATCCCCCACCCTAGACTACCCCTAGTTTTCATCCAGTTAATTTGGTAGAATTAATATGTATCATTTCCAAAAGGGTTCCTTATTATATTTCCTCCTCTTGAGATACACATCTAGTTTAAATTCAAATAGCTTCGAGTTATTGTTTTATAAATAATTCAATTATTTATTCATTCCTCCTAGTAGATTATATTATATTTAATATTTCACATATGTCAGTATCCACTTATATATTTCTTATAAAATTAATATATATATATATTTTATGTTTCTCATCCTGTTATCTTATTGTGCATAATAAATTTTTCTTCATAAATACCCTCTATGTTTTTTAAACATGGGAAACATATTATTTGTCTTTTTTCATGTTTCAAAAAAATGGTAAAGAGTAGTCGAAATAGACAAAAATATTAAACCATATATCCCCAAAAATTATTGATATTTAAAAAATCAATAGGGATAAAAGTTTCTAATTTTAATTTATATAAATAAACTATTTTGGGGATATTTTTCTACACTATTTAATTAAATTAGTATGTAATTCACTCCAAAATCCATGGAATGAAATATATATCTCCACATTATTATAGTTTATTTCTATATCAGAATTTTTTTTAAATCGTATTTCCCATGAAATGGATTCCCTAGAATGTTTTTTTTCAAATGAAATATTTTTTTCTTCTAATGTAAATAACCATTTTCACAAAATCACTAGTTTTTTTCAATAAAAAAAATCCATGTTCAATAACACAGCTCTCCTATATATATAGATGGTATCCAATAATTTTGTAAAACCATTTTTTCATATCATTTTTCTCAAAATTATAGTAACATAAATAACATTAATTTTGAAATTATATCATCATAATCATTTAACCACTATATCTTCATACTAAAACATTAAATATTTTTAAATCATGGTATCTAATTCTATTGACCTTTATATCCATAGAATTTCTCAAGGATATAGGGAGATTCATTTAACCATGGTGTAATTATCCAAGAGAATATTTTGGTATTTAATTCCATTTCAAAATTAAAACTCATAATTTTATGATATGTCACTCATAAAAAAATGACTATCAATATAGTAGACATCATTCCATGGTTTGGAGAGTCTCCAAAAACACATATACTACTAAATTTTGTCAAAATCAATAATTATTTAAAAATTATCTAATAAAATATATTCATATGTTATATATATAATAATTCATTAATTTTAAATAAATAAAACATCAATTAAATCTCTATATATATAGATATATAAATCCTTAATTCTTTAAATGTGTCTAGAATTCTCCCCCATTGGATTTTTTTAAAATTATTATTGGAAACATTAATATGATTAAAATCTATCTATAATTATAAAATCTATATAAATTATGATATATTTTCTATCAACTCAATGTTTGGGTTGAACGTGTATAATCATGGCACTTTTTCATTTAAAAATCATTAAAAGATCACAACATTTGACTATATCTCTTATATTTTTACAATATTTTTAAATACCCATGGTGATTTTTAAATATTAAAAACAAAATAATAAAAAAATCCATTATTGAATGTTTTTTTACTCTCACTAAATTCTTACCATTTATATACGCTACCTATACCATTCCAAAATAAGTACTCCACATGGATCATATCACAGCATAATACATTACACATTTTCACCTTTAATAAAAAAACTTAATGTTGTATCCCCATTTACCAATACAAATAGAATTTAAATATATTATATAATCATGATAAAATATTTATTATAATTTAATTTACATTAGGGTAGTATTTTTATAACAGCCATATGGTTAGTTTTATCTTTAAACAAAAATAATTTCATAAATATTCCAAAATTTTAGCGTCTTTATTGGTTTTTAAAAATATCAACCACTCCATCATTCATGGAAATATGTTATACATTAAGAACATAGTGATATTTCATTTTATATAAATAAATATTGAATCTTAATATTATTTTTGTGTGATTTATGTATCATGATTTACATGATATTGGTTGTATTTGTATTTCACTTATAGTAATCATAAAAAACAAAAAATATTATCTAAGACACTATGTCTGGACCCCCTACAAATTACCATACCCCACCTACGATATAAATGATTGAAAAAATATAATTATACCCATTGTCCTTTATCCAATAAGATTTGGGTTGGCGACTATAATCAATAGTATAATAATCGCACATATGGAAGGCATTACCCTCTAAGATAGTATGTATTATGGGATATGTTTAATCAACCAACAAGATACTCCATAAAAAATTATGAAGTAAATGTACAAATAACCCATGTTGCATGAACAATTTCAACAAAAACCAGTTAATGTCTCCAACTATACAAAAAAAATGTATTTCTTATGGAATCAAATGAATGAATGCTACCATTTCTTATCTATAATCTATAGATTGGTCCCTAAAATCCTCCTAAAAATGTAAAAATATTTATATATATGTACGGTGAGTATAGAATGTATAATTAGTAGGATCACACCCGAGGTCTCTAGTGTACATTTAAAAACAGAATACAAATGCACCAATGAATAAATAAAATAATCAATATTCCTATAAAAACCTAAAATATCCAATCCCAAACTAAATATATAATGATAACCAAAGAACACATCCAATAGGCCAACATTTTATCCAAACAATATAAAATAATGGAAGCCCTCAACAACTTCCCAAATAGTTTTCCACACTCATCCACCAACATAAAAAATCATTTTCTCCCATATCTTCCATCCATATCTCATCGGATATTTTATCACCAATGATGTGGGTTAGAATGCTTACATACCTAGCCCAACTATACTCTTAATCTATAATTTACTGTTAGAATCAGAAAAAATTAAATATCAAATCTTTTTCCCATAATCACATCTCATTTCTTAGGTACTGAGGTATAATTAATATAATAGAATTCAACCTCATTCCCTCCTTTTACCACAAATTTCCTCCACCACATATCACGTCATCATTATAATTGGACGTTGTCCATCATTACTACATATCATACCGAGGATATCTATAAAACCAACCAATTTCATCACTAGGTAGTCTCTAAAACCAACCCATTTCATTATTTCTACTTAAGTAAAGGAGTAGAAGAGGGATTACTCAACTCTTTGAATCACTACTATCCTAGATGTTGAGGAAGACACATGGAACCAAAAACATATGGGTGTTGTTAAGGTTATCCAACATAGGTCGGGTGTATAAAGAAATAACAGAAAAATACATGATATATATATATATATAAAACACCCAACACCCAAATAATGGGTTAATATCAATTTCGCTATATTACTCAATACGATCACTAAAACACCTCAATTCATCCATTAAAACTGCTACCACTACATAATGTACCACACCATACAACCATCACACACAATCAAGAAAGTTTCCACTTTTAATTAATAGTTCTACCATATCCAGGTTTATAAGTTACCACAAACTTCGATTTTATAGAATTTGCATTCCACATTAACATTCCCATTAATTTAACATTATAACCATCTAAACCACTCACCATGCATATATTTTAACCCATTAATATATTTAATTTTATACCATTACTATTCATTTACTCACCAATGAAATTTCGATTTCATCATTTCTAATTCATTACATGGATAACTAGGAAACTAACACAAGAAAACTAAATAATTTCTCACCTATCTCAAATCGACCATCATGAAAACACTGTATAAGACAATCCATTATGTAAATATCCAAAAACTTACCACCTCACATCATCCCACATCACATCTCAGGTCAACTATGCATCGCCTTATTTATCAACACACACCATACCCTAGTTGGTCCCCACCATCACAGCACAAGTTCCAATATGGGTTATATAACAAAAGAAGACTTGTCAGAATGTCATCTACAAAAGATGAAATGTTTCAAATCCTGTAAATTTCTAAAATTTAATTTTCAGTAGATTCCACACAACATCATTTAATTTTAGAATTGGTTTTATCACACAATTCCAATTTTTCATGGGCATCAAATTCATCAGCCATATATAAGTGACTGTACATTTAGGTCATGGTGAAATTAATCAAACAAAACATTAAAAATCTCATTGTTAATAATAAAACTAGAATAAAATACCTTCCCAACCACTATTATTTTCATTAATAGAACCAAAAAATCATCATCATATGAAAAATATCCTCAAAATAGTACACACATACGATTCTCTCTAATCCAATGACATTCATATTTTTTAAATAATTATATTCTGAATATGATACTTACTGATTCACCAAATGCATGAGAAAATGATTAAATCCCCACACGTACCCATAAAAAAGTACAAAAATAGTTTCCCCTACCTCAATTGTTTTTTCCAAATCATTGTGTAGGGATGGAATGATGAAGAAATTTCCTCACAAATAATATAAAACCATATATGGATAATCATCTGAGAGTAAAACACCATCTATAAATATTCAACCACCACATAATCCAATCCATCCATATCCCCAAGAAAAACCTCATTTGGAGTTATAAAACATGGGAAAATGTGATAACGAATAGATGAGAATCACCTTACAAATATCCAATTTTCATTCTCTATATTACATCGATGAAAGATCAAAATGAGAGTCTGAAAGGCCTCCAAAAATCTCATAGGTGACAACAAAGAATCAATCAGAAATTCTAGAGATGAATATGTTTCTAAATGGTTCCAAAATTTATATGAAATATAGAAACTAGAAGACCGTGTAACAACACCATTCACTAGAGTATAAGGGTTTAATTATAAGATAACACTACACAATAATGGTTTCAGAAAAAATAGAATCCATGAAACTTGAATAGGCCTGAATAACATATCATTTATGTTAGAATAAGGACCAAAATATAGGACACACTACCTTTCCACTAGAATAAAATTCTATGAAGAAGGATATGTTTCAACCCATCTCAATTGTACAACTACCCAAATATCAATATAATTTTTATAATATGTCTTCCAAGACTCCATATCACAACACAATAACTATGCTTTAGCTATTTCATAAATGGATGAACCATAAATATCCTCCTTCAAATATGTATACCATATTTTATCTCTCCACACCATACACACCTCATTTATGTCTCTTTACATTCCTTCAAACAATAAAATACTTCCCTAATATAAATTCAGATATTACTCTACCATCCACTCCACAACTCCCTCATAAATTCCCCCATATAGCTTCACCTAAATTCCAACAATGTAACTGGTCAAAAATTATAAACTATTACATTAGATAACTCTAAAATAATTTTTCCCATAATGAATCATAACCAACTCAAAAATGGAAAAATAAAGGGGTCTGAAGAACCACAATGTGAGTTACTTATTAGGGATATCATTATAATTGAAATACCGCCACCAACCATGAATATCATTCTAAGATAAAAAATACCTTATCCACCACCATAAATTTCTATAACCACAAATATGAAATAAAATACACCTCTATATAAATATATTTTCTGTTTTGGGAAACTGTGACTTGACTACACAATTTAAAACATTCTGTAAATATAAAATGCCTTTATTTGGAGGTGTTTATCCCTATGAATTCACTAAAATACAGAATTCACAACACTACTAAATAAAAAAAAGGGACATCTCTTAAACCAAAAATGATATAATAATCCCATCATCAATGAAAGAAAGAAAAAACTAAAAACATATTCAAGCATGGGGCACACATCTTAACCATGTACTCAAAAGTACTCTCTTATAGGACACGATGCTTCTATATAATATGGACCAATGGAATGGTTCATGAAAACAATACCTTCTCCCATCCATATTAATTATATACTATTTCCTCTATAAATTTCAAATCATATTTGATAGGTAACCCCCCCTACTCAATGATTTGGAAGTTATAATAAAGATACCGACAATGTTGGGACACATGAATGATGTTGTGGATCCTATATAGTCATTGTGAAAGGGAAACCCAATATCCCCCCTCATTAATGATATCCAATGCATCAAAAGTCTTGATGAACTAGGGGGAAATATTACTCCCTATTTCAAACCATCGTTGGACCTAAAGATGGGAGACTATCAAGAACACATGGTTTCCAACCTCAAACTCCATGGGACAAAAAATTTGATCAAAATGGGCATAAAGATGGTCTATTACAACCTTCATCCATTCTCAACCCATTTATAGTATGAAAAAGGGTTGGCGATTCACCCATGACTCACAAAAATCTAATATGAAGGCCTACAACTTATCCTCTAATGACTAGATGGACTGCTCCATCTAAATATATATTTGGGGATGAAAATAATTATTAAGGTGGAATTGGGAACTAAAGTAAATATTTAAACCTCCCTATACACATGATTTATAATGAGGATCTTGTAAAAAAATAATTCTCCTTGGAACCAACTGAAGCTTAACAATATGAACCACAAAATTTCATTCTAAAAAATACATAAAATTCAATTTAGAGATAAATATAAATTAACCTGATTTCATTAATCAATTTATTATCACTAAAAAAACATCACTCCTGCTTGGATCCTAGTGTAACATAGTGATGAATGGAATAAAAATATCCTCTCAATTTTTATCAGGGGAATACAATAGCTGCAACAACCCACCAAGAACATATTTCATGGATTTCATCTATGGAAAACAGAATCACATTTCCATGAACACTTACACATATTACATTATTTTACACCACCACAGCTACCACCTCAACACACGATAGATATTACACATAATAAGATGTATCATAAAGGATTAGATGGGGAACTCGTGAAGGACTTCCCCTCACATTAACAATGGAAAAATAGCCTCCTTATAAATAAAATATTGTTTAATGATTCATACAACCATCCATACATTGTATCACCATGTTCAACACTCACTCAATTCACCTCTTCCTCTAAGACTCTATACTAATACTTCTACATATGATTCATGAAGGATAATCCCACCATCATCAAATAATTACAACATCCTTCAAAAACTTCCTCACAATCAATATGAAGGATTACAACCACCATTATCTATTTCCAATCATTTGTGGACTCCAAATCCACATCCCCTTGGGACTTCTAACTCAAAACTTCAAAAACAACATTCCAACATCATGGGGAATAGGGTTTCTCAAAATAATAATATTTTTGAAAATCCATCCTCCTCTGCTAGTGAAAATTAAAATAATACAAATAGAAAACATATTGCATACTATTTTGTTTATTAAAGAAAAAAACTATTTCCAATGAAGTAACTCCACAAAAAAATTAGTGAAAGAGAAATATTTGTAAACTCCAAGTCATGAGTGAAATATTTATTTTTATGGGGAAATAGTTTTAATGTCCCATAAGTTATCACTACCCACTTTTGCATTAAAACACATTATATGGTTTGATAATTTGTGTCACTAAAAGCCTCAATAATTACACCATATAGAAAATGAAGCACTGTGGAACTGATTAGTATCTCATTTAGGTTACTTGATGTCTCTTTCCACTGATCGTTCTAAAAAAAGACTTATTCGTTCCTAGTTAAAGATGTGAGCACTGTTATAAAAGGATAAAATTTAGGCATAAACCTCTATTAGTAGTCCACAATCGCAAGGAAACAATGAATTGATCCAAAACATCCCAAAACATGCAGTTGATGAGACCCATGATCATAGATGGTTCATTTTTAACACTAAATATATTCACTACAAAATCAAAGTTCCCATACGAGCACCTAATAGTATTCATTATGATATTCTCATTCTTTGACCTCATATGATGATATCTATTCCACTCCTTGATATTTTAAAAAATAAGTATATCACTTCAACTATTTTTCCATATTTTCAATCCTCATAAGAGAGTAATAGTTCTTGACCATCACCTAATTCAAACTCCGATAATCCACACCCATCTAAAGAAAACCATCAACCTTATGGTAAAATAGAATTATCACACTCTATGGAGATACAATGGTTCATGAACCTCAACATCCAATCATCAAACATCACCCACATCTCAGAAAACATTATAGGAAACAATAAATAGTGATCCATTGAAATCATATATTCAACTAATTGTAATTATATTCCAATCATGGCTCCACATCGAGGGGCTAGTGGTATAACCCCATCCTAGAAAACATCCACAAAATCTTCCACAACATAGGGAAAATATCTTACTTATGAACTGATTGATAGCTCACCCTGATGAGATAAAAGTGGATCCACTTTCCTAGCAACCTTATGATAACTCCTATCACCAATGAATGAAACTAACTGGCCCTCCACTTTATAAAATGAAAATATCCTCCATAAATAATCAATTACTACACTCACTAGATATAGCCAATCCATGGTTAGGATAAAAATATATGGATTTATATATAATATGACTAAATACCCCATTGACGTTTGTTTCCCAATCAACTTCCTACATCACTATCACACATTAAACAAAGTAGCCTAATCTCCAACTAGCCTAGAAAACACCAGGACCATTGGAAGTCTCCCCACCTCCAGTCCCAAAGAATAGACCAAACCAGGTGGAATAAAAGGTTCATAGGCTCCAGAATCGAATAAAACACAAATAGAGGGGTTTGATATATGTATTTAATATCATACACCATTTTTACTTTTCAGTATTGGCACCTCCATAAAATTCATCTTTCCATGCTCACCTCTCTATCCTCTTAATCGATGGAATCCATGACTTTACGCCTATCTAGGGTTCTATGTGAAATTATTGTCATGAAGGAAACATCTACCAAATCCTTCTTCCATCAGTTGAGTAAAATATTAGTACCCCATCTATTTAAAATTCATCTACAATCTATTCTACATGAATTTCCATAGAGTATTATTTTGATGGTTATAAAAAGGTGTATAACTTCCCACTTGATAATGTTCTCTATGAGCTGTCAAACATCGACCTGATCTATGAACAATACTCCAACAAACATAACATGAATATGGTAATCCCTTTTTATGTGTTTTGGAGAGACATATCTCATATTGAAGTAGAAAAGATTTTCTAATGGATTTTATCTACTAGTCAATCCTTGATGTTCTAAACATAAGCATTCAACTACATAATTCCCCATATTTAAGATGTCATGTTGGAGACACTCTCAAGGCTCATATCCTTGGGAATTTATACTCTTGATAACCTCCACCTTATTTTGAAAAACCAAATACTAATGAATCATAAATTTTGAAACCACATATTAAATAATTGGGAATATCACCAACTCCCGACATTGTTCTTGATACTCCTCATTTGGGAATACATGAAGGATAAAATGCAGGATTTCTTTGAAAATGATCACATTTTCTCACATACTCTATCTCCCCAATAGAATGGATAAAATCTCTTACCCAATTGATAACTTCATCATCAATAAAAATAAATCTAGATAAAACTCCTTATGTAATTTTTTCCATGAAACATGTACATCATTTTAATCACCAATATTCATTTCCCACCACTGACATGAATTTATGTGAATTTTATTAACTACTAGAGGAACCCAAAGCTCATCCTAAGAATAAATGAAACCAAAAAATATCTCATGGTTTTCTAACTATGACTCCATCTATAGATCAGACATGATCCCATCATAATTACCAAAACTAAACTATTGAAATACACACAAGGATCTCCACAATATGGTATCCCCTTGCTATTGGTTCGATCCTATGACGATCAACCAAAATATTTTGTTGAACCTATACTTTCTAAACTACACACTATTGAATACTATTATCCATAAGATAAAAATAAATGAAGAATCAAAATACTTTTATAGTTTTATTTTATAAATTTTTATCAATTTGTTTTCATTTAATTAAAAAAATTCTCTCTAATTTAGTGATGATCGCAATAAACTATGGTTTAGGTTACTCTGAAAATTTGTTATAGTAGAAGTGGAAAAACCTCACAAGGTCATTTAGAAGACTCTAGGTCCTTACATCAAATCATACGGGGGCCTAAAATCATATCCCTTCACCAGTCTTCTAGTATTATGTAATATTCCACAATCAGCTTGCATCGTTTCCCTATTAACCTATGTAATCATCACAGTTCCTAACTCCAAACTCTAATATATGTCTCTAAAAACATTTAACACAATAATTTTATATCCCACTCCATCTATGGTATATCTCATTGTTCAATAATGAAATATGATAAATAATGACTGATAAGTCCCTCTTCTAGTGGGCCCCATATTAGAGACAAGCACAAATGGTATAAAAATATCACATATGAAAGGTATCAACCGAAAAGAGAATATGTATTAGGAGATATGGTAAATCAAATTCCAAGAAACTACATCACATAGTAAAAAAATTAAACCAAAAAAATCCCACAATTCACCAAAAAATATCAACAAATACATATAAAATTATCTACATAACACCAAACAAAGTAGTCATATTAAATAAAATCAACAGAAACTCCAATATCCATGCTTGTAATGTTGTTTTCAATCCTAAAAATCCACATTGAAACCTAAAATGAAATTTATATATACATAGTGTAATAAAAACATGTACTCATAGTAGTATGGTACCCAATGTATCTCATCCCCATGTCAAAAGAGAATAAAAATACACCACTGAATGGATATGAGAAGAAATATGTAGCTAAATAGTGAAAATTTACAATCCCAATCTCACTATATAATTATTAATAAATAACAAATCAAATATAGTAAAATTATATTAATAAAATGTTCACCTAGAATGATTCCCCAAAGTTTTTTTCACTCTCACACACCAATGTGAAACATCATATGCTCACATCCATTCTATACATATTTCATCACATATCTATCCATATATAATGTTGGTTAGGTCACATCCCTATCTTTCCCGACCTTCCATTGGGTTTAGCATCTGGTTCTTGTAATATTCAGCATCACATATCCATGTCTCATGTCTAGGATTGTATGGTATCATGAATGTGAAGGAAATCAACCTTGGACCCTACTCCTACCATGCATGAACCCCATCATATATCACATACACTATATCATTGGGAGATTAATAACACTAAACCATATCATCACTAGATGATATCCAACACTATCCAATATCATCACCGGAAAGCCTCCAATATTATACTATATGATCACTACTTTTGAAGTAAGAGTGTTGAAGAGGGGTAGTATAAATCCCATAACTCGTGCCTCTGGGTTCAGTACATAAAAATGATATTTTTATTTTTTTTATAAAGCAAAAAAT
The DNA here is from genome assembly GCA_963277665.1 of Viscum album. Taxonomy (NCBI): domain Eukaryota; kingdom Viridiplantae; phylum Streptophyta; class Magnoliopsida; order Santalales; family Viscaceae; genus Viscum; species Viscum album. Next base: position 1,338,711,229 of record OY728142.1, read on the forward strand.
GAAATATAAACAAAGGATTTTACATACTAATATCTTTTTTGGTCCAGGTATATGACAATTAGGCATATAAATTAAAAAATAATAAATATATTTAAAAAAATAAAAAAAAATTCATTCATTAACACTGTTACTGATGAATATACCGTCAGATAATTATATTAAAATTTTTAGAAAACTGATTTATATCAAGGGATGAGCATGATTTTCTAGTAAAGAGTTATCTAAAAGGCTAGAGAATATTTCCTTATAAAATTCATTTTTATAATATTATAATACATTGAAAATAATTATACTTTTAAAATGCTATATAAAATAAATAGATAAATAAAATGATGAAAAATAAGTTACAAAAAAATTAGACTACGGTGGAATATTTTTTGGGGCTAATCATGGACAAAATATATGATTTATCCCTCTCTTAATTTTCATTAAAAGAGTGTGAAACATCCACAATTGGTCTGTAGGATGTGTAGAACTTAGGCATGTAGTGAATCTGAGCATGAAAAACTCAAAATAGATAACTGAGAGGTAGTGGTTTTTAACACAAATGGAACACCTATTTATATACTCAATTTGACAAATTATATTATATTTATATATACAATTTTATGAAAAGAAGTAGAGTGTTATAGAATCTATTGGAACAAAATATTAAACCATTATAATTCAATGCATCCTAGTTGAAACTAGAGAATATTAGAATAATGATTACAGACATACATGAAGATGAATGAAATGAATAGAAAACTCGATATATGATTACTGCTAATATTGATTTAAAATTTATATTATTTCTTCATCAAGAACCTTAGGATCTCGCCAATTGAAAAATTGGCATAAACAAATAGTGAAAAAAGAGACAAAACTAGAGTAAATGGCTGACAAATTAGTCCATAAACAAATAATATATAGATATATATGATAGTGAAAAAAATCAAATAATAAAGGATGAAAGTTATGGAAATCAATGTTTAGTTGAAAAGAATAAGAGACACCTACAAATTAAATAAAAAAACCTACCTCACATAGACATGAAGATGAAGAACATCACAACTTCCTCATCGATATCTACAACCCTAACCATTCTGGTATGTCCTTTGATGGTACTTGTTCCTCATCAAGTAGTTGATCCTCTTCGACTAAGTCTTGGACCCCACATTCCATTTGAGATATACATCCTTAATAGTGCTCGCCTACATAGGCTTTAACCCACAGGTTTCCTTGCCGAAACTCTTACATAGCCTTGAAGCCCTACTGGTCGGCTCGACTCGGTTCTCCCTCTCATGAAAACCTCTGCTCAAGACGATGTCCATTGGTCCCTTTTTTTTATAGATCAAGAGAATCCGCCCATTATCATGATTTCCCCTCTATCATTTTAACCTTTTTAAATTATTTTTGTAGTTTTATTAATATTTTTAAGATTTATAAAATTGTATTTAAATAAAATCATCATAATTATATGTATTTATAATTTCAAACTTTTATAAAAAAATTCATAATTTATAATTATATATAATAATATTATTTATTCCAAAAATATATTATACTACCTTTTAATAAATTCATATTTTATAAAATTATGTTATGATCTAAATTAAAATAAATTAAAATATTTATAAAATATAAATCATTTTATGTGTTAAATAATAATTTTGATAAAATATTATTTTATGATGAAAATTTATATATATATATTATAAAATTATATGGTAATATAAATTTTACATTATTAACCAAAATATTTATAAATTCAAAAAATCATTTATTAATTTAAAAAATATTTCTATTGTTTTTAATATAACATGTATTTTGATATAATTATATTATTATTATCGTATAAAAAAAAGTTATGAAAATAATTTAATAATTACATTTGTGATAAAATATAATTTAAATCAATATAAAACCATGTTTATAAAAGTAGGAGTAATAATTTAAAATATTAAACTTTTATAAAAAATAAATTTTATTTTATATTTATTAATGTTATAAAGAAATTCATTTTAATAAGTACGTATTATTATTTTAAAATATCTTTGATGTTACATTCCCCCCCCCCCCTTAAAATAATTTCACCCACGCAACTCATTCACCAGACATATGAAACTTCTGAATTTCTGTATTCAAAAATAATAAAACTATTATTTGTAGAATTACAACAAAAGGGAAAAAGAAAATCTTGAATGTTGTATACAATGTCACTCTAATAACAATTATAATTCCCCAAACCCATGCTTTTAGGTGCAGCACAAAAAACCGATGTGTATTTTTTTATAAAGGACAACTGAAAATTTCAAAGAGCATCTTATATACTAAGACTATTTCTGGTCTAGGTTTTAGATATTTATTCATATACTTTGAAAATTAGATAAAATATTCGATAGAAAAATATAAAATCTTATATGCATGATATAAAACCATATTTGAAACAAATCCCTTTACACAATTCATCCAAATTTGGTTAATATTAATTTAAAATAAGTGATGAGCATAATTTCCCAATATCATGTTTTCTAAAATTCTAGTGAGAATATCTTGTAATGTTCCATGATTATATGTTATAATACATTTAAAATGATTATAAATTCAAAATACATTAAAAATAATCTATAGTTATTTATAAAACATCAAAAAAGGATTTGAAAACAAAACTAGGAGGAACCTTTAAACATTGAAGGTTTTCTGGGCCTACATACATTTTTAGGGGATGGGTTCACTTACCACTTTAATCATTTTTACGAAGTTCAATAACCTAATTTTACTAGAACAAATTATGGTTTCCATATATATATATGTATATATTCACATGAGTTTTTCTTATAAATATATATTGAAACAAATTTACATACACATATATCATAATATATATATATATTCTATCATAAGAAAAATTCTTGTAGATTCAGAAAAACCGTGTCTCATGGAAATTTGACATTGCATGGTATATTAAGGAAATATTAATTGACATTGTTTCATACCATTATTAAAAGTCATAAAACCCATTTGATAAATAGTAGTTCCTATAAAGAAAGGATTTTACACATATACTCAATTAATAAAATTATATAATGTATTATAATTGCATGAAATGCCATGAGTTATATATTGTAGTCATATCATAAATGACATTCATTCTTGTATTTGTAACTTTCATAGAAAAGATGTTAGTTTATATTGCTTAAAACATAATATAAATTAGAACAATGTGCATAAAAATATGAATACGTAATATAATATTGTTTCGCAATAATACATAGAAATTTTAATACAATCAACCATATTTAAAATTTAAAGATAATCAATAACAAAACTAGGTTTTCCTTTTTCTTCATAGCATAGAGAAATATAAATTATATATATATTTAGTCAAATACCTTTCTATGGATTTAAAATATAAAACATATAAATATAAGAAAACTTTTGAAAAAAATTAAATGTTTAAAATTCAAACTGTTTCTCCTACCCAATGTTTAAATATATAAGAAGGGTTTTTGGATAACAAGTAGACCATTGAAATTTAAAATATCTCCCATAATAAAAATTTAACAGAATTTCATATAAAATATAAGTTTTAAATAAATTCATAAATTCATTAAAATACATAAGCCCTTATATATACGTTTGATAATAACAAAGATGTGTTTTTGAATAAGAATACATAAATAACCCTTGTTAATTTGTGAATTTGATAATAATAAATTTAAAATAGATAAATAAAATAGATCCATTTTAAAGAAAAAATAAAATAAAATATTATAATGAAAAATATTCCCTTAAAACAATTAAAATATTAATAGATTTATAAAATGAAGACATGTGTCTTACCATCAAATTAGACATTAAAAGACTATTGTTGGAGCTAAAAAGAAACTTAGAAGATGAACTATCCTTCCCATAATTCCCATGAAGGGTGTGTAACACCGACACGAGGTGTGAAGGATTTTCAGCACTCATGAAGAGAGTGAAAAAGGGAATGTAGAACTCAAAATAGATAACAGAGTGGTAGTGCTGTTTAACATGAATGGAACAGCTATTTATAAACTGAATTTAACTATTTATATCATATTTTTATGTACAATTTCAAGACCATTCAATGAGTAACAGAGAATCCATTGAAAGAGAATAGTGAAATATTATAATTCAATGTATGCTAATAGAAAACGGCAAAGAGAAAAATGATGATTAAATAATAACAAAAGTTTGAAATAAAAAATTGAAAAATTAGAATCAGATAACTGTTAAATATTTATTGAATAGTATAGTGGAGTATAATTTAATAATCTATAAATATCATCAGTTAAAATATTTCTATAACTGAATATTCAACCATGAGACAGAACCAAAATTAATTTTTGAGAAATCGGCCCACAAAATAAATATACAAATATATATATATATATGATATTGACAATATTTTAGGATGAAGATAAGAAAAAAATAAACATCATATTTTATCCAAAAAGAAAAATGAAATCCTACAAATTAAAATAAAAAACCCACCTCACATAGATCTAAAGATGAAGAACCTCATTTTTTTTCTCATCGACATCTAAAACGATAACCGCACTCAGTTATACTTCAATGGTTCTCAATAATCGTACAGTGGTCGATCCTCTTTGACCAATTCTGGAAACCCTCATCTGGGCCAAGATCTCCATCCTCAATAATGCTCGGCTATGTCAGCTGCAACCAAAGGGTCGCTTGGTCATAACTCTTCCATGGCCTCAAAACTCTAGCGCACTTATTTAGTCGGGTCTTCCTCACTCAAACACCCTATCCTCAAAACCATTCCCAAAAATCCCTTTTTCTAGACCAAGATATGCCCTACATTTTCTCGATTTCCAATCTTTCAATGTATCATATTTGTGAAATTATTTTTACTTTTTCATTAATATATTAAACACATAATTAATTTCATTTTATTAAAATTATCATAATTCGTTGTGTTTATAATTTATAAATTTTATTAAAAGAAGTTTATAATTTACAATATTTTATAACAATATTATTTATTTCAAACAAAATTACCAATTTTTATTTTGATTAATAAATAGGTAATAATAATATATTTATATTTAAAATAAAATAAATTTTAGTATTTATAATATATAAATCATTTTTAGCTATTAAATTATAATTTTAATTAATTATTATTTCAGGGAATATATATATATATATATATATATATATATTATAAGATTACTTGAAATCCAAACTTTAACATTATTAAGAATAATTATTTTAATTTTTTTAAATTACATATTTCTATTATTTTCAATATAACATGTAATTTGATATATTTATAATAATTAAATAATCAATTCATATAATCTTTTTGAAATAATGAAATAATTTATTTATGAAAATATATTATATTCAACAATATAAAACCATGTTGATAAAAGTAGTAATTATAATTTAAAATATTAATCTTTTCTAATAAATCAATGATTATTTTGATTAATTTAAATTATATAGAAATACATTTTAATAAGAAATTATATTTTTCTCAAATCTGTGGGATATTACTGGTAGTCATCCATATGAATCACAACCATCTTGGATATAGGTGAGAACACGTGGAACCAAAATCATTTAGGTTTTGGTATGTTTATCCAACTCGGGTGGGGTGTGTTGTGAAATATCATAAAACTACCTGATAGATAGAACAAAACATCAAACCTATGAGTTGACATCAAATACACTATTTTACTACACATTACCACCACTACACCTTAAAATATCCCTCAAATACATTTCCGTCAATAAATTCATCATAGTACACAATTTACACACACAACTACGGTTGATTTCAATTTTAAATATAGGTTCCACCACTTCTAGGTCTATGACTTTCCAATAAATCAGATTTAATAGAAATATCATTTCATGATAACAATATCATTCATTAATCATTCAAGGAATGCCATTTGTCAACAACACATGAATTATTTCTCATTCACATTTTGAATTCTATCACATTCTTATTCATTTACAATCACTTATAATTTAACTTTCATCATTTCTAATTCATTATTGGGATAGCCGAGAAAGTAACACAACCAAACCATATAATGTATCATAAATCCCATATTAATCATCACTACAACACAATTTATGCTAATAAATTTCCATAACATCTATTAACAGACCAACTCACACAATCCCACAACACATCCCATGTCAACCATCCATTTCTATATTGTCCAACATACTCCACACCAAAACACGGCACAAATATTGCCACGAAATCCTTATCATGGTTCATATAACCACATTAGAATCATGAAAAACAATTCAACCAACAAAAACCCTTTTATCTTCTATATTTAACAAAAATTTTAGGCTCAATGGATTTTACTAAACATCACATCTTCTTTAGCATGGGTATTATAAAACAATTCCACTTTTTAATGGGAAACTATTTTAGTATCATTAAATGGTTGGATATAAATTTCTTTTATATTAAAAACAATCAAATAATATTGTAAGGGTATCATAATTCCATATATAATGAAAATAGGTTTCCCAATAACTACAATTTTCATAATTGAAAACAAGCAAGATTCATCATATTAGAAATATCAAAAAAATAGTAAACACATGTGACTACTCCCTATTCCCATAAAATTATGATTAATAAATAAATTTTCCTTTTAATACTACACATAATATTCACCCAATGTATTAATAAATTAACCAATAAACACACATAAAAATAAATAGGTAGTGAATGGGGATACCCTACCTTAAATAAGGCATTTTAAATAATTTTTCTCGGATGAAAAAAAATAATGTACATCCCCAAGAACAATATCATGTCAAGGATAGATCCTAACATTGGGACACAACACCATATATCAATATTTTTCCATAACATTACCTAAAATATTAATCTCCCCCATAAACTCCCCCTAAATGATGATGTAGGAAAAAATCATAGATAGAGGACAAGAAAATCAGCATATAATTTCCAACACTCATCCTCAGAATTCCACTTATCAAATTACACAAGGATATGGTTCAAGGCCTCTATAATATCCTAGAATCCAACCATTAATAAATATAAAAAAATATAAAAAATTGTTTTTTAAGAGGATCAGTATTTTTTATTAAATATATAAATCAAAACAACACATCACAACACCCATCACTACCATGTAACGGTGCTGACACAGTATAAGACTATGGAATAATGGATGGGACTACACAAAAATGGTGTTATTAAAAACAACCATTTATAAGAATGTTTAAATCTATATCGTATATCTAATAAACATGGAAAATGACCCTAACATAAGAGAAAAAATATCATGCTATATAATTAAAATTCCATGAATAAGGCTATGTTGTAGTCGAACTATATAGCATATGTACCCCAAAATTGGATGATCTATAAGAATACCTCCTCTGGGGATCCACACTGTAGCGTAGTAACATGGAAATATATATTCTCAAAATTTATGAACCAAAAAAACTCCACATCTATGTCTCTACTCCATAACTAATATATATATATCATAAAACCCCCTTTTAAAGATCATCATACGAATCCACACCCTAAAATCCTTCCCTTGCTGAAATTTAGGAATAAATCCACCATACACTCCAAATCTACCTCAAAACATTCCCTATAAAACTATATAACCTAAATTCCCATAATTTAACATGTTGTAAATTCTCTATCGTAACACTCTCTAACATCTATTTTACACTAATCAGTTAGGTACAATGTATTATTTCTAAAATATAAGTGAATGCAATTGTACAACTATAATTACTCTATTTTTCCATCTTATTCATTTTATATGTTTTTTATAATATAGAAATCACTAAAACATACACATTTTCTATAAAAAATTATTCATCCAAATATATTTAACTATAATCCATATTTTTTTTTTATTATATTCATTATATAGTAAATAAGAGTTAAGTTTGAATCTTATATACCATATGATTCACTTTAATTTCCTAAGTTGTACGCCTTTTTGATTACATTAAAATATATCCTCAATCCATTTGTAATATACTATATATAATCATACTATCATCTTGTAAATAACATTTATTAACACATCGAAGCAATGTAAAGTCTACTAATCTTCCTTTCTCATTCCATACAATGTTAATTCTAATCACAATGTGATTTAAAACACATTATATATATATAATTCAAAATATATACATAATGTAAAATAAACATGTATACATTCTTTATTGATTTACTTATAAACTAATAATATAAATGAGTTGTATAATAATTGAAACCATGATCCTTGATATGATATATGATGAAAAATATGTTCATGATTGTGCGTTTCTTCTCAGGAAATTATATAATTCACATATATGAGTTATATGAATTACTCTTCCATTAATCACTTTACATATAATTTGTGCTCTATACTACTACCATTTACTTCTAGATTATTCAATTATGTGTCTAATAAAGAATATAATGTTCATGGGGTGTACTTTAAATCTTATAAAGACATCTATAAATGATATACCTTTTCATCATTATCATCAAGTTGAAATCAATTTCATTTTTAAATGTATACTTCATCCTTGATAACTTCATTTAAGAATGTCATCCTCACATACATTTGGTATATTATTAATCTTCATTATATTTCCTCCATTAATAATAAAAAAGTTGGTTCAAGACATTGTAGTAGTGAAAATATTTCATACACATAAATACACATGATTTTAGTATTTCCTTTATATAAAATCTGAACATTATATTGAACCACGTTTCCATGATAGTCTAAAAAAATTGATGCCCATATTTTTCTAATAAAATTATGATCATGTGGCCCCACTATACAAAATCATGTAATATAGTTTTAAATTTTATCAAGATTTTTATAGATTTCATTATCCCATTATTTCCATTTTGTATAAACATTAATTTATCTTGGGACCACTTGAGATAACTATGTTTTTTATCAGTGTTGTTTGATGTATTGGTTAGTGAAGATATTTTTTATTGTAATTTAAAATATAAAAAATCATTAACTTTACCTATCCTGTATTGATTTTTAGTTTTATTTGGGTAGTTATTCATCTTAATTGTATTGTCATATTATAGTTCACCTTTAGAATCCTTCTTATGAGACAAACAACAAGGTTCTTCAAATATAAATACACAATCATATTCATCTCAACTAGTTTCTTTCCCATTTTAATAACATTAAATATTTCAATATTAATCTTTAATAAAATTCAGATCATTAATTTTAAGAGTTATATTAATATTTTTTATCCATTTTTATGCCTTTATATGAATGATTAATAAATTAAAATGCTTTCATTTACTATGTCATCATGTTTTTGTTAAGAACCACAATTTTTATTAATAAATTATTTTCCTCCAAAATAAATATACAATGTTTTACATTAGGATTCCTTCCATACCACATCCCTTATGCTTTCATATTCTATGTTGGGAAAATTAATTAATTATTTTGAAAAAACATGACACATTTCACTACTAGTTTGAAATTGTTCCTTGATTGATCAATTTTAATTGGGAAAATATTTTACGTTTTATTCACCATTATATTTATTATTTTAAACACCCCATTTTTTATCGAGTTCTCAATGATTGAATTAAATATTTAATTCAAAATTTATAAAATAAATGATCAACTTCAATTCAGATAATCTCTATTAAAGTTTTAACTAATTATGTTTTGGTCATTATTTTACATTGATTTTTTGAATTACAATAAAAAAATATTGATGTAATTTGTCACCTCCTTCTTTTAGTGTAAGGCCATTATGCATCGAATATAAATTTAATCATCAATGAGAATGATCTAGATACTTTCAACATTAGTCTAATTTTATGTTTTATGACCAACAACATCAGTATGAGTCATGTTTAATAAGGATGAGATTATCTTCCTCATTGGATTATATAAATAATAAACAAACTACCATTTTTAACAATTATTATATATTATCCATCACATCATATTTAGAATTATTTTATCATTAAATGCATTATGTATTGTTATATTATCAACAATTTGTTGATATATTTAATCATGTCATCAGTACCAAAAAATATTCTCCCCGTTTATATGAATAAAAAATGAATTATACATATTTTACACATGATAAATATTTGATTATTTTCATTAAAAGAGAGTAAAATAAAATCTCATTATCTATTAACTGAGAAATAAATCTCCATGAATTAACATTTAACACTATATTCACATAATAAATTTTAAATTAATTTGTTTTCATCAAGTAAATATATAATGTGTTAACCCATGTTATCATATTTACATATGAAATAATATATAATGCTCTATCCTTTTCAAATTGAACAATTTCATCCATTTCATTCTTTATGTTTTTTAACAAGATTTTATTTCCATACATTGTAGCTAAATTCCCATAGTTAGGGATCCATGGGTTAGGTGTGAGGATCTCAATGGATCATTTTTTTCTTTGGGTTTGTCTTCATTATATGGTGTCCACTTCTGAATTCTTGAAGATATATTATGTATTTGAGGAATTGGTCATATTCCCTCCCATGCTTTTAATTCCCCTTAATTTTCTCTTATTCATTCTCTTATATTTGTAACCTCCCAATACTTTATCCCCCAAGAATGTCCGATTATTTTATTTTACTTATCATTAATACTCCCTAGGGTAATATCCGATGTCTATTCCATTTTAGAGTTGTGCTTATAGTTTATATTTCCCTAGGACCCTACATTGGAAGAACCTCATGGTTCTATTTCATGTATTTTCAATCCTTTGGGGGTTTTGACCTAATTTAAATTTCCCTATGTTGTCTAAATCATCAGGAGTATTATGGGATAATGAGGCTATGGATATAGATATTTGAAGTCATCATAATTTTTTCTTAGTCGTAGGGTTTTTCATTAGTTTTTTTGGATATTCAACCATTATTATTCGGTATTCTCTGTATTTATTATGTTCACTAACTCAGGTGATGGTTGTTTTTAATGTTTTTTTGGTTGTAATTTAGTAGTCTTTATATTATCCCAATTATATATTAGAGACTATTATTGATACTATTCCTTTTATGAAACCTACATTTTTCCTAATTCCATTCATTATGAGAAATTTGTTGGGTTTCTATTAGATGGGCTCTTCCAAAAATGATTTATTTGGTGGAAATAGCACATTATCGATGTGTTGGTGAAATTAAGAGGGATGATGTTCAGTTAATGTGTCATTATGATGTAATTAAAAATTAATTATTTGGAGCTCATCGATATTCATTATATGGATTAGTATTAGACTGGGTTTTAATTTTTAGTTTGTGATGGGAATATTTTTCAGATTTTTTTTCTCTTGGTTGTGTTTGGGTTCCTTATACTAGTGTCATGATCTTATTTTTATTTTTTATAGAATATTTATCATGAGAATGTTTTGGATATTTTTATTCTTTTTTTAACCTGATCATCTATTTAAATCATATAGACCTCAATGACTGTAATCTCTTAGAAACTCATAAGAAAATTGCATTGATTCAAACGGCTTGTGAGTATCTAGGACATCCCATGGTAGGTTGCCTCAATCAGCCCACCATCGGTAAATAAGAGGGTTTGATTGTCATATGGGGGTAAAATCCACATGTAGAGCCTGGGATATTTTTTCCACTTTATAGTAGTGGTCTAACTTTTGGTTTTTTTTTTGTTATATTTTTATCATGGGATTGTATGGGTTTCCACTAAACCCTAGGTAGTTGATTTATTTAAAAAAATGATTACAGATACAAGGATCCATGAGTCATTATATTATATCTCATTCAATGATACATAAAACAAATAATAATTTTCATCTTTATTAATTATATTATATAAAATTTCTTGATGATTTCAAACATATTTGGGTCTCACTTATTTTTTCACTTCTGGACCACCAAAACATTATTCCTTTTCATGTAAAGAGAATATTTTAAAAATGAAATAAAATTAATAGTATGTATTTTAAAATTTCTTATATATTTTTAAACTAAATTTTACATCTCATCATCCTATAATCACATTTCCTATCATAATAATTAGATTAATATATACAAGCCCCATTAATGTATTTTATATTTCTCTATGATTTTCCACTTGCCATTATTATTTAATTTGTCCACCTTCTAATTAACATCTTTCTCTTTTGTAGTATTCCATATTGATGCCTTAATAACTATAAAATTTAAAACTCAACAACTAAAAATGATACTTTATTATATTTTCAATTGAATATATATAAATCTATAGCATTTTTTACATCTAATGAATATATTTTAGAATCTTCTAAATATTTTTTTTCTCCATTAAACATATTTTTCTGTGATTCAATATTTTAGCCATAGATGAATTTCATTCATGACCATGTACACTCTTACCTATAAATAATGGAATTCATTTTCTCTAAAACTCCATAAGTGGTAACTGTAATTCAATAAATTAATCTTTATTCATCTCACTATTATAGATTTGAATTTTCAAAATTTTTATAATATTTCATGATTTTTAAACAACATAAATGTTTTTCATTGTAGTGGAAAATTAATCTCATGTATATTTAATCCTCTTTCCCAAATAGTTAATAGAAGAAATAACATCAACAATAACATTAGCTTATTAATGAATATTAATCTCGAAATTAGTTATATCATCTAAATTTTTTCAGGTTAAAAAATTCAGTGGATCACTATTTTAACTCCACTGAATTTAAATTAATATCCATAAACCTATTATTAATAATCCTTCTAAAAAAATTATCTTCTTTTTATTCATTAATTGATTTTATAACTTATAAAGATCTCCTTAAAGACCTTTATTTTTTTGAAACCCCTTCATTTCTGTCTATATCATTAATTTCAAATTTTAATTTATCCACCATTGTAATCATAACAATTTATGAATCATATATGTGTTTAGCTATTGTTATTTTTGGAAAGACTCATAAATATCTTTTTATTTGAATATTCTTTCCAAATTGCTTATAATATATATATTTTGAGTTCTTTTTATGAGAATAACATTTTCCATCTTTTTGAAAAATCAAATTCTCAAACATTATTATCTTATGATCATGGATACCTCATAGAGATATCACCCAATTTTCCACCGTTAAAATGGGTAAATGGTATTTTAACATCAAATATACAATTTCTTATTTTATTTTTTATTTTTTAAAAAGGATATAAATTCTGTATTGACATCTTTAAAAACATATTCATGGTTAAATAATATATTCTTCATTATCATAAAGTACATAAATTTTTATGAATGATTTGACATTACATTTTATCTTAAACTCATCACATAATCCACCATATTTCTTTATAAATCATCATAATATACTTCACTTAAATATTAATATTAATGTATTATAAAATTTTAATTGTACAGGGTGAGATTTTTCATTATATTTTCATCCAAAAAAATTACATGTTCAATATTTTGGAAAAATAAATTGCTTTGATATGTATATATCAATTATTTAGTTAAATAATTTATTGATGTATGTATTTGAATACATCCCCATGTTTAAATATTTTTTAATAGAATACATAATATGTGTCCTCATTTAAAATGTAATCAACATAAATGTTTTAGATATATTTTTCCATATGAGGATATGAAACTTACTGATTTTGATCCTCTTCATATTAAAATATGGTATTTATCTAACTAAAAAAGATCAAAATTTTTTGATTAGTGGTTTGGATTCTATTAAATGTTATAGAAAATGAAACCAAGTCTAGGGATAGTTAATTATATCTGAACATGTACTTCTATATTTGACATTGCATCCCACTAAATATTTTCATTACAATTATAATAAACAGTTTCAATATTTAAAAAAAAATTAGAGATTGAAATCTTAATTTTAGTGTACATCAGGAATAAAACATTAAACTCTTATAAAAATTGATAAAACCAAGGTATGAAAAACCCTAATAAGGGAATGAATTAGGGTGTGACTTCATTATAACCAAATATTTCTATTTAGTTCATATTAATACATTATAGTAAATGGATGATCATTTAATATCATCAAGTATAAGTAAAAAAACATATCCATTGACATGAGATTGTTTCCTGGTTCACCTAATGGGTTAAATATATAGTAAGTACATATTGTGATGTTCTGATGGACCGATGGATCAATAATCCAAATTTATATAAAAACATGTCTTAGATTTTTTCATAACCATGGGTAAGGATAACTTCCACTTTTTCATTCTAATATAACTATTTTTAAAAATATATCAACTGATCAATTGATATTTGACAAAATAAAATAAATAGATCACTATATGGCCTACAATAAGATAGATAAAAAATTTCTCTTCAACTTTATGTCATTATATGTAATATTTCTATCATAGTGTGTATTCTAGTTATTCAATTCAACGCGATCTATAGAAATAATTACTTTTTATATGGTAATTCCCATTATATCTATGTGTCTCTTCATATTTTCTTTATATGCCTACTATATTTTTTTTCTTAAATATTATACAATATTTTAAAATATATAAGATACATTATTTAACTTTTCTATATGATGAGTCCATTAATTTTTAGTCAAAATATGAAAAACTATTGAATCAAATCCCCCATGACCTTCTCAATGATTTATAAATTTGAATGAGATATAAATTATCAATTTTCCTTGATGTACATAAAACAATGAAATATTTATGTTTCACAATAACTTGGTTATCATGGCCAGTCATTAACTTCATTATCTTTAATCTGAATTGAATATATCACTTATTTTTTGATCAGTTCTAAATATCATGTTTATATATATTATTTTAATAGATAAATATCATGTATATCATGCATTGATTTATGTAATTAAATTAATTAATTATATAGATTAAATAATTATTATTTCATTTCAAAATGTTTTTTTTTATAATTTTCTTCATAATAATCTATTATATGTGAGTTTGGGGAAATATAGAAGGGAAGAAGAATTCATAGATAAGTGTAAATATTTGGAAAAGAAAGAAAAAATAAATCGAGAATAAAAAATTTGTTCAACACTTATCCAACCTAGTGGAACATGTCCATCACTATGAGAGACAATTACACCGTGGGGAAGTTACAGGGAGTATATCTAGTGCATCTTAGTGCTAGGTAGAAGAGCATAAGTAGAGAAAAGAAGTAATTTATGAGGATAACTGTTGAAGTGTGAGGAGATATCATGGTAATCCAAAAATGATATTAAGAATTTTTTTTTATTATGTGGGTACACACAAAAATGAAGCATGATGTGGGACTCTAGAAACACTAGGTAATGTTGATGTTAAGTAGTGTGTGCTATAATGTCAAAAATGATGCTGTTTTTGTCATATATTTCACCTGTGCGTTAGGGATTCACACTAAACCTTCTATATTTCAATATAATCATCAATTTCAACTGATGATGTTCTCAAGAAACACTACCTATTTGAGAAAATATGTTTTTCTTCATTGATATTCACATCACAGCAACCTGGGTACACTAAAGGTTGCTGACACGAAGGATATTCTCATTCCACTACTATTGTTTTTCCACATACAGAAATCAGTTGTGCCTACAGGTTGTTCAAAAGGGAGTATATTAAAACATGTGGGATAGATCGCACGTGATAAGAGATATAAATAGATATAAGTATTGTGGTTTATCTAGTTATTATCAACTATGAAGTTTAGTTGCACAGTGGGTGGTTCCAGTAGTGATAAATATTGAATCCATCATATGATAGGACTGTTATGAATGATTGTGACTGATAAAGAGGGAAATTTTCAGGGCCATTTGGGCTTCAACTATGCCACATAAATGAATTAAAAAAATTTATGTTGTTGTGTATAATTTTTCATATCACATGAATGGAACTATTAGGGCATGGCCATGTAGATAGTGAATGAGTATGTGAGTTGAAGTATTCAATACTCCATGTAGACTTTGTCACTCCACGAGTTATAAATATCATGAGAAGAACAAAATATGATAAATGTAGATCATTCCATGATACAAATTTTTTTTGTGATCTATATATCAAATGGTAGATATATAATGTTGTCCACCCTCTCTCCTGGGATAATTTTTTATAAATCTTTTTGGGGAGATAACAATGAAACACTCTATTGGGGTTTCCCCATATCAAATGAGTTTTATGTAAAATTAATATAGGGTATATATCAATGATATGTAATGGTATATATATGGGAATGTTTATCTATAAATATAGGTCCCCATTAGACACTATATATCACGGAATTCGGGGAGCATCTTTAGAAACCACTCATGGGAATATAGTGTCGTTTCTAGTGTTGTTGTTTTTTATTTTACATTCATTTTTATATATCATGAATATAATTATAGTGTAGTATTTATTCAAAATTATTTTAACAAATTTTGAATGTTTTATGAATTAATTTTATTTTTAATGGTTATTTATGTCCCTTCTTTCATTTACATTTCTTATATATATATATATATATATATATTTATTCTCTAAATATTTCCCATTGTATTTTCTGTTAGAGAGTAAAAATTAATTAATATAATATAATTTTCTTTTATTCATTGTAATTTGGTATATTTAATGATATTGTTTAATATGGTTTTTGTTTATTTATTATTCAAATTATCAAAAGTACCGAACTATATATAATGGTGTTTGTGAGTTAGAGAGTTATTACATAGACCAAGGGGGTCAAAGTGAATTAATTCTAACAACTTCATGAGTGCTCATTAATATATTATAAGACTTATTACATCATGATTAGATATTTAAAATTGCTCAATTTTTTCTCCATCATTATTTATTCTCTCAAAATATAATTAGTTTAATATTATCATTTTTCCTATACGTAATTGAGTTATAGGTTTTTTACCCATTTACATTATGTGATCAACCTCAGTACTCAAATTTCTTATCTTAATACTTTTTAATATATTGTATTTCATGTTTTAAAAATAATATATATCATAAACTATATAAACTAATGATGCATGGTGGCATGTCCTAGCTTTTGGAACAACTATCGGTGACTAGGTTTAGTATAAATCATTGAGTTGATGGATTAAGAAAAAAATTATATTTTAATTTTATATTTTATGATTTTATTTTATGTTTTTTCATTTTTTTTTTATGATTTTTTTGTTTTGATAGATGTTCAAAAAATGAATCAAGACTGAATACATTTTTATTTTTGTATAAGTTATAGATATTTCACACAAAATTGATCAACTAAATGATAAGATATAAAATCCAGAGGGATGTGGCCCATAACTAAAGATATGTGAAGAAAAAGAACTTCTCAATGTCCTAGATCAAGTTCTCAATGAGGAGTGTAAATATATATAGATGACGGCCAAAGAGGATAATGAATCAAATGAGCTACCATATGTGGAAATAAACACTAAGGAAAGACATAAGGAGAGATCATATTAAGATAATGAGATCTGAGGTAAATATAAGGTGAATACCAAGGATAAAAAAATACTTTTTTCCAAAGGAGAAAATTATGACAATTAAAAATCAATAGAATAAAAGAGAGGAAATATCTTTATAAGAAGAAAAATTAAAGAATGATATGTATTGTCATGTTTGGACATCACCTGAGATACTAATATATTCATTGAGATTGTCCAAGTTTATGGTTATATTGAGCGGATCCTTACCACATTATTCATTTATTATTTTGAATGATAAAAGTATATCTATTATATATTTATTGTTTGAAAAAAAATAAAATTTGTAAGATTATTTACTCTAACATGAATGAATAATTATTTTGAAACATTAATTGAATATATAAGAAATAATATTATTCATAATTTTTAAATATCATTTCTCCATGTTTTGTATGTATCATAAAAAATGATTTTTTTGAAAAATACAATTTAGAAAGAATTCAGTGGAGAATGATATATTAATGTTATCATAATTGGATAGTAAATTTTTTTATATAGTTGAGAAATTAGATAGCATAAAAAATTCACATATTTTTGGGAGATCACACACAAAGGGTAGCCAAAAGACATATAAAATAGGCTAAAACACACCCATATGGGATCTGATTACTCTTATGTTTGGTAGTTTCACACCTATGTAGAATAATTATTTATAGAAGTGTTTAATGACACTTAAATTGGGCTAAATAACATATATATTAAGACTAAATTAAAACAATTTGAATATAACTGAGGCATCAAATGGACTTCATCACATTTACAAGGATTTTAAAATTTGATACGCATAGACTGAAAGCTACATTGACTATAAAATAACATTGATACTCATCAGATGACATACGTGTTGAATCGCGATTTACCCTTATGATTATGGAATATGACACACACATGATGTAGGGACAATAAAACAAACGTTCAAATATTTTGTTTTTCAAAATCATGAAATATTCTCTTTTTTTCAATTATTTTTCAAAATTAAATATTTATATATTTAGGGTTATTAATTTCAGTGATTTAGGAGTTCCATAACTTTACACTATTTGTTTTAATGCTAGGAAAAATTATTGGGAAGTACATTATCCATGATTAAATGATAATCTCATTGGATATATATATATATATGTTTCATTCATTATAGTATCTGTGTTTAAAATTTGAATTATGTAAAATATAAATATTTGTCCTCATTATTTTTATGGTAAATTTCTAAGGAATATATTGTGGAATATTTAATATAGTTCTACATAATTTTTTTGTATAGATTTTAACTGTTCACAAATAGTTAATAGAACCCATAATAAGATATTTTTGTGTGGGTAAAATGGATAAATAAAATGTATAATTTATGGGAAATCAGTATCGAAGAACTATGAATTATATTTTTCACTTCACATGTGTGTGTATCATTGGGAATGGAGAAATTTTAATGGATTATAAATTTTGATGTTGTTGTGCATAAATAAACACTTAAAAAATATTTTTGTAGAAACGAATTAGTATGTGAAATACTGTGCAGGTGAAGGATATTTTGAAATATACAGTGCTTCATACGTTTAATCACTACTATAACACTTTGGAATGGACTATAACATTAGAATCCTTTACTAATAGAGAGCATACCAATACAATGACTCTCAGATATTTCATTGTACTAATTTTTTGAGATTCTTAATTATTTCTATCTATTTATGTATCTATTATTTTATAGGGTTATACTACCCTTTAAAACGTAGATTTTAGGTTATACAGGCCAAAAAAGAGGAATGTGGGGGATATATAATAACCAGTAAAAGTAAAGGTGATTTTGATTGTTCCTTAGTCTAGATAAGTGAACTACTGGTTTATTTCACCACCTCAAATGTAATCGTGTTTGGTTTTTACTCCATGTGTGAAAAAGTTATGTCCTTGGTAGATCCACAAGGGATCAAAATAGAACATTTAATGGTTTGTGACTCTCCATTAGAAGTTATAGATTTTATTTATGTGGGTTCCATTTCACTATATAATTGAGATAAGTGAAGAGTATCAAAATAAACAATTTGATCCAAATTATTATAAAAATCATTATGTTCATTTTATTTTAGTTTCTACGTAAAAAATTACATGACTCTAATAAATAATTTATATTTATTAATGAGGTCAATTAACCCCCCCCCCCACCCCACTTGACAATTTTTTCAATCTCATATAGGGATGAAAAAATTGGTATCAAAATAAGACCCCTAGATTCAGTGTTTATATATATATATATATATATATATATATCTTTGGTAATAATAAAATATTTTCTTAACCATTACTTGGAAAATATATTTTTAGGTGGAATGAAAGAGTTTCAATGTTTTCTTTATTCCTCAATGTCCTCTATTCATTGATGGAATATACCATGGATAGTTCTAGTCATGTGAGGAAAAATTTATTTAGAAACTATGTGTTGATAGATTTAAATTAATATTACATACTTATAAAGAACCTAATGTTGACCCCAATACAATTACTCATGATGATGCAATTAGATATGTTCTGAATTAAAATGTAATAAAATATAATTTGGGACTTTTAATATAAGAGTTTATATCTATGCACCTGTATGAATAATAGGTCGTGATATCTACAAAATATTATTAGTCACTAATCATATGTTAGATAAGCTAATAATGTTTCACCCCAAAAATTAATATTAAAATAATTCTATTCTGGATGGATTGTTGAATATGAAACAACATGATTTAAGTTACACATGATATACTATAAAAGGGGAGTTTATTTAAATGTGACCATTATAACCAAACCAATAAAATAGAGCTGTGAATAAGAATAACCACGTTTTGAGAAAATATGTATAATATTTTTATATAATTGAATTTTATTTTTTAAATTCATAACAATTATGTACCTAATTTTAAGTAAATTTATTTTATTATTCAAAAATAATTTTTCTACAAAATTATTTTTAACTATTTTTTTTCTGCAAAAATGGTATTTAATTTGTAATTTTATTAAATTATATTTTCGCTAATGAATATTATTTTCTAAAATAATCATTTAAATAGTATCATAGGGTAAATTTTTATTGTTTTAATAAAAAATATTTAATTTACATTTAATATTGAAAAAAATATTTTTCAATAATTGCCATTTATTTTTTAAAATAATATAATTTAAATGTATCATTATATTTTTATTGGATTTAAAATTAACATAAGATCCATTTCATTAAACATTGTCTAAATAATTTCATATCAATCAAAATTATGTTTTTTTGAAAAAGTTAATTTTAATGATTAAAAATACATTTTTCTAAAAATGATATTTCATTATAATTTATGTATTTATATTAAAACTAATTTCTACCATTCATTAAATATTTGAAATTATGATGTTTATATATTTTAAATAGGTCCATTTTATTTTTTGTCAGTACAAATAATAATAACTGTAAATATTTTTCACCACGTTAATGGGTATATCCTGCAATTAAGGTTAAAAGTAATGTGATATGGCGTTAAAAACAATTCCTAAACATTAATTTATATAATTTTAGAAGATTAATTTAAAAATATCCATTAAAATTTTGAATATATGGCATTTTGGGGACATTTTCCTTTTATTGTGATATTTATATTATTTTATGTTATGAAAATTAAAAAATGTTACTCTCATTATTATAAAATATATAATATATTATCATTGACATATAAAAAAGATATATGTTTTTATAAATGTTTTTTTATATTAATACATTAATTCTATTATTTAAATTAATATTTAATATTTATTTAGGAATAAATTACCTTAAATTTTTATACAAAGTCGATACAGGGGTTTAGAAAGGAGAAGAAAAATAAAGTTAAATGACTTTGAAACAAATAAAATTAATATATCATAGATAAATTGTCGTATTCTATGAATTTGGTATATAATTGTAATTTTTTATTTCTGGTATAGGATTCTATACTATAATGACATATTTGTTTGGAGGCCTTTGAATTCATAATAAATGACTTGTACCAAAAATAACTCTAATGATATTTTATGATAAACAATATTTTATTAAAAGGCTTAAATTTAAAAAGATATGAAAAGTGGGATTTTAAATGGTATAATATGTCATAAATGGTCCTTTTTTTAAATTTCACCTTATAATAAATTAATGACCCTTAAAGTCTACAAAATGTGTTACCATTGTAATGGTTAAAAGGTGTTATCAAGTGGGTTAAACCAAAAGATAGTTTTTAACATATTACTTATACATATCACAATTTTATGGGTATAGGGTATTTCAACCTTATAATTTCATATCATTTAAATTATGGAAATTAGGTTCCACTTGACATGAATATGGTATATATATTATATTTAAATCCTTTATGTAATTCCAAGTGTGTCCTTTCTATCACATATAAATGGAATCCACATATTCTCCATTATTCCCAAATTTCGGATCACTCTAGATAATAAATTTCCTTAACTAAGACCATAATGGATTCCTAAACACTTATTATATCTTTTTTTCTTCTACTAATACAATCCTAAGAAGTATTAAGGTGTAAGCTAGAGAAGGTCACTCAAAGAATAGGTAATCGTCTTTCCGATCTCATTAAAAGATTATTTCTTCTTATAATTTATTTTAATACATTGCATCTATAATAACATAATTAATCTATTATCCTAAATATACTAATTTTTTTTGAATATGGGTCAACCATTTTCCAACTCTTTTCTATCGGGTGGGAAAAGAATGTATTGCTTGTGTGTATGTGTGGACTACTACCTCCACATAGCAATATGATTCATTTTACACTACCATATTTCATGGATGGTTATTATAAAGGATTTAATAATATATATGATATTAATGAAAGAATTTCCATTCTACAAATATAATATATTACACACCTTCTTACCCTTCTCCTTATTAAAAAAAGATAATGTCACTCATTCTTATGTGCAGACTACCACCACTAAAAGGAGACATGATTCGTTCTTCAAAAAAAATTTAATTTATTATTAATTAATTGTATTTATTGTTTCAAAATAATAATTATATCATTATTATCATTTTATATATTATGTGACCATTCCCTATTAACCATGGTCATCCTATTAAATTTGTTCTATGATTCTGAACAGTACTTTTTCAAAACATCAGACATGAACTTGACAAATTTAATAAATATATAATGAATTATAATAAATGAAATAAAAATTATAAAAATAATTTAATATAAATAATTTTTTCTCATAGTATAAATGTAATATATCAATCATATATAGAAGATGAAATGCATACATGGTTAGTCAGACTCTAAGTAAGGGGTTTTATAACCCAATATCTTTTCATTGGGTTATATTACTTATTCGTTTTCTAGGTTATGAAAAGATTATTTTTTAAAAAAAATCTTGTTATTTTATGTTTTATTTCATCATTTTTATTTGAATTAAAATTTTTTACACTTAATATTTTCATTAATTAATTCCTCGATCAATATTACAATCATTGTAAGAAATTAACAGCCCACTTTTGTTTCTTTTAGACATCTTCCATATTCACCACAACCCTATTTCATATAGTGTTCATACTACCCCTTTCATATTATATATCATTAATATATTCAGATTCATGTTATATAATGATTAATTTGAACTTATTTCATTCAAGGGTGTTATGATTCAAAAGTTTCCAAAGTGGTATGGGTTTACTCTACAATCTCATTTTTATTTTGGAGTGATTATAGTGAAATTTCCTATGAAGAATGTTCAAATATATTTCTCTTTTAATCAACATATGTTTAATTTTTCGCTATTATTTTATGGATAATATGTGTTTTACATTAATTATCCAATATTTGGTAGTTATTACGATCAACAATCATTTTTAACAAATTTCATCCCTATTACATCATTGCTCAAGGAAATTTTTCTTCCATGTCCTTATTTCCTAAAAATATTTCAATAATTTCATTGTTTACATTTTAATTTTATATTTAGGTCTTTTTAAACTATACTTTCTTATATTTTCAATGGTTTAAAAAGGCATATTTTTATCATTTTTATGTGCCCCATCTTGACTTGCGTTACAATGTTAGAAAATGTTTTGAAAGTATATAGTTATTGATGCCTATGATATGAGCATAAAAAAAATAAAAACAGAATAAATACCTTAATATGGTTATTATTTTCCCCCAAAAACAAATAAAAAATGGTTTCTAGAACACACAAATCGCATAATAATCCACGGGATACATAACCACGAGACCTTCAGAAGGTTAGGAAATGGAGCCGTTCATAGCGCATAACATTAAAAAAATCTCATAGATCCGAATTGATAGTTAATTATTCTCTTTTAAAAGAATATGATATAATTGTTGATCATACAGAGGCGACCAGACGAGAACCCCAAAGTCACATGATTTGTCAAGTGGTTGGTTCCTGACAAGCCATCAAAAAATTATGTAGAAAATATGTTGAAAAATAACTAGAATTTGTGTGCCAATTGTGGTTTTAAATCTCAAACAATATTATATTATATCCTATGATACATTATGTAATTCCCAATGACATGTTCAACTATTTATTCAAGAGCCCGCTGGTATGTCACCCTACTCACATGAAAGGCTTCAGACATGTCCGAAAAGTTTCATACTCCCACTTTGGCTCAAAAAACTAACAATTTTTTTTCCATGAAATGATCACACATAACCCTAGGACCCATTGTGGGTCGTAAAAGAAATCACTGTTGGGGGGTGACTTTCTTTGAAAATACTCATGAAATATTTCAATGACCCCAATCCATTAACAAATAAACGAATAAAATATAATAGAAAAGGTGGGAGACTCTTTTTCTGTTAAACTTCTTGTGACACACACTCCATCTCCAAAATTACTGAAAAATTACCTTCATAATAATTAACTAATATAATGAAATTCACCTATAAATCTATCCTTTTAACTTGAAAGGTCCTAGTTACCTCATCTAAGATAACATGAAGGCCATTAAGTTGGCACCGTAATCTCATGAATGTCCTTATACAAGTCCAGAAAATAATAAGGAAGTCCCTTAGTGAATCCACATGAATAATAAATACCTCGTCAATTATCAATAATCGTAAAATTAGTCCACATATGGTACAGTGTCATGAACTCTAAAAATCACACAATGGCCCTAAAATGACCTACTATAGGATCTATTGAAATGAATGACATCAAATCCATCCACTAAATCTATCCCAGGTTTACACTATATTATCTGTCAAAAAAAGATAATAATAGAGGTGGAAATCCCAATAAATACCCTCCCCAACATCAAAAAATAAATATTTTGATCATCATTCTAGTTCACTCACACATCAGATCATATTTTTCGATGAAGGTTATCTCATGATAAAAATGTTTTTCCAGAATAAAAAACCTTGGGACCAATTTAGAAGATCAAAATACTTTATAGGCACATTGTATGATCACTCATAGATTACACAATGTACATTTCGAATCATATCCAAAGGAAATACTTCTTACCTAATCGGTCACACGATACATAAAACAATAAACACTAAACAAATCTAAGTAATATGAAATAAATTGTTGGAAAAAATACTAATATTACATGATACATATCAGAAGAACTTATATATTGATCCTCGTGTGCCGCGCACAAACCACCAATGTCATTCTATAGCACCAGGACATATCGTCCAGATCATCTGACTCCCCATTGGTATAATATTGGGATCATGAAAAGTATCATGGATTTTCTAGAGGATTCATGTGGCACCCTCTATAAATGAAACACAAGTCTCATAAATCCATATGTTCTCACCATAGATACCTTACAATGACCTATAAACATGTTTGCAAAATCATACTGATGCACCACTGTATTTCAGCAAAGTCTCTTGATGGAACTAGGTCATGTAAGCTGGCTCTCATGACATCCTCTAGACAAACTGGCCAGATATTGCAATACCCTCTAGGTTTTTCAACTGGATCTTGAGATTTCCCCTTAATATGTTTGTTGGATTTCATGATGACCCCCATACAAGTAATCATGGACATACATAATCATCTATATAATTCACATTAACTCTCACACAACCATAAGGCATGTTAGACAGCTTATGCGATGTTACCCGAGCAAGTCAGATAGAATATGATACACACTCCATGTATGTCAACTAAGATAATACAATGTCTTCAAGTATCAACTAGCTCGGTCTTGCTATTTCCTCTAGAAAATAAATTCTTCATTATGTGATGGCCTCTAGGATCAACATGTGTGGTCTTGTGATGTTGTTTGGACAAGTTGTCCTTGGTCATGCTATGTATACGATGTACCTCATTGAATTCAATTAGATCATTTTTTTCCTATGAAAATTTGAGGAATACATACACCAACACGTTGATAATAAAATTATGGAATTTCAGGAAGAGAATCAATGAATGTCAGACAGATGAGATATACATTTCAATTAGTCATCCCAGGACGTTATAACAATATCCAACCTCTATTGGGGTAGCCTCTATGTGTAATCCCCAACTAAATGAACTTCTACGAGTTATACTACTACCACATCCATCATACATAGGAATGTATCCAAATGATCTAGCTCCATATCAAACCTCTATATGGTTGTCCTAATGCATCAGTCCCATATTCATAATCAGTGAGACTAATTATTTTGTGTCCTTTGTTTCTCACCCTGCGCATAACTCACATGGGATTAGAGAGTTTCAATGATCACATCTTTCACATAATAAGACTCTATAATGGAAATGGAACCCATAGTGTGTAATCCCTAATCAGTGGAATAATTTTTTATACCTGCAATATAAGGGAAGCCTCAGTGTGTATGCCCCAACTCATTAAACAATGATCACTCAGATTCATTCCATAACTAGGACGTGTATGACACCTTCCTAATTTATGTGATGTATATTAATCATCTAATGGTATATCCCAGCATGTAATCTTTTCATCCATATATAGTGATCTTGATTACATGCAATTCAATTTTTTTCACTCCAAGAATTAATTACATGGGCTTAGGGACTCGCAATGATCACTTCATTTGCAACATCTATATTCACCAACCAATACACCCTCAGTGAGTAATCCATAATTAGTGGCATGATATAACATCCCAACATAAATGGGTATCAACCTTTGGGAAATTCCTAAGGTCATGAATGAACTATTGTAACATTTATTCTTTCCATAACCATGATATGTTGGATGTCTTTTTGAGGAACGATCTCAAATTCCAGGTACCCAGGAATGCACATATATTTAATTTCTTTATGATGTTAAAAAAGTGTGTAATGAAATACATGGATTTTGATTCCTATTATATAATAGGATATGTATGATTCCAGATAATGGCTCAATCCCATCCTCATAATATTACCTGTCATAAAATATAACAAAAAAATTTGGAGTTCTTTGTTATACAACTTCATATAAGCATGTACCCTCCAAAGTAAAATGGATGAAGAACCTTGAATAAATATAGAGGTATTCACAAATAATTCCCCCCCCCCCTTCTCTTAACATATAATTATAATTAACCTATGACCATTTTTTAATGTAACTGGACTCATATCAAGATTGTGAAAAGATTCTTGAACATATCAGAAATCTATAAGAGAGTTCTAGAGTATGCCAAAATTCCCCCTAAAAGAGTGTGATGACACCAACCACTGATCCTATCAACTAATGAGTGTTCCTAAGAATCATTGGGTCTAATACCCAAACTACCCACCTACTTTTGGAATGAATGATTTTACCCATTTATGGATGTTGGATATGTTTGGTGTTTTTATGAATGATTAACAAATGATGAAAAATACATGAATGATTTTTTATAACATTGAACCCCTTGAAATCAAACCACCAAAAGGAATCCATAAACATTTTCTCTAAGAACACAATAATTCTGAACACAATGGGAATATCTCAAACAATAAAATCTTTAGGTTGTTATCCATTGGGGAAATTTTTTATTTTTGATTAAAAAATGGTGAACCCAGTGTGAAAAACTAAAAATAGTAAGATGATTGGTTGACTATGATATGGATCGTTTGGATAATCCTCTATAGCCAGTGATTTCATGAAATTTGTCAATCCTCTATTTTTGAAACACATGTGAGTGGAATTGATGAATCTGAATTAAAAGGATGATTTTTTACCCATACAAATATTATTGAGAAAATACATTTCCTATTATAGAACACCAATTGGTGACCTTATTACTTGTGTTCATCATGACTGCAAGTACTTATCTCAACAACAACCCCCAAATCTGTGATAATTTCATCATCTAGTGACCGGTCTTGAAAAGAATCTCTAATTGAAACCCATGATTGCCTTATTATGACCTCTCCCACACTCCATATTTTGTGCAGGGTGGTAAATAAAATGGCTCGGGAATAAAATTAACATGGTATGATCCCTACAATTGAGGATACACAAAAGAGTCTAAAATTATTTAAACCAAGGAATATTTATAGTCAAAATATAGATGTGGTAAATCTAGTGTCCCTCATTCCCATAGCCAACTACTTTAGATGTTTTTTATAGAGAGAACTAATAACCAACATTAGTATTTGATGATGGTTATAAAGTATCCAACTATGGATCCAATCTATTTCAGTAACCAATGTTATGTGATCCTATCAACCGTTTTCACCAATACCACCCCATTGGTGCCCATCACTCACCTACTAAAGGTACCAACCAACACAATGCAACCTCTGACACCCATTCTAGAAAAATAAGGTAGGCACAACAAGCGTGGAAGGAGTTAGATAATCCGGATTTGAATCATATCCCTACTCCTACTGATGATGTCTACTAGCATATTCTGGTAGTAACTAGAAAGAAGGATCATATAAATTCTCACAAGGAACATGTTTTTTGGAATATTCCTACTCCAGTCATGGTGTAGGTGCATATTCTTATCCCCGTGCATAAATTACATGTTCGTATTGTTGTTCCATGAGGATGAAAAACGTGGAATCATATCCCAACCTCAATCAAAGGAATATGCTAGTATATAGTAGATATGAAAAAATTTAATGCTTTTATACCAATGCACACTTTTCTATACTGAAACTACCTAATAGAAAAGGCTGAAGAAATCCACTATAATATTTCGAAACTATCAGACAGGTGAATATTCATATCCCTATTTCCAGGGAAACTAGACAATATAATTATTATGAATAATTAGTTTCTCTTGAGAATGTGTGAATTATTGCATCCATCCAAGAAGATTTTTAGTATATTTTGATAACGAATGAGGAATCAGATCATTCACATAATCTTATTCCAATGAGGGATCACCACGTGAGAGAGAAACATTTCACATTATAGTGCCACATTCATGTTGAAAATGTATGGTGGTAAATACAAAGGGCCCAGGATAGGGATCATATCCCTATTCTAGCTGGGGATCACCAAGTGAGAAGGGAATATTCCTTGGGACGGGAACATATTCCTATTGAAGAAGACAATATGCAAACTCCAAAGGCCTTGGAATGGGCTCATATCAGCATGCTATCCAAATCTCACTCAGTAATAATGACATATTCCTTAGGAAAGTTTCATATTCCAATCAGTGAATCTTTATAGTATATTTGAGCGGATAACATAAGCCATGTAAATATTCCAACATCCACCAATGAACGACTGCACCAGCATCCTTCTATGGCGATAAAGGAGGAGGCTCATATCCCTTCTACCATTCAATTGGTTCATTGGCATATTTTGGTGCGGAATCCATAATTTGACTATGATCGTATTCATGTTCCAATAAGGTCTCACCATGTAATAGTAGCACTTTCTTAAAGGTACACTCATATCCCAACCACAAAAGGCCAACAGCTTATACCAAAGGCTCTGGTTCAGGCTCATACAACCATTATGTCTGAGGCTAAGCATGTGATAAAGTCACATGCCTCCCGAAATTTTAATATTCTTATAAATAATGAATAATATCATTGGAATATTATAAAATATTTTTAAAAGTGGGGAAATGCTACTAAAGCACTAGATGGTTACAAACAAGGTGCACAAACCATCATACAATAGGATTATAACACTTTATAGTTTTAAAAGGAAGGTGGGAATATTAAGTACATGATGTAAAATGAGGCTCATATCCCTTATTTACTCAATGCTAGTTACCTGGAGGTTATTCCAGAAACATTCCCAAAACCCCAAGGGTTCATCAACCCTTCAACCAAAGTAGAATACAACCATTGTCATCATAATCCTCCTTGTGTTAGTGTGGAGATGGATCTCAGGGACTCTACTCCTAACATCAACTATGGTAAACCTACCCATGGTGATATCTCCCATTTTCACAGAAATCATCCCCTTTCCATGACACCTCCAAATAGAGAGGTTTTCAAAACATAGACTCCATCGCATAGATATATTCTTGAAGCACTAGGGTCACATGTATACATTTCCCCATTAACATGCTACCGCACTCCACTATAGTCTGCTGGGTACCCCATGAAGAATTTTATGTGGTCTGATTGTATGAATGAATATAAGTCTGATTAATAAGAAGTATACAATGATATATGGAGATATTTAGCTTGGAAGTACTTTACTATCAAGTTTTAGCCTCTTTCCTATTTTGACTATCAGATCCCGGATGACCTATAGAATGTTTGAATGCCTTATCTTTTCTAAAATATGTGGGCAAATAATAGGTAGCTGAAGAATAGAAACCTCACTTTTCTAGGATATGAGGGTTTCCATCAAACCACCAAGTTGATGTATTATTAGATAGACCTATCTAGTATATCTATGTACTGAGATCCAAATCTAGAAAATCACAATGCAAATATAAAACATGGCTTCCTCTATTACTTCATAGCTCTTCAGCAATTAATATTTGAATCCATTTCACGTATCCATATTCTAGGATGGGTAATGTATTGAGTGTTACACTTCACCAAACCCCTAGAACAATAAAAACCCTTAGATAGGGGGTCCTATAACGTCATAGATTCTTGAGAAATATGTCAACTAGGTAGAAACCAGGCCATTTGGCCACTAAAAAGAAGTTCCCCAATTCAACAGTGCCCAAGCATCACAAATTAATATAGAGGATAGTCAAAAAGTATATAAACAACCCCCTAGAGGACATGGGAATTAATTTAAAAAATAGAAGACCTGGTTTCAAACAACATGGTGGCATTATAAAGAAATAGACTCGCTTCATGGGATGTCGTTTCACCAAGATCCTATACCAGAACAATAACATAACATCAAATATTCCATAGTAGCACCTAAAGTAGAATTCATCCTTGAGGTGACCCAACTCATCGGGCCATGGGAATATCTACAATTACCTATACCTGGTATATCACCAATTACCAATAGGATTCAGAACATATCATCATTAGTTTTAATAATACCTCATCCCATTGGGATTGGGGCATTTATATCTCAATTTCCAATGCCAATTTCTTAATCCCCCAACAGGTTCATCCGTAAATCGATTATTACTCCATATCAACCTCATCTTTCTATCATAGGGGAATTTATATATCAAATCCCATCCCAGGAATCATAAAATCATCGGATGGATTAATCATATCCTATACGAATGTATCAATCAATTCCAATTGTGGCCTCGGGTAACCCCCTCCCATAGAGCTAGGGGAATTTTCCATATCATCATCACCATAAAGAGAATAAGTATTTTAAAGCTTGGGAGGTAAATATCAATGAGAATAATCTCATATGTTCCTCCCATAATACGAAAAAACTCTAATATTTGGTGATCGTTCGACTACCACGATTAGAAACTCCCTGAAGATCATTACTCACGGACTAAGACAAAAGGGTCATACGACAATGGAAATTAGACCCCAACGCAATCAAAATCCAAAAAAAAACCCCAATATGGAGAACTTTTCAATGGAAACCCCTACAAAAATAAGTATAGAGTCATATTTTTTCATTAAAATTTATGGGACAACCACCATTTCCCAATATACCTCTTTGAATTTCCCCACTACTGTTACAACAGATATGTTGGATCAAGACACAGATGTATATGGCCACAACATGGATAACATACCCTAAGCGGAATGTTTTTAGGATGCACCATCAAAGTATTTATGAAGCAAGAACCAAATAAGTCTTTAAAATCTATCACCTCTGAATATAATGTTTCCAACACTTCTGTGGAACACTACAAAAGATAAGTGAAAAGTTGTGGCTATATATCAATCACCACCTAGAAGCTTTTATATTCCATCCATGGAGGAATAGTTTTGATAGTATGATAATGAGATAAAAATTCTCAAGCAACATAATGAGGAGTTAATCAATGAAATATCCGCACTGGTTATTGTCTTTAGGGGGAGATACTTATCTTTCCTCCCATAGCATATTTTCCTACAAAAGTGTAATCTAAGTGTGAAAATGACTTTGCATCTTTGAATCTAATCTATACAAGTTAAGATGTTTAAAAGGATCATTACATCCCTCCATTATGAACTTATCGTATCCCTCTATAGGTTAATCACTCAGTCTATGAATGAGTTGAGAAACAAGGGGAGATGAAGGAAATGAAACATTACAAATCCTTGTCGACTCCCTTTAAATGGGTGCCAGATCAAATTGCATTACCTCCAAAAACATTGATATTCGAATAGAATCCATGGAAGGGAAATTTTCAAATTTTCAACTTGAAAATATGTTATATCCCAAATAGGTTGATGACACCTTACATCTACTAAATATCGGTAATCCTACATTCTCTAGCTTTGTGGTGTGGGGATCTACTATAGTATCTCACACTCTTTGTATCCTAATGTGGGCGGATAATGGGCCCTCAAAATCAATACGAGGTTACCAAGATGAGGTTTTTTGTATATACTATAATAGTGTTTCATTGTTTGGTATAATAGACTTCCAATGGTATTAGTTTCTGTATAAGAAGACCTTCATCATCAATACTATTACATGTCCAACTCTAGACAGAGGAAGACGATAATGTTTTACCTAAAAACTAAAAACAACATGAAAGTGAAAGGTTGACTAATTTGATAGTTAGCTGTAAGGGATTAACATATTCAATCACTATCCATCACTCACAAGAAAAAAATGTTTGAACTATAGTGTAAACATATCTGCGAAGAGTTGAAAACACCTTTGATCCTGAAGAAAATTATCAAGGTGGGTTCCATGAATTTGTAGAAACATACAAAAATTTAGAAGATTCCATGCAGTGAACTCAAGATTAATTTTTTCTCATCATTCAGTATGGGAAAAAAGGATTTCCAAGATGGATTCTTCCATTGTTACCATCAAACTAGAAATACTTCTCATTCAAGAACCCAAGCATGTCCCAAACTACCCAGTGGCTCTTATTGAGTAGAAACCAGAAAAAAAAATTCCCTCTATATAAAACACAGAGAAAATTGGGTATCCCATTATTTTAGAATCATATTATTAAATCCTACTCATTTATAAATTAACATGTCCTCTGTTATTTAATTATAGTAATGGACATTAACTGGATCGAAGACACCATGGTCCCTGAAGACGAATGAGTTCATCCTCACCAACCATCCCAAATTTTGGCCTTTCCATAGAAGGAAGGGACATAATATCTAGGACTTATTCATCCTTAAAGACATCCATAAAGGAATGGTCCATTCTGGATATTTGGTATTAGATATGTCCTTAGATCATGTTTCCTACATAAATATTTCCTAGAAAGATAATGATGGTGATTGGCACAAAGTTCCATCTAGACGAGAATAAGGGTTTAACAATAATATGACTCGAAAAATAGTTTACCAATCTCATTCCACCAAGATAGAATACCTCCACAGACCCAGAATAGCTCCACTACTCAAGAATATGACATTTGATATGTCTATCAATGTTGGATGAAACCATTTGATATAGGAAATTACAAATGATGAAGATTCATCTAATACTATAACACTTGCTTTGACTCTGGAATATTTCTTTCCTAGAATATATGAAACAAGGTCACCATCCCACTAAATAGAACCCTCATCGTATGAAGAGCTCATATTTTTTTTTCATTGTCATAAACATGTGAGACCCATTATAAAATTATGAATATGCCTCTGAGAGTGAGTTCCTTGAACCGAACTGAGGAATTGAAGGACGCATTCTTAGGAATTGAGGATACTGGGGATGAAACAAGAATGGTCAGACAAAATATCAAATCCACACAAAAGACTGATATATAACAAATACCCACGGTAAAGAACTCCTATAATCCCAAAAAGGAATGAATCTATATTAGAAACCTCTTGTGGTCTTCACCACCTAGTTATCTTGTATTACAACCTAGAAAGGATTCTATTACCTAATCATCATAGGAAATGTGGAATGTTTGCATGATCTGTGCCACTAGAAGAAGATACTCCATCAATCAATGCACAGCCACCAAGTCATTCCACCTCAAATTCCTTGGATCTTATGACTCATGTCAAGGAGAAAACCAACCAATGGAATTGTTGACCTCTAGCATTAAATTATGACATTATGAAATAGTTGGTGGATGTCCCATTTATTCTCTCAAACCGTGATGCACACCATATTTCAAAATAACTCAGAGGGACACTCATTGAATCACTCTAGATACCAATGAAATTCGAGACATAAGTCTATAAATCTGGGGTCTATTGAATGGAAACCATGTAATTAAAATTCCATTTTTCCATCTTGTTCATAGAGAATGATCAAGATTAGGTCTTCTAGGGACACATAATACCACTATATTTTTAAGTTAGACTTGATAATGTCAATATATGAAGGTCTCAGACTGATAATGGATCGAGGATCAATATCATCTTGATTGAGACCCGCTGATGACAGGGATTTTGAGAACGATATTGATATCCCACAAAACATACCATTCAAGTGTATGATAAACATGACAAAAGACCTCTAATGAATGTCAAACTCAAATATTGGTTTTGGTATCTCACATATGATTTTGATTTTATTGTTATCCCACAAGATAGTACGTAAAATGTCTTTCTTGTATGACATTGACTCCACAACCACATATTGGTACCTTTAAAATTCCATCAATGTCCAAAATACCCCATCAATGGAAAGGAAATTATATTACATGATGATATCTCTCCTTTTGGGTATTAAATGTCCACATATTCAATATTTGGTTTCTATAAAAGGAAGGAAAACCACAAGTGGTGGATGATGATATGCAGGTTCTATCCCCCAATGTCCTGGTGACCACCACTGAAAATCCCAATAGTATGCTCGAAATTAACTATCTTCTCAATATAAATTTGTTTGAGGTAATATTCCAAGTAATAGAGGTCCTAGCCACTCCCTTCCCCAGTGAAAATGTAAAAGACGCTCATCTCTTGCGTCTCCCTACAATGACAGTAGAAGTAGGGGATGATAATGTCTTTTATCATGGCCTATATCACATCAATAGTTACATAGATTTCCCTATATTTTCATCTATTTTTTAGAATACCTCCACTGACTCATGGGTCAAAGAAGAAGAAAATGATCTCAAGAACTCCCCACCCACATTCATGTAATGTCTCCAGCACCATCGATGAGATCATGATGTTAAATCTAGGAAGAGAAGAAGGCCCATGAGGTACATTGATTATTTCATCCATGACCATTGAAGAGAAACTAATTTACATTGGATTTCAAAAGTATAACTGATATGAGTTCACTTGGAAAAATACATAAATTCTTGGGTTGAATCTAGATGTGGCTATGCATAATCGTTTTTTACCCGATGACACTTGATGCTTAAAAAAGTTATCTAGGAGAATGAACCACTCTCATGAAATCTATGTAGTGGTAGAATTTGATAAATTGATAAAATAAAACTTTTCTTAATAGGTAAAATACACAAGATGGTGTACCAATATTTTCCCCATAAAGAAAATGAATGGGTAAATTAGGTTTTCCATCAATTCTAGAAAACTTAATTGACATTTCCTAAGGGATTAATTCCCATTTACAATTACAGAACACTAGCTTGATGTCACTACTATCTTCTAAGATCTTTCCTTCATGGTTGGGAATTTAGGGTACACATTGATAAATACGGCTCTTAAAGATGAACAATCCACTACACCAAGGGATATTTTGCTAATATTGTATATCCTTTTTCTTAAAGTGTAGAATATCCACTTATTAGCATTCCATACATCATATCAGTTAGTCTTTATTTGGTTGAATTTTTAAATTTTATGTAAATGACCTGGTTGTAAATTCCTAAAAATGATGTGATCACTTCACCAATCCTCAAGAAGTCTCCAACAAGCTATATTGGTACATTTTGAAGATGAATCTATTGAAATTCACTTTTTGGTTAACATTAGAGAAGTTCAATTGTTTAGTGGCATGCCATCATGACATCAAGGTCAACCCATAGGAGGCTAGTGTGATTTTATCAATGTCACCCCAAAAATCTCAAAAAATGAGTGGAATATAAGGGTAAATTACCTACATTCAGTGTCTCATAGCCAACATGGAAAAACAATTCTCCCTTCCACCAGGATAATGATGAATGGAATCTCTTACCAATGATATGGTGACTGCCAGTAATCCTTTTAAAGTATCACGATGTATCTACTACAACCACCTGTTCTAATGACACCAATGGAGGGATATCCACTCATAATATATTTTTCCACCATGTAATCCTCACATGGCACCCTCCTCGAACAGAAGAATGATATGGGGTGAAAGGATAGTCTCTACAAACTCAGACGGATAGTTCTAGGAACTTAGACTCGATACTCGAATGTAGTGAAGTACTGCCTTGTATTCATATTTGTAGTGAAGAAACTCCAAAATGTCCATATAGTCTCTCATAATGATCCACTAAAGTACCTCCTTGTCCACCCAATGCTAACTGGGTGTTTATCATGATGGAAGGTTATTCTACCACAATATGTCATCTAGTTCATGTAATAAAATGCAGTGAACAGGAAAGCCCTAGCTGATTTCATCAGGGAACATCACACCCAAAAAGTACACTATTAGACATAAAACATTCCAGTGACGATGTTTTATATTCCCATGAAACTCCCTGATCATGGGAGATGTACTTTTATAGTTCCTCCCAATGTCTTATCAGCAAAAAAGATGGAAAATTCAAAGCTCACTCTGGTCGGATTCAAGATTTTATTTGTTTCATAAAAAAAGTAATCATTTATCTACTCTTTCTGACAATCCCAATGCTTCAGTAATAATGATGATGAATAACAAGAACACATAACTAGCTTGGAATTATCCATATAGATACAAATATCCTACATGAATATTAATGGGATTTAACGATTGTGATAAAGAATATCAAAGAATCATTTTTCATTAGAAATTAAGATCTATAACATATCATGAGATGTGTTATGAGACTAATGAATGGATTTTCTTTTTATCCCACATTACATCATGTTATTTGGTTATAGAATGATTGCCCGAACCCATTGGCCAACGGATCCACAGTCCTAGATGACCTTGATTAGAAGGAAGGAATTTTCTTATCTTGAATCAAATAATAATCTCATTGATTTGAATATATGATAAAGAAGAAATAAATAAGATCAAAAAATCCCAATGCATTATTAATGGATATATACCCCTATATGGATAGATCCCATAATCAGTTGTCTCTAAAATAGGACTCTCTGGACATACTGATCAAAAAGGAAACACATTTGATGCTGGGTAGAAAAATTATCCTTCAGGGGTGATCCAATTGAGGATAAATACCTCTATAAGTGAGGATTTGGCAGAATCCAATTCATATGTATAGTAGAAAATGATATTCACACCATCATGGAAGAAGTCTATGAAGGCCCCTGTAGTGGTCATCAGTCTTGGACTAGGATCTCCCACCAAATCTGGATACATGGTTGTTACTAGTAAACCATGATACATGACTGTGTGGAATTCACCTAGAAATTCCATGCATTCCAGATCCATGAAAACCTCATCCCTCAATTCGCGATAATTCTATATATAGATAAATCTTTCAAGCTATTTTTTATTTGGGGAATCGATATTTCCAGGCCATATCCCCCATCCATAGCTAGCTAGATCAAGTACAACCTTATTACGATCGAATTATTCTGTAAATTCGATGAGGAAATAACCATCAAGGATGTTAGGGTGAAGAATATCACCAACTTCATATAATTCCATATCTTCACCAGATTTGTGGTTTTTCACACAAAATTGATGAAAAAATAGAACCAAATTCATTACTGTGGAATTGAAGATATTATAACAGGAGAATAGAATCATGTCCAATCACTCATCTCAATACCATTCATTGGAAAACGAAAAAATAGATGACCTAAAAAAGTCATTTAAAAACATAATCTAGATCATGGTAAATGAAGACATGAATTCTAATATAGACAAAATACACCATGCTTTAAGGGTGTACAATACGACCATATGTACTGCTACGCTAACAACTCCATACTCATTGGTGAATGGGACCGAGGTAGTACTTCTTATAGAATGTTATTTTCCCTCACATAGAATATATATATAGAGATAACCCTCAAATGATGAGCAATCACAAAATTTTTTGGATGGGCTGGAATGGATCTATGAGAATAGGTTGTGTATATATCACAACTTTATGTACATCTGAACTGAATCACATAGGCCTTCATTATAATGCCTACCTTCATTCATTCCTCCATAAAGAATTTATCTTTTCACTAAAAACCCAAATTATACCAGGTAAAAATCTCCAATGTTGGAAACCATACCATATATCATATATATGTTCTGTAAAAATGGATCATACTAATTGGACACAACAGATGGGGAATGTGTCACACCCCCACCAATGCAATGTTTCTCCAGAAAAACATTGTATAGATATCATTTAGTGTCAAGTAATGGTAGAATGACTTTAAATATCACAATGTCTCATGTCCTGACCACATGATGCTAAAATTTATATAGCATGACCTCACCACATGATGTTAAATTGCATATATCCCCCAATGGATCATATTCATCCATATCGTGTGACTAAAGTCTTGTTAGTAAGACATAAAACTACACAACCTCTAACATTATGTCCACAAGATGTTAAACTGTACAGAGTTATCCCAGTTTGTTAACATTCAACTTCACAAAGGTATCCTAGTCGTATAATGTTAAACTATATAGGCACATCCAAACATCCTTACACTAAACTGCACAAAGTTCAACCTTACATGATGATGTGAAGCTGCTCCGATCCCTAATGGTTCATCTTCATCTATATTGGGTAACCCAAATTCTAGCAGAATAACCATAAACTTTACAGAATATCATATCTAAACCACATGATGATAAATTGAAAGGAATATGTACCCACTATATAATGTTAATAAATATAAAGTATTTTCTCACTATATGATGTTAAAATTTATGTGAGGAACCATCTCACTATCTAGTCATCACACATGAGCAAGATCTGTTTAAGAGAGGGATGAAATGTCTCTATCATTGAGTGAGATTTAGCTCCACATAGGGAGTCTCTCTTTCAATGAAATATGAGGGACTAGTTTCTATAGTAAGAAGATACGCAGTGACACTCAAAAATCTATTTTGTGTCGTAGACATGGTGTTACTTTCCTTTCACATTGGGTGAACCACATCCTTACCAAAACATGTTAAAATGAATAAATGATATCTTTTCCATGTGAAATTAAAACAAAATGGGTTTTTACAATCATTTTTGACAAGATTTTCAATCCAATGAGATGAATAGTAATTCATTTATCCTATAACTGTTTCCATCCACCACATGATAAATAATTCCCATGTCATATCCTTAACCACCTCTTCATGTTGACAGGAATCCTTTCCATTCCTTATTTCTCATACCAAGAATTCCTCACGTGGGCTTAGAAATTTCAGTAAGTGTTTTCTTCCATGAACAATGCATATAATCTCAAGAAAGGGTTATTATAGTCTAGAATGAAACAACATAAAAGTCATACCATGTTTCCTCACGGCATGTTGTTAAACTTCATGGTCAATTTCCATTCCACAAAATTAAACTTTCCATTCCTATGGAGCTCGATCAATAGGACTAGTACTGTTGCTGTTGGTATCCTTCAACATTTCCATTCAAAAACTATTTGTTTCTTGATTCCAAATATCACATGATATGTAGTGACTCCTGAATCTCCTGCCTTGGGTTTAATTACAACAAATAAACATATGAATCCACTCACCATGTGTATAGGTCAGAATTGTTCATGAATATCGTGTTTGAATTACAATGTATAGCTGGATTTGTTTTACAATAGGACATGTATTAATGCCGAGATATCTATCTCTAGGGCCAGCTGCAATACAGATTTTTATGTCGAGAAGCCTATGTCCTTGTCGCATGACGTTAAATTGTACAGTTCCTTGAGAACTACTCATGGTTTGATTCTTTTCACCACAATATACATAGTGACACTTGGATCTCCAATCCTATGCCTGAATACGACAATCAATAGAAATAATTCCCACCTCTACATATGTTTTAAACATGCATGGAGGTTTTCTTGTTTATGAACTTTGTGTGGTTTTATTCTTGTCTTTACTAGGTATATTGTGACATCCAGATATCCAATCATGGGCCCATAATCATAAAATGATAAGAAATGAACCCCAGTAGCATATTTGGTGATCCATACATAACCATTTTTTTGTATATGAGTCATATCTAAAAGTAACCTTCTTGTGAATGTAATATATCTTGCATAATTTTTCAATTTGGTTCCCACATCCTTTTTACATGATGATTAAACTATAAGGAAAATATCATGGTCATGTGACATTAAAACTGGCCAAGAAATATTTCCTTAATTCCAGACGTCAAACAACCTTAAAAATTCCCTTAACACATAATGTTAAACTGCATAGAAATAAGTAATTCCCTAATACAAGATTTTAAGCTATGAAATCCATCATCTATTATAATCTTTTAACAAAGAATCATAAGAATCATACCATGGTCATCCAGAGTATGGGGTGCTTCCACCATCAATTAGAACCTAAATTCACAAATCTCTTTTCATGTATCAATCACCTCTGGTTCCTACAAACATTTCATGATGATAAGAAAGGAAAATTGATCTCTCTACATGGCCATGATATCAATGCATAAGGACTCAAACCCACTGACTAGTGAAATCACATCTCTATAAAGATGGATTTCTAATCCTCGTGAACCTGAAGTCACCATTGTGAAACTCCACACATGAGGGTGTTCTGGTCCATCCCCGGTATAATTATCCAAATTACTTCCTCATGAGATGAAGCCTCGGGCTAAGATTTATAACATTTTCATCTCCCACTGAGAAGGATGTTGGAGTTTTCGTGACACTGGTTTTCATAAAGAGGATCTTGTGTAACATTGCAACATATTATGTTCATGAGAATCACAACCATAAACATCCAACAATTTTTTTTCTATATGACCATAAACTATATAATCTAATGGGCTAAATTAAAATACCTTAAACTACTAGATAATGAAAAAAACATTTCAGGTTGAAACCCCGCAAATGGTGGCCTGTGAAATATGTAATGTCTTAGCTCACTGAAATATTCATCTCTTTCATTTAGGAAACAATTAGGGAACAATTAAATAAACCATAAATCCCAGATGACCTACATTATATCCCTATTAAAATACATGTTATCCTATCTAGACCCCGTAGTTCATGAACAATTTAGAGTAATAATTTCTCACATCTCTTCACCATGGGAATATGTTTTCTAGGTGGTGATAGAACATTTAGGGTGCTTGAACACTTCTTGAATATTAAACATTACACATATCACGCTTTATGTTTTGACTTACATAGATCACTGTAAAGCTTCTATGACCCTTGGAAAATGATACATGGATTCATGGGACCCATTGTTTTACTATCCTTGTATTCTTATGGATCCTACATATACATATTGGAAATCATCCAAATGTTTCACTATGAAAATATGGAATTATAATTCTTTTGAACCTTGAAATCACCACATCAGATCTTAGAAACTCAGTGTGGTCTTGGAAATTTCCAGTATGATTATCCCAAATCTTCCACCTGACCCGAGAAAATTGGAACATGATTTAAAATTCTCATATTAGACTATCAAAGAGGATTTGATACCCTAAATGTTATGTCTCCATGTTATATACCCTTTATCAATGATGGAATGAAACAATCTATTCAAATCCTTCGACGACCCACAGATCGTGATTAAAAACCATCGAGCATAGGGATCTACCTAAACAATTAAGAGATGAACTACCCTAAGGTTCTAGAAACCATCCTCAATGCCTATTTTCTACAACCAAACTCATCATCTAGATGTTTTAGTCATTAAAAATATTTCATGATCCTCATAATAGATTGGAATCCACTTTAATTGACCATTGTATTGATTCATAAGGTCTTTGACCTATCAACTATAGGAATCTCCTCCTTGTAATAAATCAATTGCAAAGAATGTGAGCCCTAACAATCCTATGACAGAATCTAGAACCTCATGGTGTTATGGTTCATCTTTGACATGTCTTCCCCCATCCATATTAACTGACATGATCCTTTGGTTGATGACTTATATCACCCATATTTCAACTCTCCAGTTGGGCTTATATCCCATTGTATTTCATCCCTAACCAATATTACACGAATTAATCATCCATGAATCATAGAAAATGATAGATACATATTTGTCTTATATTTATATCGACGCATAAGGGCTTTGACCTACAACCGGAGGTATCTACTCCTTATATGAAAGGTGTTGTAATCCTTGTGAGCCTCTTCAGCAACATGGATGATCATAAAATCATTTTTTTGAGTCATTCTTGGAATTTATTTTCCATTTTCCATGATCATCAATCATGTCTATGTATTAATACTTTAAATATAAAGGAATCCTATGATTCGAGCTAAAATACCCTAAACTACAGAGGTATAAGGTACAAGGTAAAGTTACCTAAACTAATGTGATAGATGGTCCAATCTAAAAGACCCTAAAATACAATGATAGAATGTCCGTGATAAAAGACCCTTAACTACAATGATAAAAGGTTGGAGCAAAAATAACCTAAACTAGAATGATAAAATGTCCGAGCTAAATGACCATAAATTATGATGATATATGATTTGAGATAAAAGACCCTAATTAATAGCGATAAAAGGTCCAACCCAAAATACCCTAAACTATAACAACATATGTTCCGATCAAGAAGTACATAAAGTACAATGATAGATGTTCTAGTCTAAAATACCCTTCATAAAAGAAAAATATTGATTTAGTCTTCAAGAATGGAAAATCATGTATTTACCACCATGACGAATTGGAAAACGTCAGACAATGTTATCTAAGACAACTAGATTTGTAAAATGATAGAGAACTCTCCCTCTAGGACATATATTCTAAATAATTTCACCCTGTGGAATAGGTAATCTAAAGATAACTTGAACAGATTCATCAATGAGGAACCTTAGAATTGGTGGTAATTCATGAGCAATTTTCAAGACGAATATGTTATTATTCATACATGCGGGTATACATAATATTATACAATGGATGTGTATCATTGTCAATTAATATAAAATTAGATCAGGGAATTTTCAAGCACATCATATAATAAATAAAACTAGAAAATAACCGAAATTGATCACAAAATACATTAATTAATTTCATGAAATAAGAGTAATCTCCATATTCTACAGTCTCTACAATAATCTCATTAAAAATAGAATACATGTCAATGATCAAACAACAGTAATATTTGATTGACAGAGTTAGAAATATAGACAAGAGTGTAGAGAGATGTGTCAATTGAATGGTGATGTTACCCTCTCCCTACCTTTTCTACTTCTTCCCCAAGATGGAAGGTATCTACAATAGTAGTCACCACATCAACTATTTTTTGTGTAGTTCCATTGAGTATGATGACACTGAGAGTTTAGACCTTATGTGAGGTATGATTTACCCATATACACATATTTTTACTATCTAGGCTTCCATATAGGATTGAAAATATGATATATTTTGAGACCCTAAGCTTGACGTACATTGAAATTACATTACTTTGGTTGAATACGTAGTACATAACAAAAACAGACACACAAGGACCGTAATAGTTTAGTGTCTTTGGAAACATGGAACGTAATATTCTAATCGCGGTGAAAGATCTTCAACATCTCCCATAAAGATCTTCCCCGTTTTTTCTTACCTAAATCCTTTCTTTATATCCTGGGGAAACGAAAAAATAAAAAGGGTGAGCTCAAATGCTCGGTAATGGTAAGCATGGATAAAATAAAACAAACCATAAACATTTGAACATAAAAACATGTACATAATTTATTAACATAGAAATCATGGGCAATGACATAAAACATGGAAGTACGTAAGGCATAGATCAAAATAGAACATAAATCATGATAAAATAGCATGTAAATAAAACTTGTAATTATGGAAAAACATTAAGCACATGATATGATTTCCACAGTAGCCAAGGCATTGCTGCCAATACCATCTTAGTGGACAAAGTTCCTTTCTGAATCAAGTTTAT
The DNA here is from genome assembly GCA_963277665.1 of Viscum album. Lineage (NCBI taxonomy): Eukaryota > Viridiplantae > Streptophyta > Magnoliopsida > Santalales > Viscaceae > Viscum > Viscum album. The sequence continues at coordinate 1,338,755,325 of OY728142.1, forward strand.
TCCTCGTTCCAGTCTTGTATTACTGAACTGGTTTAACCTGCTGTTCTAGCCATGTCTATCTCATTAGATATAAATCTTTACCCAATGAATTTTAGGAAGATATAGGTCCCACCCATCTCATAATGAAATCATTCTTACTTTTTCCACAAAATAAACATACATCATTCATAATAACCCAACAAATAAAATAGGATTCATAAACATAATCCCATCATCACATAATCCAAATAAAATAAATGGATATCATTTCATAATAAGAAAAGTGAAACCATGTAAATGATAGAGAAATTATACTTAAAACATACACATATGAAATAATGTCATCTTCGATGGAAAATGGTTTTGATAAAACACATGAAATGAATTCTTGAGAAAAATATCCTTTCTTCTTCAAAATCAATTTATTTTCACAAAACGTCCTGAAATTTTAAAAGAAAAATATTTTGTTTAAAATATTCATGAAATATTTTGGAGGAATCTTCAAGAAAATAACTCTTTATAAAACCTTAAATATCCATTCATTTCGTATAAGTTAAAAAAACATTTTTCTCGTACTTTTTCCAGAAAAGTCAAAAAGTACCTCGTAAAAGAAAGATTCCATACATACCATGTAGTAAAAGTAAAAAATGGGTAAAAATTACATTAAACATACATGAAACCATTTTTATAAAATAGGGACATGGAAGATAAATATAACCCCAATAAATACTTACGAATAAACAATCTCGGATAAAAACGAGATTGGAAAAGCTATCCAGTACATTAGGTCTGATATGCTCCGTACATATCCAAACCTGCAGTATAATGATTTAAATAATGTCATTGACTTATTAAAGAATCATATTCATTGTTATGATATCTTATATGTTTCACTTATGACTTTATATTACCCGTTCTTTTGTAAATTCCATGTTAAAGCAGTGTTTTGGGTAAAATCATTTCATTTATCGTATGTGTTTCGACTTGTTGTTCTTGATATTATTAATTATATCCTGATTTACATAATTACAGAATGTAAAACATGATTTATATATAATATATATTCATCATATACATATATATATTATAGATCGATAAAAGGAATGAAATACACCGTTCATGGAGACGGTAGACCGTACGTATGCATGAATGTTGTTTTCGTTTCCTTAGTGAATTGAATGAAACTAAAGAGATGAAATAAATATATATATACATAAATCCAGTAGCATTATTATTTAATATATTTAATTAGTATTCATTATATTAACTTTATGATCATTCATGTATGGTTAACATGGAGAATGAATCTCATCGCGTCGTGGAGACGGTAGTCCGTACGTACGCACGAGCGATGATATCGTTCCCATAATTATTGTATTGAATTGGAGTGGATGGTATAATATATCAGAATCAGTATGATGTTATAATAACCATATGTAGTTTTTCTTTACACCATTATACCCATCCATGTAAGGTGTTGGTGAAAAAACAGATTTCACCACGGTGTGGAGACGATATTCCGTACGTACGCGCACACGGTGATTTCGTTTTCCGTATGATGGATAGATGGAGAAATAGGGTTGCTTAATACTTATAATAACATATTATTATATGAGTTACACTGATTTTATTACTTCATAATGAAACAACTAAAGAATAAGAAGTGGAAGAAGAAATAAAGTTGAAGGAATCGGTAACGAACATTACATCTTCATTGAAGCTCCTCTTTGAGTCCTCCTCTTAGGGCACTATAATTGGTCTTTGAAGAAGACCAGAACCTATAGGATGTTTCTATGGAAGTGGAGAAGATAATTTGGTAGGGTTTGGCTGAGAATGAAGGCTCAATGTGGTGTGAGGAAGAGAGGGAGGAGGTTCCCTTTTATAAGGGAGGAGAGGGGAACCTTTGCGAAAACTAAAAATATTATTTTATTAGAAAGTCATATTCGGTTTTTAATAGTTCCAAATTTATTTATATATAAGATAATGTGGGTATGGGTCTAAATCCTCTCATCCAATAGAATTTATACAAGTGTAGGTATCCCTTTTAACTTTATCATTTAGATTTAACCTTAAGTTAAATAATTTTACTATTATCGTGTCTTCTTGTTTTCGTACACTATAAGGTTAATAAACATTATATAACAAACCAAACGAACCCCATGTTTTTTATTATTAATATATATAACCTTATCTAAGTAATTTTGCCCAACCTTATATTTTTAGGAATAAAATAACAATTAATAATATAATATTTGTTTTAAAAACTATTTTATGTCTATTTTGACGCTATTTGGTAATTTATTTTTGTGAAAATTATAAATGAATTATTACTTCGAAAAAAGTTAATTAAATCAATTTTAACATGAAATATTAACCGATAAAATTATTTTAATTCAAAAAAATTCTAAAATTACATTTATTTGGGTATTTATAACATCAATTATGTCAATATTTTATTAATAAGATAATTGTTGCATCATCTTTGTGTCATAAATAAATTAAATTATTTAATGTCTAAAAATTATAAATAAAATACCATTATTTAGGAAATATTTTTATCTTTCTAATGAATATTTATAGTGTAATTTATCTTATGTATAACCCTATATTAAAAATGATTTACTTATTAAACTTTGATTTTAAATATTTTAAACCTTCTTAAAATAAATTAATAATAAATGTTCTAATCCAATCCATGTGGGGCTAAATGGTCGTATTTTATTCCTAATGTTTTTTTTGGTAGAATTACACTTATCCAATAGAATTAGGACATGTTTTAGGGTAATAATAATATCAATTTTACCCTTAATTGCTCTATTTACTTTTAACCGTGGTAAAAAAAAGTAAAAAATTACTATTCACCAAAAATTATTTTAATCTCATTGAACCAAATTTTAGTCCTTGATATTAACCGTGTCTCTCGTATTTTCAAAATTCCACTCACAGAAGCGGAAAATTATGTTTAAATTAAAAAAAGACAATTTTTTAACAACCACTAAGTGGTTTCACTATTCATCGAAAATTGAAGTTTTTCAAAAAAAAATACCAAAAATACACCCTAGGATATTTTCGATATTCTGAATCCAAAAATGAAGTCCATTTTGAAAGATAAGATTTATAAAATTTCATAAATGGGTATTACTATTCATAACTGCTAGTTTATATAACATATCGTTGTTTAGTAAAACACGGTATTGTGTACAACAGACACTATCGTGGAAGGTCGTGCTTGTGTGTAATGCAAGACAAGTCAGGAATGCATGTTTTGCAAGCTCATTTTGGTTTAGCATACAACACATGACAATAATAAAATTAAAAAGAATATTTTTCATAAAATCTCGGGGTGTTACATTCTACCCCCCTTAAAATGAATTTCGCCCTCGAAATTCGTCAGGGTTATAAATGGTTTACTACTCGAAATTTTATTTAATAGAAACCCACATCGTAATAAGGAATATCAAAACTTGGCTTGAAAAATAAAAGTATGAAACAAAACGGTTACCCATATTAACTAATCACTGGGTTTCCACATAAGATAACATAGGTGAAAATATGGATATGGAAGAAAAATATAACCATCAAGTTCTAATGGAGAGTGGTAGAGAACATAGCTATGAAAAAGCCAATAATCACAAAGCCATAAATTTGTGATGATCTGGGGTACCATCTAATTCATCGAATATAAGAGCACTAGGACAACATTTTTGGTTTTCAATATCATTTCCTTAAAGTTGAAAATTTTGAATTAGAAGAAATACTTGCTTGATTTTGGTACAATCTCACTGTTGTTCGTGGTTTGAAAAATTTCCACTTCATCTCTTAAAGAAATTATGTTGAATTTGTTATTCATGAAGTGTTAACAGATCATGAGATAGAATGATGGGTCATTCCATTTGTTTCAAAAAAAAGGTTATCAAAAGTTATCAAATATACATAAGTCCATCTATGGTGAGGTTAATCGTACACGATTCCAAAAATGAACTTACAATTCATATATCATACCGCTTAATAAAATAAAACTAGTTTCTACTGACCAGGGACTTCTTGTAGGCCATTGGTAGGCGATAAAGTCTAGTCGCATATCGGTTGTGGGTTCGATTCCCACAACCTTGTCTGACGCGATGGGTTGTCGCCTGTCTTGTAGGTTGTCCTTTTTCTACAACTACATTAGTATAACATCCCATCAATAATATCAAAAAAAATTCTATCCTTAAACAATACTAACTTATGTTCAACATAATTCATTCCAATATTTAGGCTTATCTAAAATACTTCGGTCCAAGCTCATAGTATAAAGAAAATTATTACTTGAAATGTCAGAAAACAATCACGTGAATGCCATCATTTATCCCACATATCTCATTAGATATATCTTGTTGGTCAAATTACAAACATGTGAATACCTTGATCATGTATTCTCTTGAATAATGAATACCCATTCAACCTTAGTGAAACATGAATTTTGTTAAATTTTAACACTTTCCACATACCAAAATCCCAAAAATTATATATACTCAAAACATAATATCACTTAGTCCTTATATCAGTCATGAGCTCATGAATAAAATCGAACATCTCATTATCTTCTTATCCCTTCATTATGCATATATCATCTACTTTCCAAAAATATCTGAATAACCTTTCATGCTTACCGGTACCATTCCACATATACTTTCAAATACTTTAGGAAAAACATAACTCTTGATAAACTTACAATCATTCCACTACCTTCTTAAACAATTGACTGAGCTTCAACAATTCTTCATCTCATATATCATTTGTAGTCTCCTCATCATCATCCAAATAAATACTGCCGATATGACCATGCTGATTCTCTTCATGAGATTTTCCCTTAGGGAATTCGTTTGCATAATTCCCGTACATTCCACATTTAAAAACATTTAACCGTTGTTGATGTCTTAGAAATACCATTATCCTTGTCCATGGTGTTAACTAAACCCTTTCCTTTGCAATTACTGGATTTGTGTCCTTCTTTTCCACACCCAAAGCATCTTCCATTTTCTTTGAAACATTCTCCATGATGCCTCTTCCCACATGATTTACATGAGGGGAATTGAACTTTCATTCCTCTATTATTATCATGAAACTCCATCTTTCTCATATTAGCTGTGTCACGAACCAGCCTGGGTCGACCCTGAACCGGTCACCCGAGTCAGTCCGCGGCATGTCCCGAGGGGCGTTCCCGATCCCCCCGGGATGGAAAATAGTTTCGGGCATCAAAAGTAAACAGGTGGGAACGATTTGGCCCAAAAGAATACCAGAAACAGTAAAAGAATAGAAGCTAAACAAAACATACAAGCAACACTATACAACCAACGTACCTCCACGTGGCCCCACGGGTCACCACACAACTGAAAACCAACCTCGCTCCAACACTGAGCGAATAAACCAGGGAAACCCTGAACACAAAGGAACCTTCAACTGAGAAGATAAAAGATAGGCGTGAGTACAAACAAAGTACACAGTAGGTGATCCCAACAACAAATCCCAAAGAACTACAAATAAATAATGAATCTACATATTCCAGGTTTGAGCTACAATGTATAAAATTAAGCTCTCATAATATTTCACTTGAAAATCAATACACGAGACAATTCCATTATTCTTTTTCGAAAGTTGGATTCCTTTCAGTAGTTCTAAACTCATTCTAAAAAGGGAAGAAGTGTTACGTTTTCAAATCTTACACAAAGAGAATAAAGTATTTTCATTTGAAAACCATTTTCCCAAAATCTAACAGTATATGCTGTGAAGGATGACTGAATGTAAACAAGCAAGGAAAACAAGCGCAAGTAAAGGTAAACCAGAAGTTATAAGCAATACCCATGGGCGATCCTAAACATCCCTAGAAAACCCCTGGACGTGCTCTGGTTCAGACTACCTGCCGACATGGTACTCCACAGTCAATAACCAACTGGCCGCCCTAATAACCAACCAGTGGCATGCCCCACAAGGCCTACCTACCAAGGGGGGGACTAACCCGTCTTGTCGAGGTTAGCCAGCAACCGTCACTCGATTCTCTAAAAGACTCCCAGGAAACCACGGTGGTTTTTAATAATACTGTGTAAGTGGGAGGCCCACACACATGTGACTCATCTCACTGCACTTGCCAACCCCATACACGGACACTCCTACACGACAATCCTCGAAGGTAAGTCCCCCTATAGAGATGCCCCATAAGTGCATATATATATATGTAGTCAGTTCACAACGAATAAAGTGCCAACCGGGCCTTTAATCACTTTTTAAAGGAACACTATTTCTCAAATGAAATCCAAACTTTTATTCACGCGATAATGGAAAAAAAAATTTCAACAACCAAGAACCACACTTAATGTTTCCAAAATCAAGTTTAAAGGTCATACGGGCATTTACGCCAATAAAAGTTCTAATAAAACACCATTTTCCATAAACAATACACCTTCCATTTTACACACACCAAAACCAAATCAAAACACAATTCAACATGACTTTCACATTTCATAAGGAACCCATTTAGCAATATCACCAGGAGAGAACACAATTAAAACCAAGAAAAATACTTCTAGTGAAATGATTTAAATAAACAGAGTAGATCACCACGTTATGAATAACTACTTAATAATACTTTTAAATTTACTGAAACTCAATAAAAAGACAAGGACTAAAAAATTCTAAATTTAAGGGTGAGTGCAATGGGAGACCTACCTCAAGTCACAAATTGAACTCGACGACACAACACATCACGCGCAGGCGCGTACGCACACGTAAGCCGAAGACCACAGCGTGCGAAATTATCCCACCGACGTGCTACAACAAACACCAAAACAGCTAAACATCAAACCAAAAATATAAAAAAAAATAAACACAAACAGCAATTAGCCACAAAATACTACCTCGACGCAGAGGCACTCGACCACTGGGGTCGCGCGCCAGTTAAAGGGGCGGCGCGCGCTGGCAGGGAGATCGCCAGAGGTCGCGCGCTGATTATCGGGTGCGCCGCTGCCCGACGCAAGACGATGGCGGCTGGCCGGACCGCGGGAAGCTGGTAGAAGGCCTCCCAATGGTGAGGCAGAGCCAGTTGGAGCGTCGGAAAGGACCGGGGGATGTCGGCAGGCGGTGCCGAAGCGAAGCAAGGGTGTCGGTGGGGATGGGGAACGCAGGCGGGGTCGCCAGAACAGGTCAAGGGATGTCAGAATGACGCCGGACAACGGAGGCGGGTCGTGCGGGAGCTAGGGGGTGCGCCAGAGCGCTGAAAAAAAAAGTCGAGAAGTGGCCGGAGGCGGCCAGAATAGGCCAGGGGCACCGGAACGGCGCCAGACAACAAAGGCGGGTCGCCGGAGGAGACCGGAATGCCGGAAGGAGAGCCGAAGGTTGGGCTGGGATGCCAGAACGAGCAGCGGAGGTTGTTGGATAGAGAGCGGATCTCCAGAGGCGCTGGTCGATGGCAGGGTCTCACCGAAAGGGCTGAGAGGGGCGCCAGAAGGGGGCTGAGGGCAGCTGGCCAGTAGGGGGCTAGCAAGAAAACGGCCAGAGGCCGCCGGAAGGGTCGTCAAAGGGGCAGGAGGTGCCGGAATAGGGCGGGGCACCGGAAAACTGGGACGGTTGTCGGCGACTGGAAGCGGGGGCGGCGGTCGGTGAAGGGAATCTGGGCAGTGCGGGCCGCCGGACGCCAGAGCAGAGGCCGGAACAGGGGAGTGCGCCCGATGGGGAGTGCGCCGGGTCGCCGGGACAGACCCCCAGATGGAGGGGAAGGCCGGGACGACCGAATGAGAGGGAGGCCGAGAACGACGGTGGGGTGCGGCGATGGGAAACGGGGGCTGGGGACGGCACGGGCTGCACGGAGGGCCAGGATGGAGGCCGGACGCCAGAGGTCGCGCGGAGGTCGGGTTCAGCCGGGTCCGGAGGTTCCGCATGAGGGAGCGGCGCCGGAGGGGGAGCGTGCCGGGGTGGAAGGGGAGATGGGCGCCGGCTACGCTGCTGCGTAGAGGTGGGGGGCCGCGGGGAGAGAGGAGAGAATGGGGAGGGGTGCCACACAGCGGGATTAGGGTTAGGGGGTTAGATTAGGGTTATAATATATCTATATACATATATGATAATAATAATAATAATAATAATAATATTAGTAAGATACTAAATAAAAGAATAAAAAAATCTTAACAATAATAAAACATTATAAAAATAGTAAAACCTTATAATAATAATAATAATACATTAATAACCCTAATAATAAATACAATAATAATAAAATTTATAATAATAATAATAACACTTTATAATAATAATAAACATAGAACTTTATAATAATAATAATAATAATAGTAATAATTAGAAAATTATAAAAATAATTATTTTTAATCAAAATTTTAGAATATTAAAACCATTTGAAAATAAACGTGTGTGCGCGCGCGCACCCACACACACAATAATATATATATAAACATATATACATATATTTAAATATATATAGGCATATATATATACACATATAAACATGTATGTAGACATATATACAATAAACAAAGATAACTTCAAAAAAAAAACAACTATTATTTAAAAAGTTATAATAATAAAACATCAACATAAAAAATTTAATATTTAAAATGCCGGGCTAACACACGGTTACTCGGGCCGAACGCACAGTCACCACTAACGATGCGATGACCGCGCACTGGCGCGAAACCCTTCAACACAAATAAACATTGAAAATTTCAGACCGAAACCAAGAAAAGAGTAAAATAAGGGCATCTGCGGTCGGGGTGTGACAATTCTCCCCACCACAAACACTTTCTGCCCCCAAAAAGTCACCAAGCCAAAATTCGGTCAAGATTCAAGCCCATGCCCCAACGGAACTAAAGGAACCAAAGAGAACTGAGGATCTCAGAATGACCTTTCTTTACATAGGTTACACCAGACCGATTCAAGAGAAAACTGAAGTCTGAAGTTGAGGGGAGAACACAAAGGGGTTCTCCCCACCACAAGAACATAACTGGTTCGAAAATTTAACAACCAAAACATACCACCACAAGGAGGCAGGTCCAGTGCAGAAACTCACAACCAATCCAAACCGACTCCTATAGTACGACCAAAACGACACCTCCGTCGAAAAGTTTAACCCTCGACTAGAGTCAACAAACTTCAACACCAGGGATAACCCACAGAAAAATACTTAACCAGACATCAAATTGGAGACATGATCCATTGAAGTCCACAAATCATAACCACATCTGACAAGCATAGCTAAACTAAGGTCAACCTACATGAAGGTCTAACACACTTTACAAAAGACACACGATTTACAAGATCACATCCACACAAACAAGATTGCTTGGATTATAATTGAACAAGTTCATCATTACTTCATAGCAAAACAACATACTTACAACGATGTTGAAACTTTAACAGCATATAAGCAAATATGAATAGATTTCTAATTATTCCACCGCCAACATGGAACAAAACCTGGACCAAAGCCTCACAGCCTTGGGAACTTCAGACTGTGCGCGAGCTTCATCCCGAGACCTGTGGCTGGGTCTCTGATGGCTGAAGCATCTCCTGCCTCACAGTCATGTACTGACATTCTCCAATCACATCATCCTCTTCAAGCGACGCTTCCTACAAAACTTCTCCAGATGACCCAGATAGCCACAGCGATGACACGTCCTCGGAGGGGTGGGACAAGAGTGCTTTAAATGCCCGTAACGACCACACTAATAGCATACCATTGAACGTTCTGAGGAACTGGAAACTGGGACCAAAGGGGATAATTCCTTAGGAACAGGTATCTCTGGGGTATTTTCCACACCAGAGGGGAAACTCTTACAAACGACCAGGGATGCTGGAGTACTAACCAACTGTGTTCTGGAAACTAACTCAGCCAAAAATGCTTCCTCTACCAGCCTCTCAAAATGATGATCTTTAGAATGGAGGATTCACTCCTTCACCTCTGAACGAAGACCCCCGGTGAAAAGAGAGGCCTTCATGAGCTCATGTGACGCTGCCTCTGGAGAAAAGGAAATCAGTTCCTTGAAATGGTCAACATATGCCTTCACCGTCTGTTGGCCTTGTTGAATATGCACAAGCTCTCTCTTTTTCTCAAGCTTCACTTCCTCAGGTACAACCATCGGATGAAAATGATTTTAAAGACATCCCATGTCATTCCAACTTGCGTTGACGATGGGATAACCCTCTTCCACCGGTCCAGAGCTGGACCCTCAAACAACACCATAATTGCACGAACCTTAACATTTTCGGGAGTTCCCAACGTTCTAAAGATACACACCACTTCCTCGAGCCATTCCACTGCCTCTAGCGGACCCTGATCACCATGGAGAATAGGTAAATTCTGAGGAGGACCAAAAACTGGGCATGGCTTATCATAATCCTTAGTGACCTTTCTGGGCGGCATTTTCTAAGTGACATATAAAACACAAAGCCAATACCAATATCAAATCAAATCAACATCAATAAAAGTGTCTTAATCAAGAACAGTCAGCACAAAGACTAAACAAAAACAATCACAACCCAAAATGAAATCCCCTTTTTATTTTAAATTTCAAAACCTCCTTTTTCAAGACCACTTTCCATATACCAATCCATTTTCAAACCAAAAAAAAACTTCCCAAAACCACTTCCCTATTTAAAAAAAATTAGAAAACAAGGCCAAGCCTTAAATTTCAATTACACACCCAGGTACTCCCATGACCCGTTGTACATGTCTTTATCCACATTCCATTCATACGTGCACCAACACGCACATTCCATGCATTCTCACACATATGCGAACTTTCATAAAGAGGAACTGAGGTTTCACCCAAAATCATTCTTAACCAATTCCAAGCAAACAACAGATTTCCAAATCAAGAGATTTCAGTTTTAAAACTCATTTCATACATTTAAAGTCATTTAAAAGAAAGCATTCCCATTTTCAAAACCCCTTTTTCATTTCCATCAATGCACATACTCCAATTAGAACAACAACAACACTCAAATTGCATCTAACACCGGAGTGAGGGACTAGTAGCCATGTCTAACCTGGCGACATGGTAGTGGGCCATGTCCCAAGTAAGCATCGACCACTAGGAGGAATTCAAACTGTGTACCCGGACTCCACATGGGTGACTACTCCATGGGAAATCTTGATGTAATATCAGTTTGTCTCCGTTGTCATCCCTCGATCCAAATCAAACCAGAAAGAGACTAAGACACAATTCCTGGACTACCCCTGGCGACTCGAGGTGCGGAACGGGTGAGGGTTCATGAAGTCCTTCTCGTACTTACCTCTCGAGACCCGACAGTCCTAATCTCCACCTACCAGACAACCCAAATAACAAGAACCTTCTTTGATACCATTTTGTCACGAACCAGCCTGGGTCGACCCTGAACCTGTCACCCGAGCCGGTCCGCGGCAAGTCTCGAGGGGTGTTCCAGATCCCCCCGGGATGGAAACTAGTGTCGGGCATCAAAAGTAAACGGGTGGGAATGATTTGGCCCAAAAGAAAACCAGAAACAGTAAAAGAATATAAACTAAAAAAACATACAATCAACACTATACAACTAACGTACCTCCACGTGGCCCCACGGGTCACCACCCAACTGAAAACCAACCTCGCTCCAACACTAAGCGACTAAACCAGGGAAACCCTAAACACAATGGAACTTGAAACTGAGAAGATAAAATATAGGCATGAGTACAAAAAAAGTACTCAGTAGGTGATCCCAACAACAAATCCCAAAACACTTCCAATAAATAAAGAATCTACATATTCCAGGTTTGAACTACAGTGTATAAAAGTAATCTCTCATAATATTTCACTTGAAGATAAAAACACTAGACATTTCCTTTATTTTTTTTCGAAAGTTGGATTCCTTTCATTAGTTCTAAACTCATTCTAAAAAGGAAAGAAGTGTTACGTTTTCAAATCTTACACAAAGAGAATGAAGTATTTTCATTTTAAAACCATTTTCCCAAAATATATCAGTATAAGCTATGAAGGATGACTGAAGGTAAACAAGAAAGGAAAACAAGAACAAGTAAAGGTAAACCAGAAGTTATAAGAAATAACCTTGGGCGATCCTAAACATTCCTAGAAAACCACTGGATGTGCTCGGGTTCAGACTACCAACAGACATGGTACTCCACAGTCAATAACCAACTGGCCGCCCAAACAGCTAACCAGTGGCACGCACCACAAGGCATACCTACCAAGGGGGGACTAACCCGTCTAATCGGGGTTACCTAGCAACCGTCACTCGATTCTCTAAAAGATGTCCAGGAACCCATGGTGGTTTTTAATAATATTGTGTAAGTGGGAGGCCCTCACACGCGTGACTCATCTCACCGCACTTGCCAACCCCTTACACGGACACTCCTACACGACAATCCTCGAAGGGAATTCCCCCTATAGAGATGCCCCATAAGTGCGTATATATATATGTAGTCAGTTCATAATGAATAAAGTGCAAACCGGGCCTTTAATCACTTTTTAAATGAACGCTATTTCTCAAATGAAATCCAAACATTTATTCACGTGACAAAGGAATAATTTTTTTTTCAACAACCATAAACCACACTTAATGTTTCCAAAATCATGTTTAAGGGACATACATGCATTTACTATAATCAAAGTTCTAAGAAAACACCATTTTCCATAAACAATACACCTTCCATTTTACACACACTAAAACCATTTCAAAACACAATTCAAAATGACTTTCGCATTTCATAAAGAACCCATTTAGCAATATCACCAGGAGAGCACACAATTAAAACCAAGAAAAATACTTCCAGTGAAATGATAGAAATAAACAGAGTAGATCACCACGTTATGAATAACTACTTAATAATACTTTTAAATTTACTGAAACTCAATAAAAAGACAAGTACTAACTAAATTCTAAATTTAATGGCGAGTGCAGTGGGAGACCTACGTCAAGTCACAAATTGAACTCGATGAAACAACACACCACACGCAGGCGCGTACGCACGCTCAAGCTGAAGACCGCAACGTGCAAAATTATCCCACCGATGCGCTGCAACAAACACCAAAACAGCTAAACAGCAAACCACAGATATAAAAAAAATAAACACAAACAGCAATTACCCACAAAATACTACCTCGACGCAGAGGAACTCGACCACCGGGGTCGCGCGTCAGTTTAAGGGGCGGCGCGCGCTGCCAGGGAGATCGCCAGAGGTCGCGCGCTGATTATTGGGTGTGCCGCTGCCCGACGCAATACGATGGCAGCTGGCCGGACCGCAGGAAGCCGGTACACGGCCTCCCAAAGGTGTGGCGGAGCCGGTCAGAGCACCGTAAAGGACAGGGGGACACCGGAAGGCAGTGCCGGAGTGAAGCAAGGGTGCCGGTGGGGATGGGGAACGCCGGCAGGGTCGCCGGAACAGGGCAAGGGACATCAGAATGACGTCGAACAGCGGAGGTGGGTCGTGCGAGAGCAAGGGGGTGCGCCGGAGTGCTGAAAAAAAAATCCGAGAAGTGGCCGGAGGCCGCCGGAACAGGGCAGGGGCGCCGGAACGGCACCGAAAAACAAAGGTGGGTCGCCGGAGGAGACCGGAATGCTGGAAGGAGATCCGAAGGGTGGGTTGGGATGTCGGAACGATCAGCGGAGGTCACTGGATGGATCGGGGCTCACCGGAGGCGCTGGCCGATAGAGGGGTCTCGCCGGAAGGGCTGAGAGGGGCGCTGGAAGGGGGTCGAGGGCCGCTGGCCGGTAGGGGGATCGCTAGAAAACGGCCGGAGGCCGCCGGAAGGGTCATCAAAGGGGCAGGAGGCGCCAGAAAAGGGCGGGGTGCTGGAAAACCGGGACGGCTGTCGGCGACGGGAAGCGGGGGCGGCGGTCGGTGAAGGAAAGCTGGGAGGTGCGGGCCGTCGGACGCCAGAGCGGAGGCCGTAACAGGGGAGTGCGCCAGAGGGGGAGTGCGCCGGGTCACCGGGACAGACCGCCAGACGGAGGGGAAGGCCGGGACGGCCGATGGAGAGGGAGGTCGGGAACGATGGCTGGGCGCGGCGACAGGAAACGGGGGGTCGGGACGACGCGGGCTGCGCGGAGGGTCGGGATGGAGGCCGGACGCCAGAGGTCGTGCGGAGGTCGGGTTCAGAAGGGTCCGGAGGTGTTGCTCGAGGGAGCGGCGCCAGAGGGGGAGTGTGCCGGAGCGGAAGGGGAGCTGGGCGCCGGCTAAGCTGCTGCGCAGAGGTGGGGGCCGCGGGGAGAGAGGAGAAAATGTGGAGGGGTGCCGCACTGCGAGATTAGGGTTAGGGGGGATAGATTAGGGTTATAATATATATATATATATACATATATGACAATAATAATAATAATAATAGTAAGAGACTAAATAAAAGAATAAAAACAATCTTATTAATAATAAAACTTCATAAAAATAGTAAAGCCTTTTAATAATAATAATAATAATACTTTAATTACCCTAATAATAAAAATAACAATAACAAAATTTATAATAATAATATTAAAACATTATAATAAAAATAAAAATAAAACTTTATAAAAATAATAATAATAATAGTAATAATTAGAAAATTATAAAAATAATTATTTTTCATCAAAATTTTAGAATATTAAAACCATTTGAAAATAAACGTGCGCGCGCGCGCGCGCACTCACACACACAAAAATATATATATAGACATATATACATATATTTAAACATATATAGACATATATATATACATATAAACATGTATGCAGACATATATACAATAAACAAATATATCTTTAAAAAAACAACTACAATTTAAAAAGTAATAATAATAAAACATCAACATAAAAAATTTAATATTTAAAATTCTGGGTAGACACACGGTTACCCGGACCGAACGCACGGTCACCTCTAACGATGTGATGACCGCGCACTGGCGCGAAACCCTTCAAAACAAATAAACATTGAAAATTTCAGACCAAAACCAAGAAAAGAGTAAAATAAGGGCATATGTGGTCGGGGTGTTACAAGATGAGTCAGCAAACATACCAATGTTGAGATTATTGATCATATTATGAGATTGCTGATTAGGCATAATAACTATATGTGGACATCCAAATCCAATTTCATTTGGTTTCTTATGAAGAATATCATTCTATTGTCCATCATATCCTCCATTATTGTGAATCTTCCTATTTACAGCCATTTTCTAAAACCCAAAAAGAATAGTGTGAGAGGAAAAAATCATGCTAGGAAAAAACAACATAGTAAATAGGGAGTATCGTCAATATCTAACATCTTATATTAAATTTTAAGATCATTACCGTAGTTCTAGGACTATATCCTATACGTATACTTATCCTTAGGGACATCCCTAGACATACCTTAGAAATATCTCTAGGGATCTCACTAATGTTTTCGCATCCTATTTTCCAAAGGTTAACTAAACTATTTCTCTGATACCAACTGTAGAGACCTGAATCTTGACGTACTTGGAAATTACATTACTTTTGTGTAATACTTTGTACATAACAAAAACAGACACACAAGGACCGTAATAGATTAGTTTCTTTGGAAACATGGAACTTAATATTCTAATCATGGTGAAAGATCTTCAACATCTCCCCTAAAGATCTTCCCCTTTTTTTCTTACCTAAAACCATTCTTTATAGCCTGGGGAAAAGAAAACATAAAAAGGGTGAGCTCAAATGCTCGGTAACGGTAAGCATGGAGAAAATAAAACAAACCATATACATTTGAACATACAAACATGTACATAATGTTTGAACATAGAAATCTTGTGAAATGACATAAAACCTGGAAGTACGTAAAGAATAGATCAAAATAGAACATCAATCATGATAAAATATCTTGTAAATAAAACCTGTAAGTGTGGAAAAACATTAATCACATGATATGATTTCCACAGTAGCCAATGCATTGCTGCCAAGACCATCTTAGTGGACAATGTTGCTTTCTGAATCGAGTTCACTCCTCGTTCCAGTCCTGTATTACAGAACCGGTTTAACCTGCCATTCCAGCCATGTCTATCTCATGAGATATAAATCTTTACCCAATTCATTGGAGGGAGATATAGGTCCCACCCATTTCATAAAAAAATCAGTCTTACTTTTTCCACAAAATAAACGTACATCATTCATAATAACCCAACGAATAAAATGGGTTTCATAAACCTAATCCCATCATAACATAATCCATATAAAATAAATAGATATCATTTCATAATAATAAAAGTGAAACCATGTAAATCATAGAGACATTATACTTTAAACATACACATATGAAATAATGTCATCTTAGATGGAAAATGGTTTTGATAAAACACTTGAAATTAATTCTTGATGAAAATATCCTTTCTTCTTCAAAATCATTTTATTTTCACAAAACTTCATGAAATTTTAAATGAAAAATATTTTGTTTAAAATAGTCATGAAATATTTTGGAGGAAGATTCAAGAAAATAATGCTTTATAAAACCGTAAAAATCCTTTCATTTCGTATAAGTTAAAAAGAACATTTTTCTCGTACTTTTTCCGGAAAAGTCAAAAAGTACCTCGTAAAGAAAGATTCCTTACATACCATGTAGTAAAAGATAAAAATGGGTAAAAAGGACTTTAAACATAAATGAAACCATTTTTAGAAAATAGAGACATGGAAGATAAATATAACCCTAGTAAATACTTACGAATAAATAATCTCGGATAAAAACGAGATTGGAAAAGTTATCCCTTACCTTAGGTCTGATATGATTTGTACCTATCTGAACCTCCTATATAATGATTTAAATAATTTCATTGAATTATTACAGAATCATATTCATTGTTATGATATCATATATATTTCACTTATGACTCTATATTACCCGTTCTTTTGTAAATTTCATGTTAAAGCAGCGTTTTGGGTGAAATCATTTCATTTATCGTATGTGTTTCGACTTGTTGTTCTTGATATTATTAATTATATCCTGATTTACATAATTCCATAATGTAAAACATGATTTATATATAATATATATTAATCATATACATATATATTATAGATCGATAAAAGGAATGAAATACACCGTTCATGGAGACGGTAGGCCGTATGTATGCATGAATGTTGTTTTCGTTTCCTTAGTGAATTGAATGAAACTAAATAGATGACATACATATATATATATACATAAATCCATTAGAATAATTATTTCATATATTTCATTATTATTCATTATATAAACTTTATGATCATTCATGTATGATTAACATGGAGAATGAATCTCATCGTGTCGTGGAGACGGTAGTCCGTACGTATGCACGAGCGATGATATCGTTCCCATAATTATTGAACAGAATTGGAGTGGATGGTATAATATATCAGAATAATTATGATGTTATAATAAACATATATAGTTGTTATTTACACCATTATACCCATCCATGTAAGGTGTTGGTGAAAAAACAGATTTCACGACGGCATGAAGACGGTATTACGTACGTACGCACGCGTGGTGATATCATTTTCTGTAGGATGGATAGATGGTGAAATAGGTTTGTTTAATACATATAATAACATATCAGTATATGATTTATACTTATGTTATTACTTTAGAATTAAACAACTAAAGAAGAATAAGTGGAAGAAGAAATAATGTTGAAGGAATCGGTAACAGACCTTACCTCTTCATTGAAGCGCCTCTTTGAGACCTCTTCTTGGGGAACTAAAACTGGTCTTTGAAGAAGACCAAAACCTCTAGGATGTTTCTATGGAAGTGGAGAAGAGAATGTTTTAGGATTTGGCCGAGCATGAAGGCTCAACGTGGTGTGAGGAAGAGAGGGAGGAGGTTCCCTTTTATAAGGGAGGAGAGGGGCACCATTGGGAAAACTAAAAATATTATTTTATTATAAATTCATATTCTGTTTTTAATAGCTCGAAATTGATTTATTTATAAGATAATTTGGGTATGGCTCTAAATCCTCTCATCCAGTAGAATTTATACAAGTTTAGGTATCCCTTTTAACCTTATCATTTAGATTTAACCTAAAGTTAAATAATTTTACTTTTACCGTGTCTTCTTGTTTTCTTACACTATAAGGTTAATAAATGTACTATAATAAGAAAAAAGAACCCAAAGTTGTATATTATTAATATATATAACCTTATCTAAGTCATTTGGCCGAACATTATATTTTTAGGAATAAAATAACAATTAATATTATAATACTTTTTTAAAAAACTACTTTCTTTCCATTTTTACACTATTTGGTAATTTATTTTTGTGAAAATCATAACAGAATTATTAGTTCGAAAACAGTTAATTAAATCAATACTAACATCTTATATTAACCTATAAAATTATTTTAATTCATAAAAAGTCTCAAATTACATTTATTTGGGTATTTGTAACATCAATTATGTCAAAATTTCATTAATAAGATAATTACTGCATCATCTTTGTGTCATAAATAAATTAAATTATTTAATGTCTAAAATTTATAAATAAAATACCATTATGTAAGAAATTTTTTCATCTTTCTAATGAATATTTATAGTGGAATTTATCTTATGTATTACCCTATATTAAAAATTATTTACTTATTAAACTTTGATTTTAACTATTTAAACCCTTCTTTAAATAAATTAATATTAAATGTCCTAATCTAATCCAAGTGGGAATAAATGGTCATATTTTATTCCTAAGGATGTTTTTGGTCTAATTACACTTATCCATTAGAATTTGGACATGTGTTAGGGTAATAATAATATCAATTTTTCCCTTAATTACCCTATTACTTCTAACCGTGGAAAAAAAAGTAAAAAGTTACTATTCATCAAAAATTATTTTCATCACATTGATCCACATTTTAGCCCTTGATATTAACCATGTCTCTCGAATTTTAAAAATTCCACTCACAGAAGCGGTACAATTAAGTTTAAATTAAAAAAAATTCAGTTTTTAAACTACCAATAAGTGGTTTCACTATTCATCGAAAATTGATGTTTTTCAGAAAAATACCAAAAATTCACCCTAAGCTAATTTCGATATTTTAAATCCAAAAATGAAGTCTATTTTGAAAGATAATATTTATAAAATTTCAAAAAGTGGGTAATACTATTCATAATGGCTACTTTATATAACATATCGTTGTTTAACAAAACTCGGTATTGCGTACAACACACGCTATCGTGGAAGGTTGTGCTTGGGTGTAATGGAAGAAAATTCAGGGATGCATGTTGTGCAAGCTCCTTTTGGTTTAGCGTACAAAACAAGACATTAATGAATTTAAAAAGAATATTTTTCATAAAATCTCATGGTGTTACAATATAAATTGGTGAATCATCCCAAATTCCTATATGTCCACCTTCATCTATTTGAAAATGGGTGCCTTTTTGTGATCAGTCAACCCCTCACATTGGTAGAAAAAATCTTACTTTGTCACGATAATTGTTCTCATTATCTTATACAGTGGTCGGAAATCATATTCATATTCCCCAGAGTCATAAAAGAGAAGATGAAGTTATTTTCCTTAGTCATGAAATTTTTACAAAGGTGTCTCAGTAATAATGTTGTGAATTTACTTCTAGATCTTCATATGATATGTCTAAGCTTCTTTGACCGATGTGATGAGTGCAGAAAAAGGAGGAGTAGTCAACTGAGAATTAAAGAAAATATGTTAGGAGAATCAATATATCCTTACCTAAACATAGGCCTCAACCATTACTTATTTCGAAGGGCCCACTTCCTTGACAGATTATTTCCCATTATCAGGATGGTCATCACTTGGAAAAGGGTACTTTCTCAATGTCTCTCTTAAGTCCTAAATCATCTATGTCATTTATATTAGAAGATGGGTCTATAGGTAAAATGTATTGTCCACATAGAAAATATATCAGCTTTTCACCACACCATGGTAGCCTCATAGCCAAGCCTAAGAATAATCCTGAGCATGAAGGGAAAATGTTTAATCATATGGGAAAAAGATCTCAGAATTAATGACATTACGTGCCATCATCATCCAAAACTGTTGAATGATCACAAGGTGTGACTCTTTTTTACAGTGTATATGAAGGAAGAGGGGAGATCCTTTTGATGAATCCAGATAGACATGCAAACCCATAAGGTGAATATGAATCATAGATGATCAATCCATCCATCCTTTCTTCAAGAACTCCATATGAAGGGATATCTTGTTTGAACATTCATCAAGAGAGCCATATTCATTGTCAATGATTACCCCATACAGTTTTGGATAAAGAGAGAAATAAAAACTATTTAAATGACTCATCAGAGATTAGCGATATGGCCAAAACCCCAGATATGTTCAGTAACCTTGGACGAGATAAGGCACCTGGGATCTTAGTGGTAATGTGGTATTCATTTCAATGGAAGCACTCCCCTATCCAACCAATTTTTTTGGAAAGGAAAACCTATCACTTAGGAAATATTTCCTTATTGTATATTTCCCAAGAGTTGGTAAATATGTGAAAGGGTCTGAAAAATAGATAAATTGTTCATCTTACCACTAACAACTGTTTCATCCCCAGTGTACTGGCCAAGATTTGTAAAAATGCATCGCCATTTAGGAAAAACAACTAATTCATGAACATGGCCATGAATCCTAGTATCCTAAGGCTTAGATAGAACTCTATATTTACTCAGTATCTTAATAATTCATGATCCCCAACATTCAAAATATATCAATAAAAAATGAAACCACCGTGATCCTTCTAGGAAGGGTAATGGTAGGGGCTTATAGTTGTTCGCCTATATCTGCTATGATTGAGGAAAATGTTGAACGTATATTTTAAAGAGATAATAGAGATCATATTAAGATCATTTATTAAATTTTCCTTCACAATGATGATAATATACCTCACAAATAATGGAGTTTAAAAGGGTTATCCCATACTTCTACGGCAAGAAGAAACTCATTATACATATCTCCAATATAGGGTATCCCACCCAGTTGGTTGATATCCCATAGGTTGATTCCCACCACAACAAGGGAGATATGAACTGATTTGGTGTTAGGAAAACAAAGGATAACCATTTCTCGGAAAATATCATATTGGTGATAAAAATTAAAATTGTAAATCTATTCTACATCATAAGGATGGACAACATATAACTAATTAGTGAACTCTATGAATGTTTCCTCTCCCAAAGTGTCCATTCCCATTAATCAAAAAAGATACCCATTTGATGGAGACCCATAAAAATCTCTATCTTACACCTAGTTTATTTCTATAACAAATAAATATAATCGAATAGCTATGAGTTATGGGATGGTGAGAAACCCGACAACGTCCCAAACCCATGGTAAATTTTTCCAAAATATAAGACAATCCTTGGGATTAAGTGGAAACCAGTTGGCCATCCACAGAAGTTGTCGTCATAATATGGTCAAGAGAAGTTGAAAACTAGTAAGATAGTATATTTTAGTCAAAATATGTAATTTTAATGTCATCCAGTAATCCAATCCTATATAGAGTATGTTGATGCGATAAAGGATAATTTTGAATCTTGAATGGAACAAGTCATTTAATAACCATATTATCATAATTCTTGGGATACTGAGGGCCAACATTATGGTTTTCAGAAATCGTGGACCTTTAATTAGACATATTTGAAGAACTATTACAAGATCCACACTATATCTAAACAAAATATAGTGGAATATTTCAGGTATATTATAAAATCATTCCAATCGAATGACATAAAATTCTAGCATCTAGATGTGCATCGCATGAATCAAAAGTGAATTCACAAATTAGTGGATGGATACTTGAATTGCTTGGTTCATGAAGATATTTCATCCCACACACACCCAAATAACATCACATAATGGTGTGAACCCATTGAATAGCCCTGATTAAATGAATTTTACCAAGTCTTGCGAACACCAGGATAGCTGAAAAGAATCATGTGATCCAGCCATAAGATCACATGAAAATATTAAATAGAATTCATATATCAGTATAGAAGATGTTAAAAAAATTAATAAAACATAGTTTTTAGATGATTATAAAATGTTCATATGATAAATATATCTTGAAAAGATGTTCTCGTGGGAAGATATCATGAATGGATATCATGATCATTTCATGGTGATGGTTCATGCAGAAGATTTTTATCATAGGATTACATGATGGTGGTAAGTCGTAAGATCTATTAGAAGTGATGTGGTTGGAGAATTAAACACTCTATACAACCATATTTATATAGAATTCAATAGAACACCAAACATCACAAATAATACAAGAATCTATAATATATAGATTGGAGAAAATTTATGATCTTCAAGTGGGCATTTACGTTCCTCAAAAGCGAACCCTTTTCCCGGTGGAGGTCAATCTTGAGTGGGAGGATTTATTGAATCCCTGCAAATGATCATAAAAATTTATTGGGGAATAAATACTTAAATATTTATTTTATTTTTCCTATAATAGAATGGAAAAAATTCTTCCAGAACACATATTTCACGTAAGCCTCTAAGAGACAGGTGATTGAAAGACCATAAGAAGGTCATGAAAAGGAGCCATGCACAATGAATGACCTATACGAAATACCATGGATCCCCTTAGATATATCCTTCTACTTTTGGGAAGGCATCCAAGAAAATCATTGATCACACAATGGCTACCAAACTAAAACTACTAGGACAAGAAAAATGTATGGTGAAAAATGCCCGACAACAAATCCAAAAATAAATGGAAAATAGTAAAGAAATAAAAAAAGTGGCAGAATCCAACATTTTTTAGACTAAAAAATGATCCCATGTAGCCGATGGTATTCCAAAAAATCCATGGTAAATTATCTTCCTAGTTGAATAATATCTCGCTAGCATGTCACCCTTGTCACAAGAAAGGCTTAATTCTTGTCCTTGTTGTATCACACTCTCCATTTAGTTCCAACAAATAAATAAAAGGATTTTTCAATGAAATGTTCCCACACCATTACATGGCCCGTTTTTTATAATGAAACACATAGATTGTGTGGATATTTATTATCTTTGATAACACATATGAAAGAATGAAAGTCCCCCAATCCATTGATAAATAAAAGAATGAAATAAAAGAGAAAATTATGAAGCCCCTTATGGTAAAAAAAATTATGTGAAACACTCGTGAACTCTAAAAGAGCATGAAAAATCACTTCATCAAAATGAAAAGATCTCATAGAAGCATCATGGAAATCCATATTAGTCCTATGAATGGTCTCAAAAATGTCTATTATGACCATGTGAAAGCCTTTATATAGGAATCCTGATATTTTAAAAGTCCTCCATCTTTTTGTCCCAACAATATATAATTCCCTCAATATGTCCACATGATTAAGAAGTATAATCCAATTAATTATCTATAATCCAATAAATGGGGCATTGATGGGATGGTATGGTTTTCACTAAATATCATTTAATGACATTGAAGTGACCTACAGTAGGATATCATGAAATGTATGACATTAAATCCCTAAACCAACATCATCTTGGATTTTCATGATACACTTTGCATAAAATGGTGAATATCCATGGTTTTAAGGCCTATAAATCACCAATCCCATCATAAAAAAAATTCATCTTTGGATACTCACACCAGATCACTCATGAATAAGATCATATTTCTCAAAATATAGGATATCATGATCGAAAGGGGTTTTTCAACAGGTAAAATTTAGAGAACCACCTATGAAGATCATGATAAATGCATAGCCACATCATGTGATCAGTCCTAGATCATGTAAAAAACTTCAATGGATTTTGTGAAGGATATCTCATATTATCAATCAGTCGTGTGCAGCTTTAAAACATTATATTGAACAAATCTAAGTCATATTCAATAAAAGGATGGGACAAAGAATAAATAGATGAGTGAAGTATGAGAAGAAATTATATAATGACCCTCATTCACTTTGTATGAACCACCCAAGTCATGCAATATCATTTGGACCTATCACCTAGATCATGTGATGCTCTTTTAAAATACTATTTGAATCATGTGAATTCCCATGGATATATAAGAACAAGTCCCACTAAACCCTTTGGTATTCCCACCAATGTCTCAGAAAACCCTTTGGTATCACCATCCAAAACTAACAATGAAATTTAGACTTGTCTACCAAATCATATGGGGGAACCGGTGTATGTCATCTAAATCCTATGATGGCAATAAGGCATGTTAACGGGCTCTTGAAAAATCCTATGGTCAAGGTATACATATTTTTTGGCACTATCCATGTATGTTAGAGAGATCTTGCGACATCCCCTAATAAACTCAGTTTAGTTTTTTGATGACACCCAGAAAAGTAATCTAGATCATGAAACACCCTCACGACATGCGACAATGACTCCCAGGACACCCTCCAAGGGCTTCATATATCTTCTTTGATGACACTTGGACATGTAACCTATATCATGCAATACCCTCTATGTATATCATCTCATATCATGTAACATCTTCTAGGATCAACTAGCTAGTTCTATCAATGTTCCCTAGACAAGTCGTCAATGGTCATGTGATAGATTCCATGATAATCCATTTAGGTATTTCCATGACCTCTAGAAAATTTAGCCTTGGTCATGTGATAACCTCTATACATGTAATCCTGATTATGTATTGTCTCTTCGATTAGCCACCTAGATCATGAAACTTTCTTTCGGCATGTTAGGGAGAATTCCTATGAAATGTCAATAATCTAATCATGGTTTGTCAGAAAAAAATAAGCACATGTGATGAAAACAAGTAGACCAAGCCAAGTGGGAATCCTGGTACATGATAACCTATTCCAACTTCATTTAGGGAATCCTTAGTGTGTAATCACCAACATAATGAACAAAGAGAACATGGATTCCTACTACAAACAGCATACATTGGAATCCTTACTAAGGCTCAAGATCCATATCAAACCACCAATGGGTAGTCCTAGTGCGTAAGTCTCACATCCAGTATCAGTGAGACTTACAATTTTCTATCCCATTTTTATCAAGATGGGAGTAGCTCACATGGGGTTAGGGATTTTAAATTATAGTATCATTAACATCAAAATCCTTTATGAATATGAGATAAACCATGTGGTGTAATCCTAGATCAGTTTAATAATATGATATATCCTAAATATAAGGGTATCCCCAGCGTGTAATCCATGACTCTATGGACTGTGATGATTCTGATTCCCATAATAAATAGGATGCATAGGGCACCATCCTAAGGTATGTGCTCCATATTATGCATCCAATGGGTTGTCCCCTTATATAATATCTACATCAATATTTAATAAAGACGAATAATTTTATTCCCTTATTTCTCACAATGATTACAAATCATGTAGGCTTAGGTAGTAGTTATGATAAACTCATTATCATCATGAATCTCCACCAGCCTGGGAAACCTAACTGTGTAACCATTGATCAGTGGCACGATATAACTACCCAAAATAAAAGGGTATCTTTTTTGGGGTAATTCCTAAGGGCATTAATGAACTATGTTAACTCTAGTTCTACCCATATCCAAGATATATAGAACACCTCCTCATGACTATATCTCAAATACCATATACCCATGTTCCCACATATATTTCATTTCCATATGATGTTAAATTTCATTGTTGTAATGAACTATGTGGTTTGTGATTCCTATTATGAAATAGGATACGTAGGATTCCTCATAATGGATCAATCCCATCCTCAAAATATTAACCACCTCCCTAGATAAGAATAAACATAAGAGTGACTAGTTACTTGGCTTCAACATATATGAATCTACCCTCCAAAGAGAAATGGATGAAGAACCTCACATAAATAATTGTGGATTTACCATCACAGCGCACTCTCTTTTCACATAAGGAGACTTAACCTATGGTCATTTTTAGGTTAAATTGTACCCCATTGGGATTAGGATGAGATTATATAACATCTATAAAATCTATTAATGAGTCTATGAATATGTAATAATTCCCCTAAAAAGGGTGTGATGACTCCAACGTCTCATCCTCTTCAACAATGTATGTTCTTAATCATCATTGGGAATGAAACCCCAACTAAATGTCTATATTTGGATAGCAGGCATGTACCTTGTTATGGATGTGGGAACCATTTTTTGTTTTTTTTTAAGATTAAAAAATTGTTTTCTAGAGAGGAATGATTATGTATAACATTGAACACCCAATAATCAAACCACTAGATGAAATCCACAAACATATTTTCAAAGGAGACAATAGCTTAATCACTTATTTTTGTGTTTATACTCATAATTTTCTTTGTGTATACCTATAAACATTTCCATTTTTATTTTCAAATAAATTATTTCCCTCATATATTTAAAATTATTAGGTTTTTAATAAGTTATTTTTAAATTAAAAGGTAATTTTTCCAAAGGAAATGTTCTTATGATCATCAAAAATTATTTTTATCATTTCCAAACTCCATTGATGAAACATACTCTTTACTAGAGATATGTCATAATATTACCATAATCCCTTATTCTCTTGTTGGATTTTAATGAATTTTAATGGGAAAATTATTGAAATTTTGTATGCTAGTTCTTTAAATTTGGATAGTTATCGATTAATAATTCATTTTGATTATTTTGAATTTTTTTTGAAATGATAAATGAATTGGAATTACTAAGTAGCAATTGGTTACTGGAATTACATTTCCCCTTTATGATTCATTTGGTCTCATGAGACAAATCATGTTGTGTATTTGGAATATGAATTACCCAATTAAGTATGATGTTTTGGGATAAGTCTTCAACTATATATTTAATATGTCGAAAATATTGCATTCCTTCCTTATGAAATCGGTTATAGATATTGATGTGATTATTTTAATATTAATGACATACATGGATGTGTTCCAGGATCATGTGATTATTTATAAGGAATTTTTTAATCATCATTTATTATTTACATATTATTCATACATTTTTTATTATATGATAGACACCATTATATTCATTCCATTAATAATTATCTGAGATTATCCTTTGGTTTTGTTTAATTTCCCTAGATTTATAAGAAGTGTATTGTGATTGATATGCAAGGAAATATTAGAGATAATAAAATTATTCTCTAAGAAAATATTATTTTTTTATATTTTGAAATTTAAAGTGATATTCCAGTATGTATCTATTTTTACACTGTATATGAAGCTAATGAAGTAAAATAACTACCAGATTATGATTACTAGAGGTAGGGTATTACAGTTCATATCAATGGATGTTTAGTAGGACCTTTATTACTAGATTTATGAAATCAATGATTTGAGAATATAACCCTCTGACATATTCAAGTGACAATTCTAAGTAAAAAAATATCATGAAACATTGATAAATTAAAGATTGTGTGGATTTCGTTGAAAATACATAACTGTTTGAATACTAGAATGTGGATGATGTTATGGTACAAAAGTCCCTTGGGGTAATAAATCCAAAAGGGACATGCTGAGTATTAACTAGATTGTCACTAGTGAATGATGATTGGGAGAAAGACTATATACCTGGTAAGAGATTCCTAGGGGATATGCATTCTTTAATTCACTTTTCCATATGAATAATTCGAATAAAATAGGGTATATGTTATATTTATACATCTGATATTTCGTAGTGAAATGGTAAGATCCTAATGTTTCTGGAGTTTATATTTCTAAGGATAACCATAGGTTGATTGTAATTAATTATCTTCTATGGTTTTATGCTATGGGAGATTAAGATGATTACCGACATTTTGGGAGACATTTAATGGAATACAACCTTTTGGTGTAGTATGTGTTTTAGTGAAAAGGTTATTTAATGAATAATTATTCCATACTTTTTTGGACTTATGCTTAATATTATGAATAAATTTAAGGTCAAAATAATATTGGATAATTAGTTGAAAAGGATTATTACAATTTGGGAACATGGTTTTTTCACATAGATTACCAAGGTATTGAAAGGTAATTTAGTAACTATGTTATTGAAGTTACTTTTTAATAAGTGAAATATATTGGGAACAATATGTGATTAAGATAAATAAAATAACATTGGATTAGAAATGATATTATTTTAGGAAAAAATATTTTTAAATATATGGAACCGTAGATGATTTTTATTTTATATTTATACTGATTCAGGTTATTGATGGAATACATAAGTATATTATAAAGATTATATTAATGAGGAATATACATTTATTTATGTGACATTATTATTGATTATTTTAGTTAAAGATAAATTTTAAATTAATCTATAGATAATATATAGTCCAATATCTCTTTTTTTGGGTTATCATTTTGGTTGGGAAAATATTGAAGTGTTTTATAGTCATAAACTTATAGATTGGTTTATGTTGAACATTGGGTGTTATTATTGGGGTTTTGGATATTAGTATAGTATTTATCCATATTATTGTTTATTTAAATTGGATATTTTATTATCATGTGCTAATTATTTTTTTCTAGATATAAGAGAAATAAGTAATCATGATTTAATGGATATTATAATTTGATGAATATTAATTTTATTTCCTCAGGAATAAAAATTTCATTTTTAGTATTCTTTTTATAGATAAAGAGATGTGGTTGAAGTATAAATTGATTAAAACAAAACCAATGGATAAAATTATGCTTCTAAAATGGAATGAAATAAACTAAGTATTTTATTTGTGTTCTCTATCATCATGGTAAAATTAAACCCCACATCTAGGAAAATTATCTTTAGATAAAATTGTGTATCATATTTCCTTTATTTCCTATGAATTTATAGTCTTGTTTATCCCTTAATGTTTGATGGTTTTATGGCCACTAACATTATCATTACCATGTTCTATATCACAATCTATTACAGTCTGGATATTATCTCTCTCTTCCATGTCTATATATTCACATATTACTAATATTATCCTTATATAAAAACATAATTATTTGTTAGATTAGAGAACCTTTATTTTGTTTACCCGCCCTTTTCGAAGGATGTTTTATTATCCCCTTATGCGTTGTGGTTTAAATAAAGGTATTTCAAAATATTAAATCCTTGATTATCAAGAAAAAATAAATGTTTAAAATTATTTATGGTTGTGAGATTTTATAAACTTAAAATTTTAGTTTAAAATAATTCTATGCCTGATAGCTTTCTTAACACATAGTGTAGAGCATTAAGTGAACTGCAATATACTATAAAAATATTATTTTTTGAATGTGTCCATTCTATCCAAACTGTTAAATTATAAATATGAATATGAATAACAAAATTTGGATAATTATTTATAAGTGTTTTATATAATGACAATTTATTTATTCATTAATAATAAATATGTACTCAATTCTTAGTAATGTAATTCTATGCTTCCAAAATATGTTTTCATCAAAATTGGGTTTTATTGCATTTTGTGCATATACATTATAATTAATTTATTATGTTATTTGAAATAAAATAAATTAATGTATATAATCATTTAAATAAGCATTTAAATATTATCATAGGGTGATTATTTTATATTTTTTCAAAAAGTATTTATTTTTCCTTGAATTTAGAAAATTATTAACTTTTTAAAAAAATTTATTTATTTTCAGTAAATCATGTAATTTAAAAGTCACATTCCATTTAGGATTTGGTTTTAATTAGAATTATATCAATTTTATTAGATATAATCTAAATAATTATATATTAATCAACATTATATTTAATTTTCGTAAAATTTCATTATTTGGATTAAAAACACTTTTTCCTAAAAAAACATTGTATTTTAGTCCTTTATTATAAAATTGATCTATACATATAACATAAATTAAACATAGAAAATAAAATTATGTTCATGGACTTTAGAGGTTCCAATTTTCCAACTATTTCACATTTATATTTGGTATTTATGATTATTAACTAGGTAAATAACCTCCGCTGTGTTAATGGGTAAATCGGGTAACTAAGTTTAAAAATTCTGTGATAAGGCACTAAAAATCAATAAAAACATACAATTATATCATTATATATTATTAACATTACTATATCCATCTTAAATTTTAATTTATATAATTTATTTCAATTTTCCTTTCGTAATAACATTTATAATAATTTATGATCAGAAAATTAACAAATGTCACTCTCTATCTTCTAATATCTATAATATATTTTTATTGGGATAAAAACAGGTTATTATATGTTATATGTTTTTATTTTTTATATTATTACATTATTTTATTAAAGTAATTTATGTTTTAATTTTATTTATGGTATAATATCCTTAAATTCTTATGCAATGTTGATACAATTCTTGTATAAGTATTAGAAAAATCAAGGTAAATGATTTTAAAAATAATACATTTAATTTTTATATGAATTTGGGTATTTCATTAATTTTATTTTTAATTAAATAATTTAATTAATTTTAAATGTGTTTATACTCTAATTCAATTTCTTCCTTGATTTCTTTTAAATCAAGTTAAATGAATTGTCCAAAAATTGTATTTAGTGATACTTTATGATAAATTTATTTAATTAATTTATTTAAAAATAAGAAAACCTGAATTGGGAAACTTTTATTTTAAACGGTCCAATATTTCATCCATGAACCATTTTTGAGCCACTATTACCTTATAGGAAATTTTATTACCCTTAAAGGAAAAAAATGTGTTACAAAAGTTAATGTTAAAAGGGGTTAATGAGGGAGTTAAACCAAAGGATAAAGTTTAAAATATATATTATACATATCCTGGTTTTATTGGTTGATGTTATTTAGACCTTATCTTTACCTAAAATTAAAATTATTTCCATTTTTTCAGTTTATATGATTATGCAATAT
Organism: Viscum album; assembly: GCA_963277665.1. Taxonomy (NCBI): domain Eukaryota; kingdom Viridiplantae; phylum Streptophyta; class Magnoliopsida; order Santalales; family Viscaceae; genus Viscum; species Viscum album. Next base: position 1,338,786,028 of record OY728142.1, read on the forward strand.
ATTATATTTTAATATTTAATGTAATTCCAAGTGTGTCTTTCTATTATTTATAAATGGGAACCTTTTCATCTGCTACTTCTAAATTTTTTCCACTCTATATAATCTGTTACCTTCCCTAATACATTAATATATTCCATATCTGCTTCATGGTTCAATTTAATTATTTTAAGACCATCATAAGAAGGATTAAGTTGTTAGCCAAAGGAGGTGTCTCATAGAAGAGGGAATTCTCTTACCTGTGTAGTTCAATGTTTATTTCTTATTGTACTTCATCAAAATATGTTTAATCCATTCTAACATAATTAATCAATTAAAATAAATATAAGAATATTTTATTCTGATTTTTGGGAAACCATTTTCCACCTACTTTGCATCAAATATAAATGAATGTATCACTTGTCTGTTTCTGTGGACTCCCGTCTCCATGTAGTGATGTGATTCATTTTCCATCACCACATTTCATGGTTTGTTATTTAGGATGAATTTATAAATTTTATATGATATTCATGAAATAATTATGATTCTTTATATATAATATATTACTGAAATAACTTCCCTTCCACCTGTTAAAAAATAATAATTTCTCTCCAACATACATGTAGACAACCACCTCCATAATGTGATGTCATTTTTTCAGGATTTAATTTAATGGATTAGTCTAAAATTCTATTTAATTTATAAAAATTAAAATTATTTCATGATTAAAATTTTTATGATGATGGAACCATGATTCATTTGACCATGGCCAACCTAACAAATTAGTTATATAATTATGAAATAAATGTCCTGAAAACATCAAACAAGAACTTTATCAATTTAATAAACATATAAATAATGCTAATAAATAATGTAAAATGATAAATATAAGTAAATTTACTTTAAAATGATCTCAATAAAGAATGAAATAAATATAACGTTTATATAGAAGAGATAAATTACATACATTGTGAGTCCTACTCACGACATAGGGATTATTAACTCAATTTATTTTCATTTGGATATATTACTTCTTTATTGTATCTATTATTCCAAGATTATGTGTGGAATGACTTATTATTACTTTATTTTTTATTTAAATTTTTTTTATGGATTTCGATTTTTTATACATAATAACTTCATTAAATAATTTTCACTTCAATATTATGATCTCAATTGGGGTTTCTCTTATTATTTTGGTTTCTATGAGACATATTCCATATTCATCACTTTTTTCATTCACATGATGCATATATTTCCCCTTAGATAGGCTCTATAATGAATATATTTATCTTCTTGGAATTGAAACATTCATTGGATTTTATTTCTTTAAACGGTTATATGATTCAAAAGATAACAAAGTGATAAGGGTTTATTCTATAATCTCATTTTTTAGATTTTTTATGGTTAAATAACCATTGAATGAAATTATACGATATTTTTTCTTTAAAAAATTCCAAATTTATTTTTATATGTTTATATATGGAATTTTATTTTCATATTATTTTCTACTCTTTGGAACATTATATTAATTACAAAACATTTCTTTAGAACGTACAACCTTATTTTATCTTTTCATGAAGCAATTTTTCTACTATAAACATGTATTGAAAAAATGGATTAACAAAATTCTGATTTACGTATCAATGATTTAATGTAATTTTAAACTATTAATTAATTTTTTGAAATGGTTTGAATAAGTAATAATTTAATAATTTTTATATGGAACACTTTGAATTTTATTAAAAAGTCAAAAATAATTTTTTTATCATATTTTGTTTGACCACATCATTTTACCATTATAACTATTATTTTCTATTATGTTTCCCTTATAATTTCCCATTATTCTTTTAGAAGAAATTTTTTTCCCAAATATTCTAAATAATTATATTTAAATAATCAGTGTCAAAATGAAATAGTTATTTTCCCCAATCAATGCTCTAGTGAACTTTTAAAACTATTTATATTTATGTATATATTATTTGAAGAATCATAGGATTTATTGGGGATATATTTTAATGTTTCTATCCTTCCATATTCTACATATGGATAATTATCATTTTAAAACGAAAATTATTGATATTAAATATACTATCTCTTCTAGTATTTATAGTTATTTTTATTTTGTTATGTTGACTATGATGAATTAATTATTCATAGAATGAACTAATTAGAATTATTAAGAATAAGGTGGGACCTAAAATTATATAGACCCTCGATGCATTGGTATGAATCAACAGATAAAATAGTTTGGTTATTTAGAATATTCCTTTCAAATTTATGTACGATTTATTTGAATAAGAGATTTATGGTAGGTTTAAGGTATTTGGAATTATTGATTACACAATTATAAAATTTGTTAAGGATGTCCAGAGGATTATTTAAATAGTTATAACATCCATGGAATAGTTTAAATATCATTTTATTTTTTATGTGTTATTATTTGATCATTATTTATTTTGAACATACTATTTCCACCATATTTATTCTATGATTTTTTTTCTTCGTACGCATTCCCTTAACGTGCATATGATATCAACCATTTATTTATATTCATTTCCCTAGTATGTTAGGAAATGTAATATGATTTATATGAAATGATATAAAATAGAGTGTAATAATGTTCTAAAAGAAGTTATAATGTTTTATTTTTGGTTTTAAAATTTAAAGAGACATTCAAATATGTTTCTAGTTTTTCAATACTACCAACACTAGTATAAAACCTATTTTTACCTCGGGTTTTTTTTTCTATTTAACGTCAGTTTTTAGGCGACGTTATTGCGATTGATGTTACAAATAAAATTTTTTATGTCAGTTATTTAATATCCAATTTAAAAAATTGGGTTTTATGGTTTTTAATGTCGGTTTTTGAAAAAACGATGTGAATGACCTTCTGGAAATGGTGTTAAGAAGACATTTTTACATCGGTTTTCTAAAAAACAGATGTTAAAATTCATTTTTTCGTCGGTTATTTAATAACCGACATTAAGAGACTTTTAAAATCAAATTTTAAATAACCAATAAAAAAAATGGTTACCATATTGTAGATAATTTCTTAAGCTTTGATTTTAAGGTCTTATAGCTCAAACGGAGTTATGGATCAAAAGTTATGACTATCAGAGGTTTGATATTTTGAATAGGAAAGATTGGATGAGCCAACTGTAGCTTCATCATAGAAAGAATTTTTTAATCCGTAGGAGGATTTTTAGTTTTACCATGATATAAAGCATCATCCATCATTAAAATAAATTAATAATCATTAAATGGTAAATCAATTAAGAAAATCACTCATAGAAAATATAAATGATGGGAAAATAATTAAAAATACCTTGATGATATCGCGGAAATAAGAAATCGTGGATTCATGTGGAAGATCAAACAAGTTGGGGCAATAGAACGATGAAGGTTGAATTAAATGATCATAAAATGGTATATCAATTAAGAAAAAAATCATAAAAACCCTAAATCATGGATAAATGATTAAATATACCTTGAAGTGATCACAGAAAGAAGAAATAATTGATTCACTTTGAAGATCAAACGAGATGAATTGCGGGAAAGATAATGGTTGAAATAAATGATCTTTAAATTAGGATATGTGTATAATGGAATCTTATAATTGAGATGATAATAGAAAATGTAGTCATAAAAATTTTTGGCGGCATTTCGAAATTTCAAAGTTGTGGTGTAAAAAAATTTAAATTTCACATTCACGGGATATTAAAATTATCTTTCATGTCAGTTTTATGATAACCGACCTAAAAAGATATTAAAATTTTAACTTATTTTTGACATCAGCTATTATAAAACTGATTTGAATTATCAATCTTTATCAAGTTTTCACATCAGTTATTAAATAACCGATGTCAAAATTCAATTTTCATGACTTTTTCACGTTGGTTATTTAATAACAGATGTAAAAAAGTTATTTTTCAGGTTGTTTATTAACAAACTGACATTTAAAATGTTTACGAAAATGTATCTCATTCCCCAAGATTTAATTTGATAGGTCATGGAACTCAAACAGAGTAACGGATTAAAAGTTATGACCTTCAAAAGTTAGCCTTCCCTAAGACATCATTTAGAGATGATCAACTTTTGAACACCATAACTTTTAATATGTAACTCTGTTTAAGCTCTGTGACCTAAAAATTTAATGCTTGGGAAATGAAATTCATGTTTGTGATCTTTTTTATAATAACCGACATAAAATATAAGTGAAAATTTTAATATCTTTTCATTGAAATAGGTTTTTAACATCATTTATTAAATAACCGATGTTGATAAGTGATGTAAATTTATTTTTCAGGTCGGTTATATAAAAACCGACTTGATAATTCAGATAAAATGGATTTTTCAAGTCAATTATTATATAACCGAACTGAAAAATAAAAGAAAATGTATTTTGATGTCAGTTATATAATAACCGATGTGAAAATTTTATTTTTCAAAATTTTCACGTCCTTTCTAAATAAACAACGCGAAAAAAGATGATGTTAAAAATAGTTTTTTTATAGTGAAAAAATTTTCAATCCTTTGTGATACGATCTTTTGTATCATTTTCCAATATTGGAAAATAATGATTGCATCTGGTTTTCTTGAGATAAGAGGTTATTAATAATAACAAAGCCTAGCATGTAAGGATATGATCATCATGAAATAAAATTAAGAGAATAATATATAGTCAATCAAATGATAAATAGTTTTAGGAGTACATTAAATAGTATAACCGCTTCATAAAAACACTAAATAGTTTAATTTTTGATATTTTAAATATATTTATATGGAAATTTTTATTTTATGAATGTATCAATTTAAAAATTAAAAAATTCCAAATAATATAATTTAGATGTCATTATTTGATCTTAGGTGCATTATGAGTTATAAATAAGAAAAATTCTCAATATAAGATTTCAAAATGAAAAAGAATTTTTTTAAATAAATAATACCTGTATCTTCATATTCCTATAATTATGAATTAAAATTTCATGAAAATGACCACAGTTTTCTACCTTCCCAAGGAAGAAGGAATAAAGGTTACTTTATTAGATATAAATGATATTATCCTAAAAATAATGAGAGATAAATCATGAAAGGTATCACTATGTTTAATGATTATTTTTATTTCATATTTTATGAAAGTATAATTAATGAGAGCATTAACCCTGAATTCCCATGGATTAAGAATTATATAAATGATACAAAATAATATCAAAATGAAAATAAATCAATATAATCTTAATGGGTTTCTTTAGAGGATTCAAATTTGGATGAAAAAACTGGTTCTGTGAAGGGTAACCAAAATTTATACATAAGGGACTCATTAAATCAAGTAAGTGATTCTGATAATTCTTTTTCTTATGAATCTGATTCTAAATGACCTACTGAAGATCAATTGTATTTTGAAATTAATATATTAATTATTCAGATATAGTATGTTTTATTATATATAATGATCTTTAATGTTAACATAGGATACTTTAAAAAGAAAATGAAAACATAAATAAATATATTTTATATGGCATAACGCATTAATAATTGAAATATGATCATACCAAAATTAAGAATATTCATGAATAAAATGATAATTTGTCAAATTCTCTTTAAATATACAATGGTAAATTATGTATTTCATATAAATAGCTCAATTTGAAAATATAATACTTAATTATTGTCATTCCAAATACAATGAAGATCAAGATGTTATATTCTATTATATTTTGGAACAAAATGATATGTATGGAAATTAATTTAATATCTGAAAAAAATTACAGAATTTTTATAGGAAAGGAAAATTATGAAAAAATGGTAAGGATTAATAAAGTAAGTGAAATTAAAATGTTTCATTCTCAGGATAATATTTTATCCATATTGTATGAGTATATATTTTTAATGAACTAAAATAGTTAGATTTTGGAATACATAAAAATTAAGGTTTGAAATAAATATGGGTTCCTAACAATTTATATAGTAATCCCATTAGATCCAAATTTTCATGGGTACCAAAACATTCTTAAATCTAATTTAATAATAAATGTGTATTACAATCATCAAAAATAATATATGGTATATAGATAGATTATTATCAATACTTATCATTGGTGTTAAGTCAAATTTATTACCTTTTAATAAATGTGATAGTGGTAATGTTACATTTGTTTATAATTATAAATGGAATGTAATAGGTTTTGGATAATCTCTAATGTGAAATTCTATAATAATTTCATAAGTATTATTTATTAAAATTTTCAATCATAATTTATTCATAATTTATCAGCTATGTGATAATATAATATTTGTTAAAATTCTAAATTATTATTGTATAGTGTTAAAGGTAGAATCAATTCTATTTTATGTAAATAGAAAAGAGGACATTTATTCAAAAAATTCTTCTCAGTTAACTGACAAAATTTTAAATTTTGAAATTTTTTTAAATATGATTTTATTTGGAGATATATAATATTAGGTCATTTTTATTTTATATTATTTCACAAGCTATCCAACAATCAAACTATTCTGCTATGATCTCAACATAATGAAGAAATGACCTCTATTTTTCAATCATTTATGAATGGTAAACAAAAAAATGAACATTTAAACTAATCAAAGATGTATGAACTTTAAGTCCCTTTAAATCTAGTAATATGATTTATTTGGCCCATTTAAACATGCTAGTATAGTTAGAATGATATATGTTTTTCCATTTTAGATGATTTTACAATAGTTTGATGGGTTTGTTTTCTTACATGTAAATCTAAAACACTGTTTAAATCTATGTCTTATTGTAAATTTCTTGAAAATTATAAAGGATATATAATTTTAACAATAATAAATTATCAATGCGGATAATTATAAAATATTGTATTTTAATATATTTTTTAGGAAAATGGGTATTTTCATAATTTTTCAACTCCTATAAAAGAAAAACAAATAGTTTTAGAATGAATAAGAATGTAACACTTAATGAAATTTCTATAACCATGTTAAATGAATTTTATTTTACAAAGTTATTTGGGTCTAAATTTGTAATTTTTTTTACATCAAAGATAAATATCTTCAGGCTTATTTTGAAAAAGATACCTTTGGAACTTTATAGGGAAAACCCTATGACTATTAATTTTATAGGTTTTTTGTTAACTTTTTTTATATGGAATAACAAGTATATCTTCTATGAATTAGTGTTTTTTATCATACTTTATGTTTTAATTTTTTTCATAATCTTATTGATAAATCATTAAATGATTCCTATTGTATCTTGTCAATGATAGATCAGTTAAATCAAATTATAATAAAAATATATAGAAAGTTGTTTTTCAACCTAATAATTTTCATATTATTGGAACCAAATTGATATTTACTAATAAGATTAATGATTATGGTAAAATAAATACTAAAAATTCAGATTATATTGCAAATTATATTCTCAAGAAGAAGGTATTAATTTTCAAGAGACTGTTTCACATGTATCATGTCTTGAATTGATTATAATTTTGTTGTATTATGATTTTTATGGTCTCAAAATATTTTAAATGGATATAAAATGTAATATTTTTCGTGGATATATCTATAAATATGTTTATGTTATAAAATCACTTGAATTTTATGAAATAAATTCTTTTAATAATTTTTTAATGTTTCGTAAATCATTAAATTATTTAAAATTATCTCTTGTAGATTTTTACTAGTGTTTGTCAAATTTTATTATAAAAATAGATATATTAAAGGAAATTATGATCATACTTCATTTATTGATAAAACTTTTAATGATATTTTGATTATCATAATTTGGGTATATCATGTCATTTTTTTATCATGATTTTAAAATATTTGTAATCAATTCTATAATTTGATGAGTTCTAGATTAGATATGATAATGATGGTAAAATTAAAAAAATTTCTTCTACATTATATTTTTTAAATAAATGATGGAATATTTGACAATAAATCTATGTACGATATGGAATTGGTTAAAATATTATATTAGAATAATGTAAAAGTATGAATAGCCCTAAGAGTATTATTTGTAGGTTATATTTAGATAAACCTGGAAACATATTGTTGTTAATACCATTAGGTGAATGATTATATGTTTATTATATTTTACTTCTTCAAGTCTTGATTTTATGAGTTTAGTTTTCATGGGTGAACGATTTGAAGGTTATAAAAAATAACATCCTTTGAAGGTTTTTAAAAGGATAGTGTAAGATATTAAAAGGTCAATAAATCTTTGTTTATTTTACATTGATAAAACATCATTTGATTTAATTTTATAATTTGATTCTAGTCTTAGTGGACAACAGATTTATAGAAAAATAACATTTGGTATGTTTCATTTACTTAGTAAATGTTTTGTTACTTAGGTTTCAATGAAACAAAATTTTTTTCCTCATTCAACTACATAATCTGAGTACATAGTTGTTTTATCGTTCTATCAACAATCATTATGTACAATGAAAACAAATTTTTTATTTTATTTTAAAATTTTATGAAAATATTCTATTTTTTGATAATAGTTCTGCTATTTGTATTTTCAAAAGAACTTTACAGCATTTTAGAACCATGAAAATTTATGATGGATTTCACATTCTTATATAACTTATTTATTAAAGAAATCTAAATCTGGAATTTGTTTCTGCATAAATTTAGTTTGAGGTTATCATTATTAATCCCTTGGATTTAAATAATTCTGATAAAATCAGTGTTGAAAATTTTATGATGAAAATTAAATTTAATATTATATATTTAAAGGTATTTTTCTTAATATTTATTAGCTAATGAATTATATCATTTTTAGATTCTTGGCCAATTTGCATTTTTCATCTCTTATATGTTGTGGTTCACTATCATTTACTTCAATAGTGGGTTATTATTTAATTCATTGAATATGACTATTTTTAATTCTATATGTATTATTAAATACTTTCATGGATCCCTAAGGTATCTAAAATATTTTTTATAAGTATTTTGTAGTGTTCTATATGAGTATAATTTCAAATATGAACACACAATTTTAAAGAAATGGATGCCTCAAGAGAAGAAAAATCATATTTTATGAGGGATTATTCACTACTTTTATCTTTTATGTGCTCAATTTACAGGATTTTAGTTGATTTTATGCTTAAAATTAATGCATTAATGTGGGTTCATGTTAAAATCATAAATTACGTAAAAATTCTGTGCTAAATTTTGAATATTTAGTTTCTTTCTTTATAATATGGTATAAATACACTTTTCCCCTAAGAAATGTTGGTTTTATTTTAAAAATGGGGGATATGTTTTTCATATTTTTTATCGCTTTAAAAAGATGACGATTTGTTGAAATTATACTAGAATTATAGTTATCAAAAGGGTGTGAATATTGACTAGTTCCTTTCCACATCATTCATTTATTGTTTTTATGATTACAGTTATATCTATAATTTAATTATATTTTGGTAAATTCCAAATTGTTGTCTAATTTCCTCAAACATGAGTGATGAAAGGTGTTTAAAACATTCACTACTTATAGAATAAATATAATTATTGATATTGTTTATCGATTTATTATTCTTGTTTGCTAGCTATTTTATTAACTGATTTCTAAGGAAAATCGAATTTGGAATGAATTGAGTGAAGACTCGAATAATGAAGTTCTCATAGTTGGATAATTATAGTTTCTCATCATATTAGTTTCTGAATTGTTTAAATATTATTATTATGGTTATTATTTATTTATTATTTATTTATAATTTTATTTGTTTTTTTGAAATAACAGTCTTATCTTCAGAAAAAAAAAATTAATTTGCTTTGTCATAAAAGATAGGTATGCTAGGTAGATCACATTTTTGCAGAATTCTAAATACAAATACATTGGGCTAAAACAGACCTGTGTTGGATAAGGTGGAACCTAAATTTGGTAGTTTCACACCTATGCAGAATAAGAGTTTATATTATTGCTGAATATAACCAATGATAAACTAAATCAAACATACTGAAAAGTTGAATGAATCTTATGTTGAGATAAAGAAGGCATACTCTAGAATAGAACACACATATTTAGATTACAAAAATAGAGAAGGATAAAATGACACCTTTATTGACTAAAACATTACATGTATTCCAATTAGATGACATTTAATCTAATCGATGGATGAAATTTATGCTTATATAAAATGGATTGTATGAATAGTAGTGAGAACAACACGTAATATCGAATCAATTTTTTTCAATGTAATGAAATATACTTATATTTATTATTTTTTAATATTGATTTTATGTAATCTTATGGTGATTATTTTCATTGATTTAAGTTTTCCAGAATTTCATACTAATAATATTGATACAAGTACAAATTATTCATATTTTTATTATTAAATATTAAATGATCATCATATTTGATATATATATATATACACACCCACATGCACACAAAAACTATATTATTATCAATAAACATCTTTCAAATTATAGTTGTTTGAAATATAATGACTTTGTCTCATGTGATTTAGAAGAAGTTTTCAAGGACTTTATTGTGGAATATTTACTATTGATCTTTCCAGTATTGATCTACATTTTTTTATATATAGATTTTGAATATAACCCACAAAAATATATTTTTCATGGGAATTAAATAGAGAATTAAAAAGAATCATATTATGGGAATGTTAAGGCTAACAAATATGAAGTAGTTTTTTGTTTTCAAATGAATGTGTTTCTTTAGGAAATAGTGAATTGCAATAAATTTCAAATTTTGAATCAGTTTTTCATAATGAAACTATTTTAAAATGTTTGATTTGAAAAACATATACATGATATATAGAGTAGGTAGAGGATATTTATAGTTGTATTGCACTTCATACTTTTGATCACTTCTACAAAACTCTCAGTCGAACTACACCATTCTGATCTTTCACTAGTGAAGACAAATTATTTTATGAACTATAATATCTCTCATTATTCAACTAGTTTTTGTGTGTTTCATTGTATTGCGTTATATTTTCCTTTAAATGATATGATTTTTTTTCTTATACCTCCCCAAAAAAATAGTATGTGTGAGTTCTTACATAACAAGTAAAATTCAAAGGGATTATTATTGTGACTTGGTCAAGAAATAGGTAGTGATGGTATCTTCCAAAAACTCAACATAAATTTATCTAGTTTGTGACATTGGGTGTGAAAATTTTAGATATTAGGTTGAGCCACCCATGATTAAAAATTTATTAGAAAATTGTTGAGAATCTCTCTTAAAGGTCATATATTGAATTTTAGTGGGTTCCATTTACTTCTATTATTGTGGTAAGTGGAGTGTAGACATAGAGTAAAGACCCAACATTTTATAAATAAAATTTCCTTTTGAATGGGTAAATTTCTATTTGATGAAATGTTGTTATAGAAAACTCATGCACTAATTAGGTTAGTTTATAAAATTATAAAATATAGCACTCCAAATTTCAATGATTGTTATGAATTATAAGCGTGGAAATTATAGTCATTTTATGATGTACATTACGATTTTATATATTTAGGGTTTTTCTAGTGTCTAATTGATGTGGATGGAAGAAGTGATGACCTCGAATAGTAAGATTATACCATATAAAGCCAATTTATTTGAGCTTCTTAGGTAGATAAAATAACTAGGATTTTGACATAACTAATCACATGTTGATATCTATCAACTAAAGGTTGAGTGAAACCATTAATGTGACAAGTTCAAGACAATCAAGATCATGAAACAAACCATGTTTACTAAATCACCCCAAGAAATCACCACCATCACACACCTTACCCCTAAGGAATATACTCGCTTAATATAGGCTTATGTATATAGACCCCACTAATATAATTTTTTATAATTTATTTTTAATGAAATAATTATTACATTTTGAAGTGCCCAGATCAGTGTGAATCACTGAGAGGGGGAGGGGTGAATCAGTGATCCCTTAAAACTTTTTACTAATTGATTCCTTATCAATTAAACCTCTATGGCTGGTTAAAGCCTCGATCCACTCTTCTTGTATCTCTCACCTTTCCACGAATGATGCAGTAAATGTAAAGGCACAGGACACGAGGATTTACAAGGTTCGGCACCAAAGGCCTACGTCCTTGCCATGTTGGTTATACACCCCAACATGGTTTCTCCCATTATAATCTGTTAGTATTACAATGGTCGATACAGAGTCCCATTGTATCTCTCCTGAGTCCCACAGGAGGGTCTTTATACTGCGTCCCACAGTGTTACCAGAGTCCCACTGGCCTGCTCCAGAATCCCACTGAAGACTTCTTCTCCCTGAGTCCCACAGGGTCTTCTCCTGGCTCCTCGAGTCACACGAGTAGCTCTTCTTCACTTTAAGATTCTTCAAGTATCTTCAGCAGTCTGGGATAAAGACTGCTGGCCTTGCTCTGTACCTCTGCTCACTTGTGATGAACAAGTCTTCTCGTATTGATCAGGATTTATCTCCTTCTTCTGAGGATGACCTGGCTTCTCTCTTAAAGAATCTTCAACAGCCTCTGATAAGGTCTGTTAATCTTGCTCACAACTTCTAATCACTTCTGTTGATCAGGGTCTTCTCAATTACTGAAAACTCAGGCATCTGATGTCTTTAACTTCAGTCTGGCTTCAGTCTCACTCAATTCAACTTCATGCACTGAATTCATGGAAACTCTGATTCTTCAAGATCTTCTGGTCTTGGACAACTCAATTGCACACCACAAATTTGGCTCTATTCACGTGTGCACGTGCATGCATGCATGCATGCACTCCCCTTCTTCTTCTCTTGGTGCAATAAACCCACAAAGGGTTTAGTCAATTATAGCACACACCTTCTTCACAATCTTCACACACTTAATTCTATTTGTTTACACACTTAACAGTGTGTTGTACTTTGTGTGGGTCTTCTCCTCTTCTTCTAAGTGAGCACACACTTCTTGTGCACACACATAGCCTTCAGCCACTTCTTTAATTTGCACACACAATTTTTTCTTTTAATTTGTTCTTCAAAGTGTGCACACACAAGGCACTAAAGGCCTCGGGTTCTCCCTCTTTGCACAAGCCACTGCCCGTAGGTGTTCTTGTCTTCTTGGCACACAAGCACAAAGGCTCGGCCTTCTCAATGTTCACACACGAGGCACTGCCTCGATCTTCACTTCCTCTTCAAGGTGCGCAGGTGCTTGGTTCGGCCTCTCCTCTACTCCATTGTCGCGCTGATGCACAAGGCACAAGAACCGTGCAAGCCCTCGGGTGCAAGGAAGCCGTGCAAGGCCTAGGGTGCAAGAGCACCACGTCGCGGGCGCGCAAGGTGTCAAGGACCTTGGCCACGCAAGCTCCTCCTGCCGCGCAAGTTTGCGGGCGGTGAGGGCTCCTTCTGCCGCGCGAGTACGCGGGCAGGGACCTCCTTCAGAGCCTCAGGTGGCTCTGGAACTTCAGCCGTGCAAGTGGGTTGCGCGGGGCTTCAGCTTCGCGAGGCACAAAGTGCTCCGCGGGACTTCGAGTTTTCGATAAAACTTCAGCAAGCTTCTAAGAGGGCTCGGGCTCTCTTTTTATAGGAAAAGGAATGCCTCAAAACATCCGCGTGGTTTAACTTCAAAATCCCGAAGATTTCGGATCTTTAAAAATCTTTCAAATCTGGTTTCTATCCTCGGTTCACGCGGGTTGCATTTTTATTTTCCTCCTTGTGCATGCATTTTCGAACGAATGCATGGCCTCTTTAATACTTGTCTATGCATACCACGAACACACGTGGCCTCGGCACCTTTGGTTTGCCTCGGCCGAACTTCTAATTCTTTCTCGATGCATGCATGCAACATTTTAATGCATGCATGAGTTCGTTATGGCCAGACGAGCACGAGGGTGCCTTCGGCTTCGGAAATGGTGGCCGGGAACTCAAAAACCATGCTCGGATGGCGCCTGGATCGTCGGCAGCTCGCGGGAGACTTCAGACGAGCTCGGGGTTGAAGGCGGTCTCGCAGCCGTTGGATCGGCGATTCAATTGATCTCGGACGGCCTGGATCAGATCATCTCGCCGCGGATCAGATGTGCGGCTTAGATCGTCCGCACGATCAATCGTGCGGCTGGGATTCGCTCCTGGAATTTTTTTCTGTGTCCCACATCGAAACGGCGAGCAGATTTTCCGCGCTTTATTACCCTGGCGCTGCCTCAACCCCTCGATTGAACTTCCAACCTCCACGGTGCCGCCCCGCACCGTGTTCTCCCTGCGGGCGTGCTCTGCACCCACTCTGCTCCCTGCGGGCGTGCCACTGGCGCCCACTATGCATCCTCGAGCGTGCTCCTCGCACTCACGCTGCGCGGGCTTCATCACCGCGTGGCTTCGGGGCTTATACACGGCCCCGGCCTCTCTCGGGCTGGCCCCATGGGATCCCCTTGGGCGTGGTGACCTAGTCCCACATGTGCCTTGGGTTGAACCCTTAAGGCTGGCCCTTGGTGGCTAATTTTTTGCTTGAATATACACTAAGTATACAAAGTACTAAGTGTAAAATGCCAGATGCCACTTCTTCCTTCTTCATTTTTATTCTTCGTTATAATTCCTCCAATTCTTACTCAACATGTATTCGTTACTTAGGAATGGAATTCCCGAAGGTTCTTCTTCTTCAACCGAACTCCTGAATCACTTAAATTCTTCAAAGTGCTTCATTGATCTAATCAGAGATCAATTGGATCATCTTCATGTTCACATGCACTAAGTGATAGTGCATGGACTCTTCCATCCGCTCACTTCATCCACTTTGAACTTGTGGATGGATCACTTCATCTCCTCATGCATTGTGAAGACAATGCATGGTCTTCAAATATTGTTGTGACTTTGTATCATCAGGATACAAGTTCTATGAACTTAAAGATCAGCTCAACAATCGTCAGATATAACTAGAGAATGTTTCAACCACATCTCCTATGCCACTTAGTGAATCTACTAAGTGACATGCATCTTGGTACTATGGCCATTCTCTCTTCATCACCGACACCATCACAACCTTTGTCATTCACATCTTGACATTCCTTGACTTCCATTCATTCCAAGACAACCTCATGCCTCATTGACAACAAATGCAACACAGTGAACTTCGATCTCCACCTTTGTATTTGTTGTCAATACACTTCTTCAGCACATATGAATGGGTCAATATGTGTGCCAATATTTTCTCCCCCTTATTGGCAATCAAATGCAAAGGTGTGGTGTGGTTCTCTTTCAAAAATCACTTCCTCCCTTTGAATAGTATTCTCTTGAAAAACAATGAGAGAGGGATGATGTCACATGTTCTCTTTGGCAAAGAACCTTTAGTAAATCAACTCTAAGTCTACTTGGGCTAACCCGGTGTAGAAAACAAGAGTGATATGACCAAGGAATTCAAAGTTGTCCATAATTCTCTACACATGTGAGATCATGCTTAGGGGTTTGAAATTTTTCAGATATAACAATGAATTTGCTAAATCCTGCACAACTTCACAAAACTCATTAGAAAGTTCAGGTGCAAAGATAAAGCTCCCCCTTTCATCCATTTGTCTTCAATCCATACTCCCCCTTAATTGACAAGATAAACTCAATTAAGAAACAAGGGATGAAAGTATGATTGGAATACCTTCACTTTTCTCAAGCTGGTATTAAATCTTAGAATCCCATCTTCTTCTGATTGGCTCCCCCTCAAGGGGTGCACTCCATTCTGTCCAAACCACTCTCCAGATGAGAATGATCATCATCTTCAATTCCCTGAAATGTTAGCACATGTAAATACAAGTGATTAGGGAATAAGATGGAACCTCCTTGGTTCATCAATGTGAACAATAAGGTTGAGAAGATTCTCTCAACAGAGATGTCCCATTTTCACCATTCTTCACACTTGCACATTTGATCTTCAATGATGTTTGTGCTGGTGTGGAACTCAATACATCTTCATGTGAAATATTCTTCTTCCCTTTTTCCTTAGCAATTGCCAGAACTTCATCTTCAACTCTTTGCAGATCTTTGGAAAGTTGCAACTGATTTGGCCATATGACTAGTAAGTCACTTGGAAGTGTGGCCTCAGTTCTGGATATTCCACATGGTTCCTTTGATGCTTTCAAGCTACCTTTCTTAGGCAACTTGTTTTCAACCAATCCCCTCTGCTTCATCTAGATTGATTGTCTGTTTGAGTCCAGTCTGCTTCTATTCAGTTCCATGGCTTGTTCACAAAGGTCCATGGTGTGTCCTTTCTTTCCACAGTAGAAGCATGTTTTCTTGGTGGTCCTGATGGATGCATCACCCTTCTTGGATTTAGACTCCAAGGACTTCTTTTCCTTTTTCAAAACCTTCTTGGGAGCATCTTCAACTTTCTTCTTGCTTCCCAAGGATTCCATTTTAGCCAGGTTCAGTGATCTTCTCTTCTTTTTAGCTCGGGATACAGTTGGAGATTGACATGTATCTTTTTGACCACTTTTGCAATCGTCCCAGATGTTGTCAAGTAATCCAAATCTATTTGCAGTAAACAGATGTCTCTGGACCTGTGGATGCTGCTTCTTTTCTTCTGGCTTGCTCCCCCTAGGCATGGGATTCCTCTGTGCTTTGGCATTCAGTGGATTGTACCAACAATCCTTTGCACAATGCCCATACTTGTTACAACACCAACATTGACCCACAAATCTTGACCTTTGGATTCCTTCTGATTGTAGGGTACTTGTCTTGAATTGCTGTGTTGTTTCAGGAGAGCATTCTTTCTTCACTGTCTTCATCCATACTTGTTTGGATTCATTCTTCCATCCTGCACTTTTACTAGAAACACATTTAGAAACATGAGTACAAGATGGGATGGATGGTACCTTCTTTTTAGAAGTTGTTTCCCTTTTATTAGAGGATGTCTTTCTCTTAGAATCATCCTTCTCAAAGTTTACTTGAGTAGCAACATTTCTTCTTTCAGCTGACTGGGAGGATTCAGCTTTGGGTGATTGCAGATTTTTCAATATCACCTCTAGTTCGAAGCATTTCATATTGAGGGAGTTCTTCTCATCCTCAATAGTTCTTAGCCTTCCTTCCCAATTTTCTTTCAGCTGTTCTAACTGGTCTTCATGCACCTTTTTCAATTCTAGCAATGTGTTGTCAAGCTCCTTCACCCTTTTGACTTTCTCTTCTAGTTGAGCATCTTTGACAACCATTGAAACTCTGTGAAATTTTTCCAGTGCATGGAAAACTTCTTTGACCATTGTCTTAAAGAATTCTTTCTCAAAAAGGCATCTTTGCAATTCTTCAGCAGTGTCTTCATATCTTTCATTGCAAACAGAAACGGTTTCATCTTTAGCCTTTACCAGCTTTCTGAGAGTGTTGGTTATACCAACCCTTTTTGCCAATTGGACTTCCAGAGAATTGGCTTCATCTTCTAGCTGTAATTTTTCTTCTTGAAGATCAAGGAGGCCTGTAGCTATACACATTGCCACTTCCTTGGGGACTATCTTCTGAAGATATTTGATTGCATTTAGAAGATCATTGTTCCTTCCATCTTCATCACAGCTAGAGCAGGCTTCATCAGAAGAATGATAAAAGGAATTGTCATCTGATGTGACTTTCACATTTCTTTCCATAGGAGTTTCTATGATTGCAACAACCTTCTTCTTCATCTTCTTTGCCTGTTTCTTCATTCTATTTTTCAGAGTCTTGGCAGATATCTCCATTTGAGGCTGGTCACTCATTTCCTCAAATTTGCACTTCATAAAGACTCCCTTGGATCTTTTAGAGGTAACCTCCGACCTCTGATACCAATTGAAGTGCCCAGATCAGTGTGAATCACTGAGAGGGGGAGGCGGTGAATCAGTGATCCTTTAAAACTGTTTACTAATTGGTTCCTTATCAATTAAACATCTATGGCTGGTTAAAGCCTCGATCCACTCTTCTTGTATCTCTCACCTTTCCACGAATGATGCAGTAAATGTAAAGGCATAGGACACAAGGATTTACAAGGTTCGGCACCATAGGCCTACGTCCTTGCCATGTTGGTTATACACCCCAACATTGTTTCTCCCATTATAATATGTTAGTATTACAATGGTCAATACAGAGTCCCATTGTATCTCTCCTGAGTCCCACAGGAGGGTCTTTATACTGCGTCCCACAGTGTTACCAGAGTCCCACTGGCCTACTCCAGAATACCACTGAAGACTTCTTCTCCCTGAGTCCCACAGGGTCTTCTCCTGGCTCCTCGAGTCACACGAGTAGCTCTTCTTCACTTTAAGATTCTTCAAGTATCTTCAGCAGTCTGGGATAAAGACTACTGGCCTTGCTCTGTACCTCTGCTCACTTGTGATGAACAGGTCTTCTCGTATTGCTCAGGATTTATCTCCTTCTTCTGAGGATGACCTGGCTTCTCTCTTCAAGAATCTTCAACAGCCTCTGATAAGGTCTGTTAATCTTGCTCACAACTTCTGATCACTTCTGTTGATCAGGGTCTTCTCAATTACTAAAAACTCAGGTAGCTGATGTCTTTAACTTCAGTCTGGCTTCAGTCTCACTCAATTCAACTTCATGCACTGAATGCATGGAAACTCTGATTCTTCAAGATCTTCTGGTCTTGGACAACTCAATTTCACACCACTGATTTGGCTCTATTCACGTGTGCACGTGCATTCATGCATGCATGCACTCCCCTTCTTCTTCTCTTGGTGCAATAAACCCACAAAGGGTGTAGTCAATTATAGCACAAACCTTCTTCACAATCTTCACACACTTAATTCTATTTGTTTACACACTTAACAGTGTGTTGTACTTTGTGCGGGTCTTCTCCTCTTCTTCTAAGTGAGCACACACTTCTTGTGCACACACATAGCCTACATCCACTTCTTTAATTTGCACACACAATTTGTTCTTTTAATTTTTTCTTCAAAGTGTGCACACACAAGGCACTAAAGGCCTTGGGTTCTCCCTCTTTGCACAAGCCACTGCCCGTAGGTGTTGTTGTCTTCTTGTCACACAAGCACAAAGGCTCGGCCTTCTCAATGTTCACACATGAGGCACTGCCTCGGTCTTCACTTCCTCTTCAAGGCACGCAGGTGCTTGGTTCGGCCTCTCCTCTACTCCATTGTCGCGCAGATGCACAAGGCACAAGAACCGTGTAAGCCCTCGGGTGCAAGGTAGCCGTGCAAGGCCTAGGGTGCAAGAGCACCACGTCGCGGGCGCGCAAAGTGTCAAGGACCTTGGCCACACAAGCTCCTCCTGCCGCGCAAGTTTGCGGGCGGTGAGGGATCCTTCTGCCGCGCGAGTACGCGGGCAGGGACCTCCTTCAGAGCCTCGAGTGGCTCTGGAACTTCAGCCGCGCAAGTGGGTTGCGCGGGGCTTCAGCTTCGCGAGGCACAATGTGCTCCGCGGGACTTCGGGTTTTCGATAAAACTTCAGCAAGCTTCTAAGAGGGCTCGGGCTCTCTTTTTATAGGCAAAGGAATGCCTCAAAACATCCACGTGGTTTAACTTCAAAATCCCGAAGATTTCGGATCTTTAAAAATCTTTCAAATCTGGTTTCTATCCTCGGTTCACGCGGGTTGCATTTTTATTTTCCTCCTTGTGCATGCATTTTCGAACGAATGCATGGCCTCTTTAATACTTGTCTATGCATACCACGAACACACGTGGCCTCGGCACCTTTGGTTTGCCTCGGCCGAACTTCGAATTCTTTCTCGATGCATTCATGCAACATTTTAATGCATGCATGAGTTCGTTATGGCCAGACGAGCACGAGGGTGCCTTCGGATTCGGAAATGGTGGCCGGGAACTCAAAAACCATGCTCGGATGGCGCCTGGTTCGTCGGCAGCTCGCGGGAGACTTCGGACGAGCTCGGGGTTGAAGGCGGTCTCGCAGCCGTTGGATCGGCGATTCAATTGATCTCGGACGTCCTGGATCAGATCATCTCGCCGCGGATCAGATGTGCGGCTTAGATCGTCTGCGCGATCAATCGTGCGGCTGGGATTCGCTCCTGGAATTTTTTTCTGCGCCCCACATCGAAACGGCGAGTGGATTTTCTCCGCTTTATTACCCTGGCGCTGCCTCAACCCCTCGATTGAACTTCCAACCTCCACTGTGCCTCCCCACACCGTGTTCTCCCTGCGGGCGCGCTCTGCACCCACTCTTCTCCCTGCGGGCGCGCCACTGGCGCCCACTATGCATCCTCGAGCGCGCTCCTCGCACTCATGCTGCGCGGGCTTCATCACCGCGTGGCTTCGGGGCTTATACACGGCCCCGGCCTCTCTCGGGCTGGCCCCATGGGATCCCCTTGGGCGTGGTGACCTAGTCCCACATGTGCCTTGGGTTGAACCCTTAAGGCTGGCCCTTGGTGGCTAATTTTTTGCTTGAATATACACTAAGTATACAACGTACTAAGTGTAAAATGCCAGATGCCACTTCTTCCTTCTTCAATTTTCTTCTTCATTAGAATTCCTCCAATTCTTACTCAACATGTATTCATTACTTAGGAATGGAATTCCCGAAGGTTCTTCTTCTTCAACCGAACTCCTGAATCACTTAAATTCTTCAAAGTGCTTCATTGATCTAATCAGAGATCAATTGGATCATCTTCATGTTCACATGCACTAAGTGATAGTGCATGGACTCTTCCATCCGCTCACTTCATCCACTTTGAACTTGTGGATGGATCACTTCATCTCCTCATGCATTGTGAAGACAATGCATGATCTTCAAATATTGTTGTGACTTTGTATCATCAGGATACAAGTTCTATGAACTTAAAGATCAGCTCAACAATCGTCAGATATAACTAGAGAATGTTTCAACCACATCTCCTATGCCACTTAGTGAATCTCCTAAGTGACATGCATATTGGTACTATGGCCATTCTCTCTTCATCACCGACACCATCCCAACCTTTGTCATTCACATCTTGACATTCCTTGACTTCCATTCATTCCAAGACAACCTCATGCCTCATTGACAACAAATGCAACACAGTGCACTTCAATCTCCCCCTTTGTATTTGTTGTCCATACACTTCTTCAGCACATATGAATGGGTCAATATGTGTGCCAATATTTTCTCCCCCTTATTGGAAATCAAATGCAAAGGTGTGGTGTGGTTCTCTTTCAAAAATCACTTCCTCCCTTTGAATAGTATTCTCTTGAAAAACACTGAGAGAGGGATGATGTCACATGTTCTCTTTAGCAAAGAACCTTTAGTAAATCATCTCTAAGTCTACTTGGGCTAACCCGGTGTAGAAAACAAGAGTGATATGACCAAGGAATTCAAAGCTGTCCATAATTCTCTACACATGTGAGATCATGCTTAGGGGTTTGAAATTTTTCAGATATAACAATGAATTTGCTAAATCTTGCACAACTTCACAAAAGTCATTAGAAAGTTCAGGTGCAAAGATAAAGCTCCCCCTTTCATCCATTTGTCTTCAATCCATACTCCCCCTTAATTGACAAGATAAACTCAATTAAGAAACAAGGGATGGAAGTATGATTGGAATACCTTCACTTTTCTCAAGATGGTATTAAATCTTAGAATCCCATCTTCTTCCGATTGGCTCCCCCTCAAGGGGTGCACTCCATTCTGTCCAAACCACTCTCCAGATGAGAATGACCATCTTCTTCAATTCCCTGAAATGTTAGCACATGTAAATACAAGTGATTAGGGAATAAGATGGAACCTCCTTGGTTCATCAATGTGAACAACAAGGTTGAGAAGATTCTCTCAACCGAGATGTCCCATTTTCACCATTCTTCACACTTGCACATTTGATCTTCAATGATGTTTGTGCTGGTGTGGAACTCAATACATCTTCATGTGAAATATTCTTCTTCCCTTTTGCCTTAGCAATTGCCATAACTTCATCTTCAGCTCTTTTCAGATCTTTGGCAAGTTGCTACTGATTTGGCCATATGACTAGTAAGTCACTTGGAAGTGTGGCCTCAGTTCTGGATATTCCACATGGTTCCTTTAATGCTTTCAAGCTACCATTCTTAGGCAACTTGTTTTCAACCAATACCTTCTGCTTCATCTGGATTGATTGTCTGTTTGAGTCCAGTCTGCTTCTATTCAGTTCCATGGATTGTTCACAAAGGTCCATGGTGTGTCCTTTCTTTCCACAGTAGAAGCATGTTTTCTTGGTGGTCCGGATGGATGCATCACCCTTCTTGGATTTAGACTCAAAGGACTTATTTTCCTTTTTCAAAACCATCTTGGGAGCATCTTCAACTTTCTTCTTGCGTCCCAAGGATTTCATTTTAGCCAGGTTCAGGGATCTTCTCTTCTTTTTAGATCTGGATACAGTTGGAGATTGACATGTATCTTTTTGACCACTTTTGCAATCGTCCCAGATGTTGTCAAGTAATCCAAATCTATTTGCAGTAAACAGATGTCTCTGGACCTGTGGACGCTGATTCTTTTCTTCTGGCTTGCTCCCCCTAGGCATGGGCATCCTCTGTGCTTTGGTATTCAGTGGATTGTACCAACAATCCTTTGCACAATGCCCATACTTGTTACAACACCAACATTGACCCACAAATATTGACCTTTTGATTCCTTCTGATTGTAGGGTACTTGTCTTGAATTGCTGTGTTGTTTCATGAGAGCATTCTTTCTTCACTGTCTTCATCCATACTTGTTTGGATTCATTCTTCCATCCTGCACTTTTAGTAGAAACACATTTAGAAACATGAGTACAAGATGGGATGGATGGTACCTTCTTTTTAGAAGTTGTTTCCCTTTTATTAGAGGATGTCTTTCTCTTAGAATCATCCTTCTCAAAGTATACTTGAGTAGCAACATTTCTTCTTTCAGCTGACTGGGAGGATTCAGCTTTGGGTGATTGCAGATTTTTCAATATCACCTCTAGTTCGAAGCATTTCATATTGAGGGAGTTCTTCTCATCCTCAATAGTTCTTAGCCTTCCTTCCCAATTTTCTTTCAGCTGTTCTAACTGGTCTTCATGCACCTTTTTCAATTCTAGCAATGAGTTGTCAAGCTCCTTCACCCGTTTGACTTTCTCTTCTAGTTGAGCATCTTTGACAACCATTGAAACTCTGTGCAATTTTTCCAGTGCATGGAAAACTTCTTTGACCATTGCCTTAAATAATTCTTTCTCAGAAAGGCATCTTTGCAATTCTTCAGCAGTGTCTTCATATCTTTCATTGCAAAGAGAAACAGTTTCATCTTTAGCCTTTACCAGCTTTCTGAGAGTGTTGGTTATGCCAACCCTTTTTGCCAATTGGACTTCCAGAGAATTGGCTTCATCTTCTAGCTGTAATTTCTCTTCTTGAAGATCAAGGAGGCCTGTAGCTATACACATTGCCACTTCCTTGGGGACTGTCTTCTGAAGATATTTGATTGCATTTAGAAGATCATTGTTCCTTCCATCTTCATCACAGCTAGAGGAGGCTTCATCAGAAGAATGATAAAAGGAATTGTCATCTGATGTGACTTTCGCATTTCTTTCTATAGGAGTTTCTCTGATTGCAACAACCTTCTTCTTCATCTTCTTTGCCTGTTTCTTCATTCTGTTTTTCAGAGTCTTGGCAGATATCTCCATTTGAGGCTGGTCACTCATTTCCTCAAATATGCACTTCATAAAGACTCCCTTGGATCTTTTAGAGGTAACCTCCGACCTCTGATACCAATTGAAGTGCCCAGATCAGTGTGAATCACTGAGAGGGGGAGGGGGTGAATCAGTGATCCCTTAAAACTTTTTACTAATTGATTCCTTATCAATTAAACCTCTATGGCTGGTTAAAGCCTTGATCCACTCTTCTTGTATCTCTCACCTTTCCACGAATGATGCAGTAAATGTAAAGGCACAGGACACAAGGATTTACAAGGTTCGGCACCAAAGGCCTACGTCCTTGCCATGTTGGTTATACACCCCAACATGGTTTTTCCCATTATAATCTGTTAGTATTACAATGGTCGATACAGAGTCCCACTATATCTCTCCTGAGTCCCACATGAGGGTCTTTATACTGCGTCCCACAGTGTTACCAGAGTCCCACTGGCCTGCTCCAGAATCCCACTGAAGACTTCTTCTCCCTGAGTCCCACAGGGTCTTCTCCTGGCTCCTCGAGTCACACGAGTAGCTCTTCTTCACTTTAAGATTCTTCAAGTATCTTCAGCAGTCTGGGATAAAGAATGATGGCCTTGCTCTGTACCTCTACTCACTTGTGATGAACAGGTCTTCTCGTATTGCTCATGATTTATCTCCTTCTTCTGAGGATGACCTGGCTTCTCTCTTCAAGAATCTTCAATAGCCTCTGATAAGGTCTGTTAATCTTGCTCACAACTTCTGATCACTTCTGTTGATCAGGGTCTTCTCAATTACTGAAAACTCAGGCAGCTGATGTCTTTAACTTCAGTCTGGATTCAGTCTCACTCAATTCAACTTCATGCACTGAATGCATGGAAACTCTGATTCTTCAAGATCTTCTAGTCTTGGACAACTCAATTGCACACCACTGATTTGGCTCTATTCACGTGTGCACGTGCATGCATGCATGCATGCACTCCCCTTCTTCTTCTCTTGGTGCAATAAACCCACAAAGGGTGTAGTCAATTATAGCACACACCTTCTTCACAATCTTCACACACTTAATTCTATTTGTTTACACACATAACAGTGTGTTGTACTTTGTGTGGGTCTTCTCCTCTTCTTCTAAGTGAGCACAAACTTCTTGTGCACACACATAGCCTTCAGCCACTTCTTTAATTTTCAACACAATTTGTTCTTTTAATTTGTTCTTCAAAGTGTGCACACACAAGGCACTAAAGGCCTCGGGTTCTCCCTCTTTGCACAAGCCACTTCCCGTAGGTGTTCTTGTCTTCTTGGCACACAAGCACAAAGGGACGGCCTTCTCAATGTTCACACACGAGGCACTGCCTCGGTCTTCACTTCCTCTTCAAGGCGCGCAGGTGCTTGGTTCGGCCTCTCCTCTACTCCATTGTCGCGCAGATGCACAAGGCACAAGAACCGTGCAAGCCCTCGGGTGAAAGGCATCCGTGCAAGGCCTAGGGTGCAAGAGCACCACGTCGCGGGCGCGCAGGGTGTCAAGGACCTTGGCCACGCAAGCTCCTCCTGCCACGCAAGTTTGCGGGCGGTGAGGGCTCCTTCTGCCGCGCGAGTATGCGGGCAGGGACCTCCTTCAGAGCCTCGGGTGGCTCTGGAACTTCAGCCACGCAAGTGGGTTGCGCGGGGCTTCAGCTTCGCGAGGCACAAAGTGCTCCGCGGGACTTCGGGTTTTCGATAAAACTTCAGCAAGATTCTAAGAGGGCTCAGGCTCTCTTTTTATATTCAAAGGAATGCCTCAAAACATCCGCGTGGTTTAACTTCAAAATCCCGAAGATTTCGGATCTTTAAAAATCATTCAAATCTGGTTTCTATCCTCGGTTCACGCGGGTTGCATTTTTATTTTCCTCCTTCTTGTGCATGCATTTTCGAACGAATGCATGGCCTCTTTAATACTTGTCTATGCATACCACGAACACACGTGTCCTCGGCACCTTTGGTTTCCCTCGGCCGAACTTCGAATTCTTTCTCGATGCATGCATGCAACATTTTAATGCATGCATGAGTTCGTTATGGCCAGATGAGCACGAGGGTGCCTTCGGCTTCGGAAATGGTGGCCGGGAACTCAAAAACCATGCTCGGATGGCGCCTGGTTCGTCGGCAGCTCGCGGGAGACTTCGGACGAGCTCGGGGTTGAAGGCGGTCTCGCAGCCGTTGGATCGGCGATTCAATTGATCTCGGACGGCCTGGATCAGATCATCTCGTCGCGGATCAGATGTGCATCTTAGATCGTCCGCGCGATCAATCGTGCGGCTGGTATTCGCTCCTGGAATTTTTTTCTGCGTCCCACATCGAAACGGCGAGTGGATTTTCCGTGCTTTATTACCCTGGCGCTGCCTCAACCCCTCGATTGAACTTCCAACCTCCACGGTGCCGCCCCGCACCGTGTTCTCCCTACGAGCGCGCTCTGCGCCCACTCTGCTCCCTGCGGGCGTGCCACTGGCGCCCACTATGCATCCTCGAGCGCGCTCCTCGCACTCACGCTGCGCGGGCTTCATCACCGCGTGGCTTCGGGGCTTATACACGGCCCCAGCCTCTCTCGGGCTGGCCCCATGGGATCCCCTTGGGCGTGGTGACCTAGTCCCACATGTGCCTTGGGTTGAACCCTTAAGGCTGGCCCTTGGTGGCTAATTTTTTGCTTGAATATACACTAAGTATACAAAGTACTAAGTGTAAAATGCCAGATGCCACTTCTTCCTTCTTCATTTTTCTTCTTCATTAGAATTCCTCCAATTCTTACTCAACATGTATTCATTACTTAGGAATGGAATTCCCGAAGGTACATCTTCTTCAACCGAACTCCTGAATCACTTAAATTCTTCAAAGTGCTTCATTGATCTAATCAGAGATCAATTGGATCATCTTCATGTTCACATGCACTAAGTGATAGTGCATGGACTCTTCCATCCGCTCACTTCATCCACTTTGAACTTGTGGATGTATCCCTTCATCTCCTCATGCATTGTGAAGACAATGCATGGTCTTCAAATGTTGTTGTGACTTTGTATCATCAGGATACAAGTTCTATGAACTTAAAGATCAGCTCAACAATTGTCAGATATAACTAGAGAATGTTTCAACCACATCTCCTATGACACTTAGTGAATCTCCTAAGTGACATGCATCTTGGTACTATGGTCATTCTCTCTTCATCACCAACACCATCACAACCTTTTTCATTCACATCTTGACATTCCTTGACTTCCATTCATTCCAAGACAACCTCATGCCTCATTGACAACAAATGCAACACAATGCACTTCACATTTATCACTTCCTATTTTCAGTTTATTAATGATTATAAAATGATTTTTATAAAAATTGGATTTTGATATAAAGATAGGAAATTTTAATTAATTTGAAATAGGTAGTTTTAATTAAAAATCAATTTTTCATAAATTCATGAATTTTTAAAATAAGTATTTCATTCGAAATTTTTTATGATTAAATTAAATTTATCTAAATATAAAAGAAAATATGATTCAATGAAGCCTAATGTAATTTTTATAATGGTCAAAAACTAGTTTGTATCATAAAAAAAATTATTTTCTAGTAACTAGTGATTTTTATTTAAAATAATAAATTATAACATTTATAGAATTATTTTGATGAAATAAATATTTTTTCAAAATTTTCACATCGAAATTGTCCAACGGTTTATTATCCATAATTTTATGTCAGTGTGGAAGTATTAGATAAAAATTAAATATATTATAGATGTACTAAATAAATTTTTCTATCATAATAGCCCAAAAGATATTTAATAAATATTATATTGGTCATCGAAGACTATAAATATAATTAATCTTTATAATTACTATTTTTAATTTTTTTGATTAATTTAGTAAACCATTAACTAATCCCCCAAACATGTAATATATTTTATGGTTTTAAAATCAATTATTATTAACATGCTCCAATTCCACATCACTAATGGTACTATTTGAATATTTTAGGTTATTAGTGTTATAACTTTTTTAAAAACACACCTATTTGGAATAATCCATGGGAAAAAATTATGGGAATGTTTTTTGTTTTGAAAATTTTTCAATATAGAATACAAAACCTATG
Organism: Viscum album; assembly: GCA_963277665.1. NCBI lineage: Eukaryota > Viridiplantae > Streptophyta > Magnoliopsida > Santalales > Viscaceae > Viscum > Viscum album. The sequence goes on from OY728142.1 coordinate 1,338,813,586, forward strand.
ATTAGAAATTAATAAAGAATTATCCTTTATTTTACAATAAATTCCAACCTCGAATCCAATTACTATTTTTTACAATGCCATTGAGAATAAATTTCCTCTTACTATACCTCTCAAAATCCCTCAAAGTGTGTTTACTAGCTCTTAATAATTTCCTCCCATTATTTTAAAAGTTCCCCCTCATGCATAGGGATTCCATCCTTCACTTTTTTTAAGAACATTATTTATATTATGTATTATATTTCAAATTGTTCAAGTTGGGATATTTTTTTAAATATAAATATATTTTCATCATGATTCCCAATTAATGTGTGATGACATTTCACTATTATTAAGCCCTCATAAAAAACTTTAAGAACACTTTTTGTGGAACCAATATTTTCCAGATATTTTCCATGCTAAAAATTTTTATTCTTCAATACCCATCCCAATTTAAAGACATAGGTATTCACCTGGATAAACCTATCCATAATTTATTTTGAAATTCCGTGTATATAACCAATAATATTTAATTTTCAGATTAAAAATTATTAAATGTGTTTGTATATTGTATGATCTGCCTAGCACAAAACATCAGATGCCTTATATAAATGTTATAGGTGGGAATTGATTTATATATCCCCCCATTATGTTATGTAATTTTTTTATCTCATGATATACCTTTTATGGGTCATTAGAGGTTCTCCTAAGAACACTACGTTATGATTCCTCGATTGTTAGCCTTCTCTTATTCTTATACTGGCATGGTTTATGTTGTTGTCATATTCATATGTTTTCTTGAAGTTATTATCTTATAAAATTAATATATTTATAATTATCACACCTTTTATACCAACTTTATAGGCTTCTTGACTCACATGCATTACTTTAATCATTTTATGAATTGATTATTCGCTTTCTGGGATTTATAGCTCACCCCAATCTTTTGTGCATACCTAGATTATACCATGAAACATTATAAGATACATGTATTTTAAGGGAATACAATTGAGTTTTAAATTCTTTATTTGTATTACAATTTCTATTTAATGTTTTACTCATCTAATTTACCAAATACACAAAGAAAATATATTTTTTGGGATTTTATTTTGTCTACCATTATATAAGTAATCATGAAATACGGTATATTAAATATATGGTTTATCATAGTTTCTATAAGAGGAAGGCCATGTTATTTATAGGGATTATGATTTTAAAACTTTAGTTAAATCCCTAGGTATAACATTATATATATTTGAATATAACTACATTTTTATAAACTATAGAGTATGTGGTTTCTGTGAAACAAAATCTCTCTCTAGATATTGTAAGTAATTGTAGATTTGGAAAAGTTGTACCTAAAAGTGATATCCCCAAAAATGGTTAATGGGGTATTAACTTAATCATCATATGTTTTATGATAAATATTTCTTTATATAGACTTATTTTGACAATCCTAGGGGGTATTATTTAGTAAATTCACAAGATCATTTCGAACAGTTTCGAAGGAAACAAAAATTTTCATAAAATTTAATGGTAAGAAATATTACATGATTAAAATAGATTGAAACATAGAAATACATTGGATAAGAAATTTATATAATTTACAAGTCAGGAAAAAAATGTTCATTTCTTCCCTTTTATTGGTGTAATAGTTTGAAAATTCTTATCCCAAATTTTTTCATCAATTTTAGTGAATGAACATAAATAAGAGGAACTCAGTCAACAACCACTATGATGGGAAACATATTGATTACCAAATTATATTACCAACTAAATTGTACACGGTTTAAATAAATTCATGGAAATAAATAGTCAATTAACTCATGTTTTGAACAAAAACTTGAATCAGTGTGGAAACCCACATCCCCCTAATAAATATTAAGTTGGGATTGAGGCATTTATGAAACAAAGGCCACTAAATTTCAACTGGTCTTTCCATCTATTAATCAAGGAATAATAGATCAACTATATTGAAAAGATATTATTTCATTGTAATGATCTATGATATAGAATGTTGTGTTGGTTTTTTTTAGGAGGGATAACATGATAAATATTGGATCCTAATCAAAAATCAAAATCTCGAGGAGGATATAAATGTGATGGAGTGGAATGAATTCTGGAAAATACTTTTCCATAAATAGTTTCCTCAAACTATTTGACATAAAATGAACATGGATTTCTATAGCCTCAATAAAATGTATTAGTAATACAACATGGTGTATGAGGAATACTTCATATGACTTGTAAGATACACCTCCAACTTTATCATTGACTCTAAATGTAATGATAACCTATTCCTTAGTGGGATAAAGAAAAATCTATCAAAATATTTGGTGATTCATTAATTTGAAATCCATGATGAAATTATCCAATGTTCACGGAAATTTGAAATAGAGATCATCAAATATAACGATTCTAATGGGTTTGGATATATTAATCACAGAATAGATGTTAATTTTGGGAGATCGATAGAGAAATCTCATTGTGGGAAGAATGTCACACATCCCCCTTGCCAAAAGAACAAGAAGAAACATACAAATAAAAACAGAATGGAATAATAAAATAATTTTTGTGTAGGAAGGACAGTCCCCAATATAAAAATGTTTATTGGGGAAACCCACCAATTTGAATGAATAAAGGATTACCCCAATTTACCCTCAATATATTTTCAAATTTTTAAAAAACAATGAACAAGGACACTATTTGAATTAATTAACTAATCCAAGGGTTCAGAGGATAATTGATTACTACATCCTCCATAGATTTGAGAGAAATAGTTATCATAGGCTACCACAACTCATGAGGTAGACTATGATAATGATGTGGTAAAATATATGCTATAAATTTATCCATCAATAGTGAATATAAGATTTGATTCTCATTTTAGAAATTATTTCATATCATATAGGTTTAGTAGAACTATTTCATCACCACCTATGCTATTGTATGTTGAGAAATCAATGAAAATAAAAAATCTAAAATTATTTCATCTCAAATATATGACTTCTCCCCATTATATATTTGGAATATGAATTTCCCGGCAAGCTTTGTGATTCTCCATTCTGTATAATTTGATAATATTCTGATTTTGGTTTGGTTCTCCTTTCATTAGGGATACATAAATTGTTAGGGGAAGGAAATTACCCTTTCATATCAATAATCACTAACTAATTCTATGTGTAAGGAATAGGACAAATCAACATTAGAATTATCATCTCAGAAATATATAATATTTCCTTAGGAACAAGTGTATTTATCCCAAATTTTAGAGACTAAGGAAAATATTACCATTCATGATATTACCATAGTAAGATAATGTTATCAGGGGTTTGTTGAATAATTTACTTTTATTACTTATAATTGATAAGTAGTATTACAATAAAACATAAACCTTGAGAAATTATAACATCCTAGATTATATTTAGTATGGCCACTGTTGAACATAGAGATCTAATAAATAAAATATGGCTGAATTGTGATGAAGGAATTGTACACCCAAGTACTTCACTATGGAGTGTATTGGACATATTCTTTAAGAAGAAGAATGGTTCAATGGACCTATATATTGATTGTCAAGAATGAAAGAATTTCATGATAAAGAACAAGTATCATATTTTATAGATTGATAACTTGTTCAAATAAATGTGTAATCCATCACTTCAATAACGTGGATTTTTTTTGATATTATCATGTAAAGGGGAATAAGAGGATCTCTACAAGAGATTTTCATACAATCTATTGTTACTAAAAGTTTATAATGGGTCCATTTAATGTCACTAATGATTAATCTGTCATTATATATTTAATGAATATATTCATTAGCTATTTCCTTGATAAATGTTTTGTTGTATTTATTGAGTATATTATTATCTATTCTAATATAATGGTGAAATATTTGAAGAATTTTATTATTTTACTAAAGACCATGTGAATGGAAAACTTATTTGTGAAGTATATAATATATGTGTTTTGAATAGAGTACGTAACATTCATAGATCATGTTATCACCAATAAAAGGATATCTATGGAACCTTTGAAGACATGGGCAATTAAAGGATGGCCTAGACCAACATCTATGATGGAGATATGTTGTTTCCATGGATTAGATGGGTAATTTCATTGATTTTTGAGAAACATTTCATGATTTTCAATCCTATTAACCATGGTAATTTGGAAGGGATTGATGTTTTATTTGAGTGATGAATGTGATGAATGATTTAAACCCTTAATGAATAGGATTATAACTGATCTTATTATTGTGTTACCAACTACTGGTGAATGATTTTAGATCTACATTGATTCATCCATAAAAGGATTGTGTTGCGTAGTAATCCAGTATGAAAATATTATATCTTATTCCTCTATCCAATTTAAGGTAATGTTTATAACTACATAACCCATGATTTGGAATTTAATGTAATGGTCTTCAAAATAAAGAATTAGTGACATTATTTGTATGAAGAAAAGTGTGATATATGTATAGATCATGAAAGACTGATGTATATATCCATAAAAATATCTCATTATGAACTAATAAAGGGGGTCAGATCTAATCATGTATTATGATTCATTAATACATTACAATCATGGGATGGAAGAAAACATGGTAGCTGCTATGAGTAGAACAGTTCCTTCAACAATATCCATGATAAGAATTGAAATGGATAAAATATTCATGAACATGAAAAGGATAGACATTGGAATAATAAAAGGATATCTATTCTATATTAATAAAACAACTTATGAAATATATATTGATGATATGATCAAGGAGTCCTAAAAAGATAATAATAATCTATAATAAAATGTAGGGAATATTTTAGAGTTTACCTTTTCTAAAGATAGATTCATAATGTTTGGAACCGAAATATGTATCCCATTAAATATATAGTTAGAGATGGAACTTCTGTATGATTTTTATAGAACATAATTCATTATTCATCTAGGAATAACTAAGATATATAGATATCTGAAGAAAAAAATATTGTAGGATAATATTTAGAGGGAGAATATAGAATCTCAATATTGATGCTAGTTATAGAAAATATTCAAGGTTTAATGATACAATTCTATGTGTGTGATGAAATAATTTTCTATACTATTGTTGAAAAGGGAAAACCCCATATTATTCTATTGCTGGACTCTATGAGACATATAAGGAAAATAATTACATCGTGGTGGTAGTCTATTTCTATAGAAATTCACAACATTTCATTTTAATAATGGAAAATTTCCCACTCAACTAGCTTGCTATGATATGTATAATAGAAGTGGTGAGAGTATATGGAGTACCACTCTCCATTGTATCTCCTTGTGATCTAAGTATTTCCTCAGTTTTTTGGATAAGACTTCATTATGAACTATAATTGAAAGGTCATGCTATATTAGCACCAACACGTGGCGTTGTTCAGGAAATCAATGACTACATGTTAACTCTTACCACTTCTGAAGGAAAAGATTATTTCAGATCTGATTCTGTTTCCATTGCCAGTTTTGAAACAGATCAGCCAGAGAACATATATACAACTGATGTCTTGAATTGTATCACTGCCTCTGGGTTACCAGGACATAAAATTTCTTTGAAAATCGGATTACCCATTATGTTGCTTCGAAATGTTGACCAATCAGTGGGGCTATGCAATGGTACAGTCTTATCGTTAGACATTTGGGTAACCATGTCATTGGAGCAGAGATTTTAACTAGTTGTCATTCAGGATATCTTGATTTCATCCCAAGAATAAATATGACACACAATGACATCATATGGACTTTCAAATTATAAAGAAGACAATATCCTTTGACTGTTTCTTATGCAATGACTATTAATAAAAGTCAAGCCCAGTCTCTATCTTCTGTATGTTTGTATCTTCGCAAACTTGTGTTTTTTCATGGACAACTTTATGTTGCCGTATCTAGAGTGACGTCACCTGGTGGTTTGAAAATTGTAGTTGATGATAGAGAAAAACACATCACTAACATTACAGAAAACGTTGTCTACAGGGAAATTTTTTATAACCTGTGATAGGTATCTTTTCATTTTAAATTAATACAATTAGATGCTTTGATTATTTTCTTATATATAATCACACAACATTATAATGGATGCTTCATCTATGATATCTGTACAATATTTGTAATCATGCAGAACTGTAAGCATGTCACGCAGAATCTGTCCTCTGAATGTGATTACGGTTGATGCGGACGCAACATTGAAAATAGAAGTGTGTGTATTGAATTTGTGGTTGAACTCATCACCCAAATACAGTGTTGCGGCTGTTGATCTCATTATCTGTGATGCCCAAGTGAGTTTATCCATTGCAAAAATTAAAGTTCATGTACTATTTCTATAACACCAACTGTATGTATTTATTCTGTAGTAAGTTATTTCATGTGTCATAAATGTGACAGCTGGATTTTAAATATTCACCTAGAAATTTTATTGTTCTATGTAGGACACAAAAATACAGTGTACAATAAACAACAGCCATGCAATTAACAAGTACAAACCAGTCCTACGCGAAGGACTTTGCTACATTATACAGAACTTCTAGATTACTCCTAATCAAGGACGTTACATGGGGGGCAAGACATGCTTGCATATTGTTTTTCACAACAACAACCTTTGTTCAACCAACGGATTCTCAGTTACCATTCTTCTGTTTCGAGTTCATTAATTTTGATGACATCATCAACAAATCCTTTCCGGAAAATTATCTAATAGGTACATTAAATAACATCACTGTTTTATTTTAGTCTATGATTCAGAAAACATCAGTTCCTGCATGTTAAAATTATTTAGTATCTATAGAATATTCTGTTTGTAATTCTATTCAATCTCTTTATATTCTATATTTTTCATACATACATTACTTAACAGTAATGAACTCTTCTTGACAATCTACTCCTTCAAAATCATCCATGCCTATTTTAGAAATTAGTAGACATCTACGACAATAATACCCCACACATTCTGCTGGTACTACAAAACAAAAGCATCAAGTCATTTTAGAGGATGAAAGGTTTGCAATCTGCTCTTCCCACTACAATAGACAACTACTACTGTTATTAACAAAGCATCTACTATGATTTCCTGCAGAGGATTGCAAATAAATTGTAGCTTGTGGGGAGAGTTTGAAAACATCATCTCAGAGTACTTGGAGAACAACATTGAATCCTCTACAGTAGTGATCTTGCAGTTGGTCAGGGCGAAGCGGTTGACATGTCAGATATCTATCTATGTGTTAAAAAAATTCTTTACATGTTTATCTTATTGAACTATATTTTTATTACTATGCAAACTTCTTTTCCTTCACATTTTGTTCTACATGTCCCAGCATCTGTTATTATCACCACTTAAATTAATGCTTAGAAAATACTACTCAACCTTTTCATCCCAGTACTCCATGAGTTTAGGAGTAGGTAAACTATCAACTGCCATTATTTGCGAACTTACTCTGCCTTCAAATAAGTTCTATATGTATAAAATTAACATTATTTATGTTCAATAATAATGGTTTTACTTCATTAATCATAACTAGATTCATAATTCATTCCCTGTTTCAAATTCCTCCATCCACAAGATCAAACCACTGCATTACAACGATTCCTTATTGGAATAACAAAAAATGCATTTCTGATGTTAAACAGCTGCTGCAGGTCAGTATAGTATCCATTACCGATTATTTCACGATGTCAACTATCATGCACTACATGTAATATCTTCTCTGATAACTTTATTAATATTATTAATTATTTCATAGCCGAAAAGGTGTCTGATTGATGCAACAATAGTAAAACTTCAAAGCACTCATCACTGGTATTTTGAATCGTGCATTGTCAAACTGTAATCGCACTTCCAGTTTTCATTTGTAGGAAAAAAATAGGACTGCTGCTACTGAATATTATAGTACCTTGCTTTCTTTTTCCATCTGGTGAATATTTCCTATGTAAATATGTGCTCCTCGAATTGTTTTCTACTCAACAATGATTACATATATACTGTACACACTGACCGTTTAAATTTCTCATGTTTGCAACAAATTTATATAATTGATTTTTATGAATTTCTATGACTGCTTGTAGTACATAGTTCTATATACACTGTGAAGTTTTATAATTATTGAACATATACAAATGAATACAGTACACATATCCAGTTGTATGTGTCCTGGTAGTATATAGTACTTATACAATGCTGTATGGACAGAACTTTTGTAATTTTCATGTTTGAAACAGATTTATATAAATATAGACATATATTTCTATAAATACATACATTACACAGTGTTGTTAACAAGTGGTCTTTTCAGATTTTTCCTTTACATTTTCTCTGTTTCTCCCCTTGAACCTGATGTAATTGGTTGCAGTTCGGCAAGGAGTATATTACTATGTGTACTTTGATGGAGTGTGATTGGTTTTTCAAAGATATGACTGTCTTGCGTGAGGTACCATTTATTTGGAACCAATTTTATCTTCAACTTTTAGTTTGTAGGCCCTGTTAGATAATTAACTGTCAGAAAAAATGAGAATAAAGATGTCCATGTTTGTGATCTGATTCTATCATTGCATTAATTATTTTCTGCACTTTTGGCCCATGAGGTGCATTAGGTATCACTGGCCCGTGAGGAACATTATATATCACTAGACTGATTTTCATCAGTTTAAGTTCTGTAGGTTTTCTCATCTTATCATATTTATTTCACTCATTTTCACAGTTGTCGTTTTTATTTTTATAATCACTGTCTTATGTTAGACATGTCGTTCACTTTTTAGTCAAGAATTGATTTATAAACCAGTTACTTTCTATTGACATGTTTGTTTTTTCAGGCCCTATTTTTCAGTTTTCTAGTACAGCACCACCTCTTTCAATATAGGTAAACATAACTGAACTTATTGAAAATTTCTTTCAAAATTCAACTCTTTTACTCAATTCATTCTATTACTAAATATTCAACACTAACAAATAACTTCGAGTTGAATGTTGCAGATATGTCACATCAACTTCATACTGCTGAACAACCATGTTAATTCCACAATATGTAATGTTCCATCATCTGTTTTGTTCCAGAATTTCTTATTCCTTACTGTAAACTGTATTTTTATTCCTTATTGCAACATGTATTGTTTAGAAATTATGGTTATGCCTGACACTTTTCTCATTTACTGTTATGTACGTACTATTTATTTGATTAAGCTTCTTCCAAATGATATTTTATTAACTATTTTGGTTTTCACTTCAATTTCGGGTGGTAAACGTAGGAAGATCATCGTCAAAAAGTAAGCTCCCATGTATGCAGTCATTAGGCTCTTTTTATTACTTCATTACACCCAATATTTTTTTACATACAACATTTTTATGCACAATTACTGTCATATTTTTTTTACATACAATAGATTTTTTGGTGGAAAACTGCAATGATCTGGACATTCTGCTTTTTTTTCTGAGTTTTGTTTAAGATGATTCTATTTGCCCCTTAATTGGTTGTACTATTTCATGAATATTATATATATAGCTACAGTTGGAATTAATTTTCTCTTTTTTGGTGGTTTTGATAGCAGAAGTACTTATTTTGAAAATTCATTTTTCAAAGAGGGAAGCCAACTAAATAATCATGTAGATGGAAGGATGAGTCCTATTAAAAAAATTCTAGGGGGAAATTGGGGATAATCAATACTGAAATATTTTTCATAGCTTTGACTTTGAAAATGCTATTTTTCTCCTTACCGTGATTTTATTTTTAGGATCATTTTTACATTTTCTTGGTGAAGTTTCTCAATGTATTATATTGAATTCATAATGATTCAATTTTCAATTTCATCAATGTGGACTTTAATACTGCCTTAAACATGTGTTTTTTTCTCTCATTATCATGTTAGTTTATTTTTCATTTATGATCAAATTAACTCTTTTCAACATTGTTTTATAATGGACATGAAATTAATCTAGTTGCCAAAGAGTGGCTCACTAGGACCAATTCTAATCACCATGATGTCTATTACGTCTTATATATTATTTCCCAACATTACAAATAAATGTGTATTCCTTTGATTTATATCTATGAGAATATGCAAGACAGAGTACTATTTGAGGAACTGCTTCTTATAAAGCTATTATTTCCTTTTTCTGATTTTTAATTATGTAATACTGTGATCTTGGAAACATTTTTATCTCATGTATGTTTTTAGGTTTGATTGTGTTTGGTTTAATGACTGAATGTAATTATTTCTATATGGGTTCATTTATTGTATTTTATGGGTGTTTGCATGCCTAAAGGTAAGAATCCCTAAATTGAATCTCTTGGGATTCATTTGATAGTGAAGCATGTAACCTGGTTTCTTTTTATTCTTTTCTTATGTTTTCAATTCTATATATTTTCTCCAATTACAGTTCAATATTAATTTTCAATATTTTTTTCCAATAAATACAGTATTGATGTTCTTTATTAATATTGAAGTATAGTTTTTTCTTCTAGAAAGTAAGAATTGAACGTATTGTCGTGCGATTGCACGGGTAAGTACTTGTTCTTTAAGAAGAAGAATGGTTCAATGCACCTATATATTGATTGTCAAGAAATAAATAATTTAATTATAAAGAGCAAGTATCATATTTTATAGATTGATATCTTGTTCAAAAAAATGTGTCATCCATCACTTCTATAACGTGGATTTTTTTTGATATTATCATGTAAAGGGGAATAAGAGGATCTCTACAAGATATTTTCATACAATATCTAGTTACTAAAAGTTTATAATTGGTCCATTTAATGTCACTAATGATTCATCTGTCATTATAGATTTAATGAATATATTCATTAGCTATTTCCTTGATAAACTTTTTGTTGTATTTATTGAGTATATTATTATCTATTCTATTATAATGGTGGAATATTTGAAGAATTTTATTATTTTACTAAAGACCATGTGAATGGAAAACTTATTTGTGAAGTATATAATATATGAATTTTGAATAGAGTACGTAACATTCATAGAGCATGTTATCACCAATAAAGGGATATCTATGGAACCTTTGAAGACATGGTTAATTAAAGGATGGCCTAGACCAACATCTATGATGGAGATATGTTGTTCCCATGGATTAAATGGGTAATTTCATTGATATTTGAGAAATATTTAATGATTTTCAATCCTATTAACCATGGTAATTTGGAAGGGAGTGATGTTTTATTTGAGTGATGAATGTGATGAATGATTTAAACCCTTAAAGAAGAGGATTAAAACTGATCTTATTATTGTGTTACCAACTACTGGTGAATGATTTTAGATCTACATTGATGCATCCATAAAAGGATTGTGTTGTGTAGTAATTCAATATGAAAATATTATATATTATTCCTCTATCCAATTAAAGGTAATGATTATAACTACATAACCCATGAATTGGAATTTAATGTAATGGTCTTCAAAATAAAGAATTAGTGATATTATTTGTATGAAGAAAAGTGTGATATATATATAGATCCTGAAAGCTTGATGTATATATCCATAAAAATATCTCATTATGAACTAATAAAGGGGGTAAGATCTAATCATGTATTATGATTCATTAAAACACTACAATCTTGGGAAGGCAGAAAACATGGTAGCTGCTATGAGTAGAATAGTTCCATCAACAATATCTATGATAAGAATTGAAATGGATGAAATATTCATGAACATGAAAAAGATAGCCATAGGAATAATAAAAGGATATCTATTCTATATTAATAAAAAAACTTATGAACTATATATTCATGAGATGATCAAGGAGGCCTAAAAAGATAATAATAAGCTATAATAAAATGGAGAAAATATTTTAGAGTTTAACTTTTCAAAACATAGATTCATAATGTTTGGAACCCAAATATGTATCCCATTAAATATATAGTTAAAGATGAAACTTCTGTATGATGTTTATAGAACATAATTCATTATTCATCCAGTAATAACTAAGATATATAGATATCTGAAGAAAAACATATTGTAGAAGAATATTTAGAGGGAGAATATAGAATCTCAATATTGATGCTAGTTATAGAAAATATTCAAGGTTTAATGATACAATTCTATGTGTGTGATGAAATAATTTTCTATACTATTGTTGAAAAGGGAAAACCCCATCTTATTCCATCGTTGGACTCCATGAGAAATCTAAAGAAAATAATAACATTGTGGTGGTAGTCTATTTCCATATAAAGTCACAACATTTCATTTTAATAATGGAAAATTTCCCACTCAACTAGCTTGCTATGATATATATAATAGAAGTGGTGAGAGTATATGGAGTACCACTCTCCATTGTATCTCCTTGTGATCTATGTATTTCCTCAATTTTTTTAATAAGACTCTAGTATAAACTACATATAGAGTGGAGTTTTAGTAATTTTTATCACCCTCAGATAGATTTTTAGTCTAAATGAAGTATTTAAACTCTAGAGGATATACAGATATCATGACCAATGAATTTACATGTACATTGGTATCATCACCTTCACCAAGTGTAATTCCCAAATAACAACAGTTTCCATTCTATGATACAAATGAAAATTTATAAGGAAGTGTTTGGTAGGTGGTTTTGGACATCAATATGATGGGATGAAGTTAGAGAGTGGGATCCAATGACGCTTGTTATTATCTAAGATGTGACATAGAATTTTCAAAACATTCCATTTCATATAAAATTAACATAATGTTTAAATAAATAAATGAAATCACTAATCAAAGAGACTTTTAATTTGAGTTCAGAGATAAGGAGTTCCTTTATATATTTTAGTGGAATATATTAATGAGGTTTGGTAAAAGGTAAAATCTTTGTCAATGATAAATCATCCCTTATAGGATTTCTGATTGCATCAAAGTTGTGTCTTATAAACTTGAACACCTACTTAACTTATCTCTAGTTGATGATATGTTCAATATTCCCTCTTAAGAAACTACTGGACATACACATCAAATGTAATAGATCAATATTTGATACCTTTTCATAATGATATTTCATATGAAGAGAAGCTAGTGAAGATCATAAATTATGGTGATAATGTACAAAAAAACACGACATCTCAACAGGCCAATGGTTTGTTGAAAAAATATAAGTTCAAGGACGAAAAATTAGAACTAGAAGAGGTGATGAAATAGAAGTAACCTCATCTTTTTTTTGTCAAAAATGAAATTTTTTGGTAAAAATTTCTGAAGGGGAATAATTTAATTACCCTATAATTTATAAATTAAATGTTAACTTAAATGAATTAATGTCATATTCAGTAATGTATATATATATAACACATGTTCCACTTTGGTTATTTTGGACCATTAAAAATATAGTTTATTAGATTTAAAAGTCAATTAATAAACATAAATATTGATAATAAAACCATTTTATAGTTACGATTAAATTTATATATATTTATGGTAATGATAAAGTCTTATTGAAACAAATGAAAGAAGTGATAACCTCGACCAGTATGATCATATTATACAAGGACTTTTTATCAAAGCTTCTAAGTAAGATGGAATCACTTAACATCTCACGACCAATACCATGTAGAGATTCAACAACTAATGTTCTAGGAAAATAATATATAATATAAGCACATGATTATCATGATCATACCCTAGACCGTGTTTGTTGAACCCCACAAAGAAAGAACCACCATTGCACAACTTGCCCTTAGGGAATACACTACTATAATATAGATTTATATATCTAGACCCTAATGATATGAATTTCCATATGTTATGTTTAGATGAATAATTATTATATTTTTCACTTTTATTGTCACTGTTTAAAAGATTATATAACTAATTTGATGAAATTTGATTTTTTATATAAAGAGATCATAACTGTATTTTTTAGAAATATAAAAGTTCAATAAAAACAATATTTTTTTTATTCAATATGTTTTTAAATAAATAATATTTTCTTTAATTATTCCTATAAAATAATATTTATTTATATAAAAATGATGATTTAATTTAACAAAGTGAAATGTAATTTTTATTAGGGCCGTAGTGATGTTAGTATTATAAAATTAATTATTTCCTATAAAAAAGTATATTTAATTTAATGATTAAATTGTCATATTTATATAATTATTTTTAAAAATTTATTATTAATTTTTAAATTAACACCTCAAAATTAGTCAATTACTAATTTTTCAAAAAAAAAATTAGAAATTTGAATTTTCGAGTAAAAATTAACAACAATATAAATATTTTATATACATTACAACATCATAATTTCCCAAAAGTGATATAATAAATAATATAAATGGATTCCTCGTCCAATGAAATTACCCTTTAAAATAATTTGTTTTATGATGTTATTTTGTTAATTTTATAATCCCTTAATAAATCCTCGAAAAAAAATATAATATTTTGAGGATTCAAAATCAATTCTTTAAGAACATGAATCACATCCATAATGAATATAGTATTATTTTAATATATTTTTTTCTTGGCATTATAAAATATTTAAAACCACTCATGTTTGGTATAAACCATGGGAGAGAACATGGGATGGTTTTTGGTTGTGATAATTTTATCATATAGAATCGAATGCCTATGTTTATAAATTAATATTTAACTCTATGATGGTTTTCTATAAACACCCACTAAACCAACCATATTCACTAAAAACCAGTTGATCATGATTTTTATATCCATATCAATCTCTAAAACACTCTCAGTTTGTTCCCAATCTCTTGAGAATCTTTTCCCTGGATTATAAAAGATCACACTCAATGTAAGAGATTCTCTCTTCCCCATCTTAAATCAAGTTAATTATTCGAGTTATGTTATCAATTTATAACTTCTCATGTTGTAATATGTTTTTACACATCTCTTTACTATCCATATAAATCCCAATAAATTAGAGTCAACATTTTACCCTCATTAAAAATGTTAATTGACCTTTATTTTCACACATTTTTTTGTTGAAGTTATCTTGAAAATTTTTAGGCCCAACATTTATATTCTAAATACCCATTCCCATTTCTAGTCAAATATATTCCCTATAATGTAAATATCCCTCATTTATTGGGTAATTCAATGTATGTAACCCATAATGTAACATCTGAGACCCTGATGCCACTGAAGGTGCCCTGAGCTCGGTTGGTCAATGGCCTGAGGCTCATCACCCCAAACACCAAAAGATATTGACTAGTAGTGAGGGCATTATTATTTCAGTGGAGGGACAATTCCCTCCTTACAAGAGTTTATCACAATGGGAAATCAATAACATATAACTAGAGGAAGTATAAACAACAATCAGACAATAGATAACTTATATGAATATATGGAAATATCAAAAGGTAACTCACATATAATAATGAAAAGGATACATTTTATATCTCTCTAAAAAATAGCCAAAATATTTATATATTAAAGGTGTACAATACATTTAAAAAAGTACCATATATTTGAAAGGTAATGTAGCTAGCATCACAAGACATAGCTCGACCTGATTCTCCCATTCTCTTAAATAATGATCAAGAATTGTTATCAGGTTTCTTTCCCTTATCCATACATACAATAATATAATATCTTCGGGTACCCAAGGAGGCCCGAACATGGGATAATACATAATCCCAGTAGTTATCCACCTATGGTCTAGTGTCTTCTAGTTAGTGAATATATCGTAGTCATAGTGTGTAGGCAGAAATATAATAAGAAAATGATGTACTGAATTGAAACATCCTATAATTTTTAGGTTCACATTTATAATAATTTCATTTAATCATTTTAAGTCCTTTATTATTTATGTCATGAGACATTGTGTGTATCTCGGTATACCTAATGAAAAATAGGTAACCAAAGTATGCCTAATAGGACATCTTTAAAGTAAAAAAACAAAGACCGAATCCATGCTTGGTCTTCATGTGTGAAGATGCATCTTATAACTTATTTGATTTCATTTTTCATTTATGATCTTGAACCCGTCCATAAAATATCTATTTTGGAATCCATTTATCTCTCTTGTAATATAATAAACAAACACCCTACCAACTGATCCATGGTGATCCTCACAATAACCCAGGTATCTCTCTAGGTGTTGTATAACATCACTTACATTCAAATCCTTCCATGGTTCTCCACTAAGGGAGTCCAATTATCACCCATTGGGTATATGATCAAATTCACTGAGTACTTCCATGGAAAATACATATAAAATTCAAATTATCACTCAACATATAATATTCATCTCTTATGAGTTTTTCCTTGTAAGTCAATATAAAATTTTAAGTGTCACTCAGGCATAAGAAGTGTAGAATCCAATGGTTTCCCTCCATGTAATTATTATATAAATTCCTGTGTTACCCAAGGAATAACCATTTACTGATATTCAATACTATTTAATAATTTTCATTAACTATGTTAAGGTCAATACCAGAAAAATTAAAACGCAAACTCACCTCAATAGGTGACTCAAATCATGGGTTAAGATTAAAAGGATTCCATCTCAATTAGTACATTGGGAAAATCATTACTGCAACCATGTCATGCTTAAAAAATCCATTATAAGGAATGGTCCAAGTGTTATGGTATCCATTAACTTTCCTTTATAAATTCATTTATGATTTATAGTTCATATTGCAACTCAATTTACATTTAAAATCAAAATTGACCTCATGGATTCAATTCACAATTCAATATCAACATCTTATGACAGGAGTAAAGGGAACACCTCAATGGTCTCCAAAGATTCATATTCCATCATAATGTCCATTTTAATACAAAATGCACCCAAAGAGGTGGTTCCACTCATGGTACCTAACCAATTAACATTTATTAATGGGAATCATTAATTTAATAGGTTATACATATCAATTCAATTTATGTAATTAGAATCATTTCAATGTTCTTTTTAAGAATTGGGAACACATACCAATGACAAATATAAACACCTATACATTAAAAAAAATACAAGATACCACCTATTGTATGTTTATAGTGGATATATTTTCTAGTATCAACTCTTGATTCAACTTAAATCAGGAAAAAATTGAAGAACTGATGATGAACATAATAAAATTGAAATTTTTATTTCACTTAAATAGCATTTCTAATTCAAAAAATTCCAATAAGGTAAATAACAAATGAAGAAATCACCTATGTTGATTCAATGAGATGAGTGGTTCTTGAATTTGAGTTCAGATGGAGAGTCAGTGGAAATTCCTAGACTATCCATCAAAGTATTAATCAAAATGATGGTTTTGATATGCTCGTTAAGAATGCATAATAAGGATTGTTATAATATTTAATTAAGGGTGATTTTTTAATTTTACCCAAATGATATGGTTATAGAGTTTTGATACATGGTTGGCCAAACCATGCGCCAACCATGTGTGCTTAGCTATAGAGAAGGACACATAACACTATTGGACTAACCATGTGGAAACCACGAAAATATGCAATATAAAAATTGTAGACATTTTCAAAAAGTTGTTCACACCAAATCGAACATCTTATCATGTCATGAATCATATAGCCTTCATTATCCCAGCTTATAGAGGTTAAAATTAACTGTATGGCCTACCCTACATGGATTCTTCTAACTAAGAGCGATTCCATCCCCCCAAGCTACTTTCCAATATTTGAACCAGCACCAAACACCCCTGACACCTCCATGACTTCAACAAGAATTCACATTAGGCCATATTTTGATATTAAAAATAGAAAAAGAAAAAATTTAAAATTATATGTATTTTAAATAATAGATCGGTTCTTATAAACATTCCCCCTTAAAGAAATTAATTATTTAATTTTATTATCAAGGGTGGTCATGAATGAAAAAGAACTACTCTAGCTAGTATGATCACACATCGGCCTCCCGCTCCTATGTCCCATCCTTCAATGGATCTTGATACCATAGCACTGGTACTATAGTAACAAACCGGACTCAGATAATATTCACGCTACGATCCAAAATATGTATTTGATGATCTTAATAGGATCTATCTACCTATAATTCATCCTCCTCAAGATAAAAGTCATGAGACGGGTCTGAATAGTAACAACACAATAAAGTAATATTACAGAGTCCATGCATGGTCTGGTACCTCTATGGTAACTACAACTGATAGGATACATGCCTAACTCTCTCCAAAATCACAAACATCATGACATATTGTGGTTAATGCTTTCCTTTTCTCTAAATCCTCATGCGTATAATCCTTAATGAGACAAGTAAAAAAAATTAATCCCTAACCTTGAACAATATATTTTGTCTATAGTGATCAACATATGATATTTGTTAATACTATACAATAGTAATCTTCTTTTGAATCAACTGAACCTTCTCTATAGTTTCTTCCACCAGATTAGGTCAAAGGATAGCTACCTCTCATACCTTTATCCAACATAGGGGTGATTGGAATTTCCTACTGTAGAAATCCTGATAAGGATCCATTTTTATTGTATACTGAAGTCTATTATTGTAGAAGAATTCAACTATGGGTATATTCCTCTTCCAAGAGCCCCCAAAGTCAATAACTCATTCTCATGTCATTTCCTCAAGATCTTGTATCATGCGCTCTGACTGGACATCTTTTTTAGGGTTGTATTGTATGCTCAGATTCACCTACGTACCAAATACCCTCTGTATGCCTTTCTAGAACCAGGAAGTAAATTTGGTATCCCTATCTGATATGACAATATGTGGGACCTTGTGAATTCTTACTATCTCATGGATATAAAACCTCTCATGCTCATCCACACTAAATTATTCCATGGTTGGTAGGAAATGTGAAACATTTGTGATCCAGTCAATAGAAACATATACGACATCATTACCTCAAGGAGACCTTAGTAAACCTATCACGAAATACATCATGAAATCATTCAATTTCCAGTGAGGAATTGGTCAATTTTGTTAACTTATTCATTTTCAATGGTTTTATTCCTTCACCTACTCGTTGGTGGATTATCTTATGAAAAAACCACCTATATCACCTTTCATTCATAGCCACCAATACTGACGATGTAAATCCGGATACATCGTGGTGATCCAGGGTGTACTAGCCATGATGAATCCTAAAAGTCATCCATAATCTCCTCATGAATCTCTAAATAAATACATACGTGACCATGTACATGGAGAAATTCATCCTCTCCTATAGTCCAACCCAGATGAGGGTCCTCACAAGCCATACTCTCTCATGGGACTAGTCTCTCGAAATCTAATAGATGCCTCATCCTCACTCTATCCAATAGGGTTGAAGACACAACAAAGGATGATATAATAGCCTTCCCTGGACAATCTGGAACCTCCAAGTTCATCTCATAGAACAACCCCATATGTTTCTACTCTCTATTATACTATTAAATCTTTTATATTTGATTCATCCTTATCAGTTCATCAACCATTGCATTTTCATTACCATGCATATATGAAATCACAATGTCAAAAGACTATAGTTATTCAACCCACCTTCTTTGTCCCAGATTCATATCACACTATGTTAATATTTACTTAAGCCTTTTATTGTCTATTTACAACATAAAATTTTCTCCAAGTATGTAATATCTCCAATAGTTTAATTCATTAACAACAACATTCATCTCAAGACCATGCATCGAGAATTTCCTCTGATGTGGCTTCAACTGTTGTGACATGTGCGCTATGACTTTATATTAATGCATAATAAAGGATCCTACCCCAATACATGTTTAATCATTGTACATAGAATTAATCTATTCAAGGTTTATAAAAAATTGTATCATCTATATAGTTAATATCTCTTTCAACTCTTTATAGGACATATCGCACGAATCTGATCATAATAAAATCACACCCTTCTTATTCAAGCCTCTAAGTGCAACAACTATGCAAGAAAAGTTATTTTTGAAATGCATGGAGTATCCAACTATTCCAAAAAACATTATACCTCAAATATGTTGTTGGTATTCTCCTAGAGAACCATAGATCTCACCTTCTCTAGGTCAACAGAAACTCATATATATGAGATTATGTGACCTAGGAAGTGAATATAATACATCCAGAAGTGGCACTTTCTGAGAATAGAATATAAATGATGCTCTCTCAGTGTAACTAATACAATATCATGATTTTAGGAGTGGTTTAATTGATTGTGAGAATACCCAAAGATATCATTCTTGAAAACCACTACAAGCTAATAAATATGAGGATGGAACACTCGGTTCATCAATGTCATAAAGGCTAGTGGAATGTTCGTGTGACTAAGAAGCATAATCAAATTCCCCTATAGACCATACCTGACAAAAAATGTTATGTTAGGTATGTCTAATGATCTAACATGAACCTAATTATCACCAGATCAAAAATAATGTTTTTAGAAAACCTGAGCTCCTAATAGATGGTCGAAGAGATCATCTATCCTTGGAAGAGGATATCTGTTCTTAACCATCATTTGTTTTTATTTCTGATAATACATATATATACTAAGAGTTCCATCTTCCTTTTTCAAAAAACAGTCAGTGAACCCCATAGAGATGTACTGGGTGGGAAAAAACCTATTTCTTATAAATCCTCCTGCTTACTCTTAAGATCATGTATCTCAGTAGTATCCATCCTATAAAAAGGAACATATACTATTGAAACTCCTAGAACTATATAAATAGAGAACTCTTCCTCTTTCACTAGTTCTAATACTGAATAATCATTCAGAAATACATCCCTACAATGATCAACCGTTGGAGAAAAATCTGATTGACGTATTCCCTAATAATCTAGATATAAACATTCAATATCGATTGTCATCCCACCCAGACCATGATGATAGTGTCTAGCCTGACTTGCCTGGACATCACATTCACCATTGTTAATATACACACCTACCTCTAGTGATTTTAATTTCACCCATCAGTGATAGAAATCAATGAATACATGAATTATAAATTACTAGTCCATCCCAATAATGATTTCAAAACCAATCATCATGAAGAAATATAGATCCCACACAAAGTTACACCCACCAATCTCAAGGTAAAACTCCCTAAACTGATGTACACCCTCCATTATAATCCCAAATATATTTTCAGGCAAAATGAAGTCATCATTAGTATAAAAACAAAGCCTATGGTTCCCCACAATGGGAACAGGTATAAATATATGAGATGCTCCTTTATCAGAAAGTGCATAGGCTAATGTAGGGGATACTAGAATAGAAAATATGATAATAGAAATTTAGGGGTACAACTCATCAAAGATCGGTTTCACTACATATATCTGTCACAAACCATAAAACTATAATACTACATGGCTACCAAAAGTAGATCAGCTCTGAAGATTCAAGAAAATTAACGTCGGACTTCCACGACCACAACTACCACCTCATCAGGATCGGCCGACAGTACTCCATCTCCCTTCCTAATGACAAGTTTCTAACGCTTCTCTTGAATGTGGAGTTTCTGTAGAAAATATCTCACTAGATTTAAGAGGAAAGGTTCTTCAAAAATGTACTAGATGACATATAATTCCCCATGACTGACACTCAACTAGCTCCCTCATACACTAAGGCCTTGTATGCGCTAGACTACTGCACTAGTAGCACCTCACCTAGATTCTTGGGTATGTTCATTAATAGATAATATAATTTCTTGAAAGATTTAGATGATTAATATTACTACTGATAAATACAATACCATATCTTGATAGTGATTTTCTCTAGCTCAAACCCCCATCCTCCTCAGGTTACACTCTATGATAAGCAAAAGATTCACTATTCCAGAATTTATAGTATGATAAAATACATTCACCGGTGATTGGATTTCATACCACATATAATCCTCAAATCTCCTTGCTTTAGTAAATTTTTCACCCATAAAAATTGGTGTGAAATAATGGAGCTCAATAAAATATGCTAAATAATCCATAACAGATAATGTGCCCTACTCCAGGTGCATGAAATCTTAGGATCTTTCTTCCCTCAAAGTATCACGATTAAAGTAGTGATAGAAGACTGTATGAAAATCTCTCTAGGGCATTGCTTGATGAAACTCCATCTGAGTAATGACATCCTATAATCTCTTGGTAGAATCACAAAACATATAAATATTGAGATTTTTCGTCCAATCTAAAGGCATATCTAGATTCTCGACAATAGATATCATGTCTCCTAGCCATCAAAAAATATCCATTGGTCCTCCATTCATAAAAACAAAATGGTCCGTTTTGCTGATAAAACTTACATGTATACTAATCCATGGTTGGAAAAGGTCGCGGTTCTCCCTAAACGGTCTATAAGAACCTCATAAAGCCTTCCCGGGATTGTGCCTCAGCACCAATGTTTGGTTCATCTACTTGTGTCGGATTAGGAACTACTGGAGGATCCTCTAGTAGCTCATGTCCTGCCACCTCTGGTGTGTGGTCATCACCACCATCTTGGCATAAGACTAGAGTGTGTCACAGTGAAACAAGTCTACAAATTCCAAGCACACTCCTCATATCAAAATCAGTATCAAAGTCTACATCACAAAAGAACATGGATTTAAATAGAATAGGTACGTGCCTTCTAATATTAATAACACTCCCCTCTGCCTATACCATGAGTAAGCTCCGAGCAATGTAAAGATCATATATAATAACGAGATACTACCTAATACCAACTACTATGGTTGGGTCTGGCTCTATTTATCTTCTATATAAAATTCTAGTTTCCTTTTCATTTTCAGAATCATTTCTATTGTATCATTTAGTTGACATTTATATCATAATTCATTTAAATAGGTTGAACCAATGGTTCACCAAATCAAAAATCCATAAGGAACCACACACCTCATTAATCAAAATTATGTTCCCACGAAATCCACACAATACACCACACTATATGGACAAACAATATTTTAGGTATGACTATTAGAGTTCTTATTAAAAAACCATGCAACAAGTAATGTATCCTAAATGGAATAGAAAAGTGCATGGAATATGATTCTTGTAAAGTGCCTAAAAGGATGTATTAGATGGAAGACCGACATCTCATCAGGCTGCAACACAATTGACCCTAAAATTGTATAAATAATAATGTCATAATCCAATTGAATCATACAATAGTAGAATCTAATAAACTATAGTAATAAAAACATAGAAAATAAAATTTTCATTTGATGAAATTTTTATTTTTCTTTTATATGGGTTAACTATACCCAACCCCATCTCATTACAAAATTTCATTCCCTTCCTATCCATTTATATTATCTTCAATAAAAAAACCATCCAACAAATAATGTTATGATACCACACTGTAACATCCCAGACCGGATGCCACTTAAGGTTCCCCAATGCTAGTAGGTCACATGGACTCAAGAACATATCTCTAAACTTAAAAGTCTTGTACATATATGTGAGGAACATTTTGTTTCCATGGAAATACTATTTCCTCATCACCAGAGTGTTTCATAGTGGAATACAAATAACATATAAGTGGAGGAAGTAATAAAAACAATCAGATGGTAGATAACAAGTAGGAATAGGTTGTAATATCAAAAAGTAGACCATATATAATAATTTAGATGATAAATGTCACATATCTCTGCAAAACAGACAAAAACAATATACATGAAAATTTAAAAATACATGGAAAATAGTAATAGTGGAAAAAAAGTATCCAATCTATCATTGAGGGCCTCATATCAATCTCATGCTCACCTGCTTTAAAGCAGTGTCCAATATCTTATATCAGGATTCTTTTCATTATTCATACATGAAATTATATAATCTGTTCGGGTACCAAATCCAAAACAAATAATTTTTGAAAGATAATACCATTAGGAAACCGCACATTTTCTAGTTATTTATAGATAGTTAATATATAACAATCGCAGTGTATATATGGGAATATAATAAGAAAATGAAGTACTAAAAGTTAACATCTTATAATTTTGAGGTTCTCATTTATACCAAGTTTATTTAATAATTCAATCTCATTAAATATACTTGTCTTGAAACCCAGCGCATTGCCCAATGTTCCTTATGAAAAATAGGTATCCAATGGATGTCTATTAGGCTATCCATAAAGTGAAAAAAGAAGACTGAATACTAGATTTTGTTTTTTCTTGAAAGCTGTTCCACATTACTTGTTTAATTTCATTATTAATTTATTAACCTAAAATCATCCATGGAATTACTGTTTTGAAATATAGGTATTTATCTAGGTATAATATCTACCAACACCAATCAAACTTGCCTGTGGTGATCCCCACAAGAACCTAGGTATCATTCCCAGTGTGGCATAACATCATTGCTCTTCGATTCCATCCTTTCAAGTCCTATAAGGGAGTCCATGTATCATAGATGGTGTATATGATCAAATTCCCATTAATTCCTTCCTTGTAAATCCATATGAAATTTCATGTATCACCTGATATACAATAGCCATCACCTATGGGTCTATCCTTGGCAGTCCATATAATTTGTCCAAGTGTCACTCTTTTATAAGCAAGGTAGATGCCAGTTGACTCTAGCCATGGAATTCTTATACGATCGCATGGTTTGACCATAGTATAATAATTCAATATCATTAAATAATATTTTATTAATTTCATTTATGTATTTCTTGTTCAACTACAATAACATTACTATTAAAAATCACCTTTAATGGTGTCTCAAATCATCGTATATTCTTAAAAGTCTTTCCTCTCAATTACTCATAGGGAGAAAAATTTATTTCATGTATCTTATGCTTAAACAGAATATTGCATGGAATGGTTCATGGGGAATGGAATACATTATGTCACACCCCAACCACGAATTCCTGTTATTTTATTGTGTTCTCGGTCCTGCATCTTTTGGTCAGAGTTGGGTTTGGGTCCGTGTTTTACATTTTTGATGCTTTGATGTTATTAGCGGGTTTTAGACCCGTGCGCGGTCACCGCACGATGGGCGGTATACATGAGATCATCTCAGGTGTCGTACAAGTGTCTATCACTCGAATGAAATAATGGTTTGCTCAAATTAAATAAGTAAAATGTTTAAAAATGTAATTATAATAATTAATTATGTTGTAAGTAATAATGTCATTATTAAAAATGGTGAATACTATTTTAGTTATCTAAATTTTGTTATTAATATAATTATTAATGAATCACAATTTAATTGTAATTATTATTATTATTATTATTACTTTTATTATTCTTATTAAATTTTTATTAGTAATATTTTTATTAAACTTTCATCAATATTATTATTCTTAGAAATAAGAAAAAAACAAGAGTGAAATATATTTTTATTACTATTTTGGGTTTGTTTTAGTATGTTTATTTTTTATATATTATTATTATTATTATTATTATGCTTTTTCCCTAAATCTTCCCTTCCCCCATCCTCTCCCCTTACCCGGGACACCCCCCCCCCCTCGGTCTGTTCCTGCGTGCGCGCCCCCTTGTCAGAGCACCCTCCAGCTGTGGCCCGCCTCTCGGCCTCCTCATCTCTAAGTTGTTTCCCCCTCCCGACCTCCTCCACTCTAAGATGCATCCCCCCTCCTGGCCTCCTCCTCCCTACGCTGCTGCCTGCACCTGCCCCTCCCTACACCATCCAACCACCCCAGCTCCTTGACATCCGGTCAACCTCACCTGCTCCAGCCGCACCACCCCCAACCGGCGCAACTCTCCCCCTCTCTTGTATCAGTCTTGGTGTTTTCTCATTCATTTTTTTGGTTTTTTATTTGTGTAGTCCAAACCCTAATTGAGGATTTTTTTGTGCATGTTTCTTAAATTTTAAAGTCTATGAAGGGCCCGCATATTTTTTTCTTTTCCTTCCGTTGATGCGCGTTGTATTCACTCACCTCTGAGGTAGGAAAATTCACGTATTTTATTTCTGGAGCAATCCACTAATGTTTTCACTCTTTATTTTAGTTTCATACCTTTTTTTGTAGATTTTTTATGCCCTTAATTAAATTGCTATAGAGTTCATAAATTTTCATAATTGATTAATAATATGATTTGAGTCAGTTCATGGTTTATGTCAATATGGGTCTGTGATGATATTCTTTTATAAGTTCCAAATCATGCATTGACAATTTTTTTAATGTGATTCTCATACCAATGGTATCCTTTAACATCTTTTGTGATGATTTGGCTTTGGTGGAATTGGTTAAAATTGTTCTTTGTTATGATTGTTTAATTTTGTTTATGTTAAAGTTAATTGATGTGATTTTGGGGGTGTTTCCCTTAGTTTTGTTTTATTAAAATGGTGAAGATGTGATTTGGGTTTTATTTGTGAACTTTCTGGTTTCTTTATTGTTGGTTTTTGACCCGTATCTTGATTTATTTGTTTCTGTTAATTTTAATTTAGGGATTTTTAGGGCTTTTGAGTCTCGAGGTTTTATCGTAGGGAGTTGCAGTCAGTTTTGAAGGCACGCACACATATTCATAGGTATGGATATGTATAGATATATGTATCTTCTGTGTGCGTGTTCCCTCATGGCATGGAGAACACATGCATCATTTTTAAGGATATATATATATATATATATATGGAAGTGTGTGCGAGCGAGCGAGCTGCTACTTGAGTTAGAAATCTATGGCTTTGTCCTACACCTCTGGAAGGCGTTTTCATCTCTTCACTCATTTCAATGTTTTCCATGGGCACTTTCATGGTTTCATTTAATTTATAAATGTTATTATCACCCTTATCATCCTATATGTTTATTCATTGTAGTGTTTTGTTGATGGTTAAATTTGTTACAAATAGCATTGAAATAGTTTCTTCGTTATTTGTAGGTGTTTATATTCCCTTGTTTCCAGTTTTAACCCATTTAATATTTGTTTCTTTTTAATCAAATCATAGATAATGTTATGTGCCTCTATTTCACTTGTAGATAACTTATGACAGTGTTTTCATATTGAAAGATTTGATCAAAAATGGATTTTTGGATTCTCCTCTAATTATTAATATGTTTATACCTTTTCAACTTGGTTGGAACTAACTGCCTTTATCTGCAAATGGTACTATTGGACGTTTTGAGAGGTGTTTTCGGGTAGAAACATTTTTTGGAAGTAAATTTTTTTTGTAGAAATTATTTCACGTCTATTTGAATTGGTATTTTTCTTGAATCCTTGGTTTTATAAATGGTTCTTGTTTTCTAAATGATGTGGGTCTTTTCGTGCGGTTCTTTAACTTGGTTTGAAAAGAAAACCATGAGTATATACCTGTTTGTCTATTGGTGTATATTTTGTGGAGTTTGTGGTGTAAGGTGTCATTTGATTTGTTTTACAACAATGTACATAGTATCACAAATGACTTTTATGGTAATGCTTTAAAACATGTAACCTAAAGGAACTTTTGGCTTTTTAAATACAAAAGTGATTTCTATAGTTGTTTTAAAAGAGCTCAAGCAATATTTTTCATAAAGGCATTGATTTTGTGGAACTAGAGGCCCGATTTACAACTCGAAGTGTTTAATGAAGTGGGTTTGATAACTGAATGATGTGATGGCCCGATTGGCACATTGTATGTTTGACATGTATGCATATATATAAGTATATGGGGCGCTCTTATCTAGGGTAACTCATTATGGGTGAACGCATAGGAAGCGTCCGTGTTTGGGTTAGGCAAGTGCGGTGAGATGAGTCATGCGTGTGAGGGTCTTCCTACTTAAACAGTATTATTATAACAACCATGGGTTCATGGGAATCTTTTAGATGTTCGAGTGACTGTTGCTGACTAACCCCGATTAGATGGGTTGGTACCCCCTAGATTTTTTTGTTAGGCCAGGTGGGATTTTCCATTGGATTTGTCAGTTAGGGTGGCCTGTTGGTTATAGAATTAGAAGCTTCACCATATTCTGGGAGGTCATTCTGAAACTGATTACATCCAGGGGTCTTCTAGGGATGTTTAGGATCACCCATTATTACTGGACTACATACATATCTTGTTTACGTTTCTTTGCATTGGTTTATTTTCATTTGCACTTTTACTTATTTTACTCTAGCCCAGCTTTGGAATTTTCTGTTTAGGAATTCATTTATAAAATGGAAAATGATTTTGGAAATGTTATGTAGCATGTGTTGGGTTTTTAAATGAGAACAACATGTTGCATATTTTAAAATGTGAAAACCCAAATTTTATATCAGAATTTCAAACTTGTGTCAGTGGAATGTTTGGAAAAGAGAATTGTTGGATTCAATGGTTTCTTCTTGGCATCCCTACTAAGCATCTTAGTGACCACACCTATTATATCATTCTATTTGTAGGTTCAGTTACTCGTAAAGGTTCCTGGTTCAGCTGCTCAATGTTGGAGACGCGTGGTCTTGAGTTGGGTGGTGACCTAAGAGGTCACAAAGGGGTATGTTCGGTTTTATTCACTTTCTGCTGCTAGTTTTTATTTTTGTCATCAATTTTTTTTATCTTTTTGTTTTTTTCTCTTGAGACAAATCGTTCCCAACAACCTCTGTTGATTCCCTGGTGCTTGTCTCTAGCCCAGGAGGATCGAGAATGCCTCTCAGGCCATGTCGCGAACCAGCTCTGGTGACCAGTTCAAGGTCGACCTGGGTTGGTTCATGAAAAAAATGGTATCAGAGGAGGCCCTTGTTATTTAGGGTGTCTGGTAGATGGAGTTTAGGATTGTCGGGGCTCATGAGGTAGGTTACGCGTCGATGCCTGATCACCACTGCTCGTAACAAGATCTGAGTTACCAGGGGTAGTCCAGGTTTTGAGCCTTTTTCTGTAGTTGTTTTGGATTGAGGGATGACAATGGGGGAGAATCAGTTAATGTTAAAGCCTCATAGGGGGTGGTGACCCATGTGGAGTCCATGTTCCCAGTTTAAGGTCCTCAGTTTTATGCTTTACATGGGCAGAGCTCACCACCATGTCGCTAGGTTAGGCACAGACACTAGTTCCTCATTCTGATGGTTTATAGTTGGTTGTGTTTCATTTTGAACTCAGTCCAGATCTGTGTGTGTTGAAAATGAAAGTGATTTTGAAATGAAAAAGGGGTTACTTTGCAATTGTTTTGGAAATTAGTAAAGTGGTTTTTAAAGATCAAGTGTTTTGATTTGGAAACAAATTTTAGTGTGTGTTTTGGTTTGATTTTGGAAAGAAATTTTTTAACATTGCAATTCTTTATGGAGGGTCCATGTCCATGGGTATGTGTGGAGAGTTTGTGGGAGCACCTGCCCACAGATGATGTGAGCGAGATAGAATGAATGCACATGTGACGGTTAATAAGGTTTTATATGGGGGTTTTAATTATGTTTAAGAAATAATAGTTTTGGAAAAGTGATTTAAGATTGTGTTTGTATATGTTTCTCTTATGGGCCTATTGCCCTTGGCTTGCATTGTTGCTCTGATTGAGATATGGGTTGATGCCAGTTTTGATTGTGTTTTTTGTGTTGTTCTGAATATGGTGTCCAAAAAGCCCCCAAAATTTGTTTATGAGTTATGCCCAGTTCCCAGTTCTCTTTGTGTATTTCCTACTTATCGAGGTAAGCAATGTCTGTTAAAATATGTTGTATAGTTCAAAAAGATAGTATGTCTTCGGGTAGTTGGGAACTCTCAGGTTACTTAAGGTTTTTGCCATCAAAGAGTTATTTGAGGGTTCAATTCTGAACTAGTAAAGGTGGGATGTCTCATCATCGTTAGAGCCTCAGGTGTAGTTTGTGAGGGTCGGTTTTTGTTAAGGTTCCCCATCTGGCAAGTAGTTCATGCTAGAGGAACCAATCTCCAAGATGTTATCTTCGTCTGTACCGACTCCCAGTTTGTTGGAACGCTCTCAGGCATTCCACCAACGTGGCCGGTTAAGGTATTCTACACCACCTTGTCGCATCCCTCTGAGGTCTTACTACCATGCGGCTGTTCAGGCCACGAGAGAGAGTTCTGAAAGAAGCGTCATTATGGAGGAAGGAGTTAGGGATCATAGGATGAAAATGCTTGACTGTGAGGTAGGAGATTCTTCACCCATTAGGTCTCCTACCACAGGTCTCAGGGTGAAGCTCGCGCACAGTTAGGAGTTTTCAAGGGTTTTTGGAACATCAGCTGAGATCATCTCTTCAACTTCATATGGAAATATCCAAGGTTTTCTTGTTCAATTCTTGTCGTCCTCGTAAACTCATCCTCATTGTTGTGGTGTGATGAGCTCATTGTACCACAATCCAAGCAACCTCATCTGATCTAATGCGGCTTCTAAATTGTTTGTATTCTTTTAGGGGTGTTGGTCCCAGGAATAAGTGGGCCCGTTCTGATTCTGAGTTTGGTTTGGTAGTTCCCATGTTTCCCCCCTGGGGGGTGGGTTGTTCGGGTTTTAAGGGTTTTCGTGTTAGTAAATATTTGTGGTGGGGAGGACCCTCCTGTGTTCTCCCCTCAACTTCAGGCATTGTTTTTTATTGAGTTGGTAGGGTGTGATGTGTGTTGGTAATGTTCACTTTGAGCCTCTCGGTTTTCTATGATTTTGTCTAGGGATGGACTCAAGTGGGGTTGACTGTCGGCTTGGTGAGTTTCTAAGGGAAGAACGTGTCTGTGGTGGGAAAAATTGTCACACCCCAACCACGGATTCATGTTATTTTATTCCTTTCTTTGTCCCAGATCATTTGTTCAGAGTTGGGTTAGGGTCCGTGTTATAGATTTTTGATTCTTTGAGGTTATTAGCGGGTTTCAGACTCATGTGCAGTCACCGTACTGTGGGCGGTAGCCGTGCGATCAGCTCAGATGTTGTTCAGGTATCTATCTCTTCAATGAAATAATTTCTAACAAAAATGAAATAAGTAAAATGTTTAAAAATGTAATTATAAAAATTAATTATGATGTAGGTAATAATGTTCTTATTAAAAATGATGTATAATATTTTAGTTATCTAAATTTTTTTATTAATATAATTATTAATGAATTTTAATTTAATTGTAATTATTATTATTATTATTATTTTTATTACTTTTATTATTTTTATTAAATTCTTATTAGTATTATTTTTATTAAACTTTCACAAATATTATTATTATTAGAAATAAGGAAAAAAGGAGTGAAATATATTATTATTATTATAATTGGGTTGGTTTTAGTTTATTCATATAGTTATTTATTATTATTATTAGTATTATTATTATTATTATTATTATGTTTTTTAAAAACCTAAATCTACCATTCTCCATCCCTCTCCCCTTACCCGCGACACCCCCCCCCCCGAAATCGCACAACCCACCCTGGTCCGTTCTTGCGCGTGCGCCCCCGCCGGCGGAGCACCCTCTGGTCATGGGCCGCCTCCCGGTCTCCTCCTATCTAAGCCGTAACCCCCCTCCTAGCCTCCTCCTCTCTATGTCACAGCCCCTCTCCCAGCCTCCTCCTCCCTACGCTGCCGCCCGCACCTGCCCCTCCCTGCATCGTCCGACCACCCCTGCTCTCTGACCTCTGGCCGACCTCGCCTGCTCCGGTCGCACCACCCTCAACCGGTGCACCTCCCCCCTCTCCAGTATCCTTCTCGGTGTTTTCTCTTTCATGTTTTTGGTGTTTTCATTATGATGTCATAACCCGCATAGATGAGTTTTTTTTTGTGCGTGTTTATTATATTTCAGGGTCTGTGAAGGGTCTGCAAATTTCTTCTCTACCTTTCATTGATGCGTTGTTGTATTCACGCACCTCCGAGGTAGGAGAATTCACGTATTTTATTTCCAAATAACATCACTAATGTTTGCACACTTTCTATTAGTTTTAATACTTGTTTCGCAACTTTTCTTTGACATTAATTAGATTTATATATAGTTATTAAATTTTTAGAATTGATTAAGAAGATGTTTTGAGTCGGTTCCTGGTTTCTGTCAATATGTGTCTCTAATGATATTCTTGTTTAAGTGCCAAATCTAGATTTGATAAATTTTTTAAAAATTATGATTTTCATCCCTATGGTATCCTTTAACATCTTTTGTGATAACTTGACATTGTTGGAATTGGTTAAAATTGGTCTTTATTATGATTGATTAATTATGTTTATGTTAAAGTTAATTGATGTTATTTTGGGAGTGTTTCCCTTAGTTTTGTTTTATAAAAATGGCGAAGATGTGATTTGTGTTTTACTTGTGAACTTGGTGATTTCTATATAGTAGGTTTTTGAATCATATCTTTATTGCTTTCTTTGGGTTAATTTTACTTTAGGGATTTGTGGGTCTTTTAAGTCTCGGGGATTTATCGTATGGAGTTGTGGTCGGTTTCGATAGCATGCATGCATATTCAGAGGTATTGATATGTATAGATATATGTATCTTCTATGTGTGTTCTCCCTCATGGCGTGGGAAACATGTTCATATGTTTAAGGATATATATATATATATATGGTAGTGTGTGCGTGCGAGCGAGCTGTTGCTTGAGTTAGAAAGCTATGGCTTGGTCCTGCTCTTGATGTAGGCGTTTCCATCCCTTCTCTCTTTCTAAAGTTTTCCATTGGCACTTGAGTGGTTTCATTTAATTTATAAATTTTATTTGCAGCCTTATAGTCTGGAAATTTTTGTCATTGCAGTGTTTATTTTATGGTTAAAAGTGCTACAAATAGCTTTGAAATAGTTCCTTGGTTATGTGTAGGTGTTTCCGTGCCCCTAATTCCAGTTTTAATCCATTTAATGTTGGTGTATTCTTAATCAATTCCTAGATTATGTTTCATACCAATATCTTGAATGTAGTTAACTTATGACAGTGTTTTCCTGTTGAAATATTTGATCAAAAATGGATTTTTGGATGCTCTTCTAATTATGCATATGTTTATACCATGCCAACTTGGTTGGAACTAACATCCTTTATCTGAAAATTGTATTGTTGGACATTTTGAGCGGTTCTTACTGGTTGAAAAATTTTATTGAACTTAAGGTTTTGTAGAAATTATTTCATGTCTCTTTGAATTTGTATTTTTCTTGAATCCTTGGTTTTATAAATGGTTATTATTTTTTAAATGATGTGGGTCTTTTCATGCGGTTCTTTAACTTGGTTTGAAAGGAAATCCATGAGTATATATTCGTTTGACTTTTGGAGTACATTTGGTTGAGTGTATGGTGTAAGGCTTCATATGGTTTGTTTTACAAAAATGTACATAGTATCACAAAATACTTTTATGGTATTACTTTGAAACCTGGAACTTAAAGAACTTTTTGGCTTTTTAAATAAAAAGGCGATGTCTAGAGTTGTTTTAAATAAACTCGTGAAATATTTTTCATTAAGGCATCGATTTTGTTGAACTAGAGGCCTGATTTACAACTCCAAGTGTTCAATGGAGTGGTTTTGATAACCAAATGATGTGACAGCCCGATTGGCACTTTTTATGAATGACATGTATGCATATATATATTTACATGGGGAGTATCTATCTTGGGTAACCCATTATGGGTGAACGAATCGGAAGCGTCCGTGTTTGGGGAAGGCAAGTGCGGTGAGATGAGTCACGTGTGTGAGGGCCTTCTTACTTACACCGTATTATTATAACAACCATGGCTTCCTGGTAATCTTTTAGATGATCGAGTGGTGGTTGTTGAACAACCCCGATTAGACGGGTTGGTACCCCTTGGATTTTTTGTTAGGAAAGGTGGGATTTGCCACTAGATTGGTCAGATAGGGCGGCTAGTAGGTTATAGACTTAGGATCTTCACCATATTCCGGCAGGTGGTTTCGAAACTGAGTACATCTGGGGGTCTTCTAGGGATATTGAGGATCACACATTGTTACTGGATTACTTACATTTCTTGTTTACTTTTCATTGCATTGGTTTATTTTCAGATGCACTTTTACTTGTATTACTCTAGCCCAGCTTTGGTATTTTGTTTTTTGGATTTAATTTACAAAATGGAAAATGATTTTGGAAATGGTGTGTAGCATTTGTTGGGTTTTTAAATGAGAAAAACATGTTTCATGTTTTAAAATGTGAAAACCCTACTTTTGTATCTGTATTTCAAACAAGGTTTAGTTGATTATTTTGGAATAGAGAATTGTTGGATTCAGTGGTTTATTCATGGAATCCCTACTGTGCATCTCGGTGATCATTCCTATTATATCTTTCCAGTTGTTGGGTTCAGTTTCTCATATAGGTTCCTGGTTCATCTTCTCAATGTTGGAGCAGCGTGGTCTTGAGTTGGGTGGTAACCTAAGAGCTCACAAGGAGGTATGTTTGGTTTTATTCTCTTTCCACTGCCAGTTTTTATCTTTATCCCCAGTTTTTTTATAAGTTTATGTTTTTCTCATGGGACAAATAGTTCCCAACAGCCTTTGTTGACACCCTGGCTCTTTTCACCAGTTAGGGAGGACGGAGAATGCCTCTCGGGTCATGTCACAGACCGACTCTGATGATCGGTTCAAGGTAGACCCGGGTTGGTTCGTGACACATTAACTTTCCCTTACGAATTCAATTATGTTTTACAATTCATATTGAAATTAAATTTACATTTCAAATCACAATCCCACTCATGGATTCTATTAAAAATTCAATACCAACGTCCCACGACAAAGGGTAAAGAGAATTGATCAAAGGTATCAAAAGATTTATATGGCCACATAATTTCCTTTTAATTTAATAAAACACCCAATGGGGTTTTTACACACATGGATCATAACCCTTTAATTTTTATCAAAAGGACTATACAATTGAATTGTGTATACCTATCAATCTAATTTATGGAATTAAATTCATTTCAAGGAACCGTCCAATAATTGGGAGTGCATCACAACAGTATATATAAACACTTAAAAATTAAACAAAAGGCCAAAGAACTCCTATTATAGTTTTTTAGTGGATACCTCATCTAGTATTAGCTCTTGATTTGACATAGATTGGGAGAAAATTTAATAACTAGCCTAAAACCTAAAAATACTGAAAACATATCAAGCCCATAAATAGAATTAATGATACCAAACCAAAAGAGGAAAAACAAAAAATGAATTGATAAATCACTGATGTTGATCCAATGATATGAATAGTTCATGAATTCGAGATTAGATTAAGAGTCAGTGGAGAATCGTAGAATAGTCTATAAAGGGGATCCCCCAAAGTTGGTTTTGTTGTGTGGGGGAAAATGAATATTTTGGGTTTTTATATGTTTTAATTAATTTTTATTACTTAATTTAACCCAAAATATAGGGTCACAGAGTTTGACCATATGGTTGGCCAAACTGTGCACCAACTGTGCATGCTTAGCTTTTGGGAAGGGTACATCGCACGAGTTCCTCTCACTGTTTGACTATCCATATAGAAATTGTTCAAAACTAAGTTGTCAAAATCAAAATCATGCTCACATGGTCATGCATCTCAGATTGGGTGGTTTATCAAGGCATGTGGTCTATAGCCTTCCCAAATCCATATTAGCATGATTAAATGTAATAGTGCATCTTGCCTGCACGATTTCTTCTCACCGTGGGACAAGCCATTTTCTCCACAAAAGATTTGTTTCGGGCTCCAAACATGCTATGGAACCCACAACACCACTATGGCTACAATGGGAACTCACATTAGGCCTTATTTAGATAATTAAACTATAAATTTATGTATTTAAAAGGATACATAGCTCAAAGAAGAACTCAGTTCTTACACACAATCCTTAATCATGTGAACAAATGTGATGAATGACATTATTATGTTGTATGATCTACAAGAAAAAATCCTTAAATGTGGGATTAAAAGTGATCAAGTATATTCATATTTGAATGATATATCTATTGTACAAATGAATTTACATGGTATGAATGTGACTGGTGGGCTTGGAATTATATAACACCTCAATACATTCTGTAATGTTTTTATCTTATGAGATACCATTTATGGTGCATTGGATGTAATAATTGGAACACTACTTTATGTTGTATCATGAATATACATGACTTGTGATTATGTTTCACATCGATTTCACATTCCTATGATGTCTTTATGTTATCATCTTATGTCATGATTTGATGCTCATTTTTATGATTATCTTCCCTTTTATGTCACCATTAAATTTTTCTTAACACACGTGTATTGATTTAGTCATGTTTCATATTGATTATTTTCTTAATAGAATTTATATCTTCACCATTTCTATTATACATATCCAAATTATCCAGTACAGTTTTTGATGGTCATTTGATTTTAGGGGCATGTTATGGAGTTTTATATAATGATTGTATATCCCTATTTCATGTTAATATTTTGGGTATCTATCTTCCAAAAGACACTAGGTATATCGATATTAATGGATTTTATTTTGTGTGTCATCATCTAATCAATCATGAAAAATGTATATAAAAGATATGGGTTATCAGATGTATATTCAGTTCTATTTAAACTACAATAAAATTCATTATGTTTATTTATTTTTATTTTGAATGAAATTACATAATGGAAAAAATGATTAAAATTTTATTAAAGAGTTCAATTAATCCCCTATTGTCTATTATATCATTCAATCATTAGAAAAAACAGTTTGACTTCAAATAATTATCATGACGTATTTCGTGTGGATGAGGATAAGTGCTACACTAGATGAGTAGATATTTTAGAAATTGCTAAATCTGGATCTGGTAACTTATTACCATACCCCAATTAGATAATACAAGAGTTACATTCTGCCAAAAAATAACTAAAAATATATATATTCGGGAATCATTATGAGTTTCCTAAATACTCTATCACTTTTTAGGATATTTTGGAAATAATCATCAAGATTTATTTGAAGAATTTATGATATAGACTCAATTGGTAGGGTGATTTTAAATGGGATTTTAGAGAAAAAATTTAAAAAAGGGATAGGTTTCTTGGTATTTATAAAAAGGGAATATTCGATACGTGGACCCCATTCAGGCTTCTCCCCTTTCCTGGAATAGGGAATGGGGTTCATCATTCCTGTGTGAATTTTATGAATGAATTGCAATCCTCATCTACCCTTCCTTCAGAATTATAATTAAAAAAATCACCAATATTTATATATACTAATTAAATATAAGTAAATAGTAATGAAAAAATAATATATATTTTAATAAATATTAATACATATTAATATATATTATTTAAATAGTTATTAATTTAAACAAAATACTAAAAAATATTAATAAATATCAAAAAAATATTTTTCAACATTTATAAATATTTATTAATAATAATTAAAAAAAATAAAAATAAGTAAAAATTAAAAAATATTCATGGATAATAAAAAATATCAATTAAATAAGAGTAAATATTAAATTAATATTCATAAAAATTAATATTTTTTAAACATGTTGAATGTAAAACCCTCTTGATCAATATATATATATATATATATATATTAATTAAATATAAAAGAATATAAATATTTATTTATTCAATATTACCAAATTTTGATTAAATATTTATAAATATTAATAATTCTTAATAGATATTAAGGAATAATATATATATATATATATTATATAAATATTAATTAATATTATTAAATATTATTAAATATTTGTAAATATTAATATTTTGAATATTTTTGAACAGTTATTAATATTTTTTAATGTGTATTGATATTTACGATTATTAATGATTATTTAATTAATATTTAGGCACATTTAATGATATTTCTTCTATTTATTAATATATTTAAGATGAATATTTATTATATTAATATGTAGTATTGTAATCCATAATATATATAATAAAAATCAACTTAAATTAATTATTAACTAGTAATAATATTTATTGAATTCAAAAAATTCAAAATAATTATTATTAAAAATATTTAATAATAGATTTATTAATTTTATTTATTACATAAATACATAGTAATACTAAATATTAACATGAATAGAAAATAGTAATTATTTATTTTTAAAGATAATTTGATAGTAGTAAGGGACTTACTGAAAAGGAATATAACTCTATAAATGATCTCAAAAAAGCACCTAAAAGGAGTGAAACAAATATATAAATTATAAAATAATAAATATACTTAAGATTTTTCTTCTGGTCGTTTTCTTCGATGGAGTTTTAATGTTAATGTTTTTTAGTTGTTCATAATTATTTGAATGAATTTCCAATTATATTAAGTTTTTGGTTTTATGGAAGATTATGTAATATTTTAGAATGTTTTAAAATAATGTGTAAATAACGATTTCAAAAACATACAACATGTATCATCAATATAATAACAATATAATCTACATCAATGGCCTAGCTGCTCCTCTGTCCCACAACCAGGCATATATAAGATACATCCAGGTCATTTCTATCTATGTCCCTACTCTAGCATATGATGTTCTTATATATCATTTTCAGTACCCACCTTCACATCATCTTGTGTGACAAGAGGTGGATGTGTAGTCTCAATGCATATACCTTGTCCTACCTGTAAGGATAGTGGATTCTTGCTGGAACCCTGGCCAATATATAAAGCATATAGATTCTGTGTTGTGGATTTCTACATGGAAGGATCAAATAAAACATCCATCATAGACCATTAAATATATATATCTTCATCTTTCTCTGACTGGGAATCTAGAAGAGCATCTAGATGATCATGATGTAAACCCTTCTATTGTGCAACATATGTATCCATCACAAGGTCATCACCCCTTGGAACATCTATATCTAGCTCATCAGCCTCATCTTCTTATAGTGGATCAAAGAAAATGAAATAATAAATATCATCCATGTAAGGAATCTACTCTGGTATATCTTTGTGAAAATATGTTAGGTCAAATGCGCCTCCAACTTCTGGATTAGATATGTGAAAAAGATGAGCGATACGAGCATCATGTGAAATGAAATTCTATTGTTATGTTAATTTAATGTAAAATTTGATCCACAATGGAAATAATAATGATTACCAAGTCATGAAATCCCTCTTAGTTTCATGTAAGAAATATAACAAGGGACCTACAATACTATGGTGCATAATAAAACTGGTCAAATAAATGCATATGTATTGTCCCCGCCCCTCATAATTGGGAATTGTGTTGTCTGTCGCATAGATTAATATATACTTCATGGTACCTCCCCCAATAAATGTCTTCCTTCTGTGACATATTCAAGGGATGTAGTGAGGGTAAGTGAAAGGCCGGGTCAGGAATGGGATGATGGAATCCAAACTCTCTCATAACATTGTTAATGTAATTCCACTCAACAATATGAAAATTAGTCAAAGAAACCATGAAGGAGCCAATATCATGAATTATTGTACCATATGGTGGAAGACTCTGGATGGTTAAATCACTATATATAATCCATTTAATATGAAAAAATGATTAATAAATTAATAAATGAAGATATGTATAGTATTAAAATGAAATATAAATATATATAATAACCACTTACACTGTCTAGTAAAAAGGTTTCCAGCATAAGTATGTAGGATTGGATATCGTGTCTGGCGATATATGAATGTTGATTTTCTTAACTCCACCTATAAATAACATTAATGTAGTTATATTTCATAATATAATGTTATGTAATTATCTTATACATTATATGTATGGAATGTCATACCATTGTTCGAGCAGAGATTCTACTACATTATCTGCAAGAAATGTCATACGACCATGTGGAGCTACGCAATAGATGTGCTCCTAGATCCATATCTATAGATGAATAATTCATCATATTTTGTTCATATTATCGATGCGACAAACACTGCATAGAACACTGTATGTAAATTTGTGAAAGAAGAACTCCAGTTATACAGGCCTACCTGGTCGAAATCCTCTAGAAAAGGTAAATGCATAAGATGTACAAATGTTTTGGAGGGATACATGAAAACCATACAACCAATCAGCCTCAAAATATATTCACAGGATAATCACAGCACGATGATCTCATTGGGATCCTCAGCTATATTTGTAAAGATATGGTATAACCTAGGAATGTGTAATCTTCTACTGATTATGGATATATTATCGTTATGGATTTCAATTCCCAATAATTTAGGAATAATCTCAAACTAATATTATCTTAATCATACTATCACAGTTTCACTATCAATGGGGATTCTCATCATAATAGAAACATTCTACAGTGTAATACTCATCCCTCCTTTGTAAAATGGAATGTATGTGACTTTGACCACATTCTATCAGTGAACATAGTAATGAGTTGATAGTCTATAATAATAAAATCGTGCATTTCTAAACCATAGAACCCAACACTATGAAGATGGGGTATGATAGCAGGAGGTGGTGTGGCATGATGGAAATGATGATATCTTCATACACTCAAATGAGGCATTGAACATCCCTCTAAAACCAGTCATGAAATGTGAGTACCATTGGATGTGGACAATTCAGGACCTTCCATCTACAAAAATGTTATCATCATCACCTTTTTATTCTGAATTAAATAAATATTGTATATTTTTTCTATAAAAATCAACATGAAAAATAAGTAAGACCATTAGTATGTATAATTCTGCATTATGATGAAAATGATATAAAAATATATATGTATGGTGTTTTGGTTTATTCTATAAATTTTTTGTTTTATTTATCTCCAATGATGTTTAGTTTAGTCTAATTTTTTTTATAATTTTATTGTGATGACAACCAAACATAGAACATGTATATGCATAATAAATTCATATTCCTTGTCTATCTATTTTTTTATTATTATAGTATCACAAACTATTTTCTGATAGATTCCAAAAATGAATGAAATCAAAGTTAAAATAGGTTAGAAAATGAAAATGTTGGTAATAAAAGGACTCATTACTGAAACAAACACATACGAAACAAAATATACAAATTCTAGACAAATACCCTACCTTGATAATGGATTATGGGAAGTGTATCTCTATCCTTCCACTTGGGGTCATCTCTTTTGATTATTTATTTTTGAGTAAAAAATGTAGAATCATGGTATCCCTCACCATTTTTGAGGATATTCTATTCAATTTTTAATTTGAGTAGACTTTTGACTCCCTTGAGGGTGAAACCTAGTAATATGAAGTGAATAATTTAAAAGATGACAGAAATTGACAAAAAAATAAATGAATCCAAAACCAACTTATGAAACCTTGAAATATAAGGGATGAAATTAGACTAATAATGAGTAAATGGGATCAAATTAATGTTCCCAATAAGAATCCATGATGCACTATAACATTTAACAAAATTTCTCGTGTGATACAATAGGTCAATATAGGGCTCCCATGTTATGTTTTCTGAAAAACAAGCTACAACAACATGTGCATAGGGATATAACAATGCCTTAATGTTGTCTCCATCATAGTACCTATTATTATACATGACTACTATCACTCGACCACTGGTTCATGTAACCCGGTAGTAGCGCTCTCCAACCTGAAAGATCATATTTTCCTAGTGAATTGATAGAACCCTCCGTCTTGAATCCTAATATAGTATCTGATCGATGTCACTTTGGAAATACTGAGTACAACACATTCCATTTTCCATCATCAAATATGACATTTGGGACCATTCAAAAAATTATTGCACACAAAAATAATTTTTCTCTTTCAAAAACCCTATGATCGGTAGTTTGTTCACACCGTCAAGGATCCCATTTATGAGCTCTGCTATATTGGTGGTCATATAGCCGTATGTCCTAATACCATCATATGCTAATGACCATTTTTCATTTAAAATATTCATTGTATTTTCATATTCATGTTCATTAACCATTATAAAATCTTCTAGACGTAGATAAAACCTATTTTTCTGGGATCAAATGCAAATACCATAATAGAATAATGTATTAAAATAGATATTAAATTTTCATTCAAAAAAATATGGTATGGAAAAAAATACCTAACTAGGGAATAATTTTATTTATTACCACATATTTGAAATTATTAATAACATTACATGAAATAACTTTAATTCAATATCAATTATAAGAATTAATCTATCTCCATGAACCATCGTTTCTATTTTTGGACTCTATAATCAGTCGATGGATATCGGATATCAGACACACTCCCTAGTTTAGTGTGACATCAATACGTATACATTCCAAAAACCAACAACATGACTCAAAATTACCAATTTCAAAAAGTATAAAATGCAATTGGTAGAGGATCATGATTACCATCATATGTGGAAACAATTAGTATATCAAATATTTACTTTCCATAATAGAAACTACCATTAACCTTAATGAATAGTTTATAATAGGAAAAAACAGTGATTCCTGGCCTGTGTGCCAAAAAATACAATTTAACTTCAACTATGATTGATTAACTCAGTGTTTGGGGGATACATAATTAACATTTTCAAAATAATTAATAATATGATTATTTTGAGAAAACAATTAAATAAGTTGTTGAAACATTACATAATATTCATCCCAATCACCATTCACTTTTAAGATTGCCTTCTGTTTTTCATTATATGTTTTTTTGTGTCATATATTTTAGTTAAAAAATGTTGAATTCCTTTCTAAACAAGGGCCATGGGAATTTCCTGACATGTTCATATCATCTCTACGATAATAGTTGATGTAAACCCACAATCAAGTGAAGAGTGAAACTATGAAAAGTTTCGATATACACAAGTGCATAGGACTTCTAATTTGGTTATCTTCCAACATTAAAAAATGTTATATATTACCCTTAATTAGAATTTACATTCTTGCACATATTTTTCAATTCAAATTATATTTTTTTCTTTCTTCGAATCAATGACCAAAAATATGAAATTCCACACTGTGTTGTTTTTTTTATCACAATTTTCATGGAATATTTACCTTCAAATGGATTACCGATATAGATCATGTTGTAATTTCATATAGATCATTTCCCTACAATGCTATAGAATTAAAAATCTACTATAATTAAATCCCAATTAAAATCTTTTCACCTGAAATTCCTTCAACTATGTAACTCAATACTAAATTATGATTACCACTAACTAGTTGATTCTATGAGTGCCTATAAATCATAGGAACCTAGGAAGTCTCATTTCATACATCACTCTAATGTTCATTCCAATATATCATAGGAACCACATAAGGTTAATTCCCTACATCTCCCTCCCCCACATCATTTCCTGATGCCTCAGTAGTTATTTCATCCATAGATAAACATTAATTCATAATTTCAATAGTACAGAAATGGATGTCCCCAACATTTTCATTAATATTATGACCATCTTCTTTATAATTTGGTTTTATTATAAGTTTCATATAAAGAGGCAATTCATAAGAGTGTTGAGAAGGACCAAGTTCCATAGAGCTCACATGTAACACCCCGAGATTTTATGAAAAAATATTATTTTAATTTCATTAATGTCTTGTATTGTACACTAAACCAAAAGGAGCTTGCACAACACGCATCCTTGACTTGCCTTTCATTACATGCAATCGCGACCTTCCTCGATAGCGTGTGTAGTACGCAATACCGAGTTTCACTAAACAACGATATGCTATTAAAATATTATTAAAACTAGCCGTTATGAATAGTAATAACCACTTTTTGAAATTTTGTAATTTTTTTTTCAAAATGGACTTCATTTATGGATTCGGAATATCGAAATTAGCTTAGGGTAAAATTTTGGTACATTTCGGATAACTTTCATTTTATGATGAATAGTGAAAATTACTAAATTTTAATTAAAAACAACCTTTTTAATCGAAATAATTAATAGTGATAAATTATTAATTTCAGTGGTTTTCAAGTATATTTAGAATATATTTTTACAATTTAATACAATGTTGATCATTTTATGTAATTTCACATTTAAACCAGACATAAACAAGTGTCAATCTTTTGGTAGTTATTATCTCTTAAAAACACGCTGTTTGTTTTGACGACGGGAATTAATTATTAAATTAATTAATGCAACTGATATGTTTTTTATTTGGTAAAATAGACATCATTTTTGAGTTCATAATATCAAATATAGGTTAGGCCTAATTTTTGATATTTTTCTCGAAACTTTCATTTTTTGATGAATAGTTAAACCACTAAGTGGTAGTTAAAAAAATGAATTTTTCATAAAACGTAATTTTACTGCTTCTGTGAGTGGAATTTCAAAAATCTGAGAGACATGGTTGATGTCAGTAAGTAAAATGTGGTTCAATGAGATTAAAATAAATTTTGGTGAATAGTAACTTTTTACTTTGTTTTACCACGGTTAAAAGTAAATAGGGTAATTAAGGGTAAAAATGATATTATTATTACCCTAACACATGTCCTAATTCTATTGTACATGGG
This sequence comes from Viscum album, assembly GCA_963277665.1. Lineage (NCBI taxonomy): Eukaryota > Viridiplantae > Streptophyta > Magnoliopsida > Santalales > Viscaceae > Viscum > Viscum album. The sequence continues at coordinate 1,338,857,593 of OY728142.1, forward strand.
TAATTAGAACAAAAACAACCTTAGGAATAAAATATGACCATGTAGGCCCACTTGGATTAGATTAGGACATTTATTATTAATTTATTTAAAGAAGGGTTAAAATAGTTAAAATCAGAGTTTAATAACTAAATCATTTTTAATATGAGGTTATACATAAGATAAATTTGACTATAAATATTCATTAGAAATATAAAAATATTTCATACATAATGTTATTTTATTTTTAATTTTTATACATTATATAATTTAATTTATTTATGACACAATGATGATGCAGTAATTATCTTATTAATGAAATATTGACATAATTGATGTTATAAATACCCAAATAAATTTAATTTGAGACTTTTTATGACTTAAAATAATTTTCTAGGTTAATATAACATGTTATTGTTGATTTAAGTAACTTTTTTCTAACTTATCATTATGTTATGAATTTCATAAAAATCATGTACCAAATAGTGTCAAAATTGACATAAATTAGTTTTTAAAACAAATATTATATTATTAATTGTTCTTTTATTCCTAAAAATCTAAGTATTATCCAAATGACTTAGATAAGGTTACATATATTAATAATAAACAACTTGGGGTTAGTTTTGCTTGATATAGTAAGTTTATTAACCATATAGTGTAAGAAAACAAAAAGACACGGTAAAAGTTAAATTATTTAACTTAGAGTTAAATCTAATTGATAAGGTTACAATAATAACCTAAACTTAGCTAAATCCTATTGGATGAGAGGATTTAGACCCATACCCTCCTTAGCTTCGAAATATATCAATTTGGAGCTATTTAAAACCGAACTTGACTTTATAATAAAATAATTTTTTTAGTTTTCCCAAAGGTGCCCCTCTCCTCCCTTATAAAAAGGCACATCCTCCCTCTCCTCCTCACACCAATTTAAGCATTCAAGCTCGGCCAAACCCTGCCAAAATCTCTTCTCCACTTCCCTGGTATCATCCCAGAGGTCCTGGTCTTCTTCAAAGACCATCCTTAGTTCTTTAAGTGGAGGATAAGAAAAGGCGCGTCAAAAAGAGGTAATATCCATTACCGATATTTTTCAATTTCTTTCTTCTTCAACTTCTTCTTCTTTAGTTGTTTCGTGATAAAGTAATAACATAAGTATTTCTTATACACTGATATGTTATTATAAATATGAAACAACTCTAATTAACCTTCTATCCATCCTACGGAAAAAGGAAATCACCGCGCGTGCGTACGTACGGAATACCGTCTCCACATCGTGGTGTAATCTATTTTCCGCCACCACCTTAATTGGATGGGTATAATGGTGTAATGAGTAACTATATATAATTATTATAAAGTGATATTGGTACTGAAATAGTATACATACACTTCAACACAAGTTCACGATCATGAGAACGATATCATCGCTCGTGCGTACGTACGGACTACCGTCTCCACGACGCGATGATATTCATTCTCCATGTTAACCGTTTAAGAATGATTATAAAGTATATATAAGCAATAATAAGGAAATATATGACATTATAAAGCTACTGTATTTATGTATATATGTATTTCATCTACTTACTTCCATTCAAGACAATAAGGAAAGGAAAACAACGTTCATGCGTACGTACGGACTACCGTCTCCATGAACGGTGTGTTTCACTCCATTTATCTATCTATTATATATATATACTGAATATATATGTTATATAAATCATGTTTTATATTATTGAAGTAAGTAAATCATGATATAAGTAATAATAATGTCAGGAACAACATGTCCAAACACCTACGATAAATGAAACGATTTTACCCAAAACGCTTCTTTAACATGGAATTTACAAAAGAACGGGTAATATAAAGTCATAAGTGAACCATATATGATATCATAACAATGAATCTGATTCTGTAATAAGTTAATGACATTATTTAAATCATTATACAGGAGGTTCAGATACGTACAAAGCATATCGGACATAAGGTAAGGGAAAATCTCGCAATCTCAATTTTTATCCGAGATTGTTTATACATTGAAATTTACTAGGGTGTATTTTATCATCCACATCCATGTTTCCTCAATATGTAATATTATTTCCATCCACCAAAAAAATTTTAAATCCATTTTTACCTTTTGGTGAGTTTTTAGTAAAAGATATGAAAGAAATCTTTTGTCGTTTTTCGTACGAGGTACTTGTTGACTTTTCCGACAAAAGTACGAGAAGAATGTTTTATTTTAACTTATATGGCATGAATGGATTTTTAAAACAGTATTTCCAAGAAGCTTCCCTTATAATTTTTCAAGTTTATATTTAATAAACTTCTTTTAGTTTAGAATTGTATGACTTGTTAAGAAAGGAAAAGTGTTTTTGAAGTAGAAAGGATATTTTCCTCAAGAATGATGTTCAAGTGTTTTATCAAAATAATTTTCCATCTAAGATAATAAAGGGTTCTGTTTCTATCCCTATTATTACATGGATTTGATTATGTTGTGATGGAAATATTTTTATGAATTCTTTTTTCTTATATGAATTGTTTTATGATGTCACGATGTTTAAAGATTCTCATTTTTATTACATGGGTTATGCAATGATGTATGATTTATGATTTTGTGGCACACATAAGAATGTTATCATTATGAGATGGGTGGGACCTATATCTCCCTCCAATGCATTGGGTAAAGATTTTCTATCTCATGAGATATACATGGCTGGAACGGTAGGTTATACCGGTTCAGTGAAACAGGACTGAAACGAGGGTGACTCGGTTCAGAAATGGACTTTGTACACTAAGATAGTCTTGGAAATGAGTATTGACTAATAATATATGATTCTCTATGATTATGTGTGTATTCCACAAAGCGTCATGTTTTATGTTATGATTATTGGGATTTCATTTCACAACTATGATTTATCCCATGTTATGAAATTATTCTCTCTTTTGGAGTTTAAGATTTCCAAAATGTTATGTTCTTATGAATATGATGTGATTGATATTTCTATTGTTTTCCCTTAATGAGCATTTGAGCTCACACTTTTATGTTTTCTTTTCCCCAAGATATAACGAAAAGTTTTAGGTATTAATAAAAGGAAGATCATTATGGGAGATGTTGAAGATCTTTCACCACGATTAGAAGATTATATTCCGAGTTTCCAAAGACACCAAACTATTACGATCCTTGTGTGTGTGTTTTTGTTATGTACAAAGTATTCCGCAAAAGTAATGTAATGTCCATGTACGTCAAGCATCGGGTCTCTACAGTTGGTATCAGAGGAAAGGTTTAGTCAATCTTTGTAAACTAGGATGCGAAAACATTAGTGGGATCCCTATAGATATTTCTAAGGTATGTCTAGGGATGTCCCGAAGGATAAGAATGCGTATAGGAGATAGTCCTAGAACTATGGTAACGATATTAGATTAAACCAAAGATGTTAGATATTGAAGTTACTCCCCCTTTATTATGATTTTTGCCTCTCACACTATTCTTTTTGGGTTTTAGAAAATGGCTGGAAACAAGATGATTCACGATAATGGAGGATATGATGGACAATGGAATGATATTTTTCATGAGCAACCAAATGAAATGGGATTTGGAAGTCTAAACATCATTATTATTCCGAATCAGAAATCTCATAATATGATCAATAATGTAAAATTTGGTAAGTTTCCTGACTCGGCTAATAAGAGAAAGACAGAGTTTCATGATGATCATAGAGGAAAGATAGTTCAATTTCCCCTATGTAAATCATGTGGGAAGAGGCATCAAGGAGAATGTTTCAAAGGAACTGGAATATGATTTGGGTGTGGAAAAGAAGGACACAAAGCCAGTAAGTGCAAAGTAAAAGGTTCAGTTAACACCAGGGATGAGGATAATGGTGTTGCTATGACATCAACAATGGTTAAATGTTTTAAATGTGGAATGTACGGGCATTATGCAAACCAATGCCCTAAGGGAAAGTCTCATGAAGAGAATCAGTATGGTCGTATGGGTATTATTTATGTGGATGATGATGAAGAGACTACAAATGATATGTGAGATGAAAGAATTGTTGACGTTCGGTCAATGTTTTAAGAATATAGTGGAATGATTACATGTTTATCATGTGTAATGTTGTATAAGTAATCTCATGGTACTATGGAATAAAGAGACATCTAAGGATTGTTACACTGTTGTCTTTCTTTGAGTTTTGAAGGTGTATGATTAATGTTACCAGTATCCATGAAAGGTTATTCAGATATTTCTGGAATGTAGATGATATGTGCATAATGAAGGGAAAACGAGAAAATGAAATATTTGACAGTATTCATGAGCTCATTATTGATATAAGGACTAAGTGATATCATGGTTTGAGTATATAGAATTTTGAAGATTTTGGTATGTGGAAAGTGTTAACTTTTAACTGCATTCATGTTTTCACTAAGGTTCAATGGGTATTCAAGAGAATACATGATTAAGGCCTTTGAATTTTTGGAATGTGACCAACAAGACATATCTTATGATATATGGGGATCAACGATGGTATTAAATCTCTGGTAATCATTTTCACTATATTATGAGAGTGGACTGCAGTATTATGGATAAGCCTAAAGATTGGAATGGATTATGTTGGACATAAGTTAGTATTGTTTAAAGATAGAAGTTGTTTCGATATTATTGATGGGATGTTATAGTAATATAGTTTTAGAAAAAGGACAACCTGCAGGACGGGTGACATCCCATCACGTCGGACAAGGCTGTGGGAATCGAACCCCCAACCGAAGTGTGACTGGCCTTTATCGCCTACCACTGGCCTACAGGAAGTTCATGTTTAGTAGAAACTAGTTTTATTTTATTATGCGGTAAGATATTTGAAGTATAGGTTCATTCTTGGAATCGTATATGATTAACCTCACCATAGATGGACTTATGTATATTTGATAACTTTTTCTAACCTTTTGTTTGAAAGAGATGGAATGACCCATCATTCTATCACATGATCAATTAACACTTCATGAATAACAAATTCAACTTCATTTCTTTAAGAGATGAAGTGGAAATTGTTCAAAGTATGAACAACAGTGAGATTGTACCAAAATAAAGTAAGAATTTATTCTAATTCAAATTATTCAACTTTAGGGAAATGATTTTGAAAACCAAGAATTTTGTCCTAGTGCTCTTATATCCGATGAATCAAATGGTACCTTAGATCATCACAAATTTATGGGTTTGTGATTGCTGGCTTTTCCATATCCATGTTCTCTACAACTTTCCATCAGAACATGATGGTTAGATTTCTCTTCCATATCCATATTTTCACCTATGTGGAAACCCAGTGATTAGTTTATTTGGGTAACTGTTACGTTTCATACTTTTGTTTTTAAAGATTGGTTTTGGTATTCCTTTTTACGAAGTGGGTTTCTATTAAAGAAACTTTCTAATAGTAAACCATTTATAACCCTGACGAATTTCGAGGGCGAAATTCATTTTAAGGGGGGTAGAATGTAACACCCCGAGATTTTATGAAAAATATTCTTTTAATTTCATTAATGTCTTGTGTTGTAAGCTACACCAAAAGGAGCTTTCACAACACGCATCCTTGACTTTCCTTACATTACACGCAATCACGATCTTCCTCGATAGCGTGTGTAGTACGCAATACCGAGTTTCACTAAACAACGATATGCTATTAAAATAATATTAAAACTAGCCGTTATGAATAATAATAACCAGTTTTTAAATTTTGTAATTTTTATTTTTCAAAATGGACTTCATTTCTGGATTCAGAATATCAAAATTAGCTTAGGGTGAAATTTTGGTACATTTCGGATAACTTTCTTTTTCTAATGAATAGTGAAAATTACTAAATTTTAATTAAAAATAACCTTTTTAATCAAAATAATTAATAGTGATAAATTATTAATTTGAGTGGTTTTAAAGTATATTTAGAATATATTTTTACAATTTAATACAATGTTGGTCATTGGATGAAATTTCACATTTAAACCAGACATAAACAAGTGTCAATCTTTTGGTAGTTATTATCTCTTAAAAACACGCTATTTGTTTTGACGACGAGAATTAATTTCTAAATTAATTTATGCAACTGATATGCTTTGAATTTTGTAAAATAGACATCATTTTTCAGTTCATAATATCAAATATATCTTAGGCCTAATTTTTGGTATTTTTCTGGAAACATTCATTTTTTGATGAATAGTGAAACCACTAAGTGGTAGTTAAAAAAATGAATTTTTCATAAATCCTAATTTTACCGCTTCTGTGAGTGGAATTTCAAAACTCCTAGAGACACGGTTGATGTCAGTAAGTAAAATGTGGTTCAATGAGATGAAAATAATTTTTGGTGAATAGTAACTTTTTACTTTTTTTTACCACGGTTAAAAGTAAATAGGTTAATTAAGGGTAAAAATGATATTATTATTACACTAAAAAATGTCCTAATTCTACTGAAAAAATTTAATTCGAACATAAACAACCTTAGGAATAAAATATGACCATTTAGGCCCACTTGGATTAGATTAGGACATTTATTATTAATTTATTAAAAGAAGGGTTAAAATAGTTAAAATCAAAGTTTAATAACTAAATCATTTTTAATATGAGGTTATACATAAGATAAATTGGACTATAAATCATCATTATAAAGATAAAAAGATTTCCTACATAATGGTATTTTATTTTTAATTTTTAGACATTAAATAATTTAATTTATTTATGACACAACGATGATGCAGTAATTATCTTATTAATGAAATATTGACATAATTGATGTTATAAATACCTAAATAAATGTAATTTGAGACTTTTTATGACATAAACTAATTTTCTAGTTTAATATGACATGACATTGTTGATTTAAGTAACTTGGTTTGAACTTATCATTCTGTTATGAATTTCATAAAAATCATGTACCAAATAGTGTCAAAATTGACATAAATTAGTTTTTAAAACAAATATTTTATTATTAATTGTTATTTTATTCCAAAAAATCTATGGTTCGGCCAAATGACTTAGATAAATATATATATATTAATAATAAACATCTTGGGGTTCGTTTGGCTTGATATAGTAAGTTTAATAACCATATAGTGTAAGAAAACAAAAAGACATGGTAAAAGTTAAATTATTTAACTTAGAGTTAAATCTAATTGATAAGGTTAAAATACTGACCTACACATGTCTAAATACTATTGGATGAGAGGACTTCGACCCAGCTTCACCTTGGCTTCAAAATATATAAATTTGGAGCTATTTAAAACCGAACATGACTTTATAATAAAATAATATTTTCAGTTTTCCCAAAGGTGACCCTCTCCTCCCTTATAAAAAGGAACCTCCTCCCTCTCCTCCTCACACCAATTTGAGCATTCAAGCTCGGAAAACCCCTGAAAAAATCTCTTCTCCACTTCCCTAGTGTAATCATAGATGTCCTGGTCTTCTTCAAATACCATCTTTTGTTCTTTAAGTGGAGGATAAGAAAAGGTGCGTCAAAAAGAGGTAATATCCATTACCGATCTTTTTCAATTTCTTTCTTCTTAAACTTATTCTTCTTTAGTTGTTTCGTGATAAAGTAATAAAATCAGTATTTCTTATATACTGGTATGTTATTATAAATATGAAACAACTCTAATTAACCTTATATCCATCCTACGGAAAAAGGAAATCATCGCGCATGCGTACGTACGGAATACCGTCTCCACGCCGTGGTGTAATCTATTTTCCGCCACCACCTTAATTGGATGGGTATAATGGTTAAATGAGTAACTATATATGATTATTATAAATTGATATTTATACTGAAATATTATACATACACTTCAACACAAGTTCACGATCATGAGAACGATATCATCGCTCGTGCGTACGTACGGACTACCGTCTCCACGACGCGATGAGATTCATTCTCCATTTTAACCATTTAAGAATGATTATAAAGTATATATAAGAAATAATAATGAAATATATGACATTATAAAGCTACTAGATTTATGTATATATGTATGTCATCTACATACTTCCATTCAAGACAATAAGGAAAGGAAAACAGTGTTCATGCGTACGTACGAACGATCGTCTCCATGAACGGTGTTTTTCACTCCATTTATCTATCTATTATATATATATATACTGAATATATATGATATATAAATCATGTTTTATATTCTGGATGTAATTAAATCATCATATAAGTAATAATAATTTCAAGAACAACAAGTCCAAACACCTACGATAAATGAAACGATTTTACCCAAAACGCTTCTTTAACATGGAATTTACAAAAGAACGGGTAATATAAAGACATAAGTGAACCATATATGATATCATAACAATGAATATGATTCTGTAATAAGTTAATGGCATTATTTAAATCATTAAACAGGAGTTTTGGATACGTACAAAGCATATCGGACATAAGGTAAGGGAAAATCTTGCAATCTCAATTTTTATCTGAGATTGTTTATACTTTGAAATTTACTGGGGTGTATTTTATCATCCACATCCATGTTTCCTCAATATTTAATATTATTTCCATCCACCTAAAATTTTTTAAATCCATTTTTACCCATTGGTGAGTTTTTAGTAAAAGATATGAAAGGAATCTTTTGTCGTTCTTCGTACAAGGTAATTTTTGACTTTTCCGACAAAAGTACGAGAAGAATGTTTTCTTTTAACTAATACGGCATGAATGGATTTTTAAAACATTATTTCCAAGAAGATTCCCTTACAATTTTTCAAGTTTATTTTTAATCAACTTCTTTTAGTTTATAATTGTATGACATGTTAAGAAACGAAAAGTGTTTTTGAAGTAGAAAGGATATTTTCCTCAAGAATGAAGTTCAAGTGTTTTATCAAAAATATTTTCCATCTAAGATAATAAAGGGTTCTGTTTCTATCCCTATTACTACATGGATTTGATTATTTTGTGATGGAAATATTTTTATGAATTCTTTTATCTTATATGAATTGTTTTATGATGTCACGATGTTTAAAGATTCCCATTTTTATTACACGGGTCATTAAATAATGTATGATTTATGATTTTGTGGAACACATAAGAATGGTATCATTATGAGATGGGTGGGACCAATATCTCCCTCCAATGCATTGGGTAAAGATTTTATATCTCATGAGATAGACATGGCTGGAATGGTAGGTTATACCGGTTCAGTGAAACAGGACTGAAACGAGGGTGACTCGGTTCAGAAATGGACTTTGTCCACTAAGATAGTCTTGGCAATGAGTCTTGACTAATAAGATATGATTCTCTATGATTATGTGTGTATGCCACAAAGCTTCATGTTTTAATTTATGATTATTGGGATTTCATTTCACTACTATGAATTATCCCATGTTATGAAATTATTCTCTCTTTTGCAGGTTAAGATTTCCAAAATGTTATGTTCTTATGAATATGATGTGATTGATATTTCTTTTGTTTACCCTTACTAAGCATTTGATCTCACCATTTTATGTTTTGTTTTCCCCAGGATATAAAGAAAGGTTTTACGTATTAAAAAAAGGAAGCTCTTTATGGGAGATGTTGAAGATCTTTCACTACGATTAGAAGATTATATTCCGAGTTTCCAAGGACACTAAACTATTACGCTCCTTGTGTGTGTGTTTTTGTTATGTACTAAGTATTCAGAAAAAGTAATGTAATGTCCATGTACGTCAGGCATCGGGTATCTACATCACAAAACATTGTTCTATAGAAGTTGGTTGCACCACATCAATATCTAAAATCACCAAGTACAATTCTATATGATCATTGCTACACTCTTTCCTGAATAAAAAAGATGCCTCCATCCAATCCTCATCATTGACCAGAAGGTACTCAATGTGATATAAAAATTTAGTATATTGAATATGTTGATATGATATTGATGCAATTGTTTGGTCATCCCACTTTTTTAACCAGAAATGAATGATATTTTGAACAGAATCCAATATCATACAATCATGATGATTTTCCACTCTTGCATGTGAAAAAATATATCTAAAACCCTGCTCAGTATAAATTACCTCAACATTTCAATAAATTTTTATAGACATTATTGCCTAGAAAAAAATAATAAATAAAATATTATATACAAATTAAAATTTTTAAGTATTTAAATTTCTTATGATTTAATAACTAAGATAATCATGGAAAATTTTCTGTAGATTGTTTCATAATAAATTTATAAAACTACAAAAATATAAGGGTCTCCTTATGCATCTATTAGCTCAAATTTAAGCTTCCATTAGTCTCTTCTCATACATGGTGTAAAAAACTTGCTTCAAACAACAACAGTTCATGATGAACATCCTTGTATTATAATGATACACACTTTCAAGTGAGTGAGTATAGTGGATTCAGATACGAAATATTTTTTATGAAGACACATATTTCCTTACATACTTACTGAAATGGATGACACACAATTTACGAATAGAGAAAAATATAAAATTATTACATATCAAATTACTAAAAAAACATGACATGAATTTTCAATCCTAAATGGTCATTCATCTCAAGATCATACAATTATCATAAATCAAATAATAGAATACAAAAACATAAACTATAAATTTCAATCTGACATTAAATAGTCATCTAAAGATCAGTAAACATTCTAAATTTATAATATGTTTTCATAAGATATTTATTATGTTCTAAATCATAACCCTTAATGTAATATATTTAATAAATAATATATATAAATAAATAAATTTGTAGTAGGACTATAATTAATATTTTTTACTATTATATATGATAAACTATAACTAAATTTATGATTAATATTAATAAACTCACTATTTAAGTTAATTAAAATTGAAATTATCACTATGGAAAGTTTAATAAAACGTCATATATTTTTATACCCCATCATAAAATCATTCAAAATTCATATTTACTTATGAATAAATAACCATGTCTTGGTCTTGAGACTTATTGTATGGATTAGTTTCTCATTATCTAGTAATGTAACCAAACATTATGGGTGAACTCCTAGAGTCTCTATTTTTTCATATTTTAGTAACCACCGGTATCCTTTCAAACAACAATGCCTCTTGTCAAAACCCTCTTATATAAAACTTATTGATAATCATCTCTTGTCAAAACCCTTCCTATTACGAAGATACTCACATTAATGTGATGTGGTCTAGGTTTATAAAATGCATAACATTTTTTAGGAATACATGAATTTCTTCCCATAATTATAGAAGGATGACTTATAGGTCATAAATGTGTAAAATAAAATGAAAATATTACAAATTATTTAACCACATACACAAAAAAGACATGAAATTTCCATTATGAATCGGTCGGTCATCTCAAGATCAATCATCAAACAATACAATAAGCATGGTTTTTGGTTTACTTAGTATGTTCTTCACATTGTATAACTTTACCAATAGCTTGATGTAATATATAATAAATATATACAACTAATTTCAATAATTTAAACTTTTCAATGTGTTTATGTATATATATATTAATTACTTTTATAAAATTTCATTAAAAGTAAAATAATTACTATACACTTGGGTCATTTTTAATTTTATAAAATTACATATGTATATATAATATTTTTGTCATTTTTCTACATTTAAAAATATAAGTAGTTATATTTTATACACTATTAAAAGGAAGACAAATTATTGATACTGAATATAATTTAAATTTATTACTTATAATAATAATTTTTTAAAATATTGATAGAAATAATATTACATATATTTTTTAATACATTTTCAAATGATACGTAATATAAATAATATATTTTTAATAATATATATAAATAATTACAAACTAAGTATATAGAATATATACATTTAATAAAAATATTTCTCTAAAAATTAATTACATATTATAATTAAAATTTCAATTTTATAAACATAGTTTTTAAATTTTCTAAACATTCCATATAAATTAAATCATATAACAAGAACTAATTTTTACATTCGTTCATTCATGCAATGATAAATATTAAATAATTAAATCATAGTCAAAAAATAAATAACATTTATACAATAAAAATTTTAAATATAAATATTACATTTTTAAAAAACCAAAAATCTATGTTGGGAAAGAAATCATGCATTTCATCACTGAAAATACCAATGGGGAGGAATGAGATTTTTAGGGGGGATCCCTTTTATAATAATTTTTTAACCGGATGTCTGAACCTCGTTCAGGCATCTACTTTCAATTTCATGAACGAAGTGTGTATACATGTCATGCTTCCTTTCCCATGAAAAGGAAGCATGAATGTGGTTCATTATTCTTTTAGAGAAGATTCAGAAGCATGAACACCATTTAAACTTCTCAAGTCCACTTTTTAAATAAATCAAGAACCGTATAACATTTGAAAAAAATTAAAAACCCATTAAAAACCCAATTGGGTGAGTTCTCGAAAGCTCTCTATTCTTGGGAGCACCAAGAATAGGGTTTCTAGTGTGATGTTGGGGATCAGATAATCCCCTGCTAATCGATGGTTACTTCTGATGGCAGTTTCATCGTACAATACTAATCAGTTCATTGGTTTCTTGTATCATACTGACTTATTACTTTTGATTTCCACGTCCTGTTGTGTCAACTGTAACACCCTAAGAATTTATAAATAGATTTATTATAGGATGCATAAAACACAATGTCTCTATAAAACACCACATTGTTATAACCTAGTTAAGTAAACATTATTTTCACACCACAGTGATTTAAATTTTGGAAAAACATACATACACGATTGTGTTCAGTAAGTTATTTAGAGTCTGATAAGACAAACATAATTTTTGTTTAATAGAAACACACCCTTATGAATAGTGTCATACCCTTATAAATATTAATGAATAGTAATTAATTTTAAAGCATTTGAAAAAATACAAACATCCCCCATCAATTTATAAATACAATTTAGACATCTTAAAAGTGTAAAAATGATCATAGTATAACCATTTATATTTTTGTATGACATAAATATTTAAATTACAATTTTATGATTATTTAAAAAATTTAAAATAGAAAATTTATTCTAATAAAATTTAATAACAAATTTTTACTTTATTTTATTTTGATTATCAGATAATTTTACAATACCATGATTAATTTCTCAAGGTCTTATAAAATGAGTTATAGTTTTAAAGTTGTTTTTAAGAATAAATTTTGATTTTATTTAAAAATTAAATTGAAAATATTTTAAAATTATTTTCAAAAAATGGAGTTAATTTTGTAATTCTACATATTGAAAAATTGTTAGGGTAAAATTTTGGTATTTTTCTAAAATACATGATTATTTAGTGAATTGTAAAAATACTGTTTTGAGTTTTAGGTAGTTTAATGACATCATAATGACAAAAAAATGAAAATAAAAGGTTGGTCGACTTGTGTACAGTAACATTGGACATGAGGTGTCCCATGTGGCTAAAAACATGGGAAAATACTTGGTCAAGTCTATGTTTTTCAAAAACTACTAATGATGTGTCTATTTGAAATTATTAAAAAAACACCCTCTCTTTTTCAATAAATACCCACTCAACCCTTCTTTTTCATTCATTAAAATCCATAATCCTTAAATGTCTAGTGTCTTACCTTCCTAGGAGTATTCCCATGGTATTTTTAATCCCCCAAGGTCCCAACTATCGTGTTTTAGGAGTTACTTTACAATATAAGGGAACCTTTCACCCTCCTCTTTTAGTCAGCACTTCTTTTATGTTATCTCTTAAAATTAACATTATAATATGTTGGGGTTTGATATTATGTATTATTATTAATATCATTTTTGTTTACATATGATTAGACACCTTTTTTTCTCTCATTAATTAAATTTATGAAATTTTATGTGACTTCATTAGGCTGCGGAATTTTCATAAGGGGTCTCTCAACATTTATTTTATTTTCAAGTTCATCTCTTTTCTTTTTCACTTCAAACCTCATATATACAAATGACCAAGATAAGTCGATTATCATATATATAATGGAATTATGTCATGTTAATTGAACAACCATCATCAATATTCTTACTCCCTCCCTTTAATTTTTATAAATGAAATCAATATCCATGAGGTTCCAATTTAAAACCTTTGTGGATGAAAACGTTTTGTTATTCAATTTCACCTTCATTACCAGCCATGAAACCATTTAGATGGTTGAAACATGCTATAATAAATTTATTATAGACTAATTATTATTCAGGAACTATTATATGTGCATATTATTAACTTATATCACAAAACTAGTTCATAATAATCCAAATACTGCCAAATAATCAAAGTGGTAGTCATCAAATGATTTACAACCATTCTAAATGAACTCTATTCCTTAAAAACAAGTGAATAGATTATGAAAATAATGAAAATGAACACTCCGGAATGCCATAATTCTATTTCAATAAGGAAATAAATGAACAAAATTATATTATTAATAACTAAATACATGTATAATAGGTTATGAATTAAGTTATTAATGAGTATAATTTTACATTCTAGGACCTTATGTTCAAGAGTGGACCACATTAAAACTTATAGTAAGGTTTTCTTTAACTCACTACCATTTTTGAGTGATTTTCCATATTCACTACTAATATTCATGTTTGATGTATGTATACTTCCCATCTATGTAACATATCATGAATATATTTAATTTCATGGTATAAAATGTATAACTTTAAAATTATTAATTTTGGGTCATACTAGTCATTTGATTACAAAGTGGTGAGGGTTTTCCACTTGAACTCCCATTTCCATTCGGGTTACTTTCATTGTCTAATAAAATCTATGAAATTGTTATGTATTATTTTTTACCCCTCATTAAATATATTTTACTGACTTAATATGTTTACCAATCATAATACTTCCTTATTTTATGTGTAGTTACATGTTTTAAAATGGAATTTCAAAATTGTTTCCAAAATACATGCCAGATTCAAGGGAATTTTTCAAATTTTTACCCATTTTCAAGGGAACCCTATAATATGTTTTTAGAAACCAAAATCATTATAAAATCACTCATATTATTATAAAAATACTATATTAATTCACTTCTGGTTTTATTCATTCACTTTTCCAAAAAAACTCCTCTTTTCAAAGTAAAAGGGTTTTTATCTCAAGAATTACTCGAAGATTTTATAAGAGTATCTTTATATTTTTCAACACTCTTATTGAATCTTATGTATTATTGGGATTTATATTTCATTTCATCATATACCATATTTAATTTTTTGATTTATTATTATTTTTTATGTGGATGTACTATCTGAAAACCATTTACCAATTAACTCTGAATGGTCAATGTTTATGCATAATGTTCAGGGAATGTTATTTAAATTTCATATATTAGTTTCAATATGAATGTAAATTTTGTTTATATTTATCCCCACTCATATTAGGAAATCATTGGACATAGAATGTCTTGGTTGGGGACCACTATATCCCCTCTGTGCAATGGTAGGTCTCTTGAGACAAACTACAGTCATGGCTCAAGGCCTTGACAAAATGATTATTTATAGTCTTGGCACGATGTTTTGATGGTACGGTTATGTTTTCCTGCATTATGAATTCCCTCATTATAAATCTAGTAGTCGAATTTTCATGTGGTCATTCAATTGTTGAATATTCATGATTATGTTTTATTATGGCATTGTTTATTCAAATCATATTCCTGCGATATTGTGTTCATTTTAATTATTTTTAAGGAAAAGTGTTTTCAATTATTCACAATGCCTAAGGATTATGTTATGATATCTTTCATTGTATTTCTTACTCATACTGAGGATTTGAGCTCACCCATTTTTTATGTTTCATTTTCTAAGGTGATGATGAATTTTATTATGAATGAAAAGATGAAATATCCTAGGAGTTATGGAAGTTGTCTAAGGATTTTCTATGTTGTTTTTCATTTCATGTTGTAATTTGGAACTTATTTATGTATCTTTATTCCAATAATACTAAACTACTCTGTCCTTCAAGATTCTTTTTACCTTTTTGTATGAAAATGTAATCAAATAAGGCACCGACTCTAGGGGACAGGGGTCGGGTCCTTACATCTACTCAATGAGATCCAATTGTGGTGTGTTAGGATGTGCAATGAATGTGTCCTCCATTATAGTTGATGAACCATTGTTTTCTATCTGAGGGAATTGGGTACTTTTGTAGAGGAAATTTTGATGATTCTCATTACAATTTCCTTTCTACCACTACATGTGGTGTCAGTGTAGAGGTATTGTTTGAAAAGTGGGATTATGTTAAATCAACCAACATAGAGGCTGTGGTGGGTCAGTCACGGTTGGGTGTTGAGAGGTATACTCTTGGAGTATCTTTGGATAGTGTCCCACTATGATATTAGACTCAATTGAATAATAAATTGGATTGAACCTAACTTATTATATAGGGATATAGACTCAATTAAATCATCTTTTATATAGTAATTTGGGCATGGATTATGTTCTCTCACAAAGTAGTTATGATTTTTCAGGTCCATGATGTGTAAGGAACAAGTGAACGAATAAAATGGGAGAGCATTGATTGATTTAAGTGTACCGTTTTTTATTCTATATTTTTTTAATCACAATATTTTCATTAAAATGTGATTTATGGAATTATGAATATTTCCATGCCACAATTTTTTATTATATATCTATGATGCATTATTATTCTTATCAATCCCATCATGTAATATTTTATATATAATTTTTTATAATATTGAATGATTAATATGGGACATGAATAACTAAATATAACCGATATGTTTGTTTAGAGGTTTCAAATTAATAATTTAGTTTACATATTTAAAATAGAAAAGAAACAAACAGTTGTTGAACACATAATGATGGTGTGTACAAATGTCCAACAAACAAACCAAATATCAAGAAAAAAACATCATGCATGAAATGACATGTAGTAATTATGTGATTTTAGGAAATAATAGTGAAATAAAGAAATAAAAATAAAAGGGGATAAATCATGTGTAACAAGTAGGCAGTGAAATCTAGAGAAATGTGGGTTGTGAGAAACCTTAATTGTTTTCATTTAAGTTGTTGTTCCTTCATTCAAGAAAAAATGTTAATATATAAAACCAATTACCAAGAAAAAATAAACCCAATAATCAATGGGGTGTCTCTAAATTGGTATTCACCAACATCTATCTCCAGACTGACATTCAATACCTCATGTTAAATTGCAGGTCTGAATGTATCATTGGTCACTGTTAACCATATTCCTTTATTGACTCCAACTAAACTCCTCTATAAATATTGATATCCCCATGTGGGTTCTTTATTATTTATTAAATATTCCTCATTAATCCCCATTGACGAAATTCTTGAAATTGCATTTTCTTCTAATTTATAAAAATACATATGGGCTTCACTAACTTTGTTATATCTCCCAACTTGGTTTATATTCAAATTACATCTTTTCTTCAACAACTATTTTCCATTTGTCACTCATTTCTATCAACTAATGATATTAGTTGACTATTTGATCAAACTCATCCATATCATAATCTTTAAATATATCCTTCATCATAATGAAATCAACTTCTTGTAATAGCTTCCATTCAATCTTAAAGAACATTACACATAAATTGTGGAACTAGCTAAATTCCATGTTAGACACAAACATTAATTGAAAATGATCTTGGCCTCTTCCATTTAACTATACTAAATATTCACTTCAATCCCTCGTACCCAATTCTCCAATTTTTTCTCATGACCCCAAATCAAGTTTTTAGAAGTTGCAGAAGCATCACCTCAACTTTGAATGACCCCAGATGTGATCATATAACCTCACTCATCTAATCCCATTAACTCCATCATCTTATTTAGATTATTGGGAGTTCATAGGCTCATACATCCAAATCAAAATTTTCTATAATCACACTATAGTATATAAAACCACCCTAAAAAAGTTCTACATCTCAATAAGTCATACAATTATTTAAGAATTTGGTATACAACCTTCCACAAACGCTTATTCAAATCACTAGGAATAATGAGATCCCTCCAACTTGATGTAGTAGATAAACAACATACAATAAACACATAGACTCATATTCAATACATTAAACTTAAAAAAAATCAAATTTTAATCTTCTTACATAAATCAATTTTAAATAACCAAACCAATACATTGGTACTTGAATTTTCCTTCAAACATTACTCGCATTCCATTGATTATATTTAGTGAACATAAGTGTCTCCTCATCCATAGAAAATAGTCTCTAGCCTGGATGAGTTGTCATCCTCTATTTTATTTTGGGAACATTCTGTGATTTCTCCAACTGATACATTCGATTTATTTCCATCATCGATGAGAACAAGTTTCTCATTATTCTCTATTATTGAATGGGATCAAACATTATGACATAGCTATAGATGGGATTCTCAAACATTAATAAGAATAGTTCTTAGATGGTGATAGAAGATTAATTTCCTTTAATATCAAATTTTATCTACCTTATTGGAGTTATTACAATAGTTTTTGGGAGGGGGTACAATGAAATAAATAAAATATACAACACCAATAAGTACTCCGGGAGACTCGAACTCAAGACCTCCTGTCAGAAATCTCATTGGTGTTACCACTAGGATACACACATGGGGGAACCCGATGTTCTTTAGATAATGCTTCAGTCATTTATTCTACTTAAATTAACCCATCATATTTTTACATATTCAATTACTTATTAATATTACACCTATATCCCATTCTAGGCTTAATAAACTCACATTAACTAATTGGATTCGTATTAAGACACTACATAAGTTTATTATGCTCCGTTACTATTTAACCAACCTCAATAATTATTTATAATCTAGGAATGTTCTTAATTTATACCCATTAATCCCCCCCCATTTGGGTGGTGTTTGGGGAATCGTTCGTACGTTGTGGGGTCGAGTCTGCAGGATTCTTTATTTTTGGTGGTTTCTTCGATGTGTGTGCACTATAATTGGTAGTTTTATCCAACATCTTCCATTCAATAAATGCGTTAATGTGTAGTCTTTTGGGGTCTAATCAGCTTCCTAGACGTTTAATCTCTTAGCGATAACTTGATTACTTCAGTGGAAACTGAAAGTAAGAAAATAAATTATCCTATGAGTGTTGGAAATTTCTTAAACAGACCAAATATAATCTTTCGTTATGGTGTGACATTAAAATCTTCATATGATTCTAGATTTTGAAATCCTTGAATGTGGATAACTTTTAAAAAATATCCAATAAGTGTGTAGATTGAAATGCCCTTTGTGACAACTTGGAAATTATTATACGGGAAGCTTCTTCAACATATCTTATGGACTGGACAAACATTGTAGTCATATGATACAAAAATTCATAATGAAGTTTTACTTTTCTGTAAAAAAATCTTTGTAAATTCATTCCAATAAAATAAAATAAAATAAAAAATTTAGAAACAAAATTAATGAATTCGTATACTTCATGCATATTTAAAATTAAATCACCAAACAAAATTGTAGTTTCATTATAGTTTATGATGTTTTTCACTATATAATAATTGAATTTAAAATTATTTCCATGAAATGATATTTGAAAAATGATTCAATCAAACATTCAAATATTAATTCCATCAAAATAACTTTTCAATAAATATTTTATTGACAAAAACTAGAATTTGGTTTTCAAAAGTTTAAAAAATTCAACAAAATAATTTAAAATTATTTATAGATAAAAATAATCCTATTAATAAATATATATAGAAAATTAAAATTTCATCATATATGAATCAATAATAAATAATTCTCCATTTGTATAATAATTTGACATTAAATACTCAATTAAATTTCTGAAATAGATAACGAAAATTTGTATCAAAATGATTTCACACCAAATTCCTTCACACATGAATATTAACTTTTACTCAAGAAATTAATTTACCAAATTCATAGGATGTAAATATATATTAAAAGTTACATTTGTAATGCCGATAAAGAGATCATTTTTAAACATTTTTCTCATTGATTTTATCATGTAATTACGGATTCGTTCACTCTCAAATAAAACTGGTTTGGAAGAAATTTAGTTTTAGTTTTATAAAAAATTATTAATTATGAAAATTTTTAAAATATTTAGGGAAACAAAACATTTTATTATAATGTTCTTTGGAACTTCCCTTTTCCTCCAAGATGGAAAATCTCAAATAAGTTAATCAAAAAAATTAGAAACAATTGGTGCTTGAGTTGGTTTAATAATTAAATAGAATCAAAATTAACTCATAAAATCATTTTAGATTAATGAATAAAAACTTCTAAAGGATTAGGAGTTCATTTCATATCCCATTTGTTTCTGACGCTTTCGTCGGGGCGCGCGCGCATCCGTCCGTGGAGGGGGACGTGTGTCGCTTTGTTGCCCCACATTCCCGCTTTCCAAAGGCGGGCGGCATTCGCTCCTTATTCAAGGAGGTCTACTCCTTGATCGAAACAGGATGATGGGATGTCGGTTCTTCCTCCTGTGGATTCCTCCTCAGAACTCGTCACCTAGTCTGAGTCTCCCTCATAGATTTAATACGTAGTTCGTGAAACTCTTCCCAGTGCCATGTTTCCATGGACGCCGGTTAATTACACTGCTTCTGTCGGGACATTCCAAAGGGTCCAGTCAGGGCAGCAACATTCAGTTGGGGGAGTAGTCACGTTGAGGCATCAGTAGCGTGTCTGGATGCTGGGGAACCTGGCATATCTGTCTGGTATCCCTGGTCACAGGGCTTCGCGAGGGCGTGGAAGCCTGAGGCATCCCACATCGAACGCGGGGAATTATATTCCATAGACACATATCTGAGGTTTTCCTCAGCTTCCCGTGTTTAACACAGGGTACGCCACGAGTTTAACGTCTACCGGAGACGGATCAACCCAATCCGGAGTGTTAGCTAGGATAGATCGGATTGAGGGATTTCCCTTGAAGGGATGCCGATACCGGGGCCAGCCCATGGGCGGCTGTGAAGTGGAGCGTACTGACATGGTTTCACTTAGATATAGCGGTCCAGGCGAGAATCGGGATGGGCGGAAGATGGACGAATGGAGTAGAGGGGGAGTGAAATGGGACCATCGTAGGGGCGACAGTGAAGTTGGACTTGAGCCTTGAGGGGGCTTCCTACATATCCCCGTGGAAGGAAATCAAAGTCCGTGTAGTTCGGGATGGTGCCGGTAAACCGAAGTGAATGTGGACCTTGGTCCGATGGGTATCGTCAGCGTACCGACGTGAAAGTAGACCCGTGGGTCCACTGGTGGTGGGCTTGAACCTTGAGAAGGTTTCCTTCGTACCATGCCCTGACAAGGATCAAAGTCCTCGTAGTTCAAAGGATTGAGGGAATACAGTTTAACGTCATGTGAGACGGTAGCGAACCCTGACGTGAATAAACGACGGGCATTGGGTGTCGGTGAACCGACGTAACTGAGGGACCTTGGTCCAATGGGAAATGGGCTTGAAAATGGGGGCCTGGCAGACCGACTAGGATACGGTCGAAGCCAATGATTGTTGGACTTGAACCTCGTGGAGGCTTCCTACGTACCATTACTTGACATGGATCAAAGACCTCGTAGTTCAATTTGGGGAATACAGTTTAACGTCATGCGGGACGGGGGTGAACCGACGTGAATGAGGTCGGAATGACCGGATGGTGGGTTTGAACCTCGTAGAGGCATCCTACGTACCATGACTTGACATGGATAAAAGACCTCGTAGTTCGGGTTGGCCACAACGGCATGCCATCGGGCTGGAATTGCAGTTTAACGTCGTGCTGGACGTAGGTAGAACTCAACGTGAATTGGATGATGGATGGGCTTGAACCTCGTGGAGGCTTCCTACGTAACACGCCTTGACATGGATCAAAGACCTCGTAGTTCAAATGGGGTTTTGTCGGCGAACCGACATGAAAGTGTACCTTGGTCCAATGAGTGGTGGACTTGAACCTTTGGAAGGCTTCCTACGTACCATGCCTTGACATGGATCAAAGACCTCGTAGTTCAAATGGGAATGGGTGTGCAGTTTAATGTCATGCAGGACAAAGGGAGGGGCATACAATTTAACGTCATGCTGGACGAGGGTGAAACTCAACGTGAATGGATGACCGAGCAATGTGGCTTGAACCTCATGGAGGCTTCCTACGTACCATGCCTTTACATGGATCAAAGTCCTCGTAGTTCGCTGTGGGCGGGGGTCAGGGTCGGTGGTCACTCTAAGCCCACGTGCTCGGTGTGAGAAACAAGAGGTTGCAAGGACCTGACGATCACATCGCGAAGGATGCATCCGTGAGAAGCGAAGAGGGGCTTACGCATTAGGTGGCCCATGGTGCTGAGAATTACACCAGGATGGAGGCCCATGGTGCGACAAAGTGCAGGAAAAATGGACCTTGGTTCAATAATGGGAGGTGCCTCGTTCCCTATCACTCCCTCCACTGACCTTGGAAGTGGGGAAGTACGGAGATGCAGAGGTACATCCATCTGTTGGGGAACTAGGGTCGCCCTTCTCCTATGAACATACACCACTCCAATAAAGAGGATATCATCCCTTGTGGATGAGTGATTCCATTCCTATGGAGATGAGTGGTGTAAAGAATGTTTGAGCTGGGGGGACCCTTCGTGAGAGGCACGAGGTCGGGTCACAGTTTAACGTCATGTGTCGAGGACGTGGTGCTTGGCAGTTTAACGTCCTACAGCTCAGACGAGGTGGGTTCCTTCCACACCTCTAGGACTTACATAACTGGTACCCTCTGGTCCTTGGGGAAGGGAAGGTACCAGTAAGTCAATGGTCAAATGGGGTTGTGGAACAAACCATCAAGGGGTCCACGTTTGCGTGGCTATGCGAAGAAGCAATATCCGTTAGCGTGCCTACGCGAAGAAGAATTTGGCGAAGCAACGCTACGGGTGGTATAGTCCATGGGACTTTGAAATCACAGCGTGAAAACCTGGAGGGTCGCACGGGAAGAGGAATCGCTAAGCAAAGGAGTGTGCTTCGCGAAGTGGAGTGCCTTGGCCTTAGCATGGGGCATAGGTGTGAGTGGAAGGTGCTTCGTGAAGTGGAACAGTGTTCGCGGAGCACTGCCTCGCGAAGAAGAGGTGCCTCGTGAAGCAGGGTCCTGCGAAGTAGTGTGCTTCGCGATGTGTAGCGATCCTACCTTATCATAGGAATCACTAGTGCAGGTTGGGTGTTTCGCGAAGCATAAACGCTCTGTGGCTGCCCGGGTTCCCTTGGGAATCCCCTTCCTTCGCGAATGCCCTTGAGCTTCGCGAAGGGAATCTCTCTCGGAATAAGGGCTCAAAACGATACAAATCAGCGGCGTCTCGCGAAGTAGAAGTACCTCATGGAGCTCATCATTCCCAAGGCAAAGAGTGCTTCGTGATTCAGGAGAGGAGAAGCCGAAAGGGTGGATTGTTCGTCTTTGGGACTCAGGGGGAGTCTAGTATTTATAGGCAAGGGGCGCCGCGAAGCAGAACTCGTGCGCCGCCTCAGGTGCTTCGCGGCGCGCTCGCGAACGTCAAAGTCGTCCGCGGAGGGTACCACCTCGGGAGCTTCATGGCGGGTCGCGAACGTCAAATGAGTTCGCGGAGGCTTACCGCCTCTGGAGCTTCGTGGCGGGTCGCAGACATCAAATGCGTTCGCGGAGGATTACCGCCTCTAGAGCTTCGCGGCGGGCTCGCGAACTTCAAATGGGTTCGCGGAGGATTACTACCTCTGGAGATTCACGAGGCCGCGATGATCAAGGTCCTTCGCGTCGGTCCGTCGCGTCGGTCCTTCAGGACGGTGCTTCGCGGCGGGGCTTCGCGGCGGTGCTTCGCGAGGCAGCGTACCGGCCTTCTTTTTTGTTCCTCCCTTTTGTGCAATATTTTGGTGCCATCAAATGCCCCCCCCCCTCAGACTTGGAGCCACGGAGGGCGAAGGGTCGAAGTCTGAGAGAAAATCACCAAAATTGTCGGTGGTTCGCGATGCGGCTTCGCGAAGGGTGCCCGCGGTGCTGACTGGGGCCACAGATCCGGACGCGCCGCGATGCACCGCGCGGGTGAGGGGCGTCGCGATTCTCCAGGGTTTCCCCCTATAAATAGGGGGGTCGACCTCTTTTGTCTTCACGTGACTTCCTTGTCTTTTTGCGCTCTCGACTTCGCGAAGCTCCGCGTACTCCGCGACAGCCCTCCGTGAATCGAGCTTCGCGGCGAACCGCGGGTCTCCGACTCCGCGTCTACGCCAAGCGAACCTCTGCTTGTCGCCCTTGGCCAGACTTCGCGGCGTGGTCTCGCGACCGATCTTCGCGATCCGGCTTTGCGATTCAGCTTCGCGGTCGAGCTTTGCGATCCAACTGAAATAATTCTTTTCTGAGGGCCAGAGTCAAAATGGCCCATCAAGAGGCTGTATTGGGGGTGCTTGCAGATGCTGCCCGTCGGGATGAGATGGCCAACCGCCCAGGCCTTGGGGAGATGGTCCGAAGCCATTCAGACCACACTTCTTTGACAGATCTTCTATCGGAGGGTCAGAAGAATTATCCGCAGTGCAATAAACTGCCATTGTATGACTTCGGGCTGATGGATGACGTCTTTATCCCTAAGGCGAGTAGGGACGAATCAGCTTGCTAGTTCAGGAGCATTCCATGCCAGCACCAATGGTTCAGGGCAGCCGATGGTCACGCACAAGAGAACTTCCCACCCGTCACCGCCGACTGTCTCTACAACCATGCAAACAATATTGACGGGAAGCCACTGCAACCGGAGACATCACCTCCTCTCTACCGTACCATGGTGAAGGCGTCTTTGCAGGATTCGAAGAAGGGATGGTCCGATGAGTGGGACCTGTGCCAGGGCAGCAATTTTACTGACGACTGGGCCTGGGCCTACTGGGTAGGCGCCTCGTGCGAGGAGTTTGGGGTCGAGTTGAGGAGAGTGGGTTTCTATGAGGCGGTATGGGCCTCCCAATTACACATTTACCAACCCAAGAAACTGATTCCGGAACTACTGAGCAGATGGTCTTCTAGGACCAACACTTTTCACCTGCATCACGGGGAGGTGGGCATCAGCCTGTGGGATGTCCACCAGATTTCTGGGGTCCCGATCTTGGGGGCCATGTATGACGAGTTCCTCCCCGTCATCAGCGCGTGGAAGGATACGGAGCAAATGCCACAACTGGCGTCGACGCTGATGTCACTTGTCCCTGGAGAGGACAAGGAGGCAGTGAGGGATGTCCACTTTAGAAGATGGTTCAAATTCTTCCTGAATTTCCCAGAGAATCGAGAGTTCCCTCTGAGGCCTCGAACTGGTCCAAGTGCGGCCCAACGGGGCAAGGGGAACTCATATTAGTGGGTCTTGGAGGACAGCCAATGGAAGACTTGGGGCTTCAATGTCAGCACTGAACAACAGCCGATAGTCAGGCTGGTGGCGTTCATCGCGGCTCTCATCTGTGGTTGGATCCTACCGGTGAGGGATACAAGCATGGGGGTGCGGCCCAGCTCGTTTATCATGGTGTCGATGTTGGCCATGGGGCAGCAGATCAATCTGGGGATTCCGATGCTCACCAAACTGTACAGAATGTTGCGGCATATTAGCGAGGGAAAGAAGCCACCAAGGATATGTGGGCCCATACACCTCCTGTATGGGTGGATCACATCGCATATCAAGGGGATTTATGAGAATCCAAACCCCATTTCGCCACCAGGATCAAACTTCCGCCCCTCCATCCTGAACGCGGTCGGGAGCTTCCCATTCAAACTGGTCGTTCCGATGGTGCTGAATCGGGTGTGGAGGGAGAATGAGTTCAACTTCCACCCCTTCCCATTGCCGATGGGGATACTTACTGATGACGGGCGGGGCACGGAAGAACATCGGGCTTACCTCCTGGCCTTTCGAGAAGGAGTATTGGTGGCACAGATAGATCGTGAGCCACTCTGCGAACCGTACACCCCGCATCGGTTTGCGAGGCAGTTCTGGTGCCTCCAGCGGTTGACCCCGTAGGTCTACTTGGAGGTGAATTACGAGGAGCACCCATGTGTGATGAGGCAGTAGTGGCTCATGTTCACACAGGAAGATGGGAAGATGCGGATTGCATTGCCTCCATCCACCGCCGCTTTCGGATTGGTGAGGGAGTATGCAATCAGTTGGGAGGCTGCTTACCCAGGGGAGATGCTGAGGCAACCAACTATCCGGTTTAGTGACGGTGGGCCTCCCCTATCCAGAGGTCGGGGTCGGAGGGCAACTTGGGCCGCTCGCGGTAGCGGGGCTTCCATGGCGGAAAGACCCGCACCGGCCGAGGGTAAGGCAGCAGCGGTGGATCTGGTGATTCCGGAAGAGCAAGACCATCTGAAGGGGCGGCCACTGAGAGAATTTCGTAGGATATCCACCCAGGCTCTGGGGAAGCAGCTGTGTCAAATCGACATGGCAGTGGATGCTGTCTTCTCGGAAGCCTGGGACATTTGAGATGTCAACCGACAATTCCTCAGCCCACCCGAGATATGGGCCCACCTGAATCGCCTCGGGATGGAATTTTTGGACATAGGCCCGATTTGGGCTGGATTCATGGAATCTCCGGCGGAGGCAGAACAGTACCTGGACGAGCGGGAGGATTACGTCCACTCCAGTGGTTTTCCTCGCCCAATGACAGACCGGGTGAGGGTACTGCTGAATCAGACGGTCCCCCCACTGTTATCGGCTGTCGATCTGAGGGATTGCTTCCCCCTACCGGAAGAATCATAGGACTCCTCTCGGGAGGATGAGGCTGGAGGAGGGAGCCCGTTGGAGGAGGGCGAGGTCGGAGACTGAAGCTCAAATTCCGACAAATTCGCAGAGGCTCTCTAGGTAGCATTCTGAACTTCTTTCCTTACGATCCGTTCTTGGGTCACTATGAACTTCTCACCAATGTTTGAGCCATGCAGGAGGAAATTGTTCGCATGACTCGTTCTCTCTCCTTGGCGGGTGATGATGTGGGACCTTCAGAACCTGCGCCTATGGCTGCGTCCACTTCCGCATCCGGTGGGACCAAAGCACCCGAGGTGGCTCCTCTGGAATCTCCAGACCTTCCAACAGTATACGGAGGGCCTCGTCTCGGGGTCTCGTTAGTACCGGCTCAAGAGAAACGCCAGGAGGACGATCTCCATAAGTCTCCTCTACCGGTCTACTCGTTGTCATATGTAGACCATGCTTGAAAACTGACATTTATGTCCCTCTCTGTCGTACAGTTCTTCGACTAGCGTGGGCTGCTGCGGCAAGACTGGTCGGGTTGTCTGGTGGCGCCCCTCCTAGGGGCATACCGGTGATGGTGGCGATAGTCCCCCCATCTCCTCAAGCTGCGAATCACATCATCACTGGCGGGACCACCAGCAGGGCCGTCCCCGAAGTCATTGAGGTGGACTCCGAGGAAGAGGATCAACCGGTCGGTCCCAGTCCCGTCACGCCTGCTTCGGCACCAGGTGTCATACTGGATTCAACAGCAGATGTAGATCCTATCGTGGATTTCCTGCAGGCGTATCCCGCATACGAGCCTGCCAATCACGCAGACTGGTACGAAACAGCCTCCGTTGAGGAAGACATCAGCATAGTCCGCCGCCGGTCGTGGAAGCTGATCGCGCGCTTTATCAAGGACACCCCCAAGCGCAATGGCTGGCCAAAATTGATAGGCTCCGCTCGCGGTTGTGCGAACTATGTTCTGGGGGAGTGGATGCCCAACGTCCTCATGCACTCATCCAAGATCTTATGGCTGAGAAGATCTGGGAGCATGATCGTGGGCTCAGTGTGGGCTGGAAGCGAAGGAAGGCAGCCAGCATCAAGAAGCTCCAGGAGGCTGAAGGCGAGGTCCAACAGATGCAGACCCGGGCAGATGAGCTTTCAGCCTCTCTTGATGCACAATTTGAGATGGTCTCATGGTTGAAGGCCCAGCTGGCGGAGGCAGAAGAGCATATGAGGCAAACCTCTGGAAGGATGGATGTCGTTCAAGCTGACGTAGAGAAGGACAAAGCCAGGACTGACGAACTGCGCCCTACAGCTGCTGAGGAGGAGCGTGAGCTAAGTCAGCGGCAGCAATCCTTGGATGCCACAAGCCAACGGGTGGCGGAGCTGCAACGCTCTTTTGACAGGGTCAACCCATCCATGGGGGGAGTCGACCCCCGAGTATTGTAACAAACCAAGAAACCTTTTATTGGTACTTTCTTGCTTCAAATTTTTCTTCATTGCTTTGAACGCCATAGCACGCACGATTTCCACTGTTTGAATTGCCTTGTTAGGTCCCTACAATGTTTGTGGGACGTTCGGCGACAATTCCCCAAGCCCACGTGGGTCGAGCCCGATGTGGGAAATAGGAGATAGTTGCCCTCTCATCTAACCTAACATAGGAGTGGGGATCATGCTCCGGGCACCCGGGATTCGGATTACCAGTCCAGATTCTTGAAAGATGGGAGAGGCTTGATCAGAGAAGGAATTTTCAGGATAGCCGAATTACTGTTTCTTCAGCGTGCTCTTATACACGAACGGGGCAACGCTAGGGGCACTGAAATCGGTCCAAACATATGACAATGGGAAGTGTGAATCACAATACCCAAAATCCAGAACACTGTGGGGATGGCGTGACAAT
Source organism: Viscum album (assembly GCA_963277665.1). Lineage (NCBI taxonomy): Eukaryota > Viridiplantae > Streptophyta > Magnoliopsida > Santalales > Viscaceae > Viscum > Viscum album. The sequence goes on from OY728142.1 coordinate 1,338,886,097, forward strand.
AATGGAAAACCGTTAACCTTAGAGGAGAAGCGGTATCCTTACTGTGTTAGCCTGTAATGGGGACAACAAATGAGGGTAGACTGTTGACCATGTTCGAAACACGGGACCATGTCACAAATGTTGTTGATCCATCCTTCGGGACATTGGCCCAGGATAGTTGGCGGACCACAGGTCAAACATCCATACTGTTAGGGGGTCCTTCCAGACATGACCCGTCTTCCGGAACATTGGCCCAGGATGGTAGGTGAGCCGATGCGGCATGAGACCAGGCCGTTAGGGGGTCCCGTGAGACTTGAAAGGGGAAGAGGGTCCGAATAAGGGGCACACAAAGCCTGTAATATGGAGTGATGGTCTATCCGAACAGAATCCAACACTTAGGTAGTTACACCACCATGGTGGGAGTACGCCAGATGGGCGCATCGGTTTGATCATGGATCATTCCTTCTTTTAGACCGGGCTTCTCTGGCGAGGGGATCTGTCATGTCCCAATGGGATCTTGGGGCATCCTGAAGTTGTTCAGGGTAGAATCACAGCTTAGTGTCATGCATTGAGGACACATGGGCTCCTGTAGTTTAACGTCATACGATATGACGTGGAATAAAAGGGAAGATCCCAGGGAGCGTGTGGCGCGGTAGATATGAAACCGATGTGAATGATGACTTGGAGTCCAAATCATACCACATACCCCCGGAGGAAACTCTATAGGTCGAGGGACCAAGAGTGAGGATTGGGCTGGGCCCGAAGCAGAGTGGCCAGGCGTTCCTACGTACCCCATGAGGATGGGAATCAATCCATATATAGTTCTAGAAGCGTAGTTTAACGTCATGTGGGACGAAGAGCAGCCCGACTGTGTTGGTACACATCCTGCCAAAACTACTAAGCCCACGTGAGTCGTGCTCGGTGTGGGAAACAAGAAGTAGTGGTGGGGATTTCCCGACACATAAAGGGGAAGGTTAGGGAAAATGGATGCTCAGTAAATACCAGACCAATGACACTAACACGATCTTGTGGAGCACCTAGATGTGCAAAGAGAAAGAGCCGAGTATGATGGATTTTCACTTGAACAAGAGGAAGTGGAAATGTGTGAATCATGGCACTCAAGATTCAGATCACGATGATGGCAGCACGACGATGGAGGATAACTTCTAATCTTGTTCGCAACACAGCATCCTGTCGCATTAGCCTAGAATGGGGACATACAAATGAGGGTCGACCGTTGACCCTGTTTGAAACACGAGACCGTGTCACAAATGTTGTCAAATATTCATAGGGACGTTGGCCTGAAATGATCGGAGGGCCCTTAGGTCCAGCATTCATGGAGAGCCCTTAAGCCTAGTATCCATGTCGTCCGAGGGTCCTTTTGTATGTGGAAGAGGATGATGATCCAAATAGCGAGCTCATGAAGCATGGTCGTGGGATGAGGGGGATGTCCCTGTAGAAATCTCACACTTCGGTCTCTTTGTCAAAACACATCTGAATACAACAACGAGACATATTATATAGAGGGAGCAGAGTCCTTTCCCATAGGGAGATCTTAGTTTAGGGTCGTAGAATTCAGACCATGGATGGGAAGGGACATAAGAGGCACATAGTGGAGTATCTCAAACACCTGGCGTAAATAGGAATAGGGGGTGTGTGCGGTGCGATGAACAACCTGGCATGAATGAGGACGTAATCCCATACTACACCGCACGACCTCTTTAGGAGAGGTTTTTTGTTAAAGGACCGAAAGAGAAAGTTAGGCTGGGCCCGGGGAGAAGTGCCCAGGTGCTCCTACGTATCTCATGAGGATGAGAATCAAGCCATACGTAGTTCTGGATGGGCCTTAGACCGTAAATGGGTAAAGGGAGTAGAGGACACATGACAACAAAACCCGACGTGAAGGAGGACCTAATCCCTACTTACCATGCGTTCTCTAGGGAAATGCTCGAGTCGAGGGACCGAACACAGAGGTTAGACTGGGCCTGCGGGGAAGTGCCCGGGCGCTCCTACGTATCTCATAAGAATGTGAATCAAGCCATACGTAGTTCTTCAAGCGTGACATGGTAAGATACCAGTACCAGGGAAAAAGGGGAGTGCGGGCGTGGCCCTTGCACTAAAATAAGTGGAATTTGATGAATCTTGTTTGTTGATTAAGGTGAGTGGTTTTTTTGTGAAGCGACATGCCTAGAACAGTATGCCATGATGTCACCACAAGGATCAAGCCGTGATGGGCGTTGACAAATGACATGGCACGTGTCCAATACCCAACGTGATGTCCTCTACAACGAGGTCACCACAATGCAGTGCCGTTTTTCGTCGTGCGGCCAGGATGATGATGTCACAGTTTAGGGTCATATGATAGGACCAATCATGCATTTTATCTTCATGCAGTGCAGACGTAGCCGAGACGATGCTATGCGGGAAATGTGTGCAGTGTTATAAAAACAATTGATGGAGACTGATCCCACATCAAATTGTATGCCAATCGGAGAGGAAGACCTTAGTCCAAGGGGCCTATGTAAAGGTAAGAGGTGAAACCAGGGGAGAGACTGGCTCTCTAAATGGGTTGTACCCAAAGACAGGGCATCTGGGCGGTCCTATGTATCCCATGAGGATGGGAATCAAGATGAACGTAGTCCTGGATGGATCTTAGTTTATGGTCTTAGAGCTCGGACCACGGGAGCCCCGAAGGACGCCATATTGCAGCTTTGTCCCCCTGACATGCAAAGCTGTACTGAGGGATAGCGCCAAAAGTGTCGAGATTCCACCTGGACATGATGGGGTGGAAAATGATGTGAATCATGCACCCAACATTCAAGGACTGAAGGATATGGTATGACGACAGAGGATTACTGCTGACCATGTTCGCAACACAGCATCCTGTCGCGTTAGCCTGAAATGGGGACAAACAAATGAGCATCGACCGCTGACCGTATTCGCAACGTGGGATTTTATCGATTTGTTGTCCAAAACCCTCGGGGGCGTTGGCCCGTAACGGTAGGAGAGCCCTTGGGCATTGTATCTAGTCCGTTATTGGGGGTCCCTCCGGGTGTGAAAGGTAATGGAATCCCAGTCAAGGAGTGGGTGAAGCTTGACAAGTGGAAGGAACTTGATCAAGTTGAATCTGACACTCTTGGTCCTAGACCAGAGTATTCATAACACATGGGTGAACCACTGCAAGGGGTCGAGAGACTAAACTTGAGGGTAACCAATAGATGACGGGTTCCCGTGGGAAGGGGCACGGTGCCCAAAACCTTGTATCATACCAACATATCCCCCTCATGGAGAGGGATAGACCAAGCGGCCTAGGTGACCGGGAGATCAGGGGATCTCCAAGAGGTGGGGCTGGACTCGAATCCTAGACATTCAGGTGGTCCTACATGTCCCATGAGGATGGGAATCAAGCCATACGTAGTTCTTGAGGGTGCCTTTTAATGTCATGCGGGACAAGGTATAGGAGGGCTAACTCTCAGAACGGGGGTGTGCGTGGTGCAACTATTGCAAACCCGACGTGAATGAGGATGTAGTCCCGCACTACGCCACGCGGTCCCGTAGTCGGGGTCCCAATGGCAGGACCTGAGAGGCGAATTTGATGAACTCAAGCTGGACCCACAGACAAGGGGTCTGGGAATTCCTACGTATCCCATTAAGATGGGAATCATGCTGAATGTAGTTCCAGATGAGAATCTTAGTTTATGGTCTTAGAGCTTGGACCGTGGATGGTGACAACTTCCCGAGTAAGCACATATGTCAACCCGATCCGTAAGCCCACGTGAGTTGAACTCGGTGTGGGAAAAAAGGGGGGTATCCTCATCACAATACTTGGAGCGTCCATCAAAGGGGAGTCGGCAGAGAGCCCCGAAGGACACTTTTGACGCAGCTTGTTCCCCCAACGCGCGGACGTGCACGGAGGAAAAGTACCAAGAGTTCTGAGGCTCTACTTGGACATGATGAAGTGATGAAGGGTGTGAATCGTGTACCCGACATTTTGGGCTTAATGGGTTGGCGTGGTGATAGAGGAAAACTGTTAACCTTGGTGGAAACACAGCGTCCATATCGCATTAGCCTGAGGTGGGAACAACAAACGAGCATCGACCGCTGACCATATTTGCAATGCGGGATTTTATCGATTCGATGTCCGAAACCCTCGGGGGCGTTGGCCCGTAATGGTAGGAGAGCCCTTGGGCGTAGTATCCAGGCCATTCTTGGTGGTCCCTCTGGGTGTGAAACATGACGGAAGCCCTGATGCAGGGATACACAAAGCATGGAAAGCGGGTGCGGACGTGTCCGGGTAAAGCTTGGCATTCCAGGTAATAAACCAGAGTACTCTTAGGCACATTGGTGAACCGCCGAAAAGAGATCGATGAAACAACTCGGTAGGGAGAGGTACATGGCGTGGTCATCACGGGACCGACGTGAATGAGGATGTAGTCCCACATCATACCTTATAATCCCCTCATGGAGGAAGGATAGGCTAAGGGGCCAAGATGAGATGAAGATTCTTGAGGGGTGGGGTTGGACCCGAATCCTAGACATTCAGGTGGTCCTACATATCCCATGAGGATGGGAATCAAGCCACACGTAGTTCTCTAAATGTAGTTTAACGTCATGCGGGACGAGGAGGGGAGTAATATACCCCTAAACAAGGGAGGTGTACCGTATGGCGAAGAAGCCGACGTGAATGAGGACATAGTCCCACATCACACCGTACACTCCTATAAGAGAGGACCTGGGTTGTGGCCCAGAAAGGCCAAGGGGCCTGATGGTTAGGCATTGGTCAGGAAGGCCTGACCTATTTGTAGTTTAACGTCTTGCAATGAGGACGAGGTTCGGGGACCAGAGAAGGACAAAGGGCCTGAGGCTGGGCCTCGTAAGAGGGGGCGTATGGCATGGTACATGATCCCGATGTGAATGAAGACGTAGTCCTACACCACACCATACACTCCGGGTAAGAAGTTGGGTGGAGGGGCCCGAGATGGCCAAGGGGCCTAAGGTCAGGTAGCAATTAGGAAGGCCGGATGGGTCTGCAGTTTAACGTCTTACATGAGGACGGGGGTCGGGGACCCAAGGAGGCCAAGGGGCCTGAGGCTGGGCCTCGTAAGAAGGGGGCGTACGACATGGTACATGATCCCGACGTGAATGAGGATGTAGTCCTACACCACACCGTACACCCCTATGGGGAATCGGGGTCATGGGGCCGATTGCTAGCACCACCCGGGGGGATGTTTGTCACCTCGGGGTGGGGCAGAACGAATCACTGCACTCGATGTCTGGGACATTTCGGGGTGGACCCGAAGATCCAGGACACTGTTGACCATGTTCGAAACACAACGTTCCTATGGTGACCTGGTATGGGAGCAACAAATGAGCATCGACCGCTGACCAAATTCACAACGCGGGACTTGTATCGGCTTGTTGCTTGAGAACCCTCGGGGGCGTTGGCCCGTAACGGTAGGAGAGCCCTTGGGCATTGTATCCAGGCCATTCTTGGGGGTCCCTCTGGGTGTGAAAAATGAAGGAATCCCAGTCAAGGAGTGGGTGAAGCATAGCTGTATCCATCCACGAAAGAGGCAAACATCTACAGGGGGATGTGCAGCTGGGTCGAGGCTTGCTCGATTTGATTTGGGGCAAAAGTGTGCACCCTGCCATGTCTTGACCCGAGGGGAAGACTTTGGCTTTTGGGATGGACCAACGGACGAAATGTCCGGGCGTTCCTACGTATCTCATGAGGATGAGAATCAATCCATACATAGTTCTTGAAGTCCATGCAGTTTATCGTCGTGCGTTGAAGACGTGGGAGGATAGAAGAACGGGAGTGGGCACATGGTGTGACCCTTACAATCCTTGTGCGAGCGGGGTCGTACGAGCGGGGACAAGAAAGCCAACTCCCTGCTACACAAAGATCCTCCAAGGAAACTATTCCCAGGGGGAATAGTGGAAGGGAAAATCTTGGGGCTGGGCTCAAGACGAGGCATCCGAGCGTTCCTACGTATCCCATGAAGATGGGAATCATGCCACACGTAGTTCTTGAAATGCAATTTAATGTCATGCGGGGCGAGTCTCATTTGGGGGATATGTACGGTACGACGAGTAATCCGATGTGAATGAGGATATAATCCCATACCATATTGTACAATCCCGCAAGAGGGTAAGTCGGGGAAAACCAGGGGGCCTGGGGCTGGACCGTGGCCAGGGAGACCTGACCAGCTTGCTGTTTAACGTCTTGCGGTAAAGACAGTGGCTGGGTGCCCGAGGAGGCCAAGGGGCCTGAGGCTGAGCCTCGGTCACGATAGCCTGACTGGCTTGCAGTTTAACGTCTTGTAGTGAGGATGAGGGTGCAGTTTAAGGTCGTGCGGGACCATCTCGCAGTTTAGGGTCGTGCAAGACCATTTCTCCCTAGGCAAAGTATCGTCTAAGAAATTTGGAATTGGTGGGAGGGGTTATAGTCTCACCATCCATGGTCACCAAGGAGTATGCTTCATTGGGGAAAACCTTATGGACGATATAAGGCCCTTCCCATTTGGGTTATAATTTGGGCGGTTTCCTACCAGGGATCATTGGCGCTCGAAGGGCCAGTACCAGATCACCCTGTAGAAAAGAGTAGAGACGAACCTTTTTGTCGAAGGCCCTTGCTATCTTATCCTGATGCCTTTCCAGATTGTGCAGGGCATGAAGACGGTTCTCGTCCAGTGCTTCTAATTCAGCTAGACAGATCTCGGCTACCTCATCTGATGTCTGGTGATCATAAACTGCAGTGTGTAGCGACGGCAGCTGGATCTCAATGGGTAGGACGGCCTTGGCTCCATATACTAGGGAATATGAGGTAACCTGGGTAGGGTTGAGAGTCATCGTTCGGTAAGCCCAGAGGGCGTTGGGGAGCTTGTCCGGCCAACTTTTCTTGTTCTGGCCAACCATCGTCTGCTGAATGATAGAGAGGGTCTTGTTGAACGCCTCGATCTGTCCATTCTCCTGCGCATAGTAGCGGGATGTATGGTTCGAACAGATGTTGTACTTGACGTATAATTTATTTAGTTCAGCTGCTCGGAAGTTGGTGCCGTTATCGGTGAGGACGGCGTGAGGGACTCCAAACCGGTGGATAATGTTGGAGCTCACAAAGTCAACGATGGAACGGGCCTTGACCTCTTTGAGTGGAACTACTTCTGCCCACTTGGAGAAGAAATCTGTAGCAGTCAGGATGAACCTACACTGGCGGGCTGTTGCCGGTGGATACGGTCCCACTACATCAAGTCCCCATACCACAAATGGCCAAGAGTACTTGGTGGGGTGAAGGGGATCCGGCGGCCGATGCAGGAAGTTGGCGTAAACTTGGCACGCATGGCATCTCTTGGATTACCTAATACAATCGTAGATCATAGAGGGCCAAAAGTACCCCAGCCTCTGAATTTGATGGGACAGCTTCAGCCCAGCCTGGTGGGCGCCACAGGAACCGGTGTGAACCTCTTGCATAACTTGAGGTATCTCTATTCCTTGGATTCAACGGAGGAGGACACCATCGAAACTCCGCTTATAAAGGATTTTTTCAAGACTGGGGCCGCTCAGGAGGGTAAATTGCAGCACGCGGCATCAGATTCGCTCGCGCTCGGCCCGGTCGTCCGGGAGGCGACCATTTTGGAGATACTCGACAAAAGGTGCCCTCCAGTCGGGAGTGGCTTCAACCACTGCATCTGACGAACCCGGGACCCCTGTCGTGGAGGGTCCGGCGGTGAGATGACCTACCCGCAAGCCATCATTTTCCTCTTGGGTGACGGGGGCAATGACTCTCCGGTGTGCCACATGTATGATCAAATCATCTTGCTCGGGTTCTGCGAGCGATGCGGCCAAGCCAGCCAAGGCGTCTGCTTGGCCGTTCTGTGACCGTGGGACATGGGTACCCTCTGTTTGAGAAGAGAACTGGTCCATTAGGCGGAGGGTGTACTCCAGTAACGATGCAAGCTCCGGCTTCCAGATAACGTAGTCTCCATTAACCTGTTTGATTACCATCTCGGAATCTCCCTTCACATGTAGATGGGGCACATGGATCTCAAGGGCCAACTCGAGGCTGGTGATGAGAGCCTGGTACTCTGCCTCGTTGTTCGTACAACCTTCTGACAATAGGAATGAGTATGGCAGGACGGCTTGCGTCGGGGTAATGAAGACAATACCCCGACCCACTCTGTTGAGCTTGGGATCGTTGAGCCTCCTATCGGTGGGGCTCCGGGAGGCGCCGTTGAAATGCATTTGCCAACACGGGGCAGCATGATCGACTGAGAGGATCGTCTCATCAGGGAAATCCAGGTCCAGGGATTGATCCGTGGAGATTGGATGGGCAGCTAAAATGTCTGCCAACGCCTGTCCCTTAATGGATTTCTGAGGTACAAACCTGATATCAAACTGCTGGATAATAACTGCCCACGGTGCTAGTCGGCCAGTCAACATGGGGCGGTTCAGGATGTACTTCAGTGGGTCTACCTGGGAGACCAATTGCACCTCATGGTGCTACAGGTAATGTCGCAACTTCTGCACGGCGAAGACGAGCGCAAGGCAGCTCTTTTCGATAGAGGAGTTTCTGACCTCCGTATCAAGAAGCATGCAACTAAGGTAGTAGAAACTATTCTCAGTACCCTCGTTATTCTTCTGGGCGAGCAGTGCACCGAGGGATCTTTCCAGGGCGGTCACGTAAAGGACCAGCGGCTTTCCGGAGATGGGTGGCATCAAGACCGGAGGTTGGAGTAGATACTGCTTGATTTCCTCGAAGGCGGTCCAACACTCCTCATCCAATTCGTAGGCGGCGCCCTTCTTCATGATCCGGGAAAAGGGCTTACACTTGCCGGCCAGATTCGCAATGAGTCGGCATATATAGGCTAAGTGGCCTTGAAGGCCTCGAAGCTCCCAAATGTTGCTCGGGGGAGGCATTTGGCTGATGGCCTTGATCTTCTCCGGGTGAATCTCGATACCTCGGTATCTAACAACAAAGCCTAGAAACATCCTAGAGGTGACCCCGAAGGCACACTTCAACGGGTTCATCTTTAGGTGACAGGAACGGAGGAAACCGAACATTTTCTCAAGGTCTTTGAGATGGTCCTGGCGCTGACGTGATTTGACAACGAGGTCATCCACGTAGCATTCAACCAATGTCCCGAGAATCGGCTTGAATATGCGATTCATGGCCCTCTGATAAGTGGCACCTGCATTTTTCAAACCGAATGGCATAACCTGGTAGCAAAAGGTACCTTGGGGAGCCCTGAAGGCAGTGGACTCCTCGACCTTGGGGGACATCCGAATCTGGTTGTACCCGGAATACCCATCCATAAATGGGAGAGCTTGGAACCCAGCCGTGGCATCAATCAACAACTCTGTCACCGGGAGTGGGAAGTCATCCTTTGGGCAGTGGCGATTAAGATCGCGGAAGTCAATGCAGACACTGATCTGCCCATTCTTCTTTCTGACTGGCAAAATGTTGGCAAGCCACTTGGGGTACTGGACCTCCTTAACGATGTTGACTTTGATTAGCTTGTCAACTTCAGCCTCAACCATAGCACCATGAGAAGGGTGCATCTTCCTGGGAGGCTGCTTGAAGCCACGTTGTTTTTCCTCAAGGCCCAAACGGTGAATGGATACCTGGGGATCTAGTCCAGGAATCTCATTGTAACTTCAGGAAAACACGTCACGGTGTTGTTTGAGGAAGTCTATGTACTTTTTCCGCTCCTCGGGGGACATGGATGCACTAATAAATGTGGGTTTCGGATCTACCTCGCTACCCAGGTTTACCTGTACCAGTTCATCAACCGTGGTAGAGACGCCTTCTTTAAAGGCGGGGGTAGCATCCTCCAGGTCTTTCTCCCCACCCGTGGGGGGACTTCCTACGACGGGAGGTACTTCCGGGATATCAAAACCCGAGGAGTAGCTGGTTCCGGCTCGGGTAGCAGCGGTCATCACATCGGGAGACTCACTTGCCATTGAGACCATAGCAATGAAGGCGGTCGACCCTATCTCATCTGGCCATCGGCCTAAGGGGCCGTGTTTGATGATATCAATGCAGTGGTGACGTGTCGTCCTGAGTTAGTTAATTCCAGCCCGGCGGAAAGGACACGTATGGCGCACCACCGTTGTCATAAGCTTGACGTCCCGGTACCGTACAGGGGTAGGAGGTTTCGGGATGACCTGAGCCTGGTTGATGTAGGAGTACGAGGTGCTTTTCCGTTGTCTCTTGGACACAGGAACATGCCTTCCCTGCGTACCTGAAACAACAAAACATTTCCCCATGTTGGGGGTCGTGGCCTCCAACCAGTGGATCGGGAGGACGTAGGCGTCATCCATGCTTGCCCAGGGGTCACTTGTGACCGGGGCGGGTTCATCCTCACTAACCAGGATTTGCTTATCCTTACTTTTGTAATAACCCGCATCCAGATAGTGGGCCTCACAAGAATCGAAAGGGGACGCGTCTCCTTGGAGCACGCCTACTCAACCATTGAGAGAGTACTTGAGACACTGGTGATACGAATAAGGGACCGCTACATGCAGATGGAGCCATGGCCTACCCATCAATGCGTTGTAGGCGGTGTCCTAAGAGACAACCATGAACTCGGTGCTGGAAATTAAGCCACCAAACTGGGTCTTCAGGCAGATCTTGCCAACTGGGGTTTTCTCTGTCCCGTCGTACCCCTGGATTCTGAGGTCAGAGGGAGTTAAATCACCTTCAGACAAACCCAGCTTTCGCAACGTCTGGGTCAGAATTAGATTGATTCTGGAACCCGTGTCAACGAGGCAGCGACAGACTTCCATGCCATTGAAGTGGCCAGTGATGTACAGCGGGCGAATGTGCCCCTGTATAGGAGGGTCATTATCTTCACCGGAGAACGAGATAACCGCCTGACATTCTGCGTTTTCAATCGTCTCGGTATGGGAGGCTTCTGCAGCTGCTTCCTCCATCTCAAACTGGAGGGGGTTCCTTAGGGCCTCGGCAAGTGCCTTGCGCATTTCGGATGACAGGCGAAGGTCCTCAAGGATAGAAAGCCTCGCTGGAATGCCGGCCAGGTGCTTCAGGAAATCATACTTTCGTGCCAAATACGACCCTCTGCTTACAGGAGGTCGATCGGCGTTTAGAGGCATAGCGGGTCCTGCTGGTTGAACCGGCGATCGGCTAGTATTGGGCACATCTTTCTGCCTACTAGTAGAAGCCTGGAGAGTAGTCGCCGGACTAGGATTGGGCAGCGGAGGCTGGCCTGTAGCCGGGCAAGACTGACTGTGATACGAACGAGGCAGCTCTCCCCGATCTAGAAGCACGAACGACGGTGGAGGTAGGGCTGAGGGCGTTAGATGGGGTTGCACGTGCTGAGCTCTGTGCTGAGCCTGCTTCCTGGTCTCATTAGCATGCACTGCTTGACTCAAAGTGCCTGCTGACGTACCTCGATGACCGGCACAGTTGCGATTCCGCTGACCTTGACGTCGGCTGGGAACGTTGGGGAAGTCTGCCTGGCGCTCCCCCTCGTCGGGGGTCATGTAGGGCTTTACCAGCTCCACGGTGTTAACCGAAGCATACCCCTGGCTGTCGCTCGAAGATTCATCCACCGCTGGGTGGATTCTGGGAGGAATCCCCATTTCAGGGGGCATAATGTTGCTGAGAGTGCGGGATGACGGTGGCCCCGGCGGTGCGTGCTGCTTCTTCTTGCATCGTCGCTGCTTGCCCTTTTGGGAAGAGGTCGACTATGAAGAGGATGCGAGGGTACCAGCTACTTCTTCTGAAGTTTCTGGCTGCTTCATGAGTGCCCGGATGATACCATGGGCACGGACGACGGTTTTTCGAGCCATACAGTCGTCGTATTTCCGGGATCCGCGGCTGGGGACCTGCTGCCACTCGCCTTCACTGTCGCTGCTGATCTCTGATCCAGCAAAGACACCCGCCACTTGTGTTAGTGCTGGGCCCAACTTGAATATGTTGTTTTTGACCTGGTCTTGAAGCCAGTCTTTAAACACATAGCATTGCTTGAGGGTGTGCCCCAGAATCCGATGATAAGGGCAGTAGTTGGGGTGATCGATGAGATTCTCCTCTACCGGCCTTCTACACTCGGGCAGGCGCACAATCCCTTGCTCTAGAGAACTTTAGAAGTAGCCAGGGACTTGATTTTCATTGAACGAATAAGTCTGGTACCTTCTTTCCGGATAGGGGGCCCTAGGGGCCTGGCACTGACGAGGGGCCGGAGGGGCCTTCCGAGGAGGCAGCGCCTGATTGTCTCGCCTAGGTGGCGGTGGCGCATTCCGCGGGGGAACCTGTCGGTTCTGAGGCTGTCGCTGCTGCGCAGGAGCCTGTGCTTGAGGTGGAGGACCTCTGCGGGGTTGCGGGGATGGTGCCGCTGGTAGTAACTCCAGCTGCCTTGGGGCTTTTATTTGGGCCACCGCGGCGGGTTCAGCCCTGGCAGTCCTCCTAGCTGGGATAATAGGGGGCAACAAACGTGCCTAACTAGCCTGTTGCAGGGCTTCCTCAAGGCGCTGAGCCTTATCCGAGAAATCTCTGATCCCTCCAGGGTAGTTATGGGTAATCAGGGAGGGTACCAGCTCTGTCTTGACGTTCCCCACACACATCATTAGTAATTGCTCGTGAGTTAGTGGCATATCGAGGGAATACGTAATTCCCTTCCACCGGGCGATGAAATCTGCGACTCGCTCATCAGGCCTTTGCTTGCACTTGAAGAGGTCCGCAATGCTGGTCTTCCGCGTGGTGGAGCTGAACTGGTATAAGAACTGCCGGCGAAGATCCTCCCAACCGGTCACTGATCCGATAGGGAGCTGGCTGTACCAGACAAATGTCGGACCATCCAATGTCTATACTAAACATCCGATCTTGGTGGCTTCTTGCTGAGCCGGGGTCCCCAGCATGGGGCCACACCTGGAAGAAAAATGTGCCAAGTGCTGCGGCGGGTCCCCTGTCCCGTTGAAGGGTGAGAATGTGGGGTTCTTAAAACCCGGAGGTGCGGGCATATCATCCACCCACGCGGGATAAGGCTTGCCATCCGGTGGGACCGCCACCTACGGCATTTCCATCGCTTCGAGGCAGGCTGTGAGCGCCGCGATAAGATCATCCGGGTGGGGGTCCCTGTCTTGACGGGGATCCCTTACCAGAAGTGCATTACCAGGTTCCTCAACACGGTAGATGGCTTTGGCAGCTCGCGGATAAACTGGCGGAACGACCTGTGGGGCGACTGGGGGAACCTGGACTGGATTCTTCAGATTGCCCCATCATTCGGGGGGGTTTGGAGAGACGTATCGCGCCCTCTTGCCATACGTTCCGGCTTCTACCCTGTCTGCGGCAGTAGCATGATCAGGGTTGCCCGGAGGCATCTCACCGAGAGGAAATTGTTCCTACCCCTGTTGCCCGGCATGGGATTACCATAGTCGGGTCGTCGATCTGCGGCGCGCTCAGCCAAAAGTTCGTCAACCAGCCTCTTCTGCTCAGCAAGCTGTTGGCGTAACGTGGCCTTCTCGGGATCTTCGTCCGTTTTCTGCACAGAGTCGGATGGGTCAGAGTGCTTGAGAGTTCCGACGTGCTCCTTACCCTTGCCAGTGTTTCGACCGAGCACCAGCGACTTGGTGGGTACGGGGAGGCCTAGCAGGTTTCTCTACTGATGGGTAACTCTCCCTGATGGGTCCAGCAGTGGCAGTACGCCCTCGGGGGGTAAGTCTCCATCAAGGAATTCAAGCTCGTCTTCCTTGTCCACAACGTCGGCCATGTGGACTGTGACCCCTCTTGAGGGCATGTCCTCGATGTCGCATAACGAATCGGGCTACCGTCGGATAGGGTCGAAGAGGAGAGCGGCATAGTGTCCCCAACCACGGACATGCACATGGGGGGTAGCTTCCAGGATGATTCTGCGGAGTGATTCAAAACTCTGAACGCATTTCCGTTGAAGGGTGATCTAGCGGCCTGGCGACTCAGGGTGCTGGGCCACAAGAAGTGCGGCCGCATCGATCAGGAGGCACTGCTCGACGATTTCATCGAAGTGCTCTCGACTTCTGGGGTACACAACCCATTCGTAACGAAGGTGGAAGTGTGTCGCCCATAGGGTTCGACAAAAGCACCCCACTTCTTCCGGGGTAAGAGACTCTGGTACGCGAAAATTCAGCGCTACCGTCGGCCAGAACTTCTCCGGGAAGTAATCCGCTGCGAGAATACTCCAGAAGCTCCTGGGCTTGGACTCAGGGTCTGGCCCTGTGTTTCCCCACTCATCAACCGGGGCCGAGGAGGACCTCTGGGATAGTATGCTCGGTGGTGGAGAATACGACGAGTGAGCTGACTGGCCGCCGAATTCCTGGCCATCCTCCGAAGAGTGAGGTGACCTGGCCACGATGTCATGATATGACGGGCTGATAGCCACAGCTTCTGGAACAGGAGTCGTGGCTACCGGCGACAGGTCATGTCATCACTCTACCGCCGTTGGCCCCCAAAATAACTCTCTGTGATCTCTGGTAGAGGTAGAGGGCGCTTCTGGAGGCAATGGTGATGATTGCGCGGTCGAGACCTGTGGAATTCCCAAGATTTCTTCCTCCTGGATGTACCTGCGGAGAGAGATGGGAATCTGGTGGACCTCATATTCCGGGAGAATGAGGCTAACACGTCTGGTTCCTGCCCCAGTCCTTGATACAGCGGAGCGGGGAGAATATTCCATGTCTGAGTCGCATTCCGCTTCAGAGTCGTAGAAGAGGGCAGGTTTGATCTCCACTCGGGCCTTCCTAGGATTCTTCTTGTGGCGGCAACGACCCACTCTCCTGCCCCGGGGTGGCTCTTCGGGACAGGGTTGATCCCTACCAAGCAGTCTCGGGGTGGCGGTGGTGTCGTGGCGGAGAGGGCCCCCACTCGAGATAGCCGGGGTGTGAGGGGCACCGGGGCAAATGTCGAATGGTACATGGGGAGGACCTCTATGAACAACACCCATGTTGGCGGAGCCTCTGTTGGAATCGGTAGGAGCATGGGGAGGACCTCCATGGTCGATGCGGGCGGATCGAGGCTGACCTTCACTCCTCGAGTTGCTGGGGCGAGGATGACCTTCGCTGGTCGCATAGAGGACATAGGGAGGGCCCCCATGTTGAAGAAGAACCGGATGGACGGTGCCTTCAGATCGGCGGTCGGGGGCAGGAGGATGGACTCCATACCCTGTATAGTGGGCACGTGAAAGGTTTTTGCGCTGAGCATCACTACCACGGGGCAGGTCTTCCTTCGGGATGGGGGTAGCGTGATCCATACCTCCATGACGAACTTCGGAGCCGGGAAGGCCCATGCTCTGTGAAGTAGTGGTGTGGGGAGGACCTCCGTACGAGGTGACATCACCGCGGGTTGGTTCGCGGCGATCACCACTTGGGCCTGCAACCCAGAGAGTCAACCCAGCCTGCCCGTGGGGCAGCTGGGGTCTCAATCCTAGTTGGGTGAAGGAGTGACCTTGTCCAGTGTATGCAGGGGCTTCATGATGCACGTCGGCGGTGGCTCGGGCCACTGTAGCTGTCGACGTTGACGTGCCTGGGCGAGCGTCCTCAGCCTGGGCCCGGCGCTAACGTCGGGTTAGGCGGGCTGGTGCAGGTGGTGCAGGGACGTAGCCTACCTGCTCTTCATGCGAAGTCGGACGGCGGTGCTGACGTGGCCGGGCGGGAGCTTTCTCCTGAAGCCCTTGGGTCGGGACCCTGAGCGGGCTGAGTCGGACGGCGCCCGCCTCTTCAGCGTATGGCGAGGAGTCGTTAAGTCGTTCTGGGGACAGGCTCCCGAAACGGTTGAATGTTTGGGTGGGGAGCAGGGGCTCCCTGCGCGGCCTATTAGGGCGGCGTTGACGGTGGGGCCTAGAGGCCTCCAGGTCCAGGCGAGCCATATCCCGAATTGGGATGACCCCTTCTTCCTCGTACCTGTGCATGAGGTTGTTGATCACCCTTCGCTGGATGACCTCTGATGGGGAAAGGGGGCATGGTCGCCCCGTGTTCCGCGATGTGGCGGTCGTCGTGGCGGTAGAGGCGCCATGTGGGGTGGCTGTGGCGATGTTGCCCCTGCCCCTACACAGGCGAGCGGGCGGTGATCGCGTCTGGTTCTTGAGAAACGAAGGGATCAACTCATCAGCACCGAGAGGAGAAGGATTGACAGCCAGTGCCCCAGCGTCCTTCCATTCTCCACGTCTGCAAGAAAGATCCACACCAACACGCTGCGGAACAGTGTGCCCCACGTTCTACTGCCCCGACTTCCGGTGAGTTTCACGACAGGCCCTCTATTTTCTTGGCGGGACTAGGTGCCTGATATCTGGATTTGGTGACACGTCAATCTACTGGTATCTCGAACACTACTAATATCCATATTGAGGAGAAGAATTTCACGTCAGGTTCACCATTTCTATTTCCGACGCTTTCGCCGGGGCACGCGCACATCCGTCCGTGGAGGGGGACGCGTGACGCTTTGTTTCCCCACATTCCCGCTTTCCAAAGGCGGGTGGCATTCACTCCTTATTCAAGGACTTATGCCCTTGATCGATATGGGGTGATGGGATGTCGGTTCTTCCTCCTATGGATTCCTCCTTAGAACTCGTCACCTAGTCCGGGTCTCCCTCATAGATTTAATACTTAGTTCGTGAAACTCTTCCCAGTGCCATGTTTCCATGGACGCCGGTTAATTACACTGCTTCTGTCGGGACATTCCAAAGGGTCCAGTCAGGGCAGCAACCTTCAGTCCGGGGAGTTGTCACGTTGAGGCATCAGTAGCGTGTCTGGATGCTGGGGAACCTGGCATGTCTGTCTGTTATCCCTGGTCATAGGGCTTTTCGAGGGCGTGGAAGACCGAGGCATGCCACATCGAACGCGGGGAATTATATTCCATAGACACATATCTGAGGTTTTCCTCAGCTTCCCGTGTTTAACACAGGGTACGCCGCGAGTTTAACGTCTAGCGGAGACAGATCAACCTAATCCGGAGTGTTAGCTAGGATATATCGGATTGAGGGATTTCCCTTGAAGGGATGCCGATACTGGGGCCAGCCCATGGACGGCTGTGAAGAGGAGCGTACCGACATGGTTTCACCGAGATATAGCGGTCCGGGTGAGAATCGAGATGGGTGGTAAATGGATGAATGGAGTGGAGGGGGAGTGAAATGGGACCATCGCAGGGGCGATGGTGAAGTTGGGCTTGAGCCTTGAGGAGGCTTCCTACGTATCCCCGTGGTAGGGAATCAAAGTCCACGTAGTTCGGGATGGTGCCATTAAACCGACGTGAATTTGGACCTTGGTCCGATGGGTATCATCAGCGTACCGATGTGAAAGTAGACCCGTGGGTCCCCTGGTGGTGGGCTTGAACCTTGGGAAGGTTTCCTACGTACCATGCCTTGACATGGATCAAAGTCCTTGTAGTTCAAAGGATTTATGGAATACAGTTTAACGTCATGCGGGACGGTAGAGAACCATGACGTGAATAAACGATGGGCATTGGGTGTCGGTGAACCGACGTAGCTAAGGGACCTTGGTCCAATGGGAAATGGGCTTGAAAATGGGGGCCTAGCACACTGACTAGGAGACGGTCTGGGCCAATGATTGTTGGACTTGAACCTCATGGATGCTTCCTACGTACCATGCCTTGACATGGATCAAATACCACGTAGTTCAATTTGGGGAATACAGTTTAACGTCATGTGGGACAGGGGTGAACCGATGTGAATGAGGTCGGAACGACCGAATGGTGGGTTTGAACCTCGTAGAGGCTTCCTATGTACCATGCCTTGACATGGATCAAAGACCTCATAGTTCGGGTTGGTCACAACGGCTTGTCGTCGGGCTGGAATTGCAGTTTAACGTCATGCTGGACATAGGTAGAACTCAACGTGAATTGGATGATGGGTGGGCTTGAACCTCGTGGAGGCTTCCTACGTACCATGCCTTGACATGGATCAAAGACCTCGTATTTCAAATGGGGTATTGTCGGCGAACTGACGTGAATGTGGACCTTGGTCCAATAAGTGGTGGGCTTGAACCTTTGGAAGGCTTCTTACGTACCATGCCTTGACATGGATCAAATACCTCGTAGTTCAAATGGGAATGGGTGTGCAGTTTAATGTCATGCAGGACAAAGGGAGGGGCATACAGTTTAACGTCATGTTGGACGAGGGCGAAACTCGACGTGAATGGACGACCGAGCAATGTGGCTTGAACCTCATGGAGCCTTCCTACGTACCATGCCATGACATGGATCAAAGTCCTCGTAGTTCGCTGTAGGTGGGGGTCAGGGTCGGTGCTCACTCTAAGCCCACGTGAGTCATGCTCAGTGTGAGAATCAAGATGTTGCAAGGACCTGACGATCACGTCGCGAAGGATGCGTCTGTGAGAAGCGAAGAGGGGCTTATGCGTTAGGCATCCCATTGTGCTGGGACTTACTCCCGGATGGAGTTCGATGGTGCGACAAAGCGCAGGAAAAACGGACCTTGGTCCAATGATGGGAGGTGCCTCGTTCCCTATCACGCCCTCCACTGACCTTGGTAGTGGGGAAGTACGGAGATGCAGAGGTGCAGCCATCCGTTGGGGAACTAGGGTCTCCCTTCTCCTATGAACATACGCCACTCCAATAAGGAGGATATCATCCCTTGTGGATGGGTGATTCCATTTATGTGGAGATGAGTGGTGTAAAGAATGTTCGAGCTGGGGGGACCCTTCGTGAGAGGCACGAGGTCGGGTCACAGTTTAACATCATGTGTCAAGGACGTGGTGCTTGGTAGTTTAATGCCCTGCAGCTCGGACGAGGTGGGTTCACTCCACACCACTAGGACTTACATAACCAGTACCCTCTGGTCCTTGGGGAAGGGAAGGTACCAGTAAGGCCATGGTCAAGGGGGGTTGTGGAACAAACCATCAAGGGGTCCACGTTAGCGTGGCTATGCAAAGAAGTAATAGCCTTTAACGTGCCTATGCGAAGAAGCATTAGGCGAAGCAACGCTCCGGGTGGTATTGTCCATAGGACTTTGAAATCACATCGTGCAAACCTGGAGGGTCGCACGGGAAGAGGAATCGCTAAGCAAAGGAGTGTGCTTCGCGAAGTGGAGTGACTTGGCCTTAGCATGGGGCATAGGTGTGAGTGGAAGGTGCTTCTCTAAGTGGAATAGTGTTCGCAGAGCAATGCCTCGTAAAGAAGAGGTTCCACGCGAAGCAGGGTCCTGCGAAGCAGTGTGATTCTCAATGTGTAGCGATCTTGCCTTAGCATAGGAATCACTAGTGCAGGTTGGGTGTTTCGTGAAGCATAAACCCTCCGCGGCTGCCCGGGTTCCCTTAGGAATCCCCTTCCTGCGCCAATTCCCTTGAGCTTCGTGAAGGGCATCCCTCTCGGAAGAGGGGATCAAAACGAGACAAAGCAGCGGTGTCTCACGAAGTAGAAGTACCTCGCGGAGCTCATCATTCCCGGGGCAAAGAGTGCTTCGCGATTCAGGAGAGGAGAAGCTGAATGGTCGGGTTGTCCATCTTTGGGACTAAGGGGGAGTCCAGTATTTATAGGCAAGGGGCGCCGCGAAGCAGAACTCGCGCGCCGCCTCAGGTGCTTCGCGGCGCGCTCGCGAACGTCAACATCGTACGCAGAGGGTACCGCCTCTGGAGCTTCACAGCGGGTCGCGAACGTCAAATGCGTTCGCGGAGGATTACCGCCTCTGGAGCTTCGTGGTGGGTCGCGAATGTCAAATGCGTTTGCGGAGGATTACCGCCTCTGGAGCTTCGTGGCGAGCTCGCGAACGTCAAATGGGTTCGCGGAGGATTACCGCCTCTGGAGCTTCACGAGGCCGCGATGATCAAGGTCCTTCGCGTCGGTCCGTCGCGTCGGTCCTTCGCGACGGTGCTTCGCGGCGGGGATTCGCAGTAGTGCTTCCCAAGGCAGCATGTCAGCCTTCTTTTTTGTTCCTCCCTTTCGTGAAAT
The DNA here is from genome assembly GCA_963277665.1 of Viscum album. Classification (NCBI taxonomy): domain Eukaryota; kingdom Viridiplantae; phylum Streptophyta; class Magnoliopsida; order Santalales; family Viscaceae; genus Viscum; species Viscum album. The sequence goes on from OY728142.1 coordinate 1,338,905,979, forward strand.
ATTTTGGCGCCAACACCATTTAAATGCAGATCTTATGAGTTTATAATCCAATAAAAAAGATCAAAACCAATTTTTCATGGAATAGTTTTACTAACGGTTTACCTAAAGAGGGTATCATTAAGATAAAAATATAAATTATGTTACATGATTGAATCCACATGAGAATGGAGAATATTAACCATTTTTAGTGGCAAAAAGTCCTCAAATTTAAGAAACATTTCCAACCACTAAAAATTCAAATTATATTATTGAAAACCCATTATTTTTATTAAAAATATTAAGGGAATATTAATGTATACTACATTTTCAAATAGATTATCATATTAAAAGAACCCTCCTATATATATAAAACTCAATAATTTCCCCACAAATGAATATAAAAGTGGATGGAAATGTAAATTCATTTATCACAAATGAATTTCAAATTTTTAACTTCAAAATTAAATTTTAAAGAGTTGCAATTTCTCTCAAAAATAATTTTTGACACAACATAACAAGAAAAAATCATGATTTCAAACTTTTTCTCTCACTAACTGCCACAATAACATTATAGCACATAAAAATGATTTTTATAAAGTTTCATTCTCAAACATTTATATTTAAAATTATTTTCATGATTAATAGAATAAAGCATAAAACATCCTAATTTTAACAATTAAATATATAAGAAACACTGGAAACTATTAGGTTATTTTGTGAAATTCCTTATAAATATATTAATTCAAATATTTTTTTAATATATTTTTTAAAAAATAACATGTTCCCTCCATACTTAATTTATACATTGGGCATATCATAAACCAAAAAATTTACACTCACAACTTAAATTAACATGATTGATACATGAAACAATTTTAATGGAAATGATATAGGAATATTATTGGGTATAATGTAAACTAAATGACCCAAATAAAATAATTTAAATTAAATCAAAGAAACCTTATATCATACATTAATTTGAGTCCCCATCAATTGAAAAATTTTAGTCCCTAAAATTTCAAACTAATTTACATTAGTTTCTAATAGATTCATCATAGAATATAGAAAACATGATATTTAAATTTTAATGTAGTGTGGTTCATTTAGATTTATAATGTAATTACCTTTTTATTGAAAATATTTTATATAATGCACTAGTCAAATGAAAAGAATTTTTAGATTCTATAAAATTTGGTAAGACATGATTATTTGAAGAAAACAAGAAATAGATTTCTTCTCTATGTAAAATAATTTAAAATAATAAAATAATAACCTTGGGATGACTCCAATGAAGCACTTTGTTTTAAGTCCCTTATTATCCCTTGTGTCCTTTCAATTTTCATGGTTTGATAGGGATTCCAAGTCATTCTAATGATCATAAAAGTAATGCTTAACCCTTTTACCATTAGCAATGTATGGTTTAATCAATTCTCTTACCATCCCCATAACTCCATTGGCTAACACTGTAATGATTTTGAAATTCCAGGGCCACCCAGTTTTATGTTTCCCAAGTAATATCATAAATATTATGTTAACAATTTGTACCCTTTAACCACCCATAAAATTTTGGTTTTTAATTAATCATTCATCAAATTATTTTTTCGTTCCTTTTATATCATAATAATATCATAAGTTTCTCTTTTAACCTCCTCTAACTCACCCTATTCAACAACCTTCTCTCACCAATAATTTTGATGTCAAATTTTAATTCCCTATTACCCTAATATGACTTGGTTAAGAGTTCTATATTTAAATAACATGGTTTCAAAAAAATAACCATATTGGGAAAATTCATATTTGAGTTTTAAAGGACGTGATATTAGAACAAAAGGCCTTATCAAACATTAAATAATATTCCCACCTCGAGCCACAAACTGCTTTCACTAAGATATATACAATATACATATTTGATTACTCAACCTATCCACTAGATTGATGATTATTGGTTGATTCATTATTGTGAAAAAAACTAATTTTTTATTAATTATTTTAATTAGAAGTCCTTCGTGTGGAAATTATTAGTAGTGTTAAATTATTTGGGCACCCAAAATCTGAAAAATATTTTTCTCTTATTGATTTTTATAAAATTATTAACTTCTTTGTTTGTAAGATACACAAAATTAACCCATTTGGTAATATAATCTTTAATCTTTAATAAGTTATGATTCTAATAGAATATGAGAACAGACCCATAAAAATCATGTCCCCAAAAATACAAAATCTCAAACTATTTAATCCCCATTTTGGGAAGCTATTATAATCTACCAATACTGCTTATACTTTTAAATTCATTATATCCCGCTACTGTATACCTAGTATCTGTGAAAAGTATAGTATAATAAAATGGATGTTTAAGAACCTTTTAGTCTATCCTCTCCCCCTTATTGTAACACCCTGAGTTTCAATGAATTATTTATATTTAGAAAAACTATATTTCATTTATATCTTAGATTACAAACAACACCTTGTTATTCTTTCACTACAAGAAACATCGGTTTATCTTGTGTTACACATCAGACATAGTTTTAACAGAACCAAAATATTTTATTAAACACTATTTTTTATCTACCCTAAATAAAAATATACTGAATTATTATTATATTTATATCATGATTAAAATTATTTATATGATGAAATAATTTTCTAATTAAAAAGAACAAATAAATCATAAATCATAACATATATGAAAAATTAAGAGGTTATTACCTGAAACATAACTTTAACAAGGAATTGATAATAATATTGTAACAAAAGTTCAAAAGGAAATCATATATGTTTTTATATATATAATTTATTTAATTTATTTGTTATAAACATATATATATTATTGTATCGTCCTTGTTCCGGGTGCCATCAAGAGGTTCCCCATACATGGTTGGTCACATGGCCACAAGCATATTTTCTTGAATTCCAGAAGTTGTCGACTAGTTGCGAGGGCCATGGGTGTGATAGTGGAGAAACTAATCCCTCATTAGAAGAGTAACATAGTAGAAATAACAATAATATACAACAGTGGAAGAATTAATATCATACAATAAGTAAATAATGGAGCGCTGCAATTAGATGAACCACGTGATCACATATATAAATGATGCATGTCAGTTATGTCTTGGAAAGGAGCCAGAAAAAGGTGAAAATTGATGAAATTCAGTATTAAACCCAAGTATAATGGAACACAATTAAATAACTCTAGAATAATCACAAGCCTCATCTTGTTTCCATTCTCTCCACCTCTATAGGAATGATGTACCTAAAGTAAAAGGGTGCTTTCCCTTTTCGATACCTACTGCAATATAATATATTTTGGACCAGAACCATAACCCTAAATGGGTGTTAGATGAATCCCAGTAGGAAATATTCCAAAGATTTATGCCTAAGAGTAAGTAAATATATATAGCAGCCAATATAAAAAATAAAGTATTGAACATGGAAGTATGACATACACTCTGGGAAAGCCCTCAGCATCCATTTCCCCTATGGGATAACTACACCACGTTCCCAAAGCCCTGTGTATTCCAATCGTGCAAAAACGATATCCAGTATCCAATATAAATCAAAATATAATACTTGGGTAAACATCTACAGAGCATGGAATTGGTAATTCAGATAATATCACTCCATCCTAACAGCACTAGGCATGGAAAATAGAGCAGCCAAAAATAAAAAGCTATTCCTGATAGCCAATACAATCCAAAATGGCCAAACACCTCCATACAATGGAAAATAAACATTTTTCACAATCCAATATCCCTACTCAAGAAAACAAAGCATAATAAGCATTAACAGGGTTAAAATCCCTCAACACTCATCACCTTAATCTAGGGTATTGAACAATTTCGCACATATATTTTAAAGATGATCTACAGAATGGAAAAAATAACCTACCACGACGTTTTATAATCAATATAGTAGAACCTATGCCTTTCAAACGGCCTAAAAATTCATAGAAATATGAAAACATCTAAAACATTCAACCAATAATATATTAATAAAGAGGAGAAATCATAAGATGAGACTCTAGAAGAATAAATAACTCACCTTAGTGATTCCAATAAAATCAATTATGGTTGAGGGGCTCAGAGAATTATCATAACCTGCATTCACTCCTGGGCGAGATGACATTAGTTGAAGTGTTTTTTGTGAAAGAGAAGAGACCCTGGTAAAATTTATCAAATAAAAGTAAAAATACAAAGCATGTTCTTTAAAAGTACAAGACCTGTATATGCCTTTACTGGGCCCCTCTTTTGGTAGTCTCTATGTCACCCCACACGGACATGTACTCGGCCATTACACGGCTAGTACATGGCTTCCTGTGGAAACTAGGTACGTGGCTGGTACTCTTTTGTACACGACGTGTACTAATTAAATTTCAAGAAACACTACTTTTTCTCGAAAACACCAGAAATCAATATCCATACCTGAAAGTAAAATACTGGTTCTTACAAATGTCCCCCATTGAAGAACTTTTTCCCTGAATTTCCATAAGAAGGTGGGAAAAAAGAATCCTTGAACACCTCCGGCCATTGCGATCACATATCAGTATCTCTCTCCCAAGTCTCGTCTTGTACTCTCCCATGCTGCTAAAACACCCATACCAAAGGAACATACCAACCACAATGATCTATAATGTTGTGATCAATGATCCAAATAGGATACTATTCGAGCGAGGAATACACTACTAACTCAACCTCCTCAGGATAAAAAACATGAGATGGGTGTGAGAAGTAACGTCGCAACTGAGAAACATAGAATACCTTGTTCATAGCCTAGTACCTCTGAGAAAATTGAAACTAATATGAAACCGGTCCAAATCTCTCCAAACCCTCAAATATTCTGAAGTATCTTGGTGAAAGAATTCTCTATTCCAAATCCTCTTATCTCCCAACCTTGGTGTGACACATAATAAAATGATATCCCTGACCTCGTACTTCAGAGGTTGTCTCCATCAATGAGCATAATACTTCTTCCATGAATATGAAGTAGCCATCCTCTTCCAAAAAAACAATATCTTCTTCGCAGTCTCCTGGACAAGATGACTTCCCAACATAGATTCCTCTCTTAATTCCATCCAACATAGAGGAGATCGTCATGTCCTACCGTAAATAGCCTCATAATGTTCCGTCTGAATAGTTTCATGAAAAATATTACTATAGGAAAACTCCACTAGAGGTTTCTGTTTCTCCCAAGAACCTCCAAAATCTGGTATGCATAATCAAATCTTGTATGTCATCACTTGAATCATACGGTCATACTATCCATCTGTCTGGGGATAGTAGGATGTACTTATAAGTACCTGTATACCCAAAGCCCTCTGTAGTCCCTGCCAGACCTGAGAAGTTAAATGGGAGTCCCTGTCAGAAACAATAGAGTGTGGAACCACATGTAAATTTACAATCTCATGGATGTACGACCTTCCCAACTCATCAACACTGATGGTCTCCTTGTTCGGTAAGAAATATTAATCCTTCATGAGTCTTTCAATGATAACCACACTACATTATTCCCTCAAGGAGAACTAGGATAACCTATCTCGAACTCCATTTCGACATCATTCCACTTACAATTGGGAATGGGTAACTGTTGAAAATGTCTTGTTGGATGATGATGCTCCACCTTTACATTTTTTTAGGTGGAACACCTCATCAAAAATCTAGCAACATCTCTCTTCATACCGAGCCACCAATACTAACGGTGTAGATCTAGATACATCATGTTGACACCAGGATGAACTACCCAAGATGAAGAATGAAAATCATGCATTATCTCATCCTATTTGTCTACTGACACCCATACAAATCAATAGAAGCACAAGATCTCATCCTCGCCCTGTGTCCATCCTGGAATAGGGTCCTCTCTTGACACACTCTCCCACATGACTAGGCCTTCCAAATCTTATAGATTCTTCATTAAAACTTGCTCATGAAGAGTGGAGGTAACATCTATAGAAGAAGAAAAACGTTTTTCCCTGTCCTTCGTACACCTCCAAATGCATCTCAGATAATAGATCCATAAGCTACCACTCACGGCTGGCCTCTTGAATTGCTTGTATCTAAGTCATCCAATTTAACGCATCAACTATAGCGTAGCCTTTCCATAGACTATAGGCAAGATCAAAATAAAAGGACTGAATGTATTCAACCCACCTTCGTAGTCTCAAATTCTGATCGCGCTGAGTAAATATGTACATGAGACTTTTGTGGTCAGGGAAAACCACAAAATGATTTCCAATAGATAATGTCACCAATAGAATAAAGAAATAACAACTTTAGACAACAAGAGATCATGCATCGGGTAATTCCTCATATGTGGCATCAACTACTGAGACTCATACACAACGACGCCCTCTACTTA